>JABSTQ010011563.1:0-600000 GCA_013358835.2 Ixodes persulcatus
GAGCACCCGCAATGGCTTCAAGCGAAACTACAAGGATCAGCCCAGGGAGGGATCTACGTACCTGGAGCCAGAAAACATTGAGGACTTCAGCCTGCCCAAGACCGTGGACTGGAGGACCAAGGGTGCGGTCACGCCCGTCAAGAACCAGGGGCAGTGTGGATCCTGCTGGGCCTTCAGTGCCGTGAGCATCATTGTTATCACTTTTGATGGGAACTGGCATATGCCGCACAGCGTGGCCGATGGTCTTGCTGCATACATGCCATCAGCCACAGAGCCCTGAATATATCGGTAATCGTATAGATTACTAAATACATGTTTTTGCTCGCTTATCCTTTCTGCCTGCACAAGGCCCCCCTAATTGGGTGCAGCTGATGAGTGATTTTAGCTGTGAAAGTTTTTGGGTTCTTGTGGAGTGCTCGTCGCCTTGAGGAGGCTATAAAAATTGTCGAGAGAGATTACTAAAAGTCTGCTTGGTGACATTCATTGGCTTGTTGGCCCCTTACCTTTTCTTTCGATGGTGTTTCCTTTACAGTGATCTTGGAAATAATTTTAGTTAATGGCCGACCAAATTTTCGGACTTCGCGGGGACCAAAAAGACATCCGAATAATAGAGCAGTCTGAAAAACCAGCAGATTAAAAAAAAATTGCCTTTATTACGACTAAGTGGGCTTAAAAAAAGCGGTCAATCGTGCCTTGCTTCAGGTTACGCCTCCGCGCGCCTTGTTTCAAGTTATGCCTCAGTTTGTGTTTGGCCACTTTTTATTAGCTTGAGAATCGCTGTCGCCTTTTCTAGCATTACGGTAGAGCACTTTCTGTGCTTCTTAGTGACACTTCGCAGCGGCGTCCAAGCCAGCGTAGTCCGAAAACATGATTCACCGAGACGAGATCCGAGGGGCAAGTCCATGACTGCAGAATGGCAAATGAACAGAGCTAAATTGTGACAATGATGATGATATTATTGCACAGCTAGAGAAAAAAGAAAGCTGAATAGAGTTACCAGTACACAAGTAGCGCTGCCGATTCAAGCCAATCTATGTGCAGCCAACATAGAATCTAAAATGGCGGCTTTTTAGTGGTGTTTATTGCTGGCCGCTCGCAACAATTTTGTACGAAAAATCAAACTTTCGGACTTCAAGCTGTCTGAAACATCGGTCTTAAATATGCACTATTTCTTTCGGGTAGGTCATGGTTCCTCCTTTAGGTCCGAAAGATTGAACAAGTTAGAATCTGAAGTTTTGCAGTATTGAACATCATAATGAAACTCTGTCACATGTGACTTTTTTGCTGACACAATATATTCTCATTGCACCATTTAGAGGTAATTTGTATTATTTCCTGCCAAAAAGCTGTTACTCGATGGCTGTGCGAGGCCAAAGGGTAATTCTTTTTCTTTGTCAATTGGCATTTTTATGAAGACAATTTTTTTGCTCAAGCTTTCTTCTTCCTCTGTTTTTATATTTTGAGGTTGTATTTCAATGCATCCTGTACTGGCTGCCACCCCCACACCCTTTATCATAAAGAGATAAAGTCAGTGTTCTTCGATCTATAAACAGGAAGGGTCTTAGGTCCCTATTCCACTAAGCGTTTGGAGACAGTCTTATCTCTAGCCAAGACATCTGGAACCTTGAAATCCAGGAATTGTGAAGGGATTCTAGTCATAGTAAAACAAATAGCACACAAAGCACGGACAAAGACGAGACGACGGACAGATCATGACGCATCTTGTCTTTGTCCCTGTTTTGCTTGCACTTTGTTTTACTATGATCCACCGTCTAGCCCGTTCCTCGGCAATGCTCAGGTTTTAGGAAGTCTGGCAAAGTTGGAGGACTTTGGAAAAACAGTTAATGAGCTGGGGAAATTAGGCATACATTCTAGTTTATCGTATTCTTTGTGTGACACACATGTTCACATGCACCAAACACTATTTTTCGTGGTGTTCCGGGAATTCTTTTAACTAAGAATCTTGCAAATATTGCACAACGCTCTATACAAGGGCAGATTTAAGGAAGGAGCGGGGGAAGGGAAGGCGACCCTCCCTTATGTGCCCTAAGGGCACCTTTTTTCTGAAAAAGAACAACAAAACATTCACTAGTTCTTTTTCCTTTTTAAAGAAGAAACATCGTTTTTGGAGAAATGGCAAATATTAGGCCAGAAAAATATATCTGGGCAACGCTTTGCCCGTGACGCCGGATCTCTTTGGCTGAGGTGACCATGACTGGTGTCATGGTCTTCCCAGCCAAATACCCACCGTCCCCCTCAAGCCTGACCCGTAATTCTGCTGACACTTTATATGGTTTTTATTTTCTGTGTCTTCTTTTGAGCCTACAGTTAGTTTTCGACTACAGAAATATTAGAATTATTATTGGCAGCTATTAATTTGGCATTAGCATTCTGTGGACCACAGAGCCAGGAAGGCACAGTTTTTGCAAGGTGTAAAAGGCCAGTGTTAAGAATCAGAAGGAAAGTGCAGGGCATGTCTTTCCTCCCCTCATCTTTGACTGCTGTTAGTTCTGCTAAAACAGAAGCAGCAAAGGATGAAGCCCCTTTCGCCTACCCTCACACTTTTTTGCTGCAGTATTGTGCAGCTGATCTATCAAATCTGCTCCAGCTTCATTGTCATTGCATGGAAAATTTGATACCTAGTGTAGGCCCATCTTTCCCTCTGAAAGAGTCTGAAGAATTTGGGAACAACAGTTGGGAAAACCAGAAACACTCTGAAATGTGATTATGGTAGATGTCCCATTAGCAAATCATACCTTGTAAGACTGATTTACTCATCTGTTGCAAATCAAGTTTGTTGAATTGGGACCCTAATGAGAGAAACTGGGTGTTCCTAGGTATTTCATGCATGCATCCCACACAAAGAAACGAGGCACAGTGGTCCGGATTGCAAATGCCGTGTCTGACGATCAATTGCACAAAATAGTGCCGCAGTTCCAACATACCTTGCATTGTCTCCTTTGCTGCTCTCGTAGACCGGATCCCTGGAAGGACAGCACTTCCGCAAGACTGGCTCCATGGTCTCCCTGAGTGAACAGAACCTGGTCGACTGCTCGATTGACTTTGGAAACAACGGCTGTGAGGGCGGTCTCATGGACAATGCCTTCAAGTACATCAGGGCCAACAAGGGCATTGACACCGAAAAGAGCTACCCCTACAATGGCACGGTGAGTGTGTGTAATTCAGTGACCAGTGCTCCATCAATGACTGGTTCATAAAGGCAGCGGGGGCTTTTAATGCGTTAGCATCAGAGCCCTGATACATGCTTTGACCTTGGGTTGGTTTGGAGTATCCAAAGTTTGCTACTTCGCCATGGGATCGCGCCACAGCCCCTCTGTCTGTGGAAACTGGCTAGGAAGCACTTTCTGCAAGCACTGACAGATGGTGGCGCTGTGAATATTTCGAAAGACTAGGCGATGGGACGCATAGCAGTGGTGGTCGCAGTGGATTGGCTGGTTATAGGGAGTGACGTCGTGACGTATCACCTAGCAACTGGAAATAGCTGGCGACATCCCATTTCGCAGCGTTGTGGGGGACGGTGCACTGGGGCGCGTGTTAATCTTCCCCGGCCCCCCTGTTCACAACATTTTGCGGCGACAGTCTGCAGATAGCTTATTATAAAGTAATAACCTACCTTAAAGGACACATGCAAAGAAAAAAAACATTTTTTTTAAACAACTTAGATGGAAAAAGGATATCATAAAACGATTTTACAACGAAGAAAAACAATTTTTAGAGCTATATTCACGGCGCTATACGAATTTGTAGTTGGCGCGCGCGGGCGCCGCAGAAAAGTGGCCCTTATTTATCACGTGACGGGCCCATATTTGTCACGTGGTGCTCGCACTCTTTCGGAAGCTTCCTATGGCCTCTAAAAGTAACTTATTCATCTTTATTTAAAGTATAACAAAAAACTAAGATTAGTAAGTAACTTTTAGAGCCCAAAGGAAACTCCTGAAAAAGCGCAAGCAGACGTGATAGACCTGTGCACCGGTCAGATGACGGCGGCGGCGCCCCGAACCAGACGAACTTGTACGACGGCGGCGTGGAGAAACGCGTTGAAGCGGCGTTCGCACAACGCTCAGCGTGCGGCGGCGGCGTGGCTTTACGGCTCCGGCGACGCAGGGCGGTGGCGCGCGGGCCTACCACGTGACCAGTGGCGGCTCCGGCGGGCGCCAACTACAAATTCGTATAGCGCCGTAAATATAGCTCTAAAAATTTTTTTTCTTCGTTGTAAAATCGTTTTATGATATCCTTCTTCCATCTAAGTTGTTTAAAAAAAATGTTTTTTTTCTTTGCATGTGTCCTTTAACCCAGAGCCGTAAATGTAGAGAGTTTGGTCAATGGGAGGCGCGGGCAGAGCCAGGGCATGCCGCAGACTCGGAAAGAGGGCTTGGCGTGCTCTCTTGACCAACCAGAAGCCGAAAAGAATCCCCTAGCGGTGGTAGCGAGAAACAGTTGTGGTCAAAGGTCTATGTTCGTAAATGGTTTTAATAAGCGCGTAAAAGTGAAGCGTAGTAACTTTTTGTGGTTGAAAATAGGGTGCACGTGTTGTTTTAACTTTTGATCATGATCATGCAGAAAGATGTAAGAAACGAATGCGCCGCTCAACTCTGTTTTGCTCGGACAGAGTGTGACCGCTCGGACGGCAGATTCCCGGCCCTCGGCGCTTGGCGTACGGATTATGTCGATCGTTCTGCTAGTCGCACTCTTCCACCATCATTTTGGATGAGCGTGATTGAAACATCACGTGTACCATATTTTCAGTCATCGAGAGTTGCTCCAATGCAGTTATCAGGTTTGTTTCTCGCGACCACCGCCAGGGTATTATTTCCGGCTTCTGGTTGGTCGCATTCGAATTTCTGAAGACGCCCTGGAACACGCCCAGCCCGCTTTCGGCCAATGGCGCCTCCACATTTGTCTCCTATAGTTCCCAACGAATGGCCAAACTCTCTACATATACGGCTCTGCCTTAACCCACCCGCACATGCCGCTTCGCAGTGCCCCGTGGTGTCCCAAGTACACCGTAGCTTTGCTGACCTGCACTGCACCTTGGTTGTTGGATGTCGCGTCACGCCGTCGCTCTCTAAAACCGGCAGATACTGTGCGGCTGGCGTTGCTGTGTGTCCTATCGCCTAGCCTCTTGAAATAGGCAGCAGGGGTGCGGGTGCACACTTGGGACGCCCTTGGAAGCTCCTGCCGCCGGCTTTGGAGACCTGTCGACGCATGCGGGCTGCAGTTCCGTTCTTAACACGCAGCCATCTCGTCGTTTCACCGGGCTGTAAGCGCATGCTGTAGTCGCACATGTATGGGCAGCAACAGAATGGCTCTGTCATTTTCCGCGTGTGCATGTCCTTCACGTAAACGCTGAGTGACCTGATCTGCTTGCACCAAGGAGAAGAGGGGAGTAATGTTTCGTCGTTCCCGGAAGGTCTGATGTTTTCCTGGTCCCCGTCATCTCTCCCGGGTTTCGGTCAGGACCGGGTGACCGGTCCTGATCGATGGGGGTCTGCCAGTTTTCTGCAGTCAGGAACTGGATGAGTCATGATGGTCGTTTTGATAAATATATTTACACTGGAGAGCAAATATGATACAGGGGCTGTCCCGATGCTGCTGCCACTCTCAACAGCGCAACGCCAACAATAGCGCCTCGGCGCCAAGTCCCTTGCGCGCATGGCAAGTTCTTTGTCTCGCAAGACAATACGTGGGACTCTCGGGACTGCAAGAGGATGACGTCTTGCTCCGCGCACGGGCCAGTTTAAACTCAACTTCTCTTCCAAAAAGGCACGCCGACATTCCGGAGCGGGGCCGGACCTCCCTCTCTCCCCAGAGTTGCCCACATGGTTCTGACAATGTCATTTCCCCAATTACCCTGGCGGCAAGGGTGACCACCCACTCCCTCCGCCCTGGGAATGAAGGTTTTGTTCACTTCCCATGGGGGCAAATATTCTTCCACTTTCGGGAGCTTGCCGCCAAAGGGAAAAACGCGGGGCATCAGGTGCCTCTGAAGGACGGTTTGGGTGGTCACGCCGCCAATTCCTCGAGCTCTTTTAATGACTCATGATAGTTGGAACGCGAACAAAGAGTTTGAAATAAGGACTTAACGCGGAAGGCTGGTTATCTTCGGCGCCTCATAATTTACCGAGGCTTACACGAAAAGCGTGTTTTTATGGCCATCCTGCTCTGTTTTTTTTAACCGTAACATGGGTCTAAAATATCAAAGCTGCCGAAAGCACTGCTAAAGCCAGTGCACAAGCTGAGCGGGACTCGAACCGCGTCGTAAGACACTAGCGCGTCCCAGCCTCTGCAGTGCTTTATTTTACCCAGTCTCAGCTGAGACCAGCTGAGACTCTGTTCTAGCTAACGTCCCTAGATAACGCTATGAAAAAGCAGAGCCGTATATAGAGTTTTGTCATTGGGACGAGCGGGCTGAGCCAGGGCAGGTATAAGATGCCGATAGCAGGTTTGACATGCTCTCTTGACCAACCAGAAGCCGAAAAAAAATCTCCTAGTGGTTTTACACTCTAAGAAATACCTGTGCATCTAGTTACCCACAAAACCCTCGAAGAGCCGATCCCAGTGATCTACGAAATCAGCCCAGCAAATGATGAGGCAGGACATGTGTTTAGACCTCAAAATTAAGTCTGCACTGTGGCATTACGCAATGCAAGCATGACGCTTTGCATTGTGTAATGCCACAGCGCAGACTTCATTTTTAGGTCTAAACAAATGTTCCGCCTCATCATTCGCTGAGGTGATTTCGTAGACTGCAGGGATTGGCTTTTTGAGTGTTTTGCCGGTAAGTAGAGACGCGCAGGCATTTCTTAAAGTGTAGCGAAAACACTTTTAATAAGTGCGTAAGAGTTAAATGGAGTAACTCTTCATGGTTGAAAATACAGTGCATGTGATGCTTCGATTATGATCATACAAAAAGATGCAAGAATCGAATGTACCGCTTGAACTCTGTTTTGCTTGGTCAGAGTCTGACTGCTCGGACGGCATTTTCCCACCCCTCAGCGCCTGGCGTACGGATCACGTCGATTGTTCTCCTAGATTTTTATTTTGTACGATTGTGATTGAAAAATCGTGTGCACCTTATTTTAAGTCACCGAGGGTTGCTCTGACACACTTATTAATTTTGTTTCTCCCGACACTGCCAGGGTATTATTCGTGTCTTCTGGCTGGCCACATTCGAATCTGTGAGGACGCTTTGGAACGTGCCCAGCAAACTCTCGGCCAATGGCGTCTCTTCATTTGCCTCCTATACTTACCAATGAATGACCAATTTCGAGTTGCTCCGGTGGGTCATGTCACAGGACAATCCAGATAGAACAATGCTGGACGGGGGTAGGTTTTCGAACGCCAAGGTACCAAACCGTTGCTCGAAAGTGAATCGGTCAAATCCACAATGTTCTTTCTCACCGGAAACGGAACGCGGGCATGGACTAGTAGGGGAGCCCGTCGGCACACAAATCGCTGTCGCTACTTAACAAGGCGTTAATTGGGGGACTTTAGTTCTAGCAAGCGGGCCCAGCAGTCTGCATGGGAGCGTACCGCCAGGTTGGAGGCGCCTCCACGTGAGCTCGCGCTCCGCAGAGAGCATGGTCGGCAGCGCGCTATGTTCGAATTGGCCTGTCGCAAACGCTTATGTGTTCGATTTACTGGGCGTGTTCACACATTTAATTGCACATAATATTGACAGGACCACAGCATCAGTTCAAATACACCGGAAGTTTGAATTAACGAGACTCTACTTCTGTTAATTCGACCTTGACGGGACATGGCGAAATTGGGTCGAGTTATCCTAAGGTTGAATTAAAAGATGCGCGCGAAATTCTGAATATCCAGCGCTTTAGATCAGATGGGCTAACATTTTTATAATGAGCTGCCGCATACCACCACATGGCGGTGGCAGCGACCGTGTATATTCTTTGCACGTTCGGTGCAGCGGTGGCAGCAGTGACCGGCCGCCAGCGCCACCATTGCAACACCGCTGCAGAGCAGCGCTCGCTGCTCTGCAGGGGCAGCGCGGGGGTGTTTTCAACAATTGCTATGCACACAGGTCTAAACGGTTACGAGCAAGTCACAGCCACATGCCACTCATAGTTTGGACACAAGTGCTGCATCACCGATTGGCTTTCAGTCGGCAGCAATCTATTCATTGTCAAATATTTTGGTTTGCATTTGTGACCATTCAGTGCAATGATGAAAATCAACAAGCTCTTAAGAGTTTCTGGAGCTCTGCACGTGCTTGAAGCATTCCAAACTCTTGTGCATGGCCACGATTAAAATTGCTGGTGCCAGCGATTAACACCTGAAACCGACGTTCCTGCTACGATCTAGAAAAAAATTTAACAGTGCTAAAATTTCTGTTGCTTTTTCTAGCACACGTAGCTAGAAAAAATATGCACCTCCTATGTATTATGTACGTCGGAGATTATGTCTGTACAGTATTTAAACGAAGGAGAGGTCTTAGTGGTCCCTTTAACACTTCTAAGTTGCAAGCTATACTCGTTTTCACCTAAAAAAAAAAGGCAAGTTTTGCGCATTGTTCCTACGCGGCGCGAAGTAGTTCGTACAAGATTTTGTTGTTGGAGGACAAAATGATGCTTGTGCCCTCTGGAATGTGTAAGTCTTGATAAGATAACAAATATCTACTCTAAAATTCACCTACATATATCTTAATTATTAATGTAAAGAGAGAGAAATTAGTAATATTCCGCGAGGATGTGGAATTTTTTTACTACGGTTCTCGAGGTGAAAACGGGTGGAGTCTCGGTTCATGTTGCAGAATGGGGTTGTGCGACGACAAGAAGCTGCTATTATAAGCCCGTTGGTGGAATTTGGTTGTATGTTAAACTAAAACAAGCTGATTGCGGTCAAGTTAACCCTGTCCTTTTTTTTTCTTTGTGTCTCGCTCATTTACACTCTACAGGATCGGTGGACTGGCGCAACACCCAGACTAGAAAGTTATGCTTGAAGTTACAGGTTCTGAGACTGTAGTCACTGACAGAATGAGAAATGGCAGGGAGGGGATTCAGCACGAGCCTCTTGCTTTTGACAATGCTTTGGTGTCTCGTGCACCTCTAGTGCGTGCATACAGCAGAGGTGCGGCTGGAGGCATGGAGCACGTGCTGGAGGCTGGTCGTTCTAAAGACATGCCCCGTCATTCTCGCTCTTTCAGCGCTTTGAATATACTTTTGCTACGTGCATCATGGTCGCCACAAGTGCTACTGGCTTGAGAATGAAGTCTGGCGTTTTTCTTTCAGGACGGCACTTGCCACTTCAAGAAGAGCGCCGTCGGGGCCACCGACAGCGGCTTTGTGGACATCAGGCAAGGCTCGGAGACGCAGCTGAAGAAGGCCGTGGCCACCGTTGGACCCATCTCTGTCGCCATTGATGCCAGTCATCAGTCCTTCCAGTTCTACTCTGACGGTATGCCTTTGGCTAATTGTTACAATAATTGAGCAAAGTTGGTGTGCTTTACTGTGCTGGTGTGCTTGCCTGCGTGCATTTTGAGAACCCCCATACTAAAGCATACTTTCTCTAGTGTCGGGGTTCTCGGTATGCAATCGCACCGGCTCTTGCGTGCTGGGGGCCGTGCGATTTCAGAGGAACCTGTATGAGCAGCTTAATGAGGTTTTGTATTCGCTAAAGTGGTGACTACTCATTGGTACGAAAACCCGAGGAACACGGAGAAAGGGGCACGCAGGCTGTTTATCCCCTTTCTGGTTTCCTCAGTTTCCAGTTCCAGAGAGTCTTTGATAACGTCTAATTGCAATTCTGGTTTTTCCGGAGTTTGTGTTTAAGCGTGTGCTTCCGTTGTGCAAGTGTTAGGCTTTCTCATTCTGTACTCAGTAGAAATGCGTAGCAATTTTCCGGCAATAGTTCATTTCGCGTGTATGTCCGCAGGGTTGTAGTAATCGGATGTGTGAAAGCCACAGCAACTCTTGCCAGGTGCTTCAATTAACCTTTACAACAATACAGGTTCCTATGTGGGCAGCTGCAGCTATCACTTGCTGTCTGTGCAGATTTTTGATAGGTGCTCTGATGTCTTTTTTTTAGAAGTGACACGAGTCCTGGCTTATACAAGGCTCCTTCAGCTTGCACAGTAAAAGCTGGATAATTTGAATCTGCAGGGGATGTTAAAAAAAGTGAATTAAACAAAGCTTGACCTACTGAAAGTCAAGGCAAAATGATGTAATTCTGCACTTAAAGGAGTTGGAAATGCCACAAACTGACAACTTTATTCATGAAAAAATTCAGTCATCACTTTCTGCTTCTCATCTTGGAAGGCAACTTGCATCAGCTCGGATTCGAGTGTGCGGATGTTGCGGAAGGTGTCTTCACCCTCTTAATAGCTGAAGAAGCGCACAATATTGAGCGCCTCCATAAACTGCAATGCGCTCGGCCGGGCAGGTGTTTCCTCGTCGTTCCTGTCTTCCAGAGTGGGTTCTTCACCGGCAACCTGCATGATGATGGCCTCATCTTTTGGGGCACCACACACTAGTGCCTTGCCGTCTGCGTCGACGTAATTGGCAAAACTTGCATCTCGCAGCACCTCAAGCACATTTTCAGAGACAGCCACGTGCTGTTTCTACTTAAGCTTGATCCCAGGCATGCACCAGCACGTGCATCGCAGTGGGGAGTGTGCCGGATTAGTTGCTCCAGCTCCTCAAGCACAAAGTCGGCCGTTCGAGCATGTGACTTGAACGACCTCATATTCTTTATGAAACCCTGGTCCGTCGGTTGAACTGCAGTTGTCGTGTTTTGTGGAAGGGAAGCTAATTTAATAGCCTTCAGATCTATGCCGACCTTGTGAGCTCAGCAATCGTCCACAATGAGCGGGACTCTTCGATCCCTCAATTTAAACTCTCTGTCCAACTTCCTGAGCCACTGCTTGAACAACTCGCTGGCCATCGACGCCTCGCTGTTAGCTGCGTAGTCTGTCGGCAGGGAGCAGATTTTCCTAAAGCATAGAGGCCTCAGCGACTTTCCTATAACGAAGGGGGGAGCTTCTTCATCCCTGTCGTGTTTGCCGTGACAGTGACGCGCCCTGTACAGTTGTCCTCCCCTTTGCGTGATGGTTTTGTCGGGCAAAAGCTTGAAAAAGACAGCAGCGTAATCGGCGTTGAAGATGTCACGCGGCGAGTAGCTATGCAGGTTGTCCTGCGGGATTTCACTTTTCCACGTTCACGTCTTTACTTTTTGCCAGACACCATACAAAAGACAAGATTGTGCCTTTTGCGGAAGCGACGAAACCACCCTTCGGAAGTGGCAAAGTCGTGGTTGTCCGGACGTGCAGCAAACTCGGCAGCCTTTGCCACGATAATGGGGCCACTCGATGGAAGATTCTGGCTTATCGTGTGGTGAATCTGTGTGATGAGGGCTCTTTCTAGTCCAGGTGCTTGGCAGATCCAAGTCTTTTCCTGTGAAAAGCTTCCGCCTCGTGGGCGTCTTCGACTGCCTTCTTGTTTCGAATGTACGTCGACAACGTGCTTCCTGGGATCTGAAACTTGTTCACCTTCCCAGTCTTGAGTTCGCGCAGAATTTCTCTTTTCTTTGACGTTTTGACAAGGTGCTTTCCTCGAACAGTTGACATTGCGAAGCTGAAGGTAGCGCTGCGGCACAGCTCGCAGTCTGATCTCGATGCATCTTGGACAAATATGTTTGGACCCACACACTAATCGGAGACTTGAAGAACAAAGAAACCAATGAATGGAGATTACAAAAGAGGAAGCGCGATGACATATGGAGCGTTTGTTGCAATTTAATGACCGACAGCTCCCGTGCCGATTGGTCGCAAGTATGCATGCACTGGATTGTCGCGTAACGAGGCGAAAAGCAGGAGGAAAGGTGAAGATGAGGTGGAGATGTTCCCAGACCGTCAACGCGTTGGTCGCCTTCTCGCAACTCGTGTTGCAAGCGTGGCCCATAAACCACGTGACCCTGAATGAGCTGTTGGAAACTATGTAACAGTACAGCCTCTCTATACGAGTCATGATAGCTGCGCCACCTATGACTCGGTTGGAAAAGCTGCCACCGGCAGTCCACAAAGCTCACGCATGGCGGCTTCCTAGTGCGGCACGCAGTTTGAATAATTATCGGTGCCGAAACTATTTCGTGAGCGAATTAATGAATTTTTTTATATGTAAATCTTTACGCAGCGTGGTCAAACCATACCGTTTGTTCAAATTATGTTTAAAAAAAATAAGATTGTGTTAATGAGGTTTGAATTAACAATCTTTCACTGTACTATAGCTCATGTTCTTCCTTGTGGTGGTTCAACTGGTGTTAGTGTCCAAGCTTACAGTGGCAGTAAGCACAGTGTCACTAGCTCTGTGCAGTTAACAATGTGCATTGCAATCAAGATCTGAGGTCAGGGTGGTTTGTTCTCTGACCATCCAGGTGTGTACGACGAGCCAGAGTGCGACAGCGAGGCCCTGGACCACGGTGTTCTTGTGGTTGGTTATGGCACCTTCAACGGCACAGACTACTGGCTCGTCAAGAACAGGTTCGTTGCGGATTATTAGTTTGTTTTGCAAATGTTAGGGTATCGCAAGTAATTACATCTGAAGACAAGTGTGGTTTTGTGTGCACTTTCTTCATTCTGGAAAGGTGTACATGCATTGTCTTTGCAGTTGAATTTTTTATTAAAGTGTAATAGCATTTAATTAGACAGCGGGAGGTTACTCACGCTGTAGTGATACACGACAGCATGTCTGTACGATGCTTGTCTAAATCGAAACGAGCAGGGGTGGATATTCCCAGGATTTCTGGTTTCTGTAGCGTGAACTTTTATTTTAATTCGGGGGCGTTTTTTTTGTTTTTTTTTTAGGTGGGGGGGGGGGGGGGGTTTGCAGATTTGGTGTCGATTTTCGGTTTTAAACAAAAAGTCAATGTTTATGGGGGTTTTTGTTGACCAAAAATAGGACAAGGGCATGGGATTCCGCAACCGCCAGGGAACATAAGTGTGTCTCGAACACTTGGAAAAGGTCCCAGAACCTATCGGGAAACAGTGTGGTTCTCAAAGGAGAAAAGGCTGCCTCGCAAACACTTCAGTGCGGGCTGTGTTTTTTTATTTTTCTAAATTACTATCTCAGATTTTAATAAGACTGGAATACACCGAAAGCACAGTTCCCTACTGATAGTTGTTGACAGGTTAAGAGTAAGGTGGCAGCTCCTCCCACCTCTTCAGTGTTTGCTCGGCTAAAGTGGAAAGAGCTGGCAGGAGATTCTACTCTAGTCTATTTGCTTGTCATATTTTGTGTTAAGGAAAATTCCACAAACTACTAATGACCATTGATGGAGTAATTTGCATTGGTAGGCTGTAAAATTGTTCGATTCTGCTAAATCAATTTTATACTTGCGTGCTGAAAACTTTGGAACGAAATGCAAAACCTGAAGTCATATATATACATATATCTTTGTTTTGCACTTGAATGGACATGGAATGTCTCTTGTTTGCTTCAGTACCATTTAATGTTTTGATGCAATAATCGTAGCAGATTGTTGGGTGGCATCATGTTCTAACAGCATCTTAAATTTTTCAGTTGGGGAACCACCTGGGGTGATGAGGGCTACATCCGCATGAGCAGGAACAAGAAGAACCAGTGTGGAATTGCCTCCAGTGCTAGCTACCCTCTTGTGTAACCTTCCGTATCTGCACTTTCACCCCATTGTCATCACTGTCCTGTTGTGCATTCAATAAACATCTTTGTACAGTGCCCAAGCAGTTCAGTTTGTTGTCTCTTTGTTGTATTAGGAACTTGCCTTGAATAGGATTGTTTTACTTGCACGAAGAATTATGATTGCCTCAGTTGAGGTAGGGAACCTGAGACGGGAGCCAAGGAGAAAATGCAGCGGCCAACACAGAGTTGTCTGCGGTTTGGCATTAGCAAATGTCTGTGGGTTGTTTCACATTTGTGCGAGAACGCAGAGGTGGTTTTGATTTTTGGTGATGAATTGATAACAAGCGAGTGATCCTGGGTCATAACTATCGTTTCTTCAGTTCGTCTGTGGATCTCTCTTCCCTCAATGCCTCCATGTTTTCTAACTGTCGAAAGAAAGTTGTCATAATCCTTTAGAGCCGAGAAACATGAGGGTCCCATTTAAGAGTATAATGACCACTGTGACTACATTCGTGGAAGTTGTAACGAGTGGTAATTTCCACTAGTTTTTTTTTTTTTTTACTGCAAAGGTTTAAAGCCTAAGTGTACCTGAAACATAAGACTGCTCTCGTGGAATTTTCCTCGCGCAAGCGATAACTTCAGATCGCAGATATAAATAAATGTAGCCCAACAAGGACACAAAGTTAAAAAAAAAACAAAAAAACTAACTTTTTAAGAAAAGCACGACAAAAAAAAAAATTAGATCGGTTGCAGTGCCTTGATGTAAAAAAAAAAAAAGAATTTCTTTTAGCATAGTTTCAGAAACTAAAGGTAGATTCTATCGGAGACGTTAAAAGGACCTTGGCTCCTACACACTACCGTTCGCTGTAGTCAATCGGAAAATGATGGATTATGCAAGCCGATTCGACGACCCTTCAAACTTTTCCCCAAATTTGATGCAAGCATGTCTAGATTTGGAGATTTTTTTTTATGCAAAGGGCTATTTTATTATATGAACCGTTGCAATTAAAAGAAACCAATTCTAATCACTAGAGAAGTTAATAACCTATTTTTTTTTGTATTGCATTAGCTGAAATAACCAATCAGCGCAGCCCTTAATTCATCCCTTAGCCATCACCATCCAATCCGAAGCCAACTGGCCAGCCTGTCGCGCATGCGCACACGAGTCGAACCTCAATACAAGGTTCGTCGAACTTTCCACTAAAAGTTTGAAAAAGTCGAACCTGGTCGAACTCATGTCTCTACCTTCTGCTTTTTACGAAACACTCGCGATTCGCAAGTATTTCACGGCGGCAATTTTTTTTTTTAGTCGGAATGCTATTAATCATTTTAGGAAGCTCACTATGAGACATCGGGACGTCTCCGTTGAGAAATGGGAACCTTATGACATAAACGTGAGGATGATGAATTACTTCCGGTGCTGATATTTTCGGGGGATAAGAGCCTCTCGGATCCACACTAGGGCCTGAGTAATGCAGAGTCTCGGCCAAGATCTGGGTGCTGTTACTCGGACCCTTGTCCGTGTGGATTTTTCGCGCCTATAATCTAATAAGAAATAATGGCATATACACACATCACACGCACGCACTCTAATGGCGAATTCGTGTGGTCAATCATCGGCAACTTATT
The DNA here is from genome assembly GCA_013358835.2 of Ixodes persulcatus. Lineage (NCBI taxonomy): Eukaryota > Metazoa > Arthropoda > Arachnida > Ixodida > Ixodidae > Ixodes > Ixodes persulcatus. Next base: position 15,261 of record JABSTQ010011563.1, read on the forward strand.
TTGCCGGAAAACCGGCAATAGTGTTCGCGTGGTCAATTTCCGGCTGGCGCGCACCGTTCGGGTGGTGGTTCTCCGGCAAGCCCCGGCAACTTTCCAGCGCTTTTTCCGCCCGAGCTCCAAACGGCCGGACGAGTAGGCGCCAGACTGTATCCGGTCACGGTGTCGTCACTTCCGAAATGGTAAAGAGGTAAGTGAGGAAAAAATGAGCGAAAGAGTGAAACTGATCTGAAGTCACTTCAGCAGCCACTGCTCGAGTCAATCCAAATCGTTGGGACATGGGTGACGGCGGTCTACAGGCTCTCACTAGCGGTGTCGCGCGTGCAAGAGCTGAGGCGAAGTAAACTGCCACCGTCTGGCATTTCGTGTTCGGGTGCTGAGGGTCACGTGGTGTGCCGCCGGCGCGTTTCTGGTTGCCGGTTCCGCCGGCTCGGTCTTGCCGGCAATTGACCGCCCGAATTCGCCATAAGTTGGTCCAGAAGTCCAGTGTCCCCGACGTGTTTTTAAAGGGCAGCTCCGCCGTCAATTTCAGCGTTTTTATCGAAACATATTTTCGGAAAGGGTACTAAACGTTTAGCCTATAGCAGCGGTTAAATCATTAAAAAATTGTTTACATAATTTATAATCGTTAAAATACGCTGAAACCGATACCGAAACTAACTTGCCACTCGACTTGTCCGCCATTTTGACGTGACGTCACATATGGTATAAACACTCGCACGTGTGCAGTTTGAGCCTGGCCAGCCTGGCAGCAGGTCACCGTTTTGTGTTCGTGCCGCGGATAAAAATGGACTCATCAGGCTGGTCTGAATCGAGCAACGATGATGATATGCTGCTAGATTTTGAGGACGGTGACGATAACCCGTTCTCATACGATCCGCCGGCATCGCCTCCGAGGGAACCACCAGCGGCGGCTGCATTCGTGATCCGCCGCCATGTAGACCCAGATGCCGCTTCCGAAGCGAAACGGTAAAGGCCGGTTCAGACACTTGCGTTTGAGTGCGTTTGACTGCGTTGCGACGAGAACCGAAAGCGAGTCACCGGCACATCTGTGCTTCGTATGAAGCGTGGAATCCAATTCAAGGAATCATCTTGGCACGGTAGGCACGGCACATTTTAGTAGCTTCTTCCTGTGCCCGTCTCCGCCCAACCCGAAAGATTCCCTCAGTCGCACGCTATCGTCATAGAAATCAGGTGAGAAGTGGTCGGAGCAGATTCGGCTGTTTTTACTTGGGAGCCAGCGTTCACGTCGGACTGCCAGGACCCACTTCTTTCCTGTAGACTTGTCGGTCGGAAAACTGTGAAATGTCACATTGCTGCGTTTTTTGTGGTGTTATTACACCCAACGGCACAACACCAATTTCCTCCAGTCGCCATTACGCGCTCTTACATTACTTAACATAAGCAAAAAGCAGACAGTCGCTAGCACCAACAAGCTACAAAGCAAGCACCCTGACCAACATGTGACGTCACGGCAACGTCAGCGCCATCATGGCAGCCTCCGTGTGCCGCTCTTGCTCAGTGTTGCCAGTAGGGCGGCAGCAAGTGATTTGGGTGTGTACATGTAAATTTCAAAATTCATTTTCTTCTAAGAAAATTATTATTTTTCCGAGATATTTTGTACACATGCTCAGGAAGGGCATCCAAATACATGATGAAAATTTTATAGAAATCGGTGACCATCACAATTACGGCGAAGATGCCCTTTAAAGGGACCCTGCAAACATATTTAAGCGTCTACCTTTTTTGCGGTTTCCACGTCTCTTGGGGTTCGGGCAAGCCAGCGGGCACGGAGAGAGTAACTAAATATCAGTGCGTCATATTTTAATCGGACGACGCGGAAACCTCCTCCACCGAACGGGGGCGACCCGCGGTACCGAAAGTGCGCGATATGTGACGTCTTTGGTCCTGGGCTTACTACTGGTCAGAGCCGCTAAAAGCTTCTTTTTAGTCGAAATACAAAATATAAGTGGCGCGAGCCGTTTCAATTACGTATAAAAGTAGTTTTTGTTCAGTATTTTAGATCAGAAAAGAAACAAATGCAGTTTATAAAGTATGAAAACAAGAAATGACCCGTCGACATACCCGTCACCAAGCGGTAGAAAAGGCGGCGCATACTAGAAAAGAGTAGTGGGATCAGGCGCCGACACGGAAAGGTCCCGGATGTACGCGGAGGCGCTGCGGTTGTAGGAACTGGAGGATACGACCGGCTCCGAGCGTTCCCAAGGCCTTCGGCGAGCAGCTTTGTCTGGCGGTTTGGCCGTTTCGCGGTATGGCAGCGCGAAGTGGCTCCCATTTTTAACTGATCTTTACCCCGTGTTTGTTGTCGTTCGTGGCCAATGAAGTGTCATGCCGAATTAGTGTTTATTCGCGCAGCAAATGCAATGATAGCCGCTCTGGCTGCCCGCTGCATACAGCCTATCCAGAACATGCTTTAGTGGCGCCCTCTCGCGCCGTCGACACGGAGTGCGGCAGCCGTGTGCGCTCGCATAGCTCACTAGCCCTCCCCTAGTTCACGGCCACTCAAGCAACCAAGGACGTCATGAAGGAGGTTATTTTTTTGCTTGTTTTTGTAATTTTAATTTGCCTATAACTTTTAAAATAAAGCGAAATTCGAGAAAAGAAAGGTTTCATTAAGTTACTACGTTCAGTGCGCTCAGGTTTGGTGCAAATTAAAAATTAGTAAAAAAGTCATTGCAGGGCCCCTTTAATGCGAAAGCATTAACTGTCCCATGGAGCGAGCCGACGTCATCAGTTTGAAGCAGGGTATCGAACCGAACCCGAACCGTGAACCGAAAACCAAAAAAAACCGTTATTTTCGCGCGAACCGGAGTTGACCCGGAACGAAATAAGTTTTCTCGCTCCAGAACGGAACCGATATGTTTTTAATGCGGTTTTCGGTTCATACGCAAAGTCGGGTTGCCTGAAAAGTTCGTGGTGAAAAACATAGTAACCTGAAAAATAAACCAAAAAAAAATTAAAGAAAAGAAATTATTTTCGCGCTAACCGCAGTTGAACTGGACCGAAATAATTATTTTTTCAATCCTGGGCAAAACTGATCAATTCTTTTTGTGGTGTTTCGTTCATGTGGGAAGCCAAAAAGCGCAAAAAATTGGTAGAGGAAAGCTGTGTACTGGGGACCTATGTTGGACTTTCGAGAAACTAGAAACAGAAGTGACGTAGCGGCAGGAGTGGCGTAACCGAGCAACGGCGCGCACCGCGAAACCGCCCTCTTTGACGCCGTGACGACATAGCAAGATTGGCGTCTGTCACTCACTTGAGAGGTGTCAAGAGCCAACCGCCGAAGAGCGGAAGTAGCTACGCTGTCCCCCTGCCGTACCTACGCTTTCCCGGTCGTACCTATCTGGAACCTAGTACCTACGCAAGCGTCCGTTTCTCTGGCAACCGGAGGAGCATTTCCTGCTTTTAGTTAAGCGATGGCAGCCAATCCCTCGCGGCGGTGACCTTCACATCTGCTCTATTCTAAAGAAACTTGTCAAACTAAAAAAATACACGTGTTCTATTGAAATAAACAACTGATTTTGTAGCGGTTCCAGAAAATATTAGATGGAGTAAACTCGCATAAAAGGTTAGAACAACATGCGGGACGCGGATGAGCGCCTAGTTCAAATCACTGTCGCTGATGACGACTCAAGAAACGGGAGGATGTGGCCTGTCATGCTCACTCTTCTTGCGTCGTGATTCGTTCCTCGGCGTTCTCATCGGCTAATGCGGCTATCTCATTGGCTGCGAAGCAATAATTAAAGGTTCCAGACTTGCAGCACCCTGCGTTTCTTAAATTGTCAGTGACTATGGTTCAGAAAACATGGAGGACGGGATCAGGCAACGCGTGACCGCGGCCCAGAGGGAGGAACTCGATGCATTTATGTTTGAAAACCCCTCTCTGGTCCGCGGCGCAACTGAGCTGAGCCCGGCGCTGTCCAGAGACGACAAAGTTCGTCTCTGGACCCAGCTAACCTCCCGGCTCAACTACCTCGGGCCTCCGAGGAAGGAGCCGGAAGGATGGAAACGGTACTGGGCCGTGCGAGTGTCAAAGGCGCGCGCGCGGGCAGCCGAGCTGGCGAAACAGGCGAGGTAATTTGCGTAGTCTACTCATAGTGTGGACCAAGCTATAGAATTACTTCCTTTACTCGCAGGCAAACAGGGGGCGGAGGCGGCCAGGTGCGCTCACTGGCGTCATCATACGCACGTATTTTGACGCTGGTGGGCGAGGACTCGGCCCTGGGCGCTCCCGGGTTTTCCGTCCCGGCTTTTGAGGACGAGGCCGAGGTGAGTGCACACTTGAACATAACATACTATTGCACATGTAGCTGTTCAATCCCAATAGTGCAGCGAATATCCGTGCAGGGTTTTATTATCAGTGAGCTACGATGTATACTGCAATGAAATGTGACAAATATGAACGTGAATATATGCATTAAAGGTGCTGACACTTTTTATAATTCAGCGAATCAGGGGGCGGATTAATTCGTCCACGTAAAGGCAAAACCTAAAACAAAAGCACTTGCGACAAAAAAACATTATATTTATTGCAGTGATACGGAGTTTCTAAGGCTAAAACAAGTGTAGTATTTGTGTAATCCTTTTTCTTCTTGTTTTTGTGATTGTTGCAATCCTCAGTTGTATTGTGTGCACGCTGTCATAAGATTCCATTTCTGTATCACAGAGGTACATTTAAAAAAAAAACAGGGGAAGTGCAACCTTTCGAGCTGCCAATATTTGGGGAGTCAATCCTTGACATGAATGGCACTACCTCTGAAACAGTCTAATTTTGTTTCCCCTGAGTGGAATGCAGCCTCATCAAACCCACACTCAATATCTAGAAAATGCAGACAAGTCCTGTGTGCTGACTAGAACTTATAAATTCCCTTCTAGGGGAGACCCGCAGGAGCCCAGGCAGGTCACGGGCAGCAGGCAGCCGAGCCGGTGTCCTCCACCTCACGGGGTGAGATCTCTTATGAGAACAACTAGGATTGTGTGATATGACAGAAGCATTCTTTGTTTCCTGGCAGATGTGAGGCCACCTGTAAGGCCCCGGGTGCGGCCAACGGCGCCTCGTGCCACCCCCCGAATGTCGAGGCAGGAGCGGCACGACGAGGCTGCCATGCAGGCTGTCGCCAACTCAACTCTCCAGCTGCAGCAGAACGAGGCGAGGGACGCGCGGGACGTGGAGTTCCAAGGCCAGGTATTGGCTCAAACACAGAACTCAGTAACATGACTAAACGGGTACGAGTTTAACAAAGATGCCGCTGTGAAAGTGTGACTGCAGCAGAGGGCAATGGAGATCCACAAAGCATAATGCAAATCGAGGTTTTCACGCCCTCTGGGTGTCTAGAAATATGTTGTTGCTGCACATTAAATGCCCCGTCTTTCCAGCTCCTGCGTTCCATCGGGACCCTCAGCCACCGCATGGAGGCTGTTGCGGAGTCCAACCAGGAGCAAGCTCGCGCCACACAGGCGGTGGCCCTGGAACTCCAAAACACGACCCGCGTGCTCGTCGAGGTCGTTCTGGTGCTGACTGCCGAGAGAAGCCGAGCCCAGCGAAGCCAAGACCTGCCGAGCCCTGCCCAGCCACCCCTCGTCCAGCCCAGCCCCGCCGAGCCCAGCCGCGCCGAGCCCAGCCGCGCCGAGCCCAGCAGCACCGAGCCGAGTCCCGCCGAGTCCAGCCACAAATAATTTAGTTTCATGGACGATTATTTTATGTGCCAAGTCGGTATTCATATTTTTGTTTTGTTCTCCAGTTGTAGACAAGAAATATGTTCCTTTGTGCCACTGGTATGTGGCGCATGTTAATGGACAAGTTCCTACGCACACTGGGCTCGCCATACAGTGAATAATACTACGAGTGAGCCTGCTGTCTAAACATCTTTACAACAATGTTGACATTACGGGAAAGTCCGTCCATGCTTTTCAGTGCATATTTTGTTTACAAAGAACTGTGCCTTCTGCGTTTGTTTATTGGAGTCACTATAACCAGTGAAGCAAGTTAGTAATATGCTCTTGGTAACAGGCATGACAGATATATGCTAAAACTTGCCATTCCTCATGTTTGTACGGCAGCAATATGTAGTGTGTGCTTTTTCATCAAAGGTGTTGAGTGGCTTGTGCTATCGGAATTTTATACTGTAGTTTTCTTCTGCCTGAAACTGGCCTCCGGGTTTGCCATTTTTCTTATATCGCACTAAAATGGAGATTTGGGCCAGTTGGTTCATTGCAAACAAAAAAAGCGCCGAAAAAAACAGGGACGCAGACGAAGGGAAACAGGACAAGGCGCACTCTCAACTGAAGTTTAATTTTCAATAAACTTCAGTTGAGAGTGAGTCTTGTCCTGTTTCCCTTCGTCTGTGTCCCTGTGTTTTTTGTTTGTTTGTTTTCTTATATCATTGTTGATCTCAACATGCCTCTACTATGGAATCTCTCATCCTTCCATGTGTGACAAAACACAAACAAAATGGCAGTGTGCTGAATTAAGTGAAGTGTGAAATAATGTCTGTGATATATCCTTGATAATGACAAAGAATTTATACGGTGTTTACTAGTCCATGCTCAATTTCACTTTAAAGAAGTATTGCAACCTGTGTTTTCAAACATATTTATTTTTCATGTTACGGCATTGTTATAAAAAAAAAAGAAAGCACTTTCAAAAACAAACTGCTTGTTGTCTTCTTTATTCCTTCAAACTGACACAAATCCAATATGTGATTATCGAGTAATACACCTGGCTCTGTGGTAGCCATAATAGATTGTAAAATGGAGCAGGGCAATGGAAATGTAGAGAAAATGAATCGATGTCCAAACCCGATACAAACAATATATTGCAGTAAAAAAAGGAAAATGGGTCTCACCAGTAGCCTCATTGAGTTCTCAGTTTCCTGCAAGGGCGAGCCAGATGCCCCCTTTTGGCTAGCTACATAACCCTACAAAACCTTGTTATTGTCCCACACATTTTATGCACCCTGCTTGCAAATTAAAAAAAGGCTCTATCAACATCACCACGATGCACCGAATAGCTTTTCGGAGGCAGTACTACATGTCCATAAAGGTAGCATGGTGGTTGTGCGACGAACTGCGCAAGTCGTTGGAGTTGACACTGGAGCTTATGGACGGCCATGACTGTGGAGCAACAAGTGAAGTACATACTGCCACGGGGAGGGCTTCTCTGGTGGCGAGGGCGTCAGTTGAGGTGAGGACGACGAGGGGTTCGCTGTCGCCGGTGGCGTCCCTGGTGTGCGGGAGTGCCACCGTGGCGAGGACGATGAGGGGCTCCCTGTCGCCGACGGTGTCCCTGATGGGCGGGACCTCCGTTGTGGCGACGGACTCCTTGGCGCTGGTGGTGTCCCTGGTGGGCGGGACTGCCACCGTGGCTTGCTTGGGGCTCCGGGGCGGCACGGCTGTGGCGGGTTTGGAACTGGGCAACAAGGCGCTGCCTCAGAGCCTTCCCCCTGTCCGAGAGGCTGACCCGAGGGTGGGCAGGAGCCGGCCTCTCGTCATCCGCCGCTGACCCCTCCGAGCTCGACTCAGAACCGTCCGAGCTCGGCCCAGACTCCAACCCTGGCTCGTCAGGGTCAGAGTCTGGCTCCGGTTCTGGCTCCTTCGATGAAAGGCAGATATTGTGGAGCACTGCACACGCCGATATAATGACGGTGGCTGTTGTGGGATGATAATACAGAGCCCGGTGCCTTTGCAGACACCGGAATCTGCTTTTCAACAGCCCAATGCAGCGCTCCACAACGGACCTCATCGAAGAATGTGCCTTATTAAACCGGCCGCATGCGGTGGAGGTCGCGTGGAATCCAGGGACAGGGGTGATGAGCTAAGGCTCCAAGGCATAGCCGCTGTCACCTGCACATTCAGAGAGGGAAATGCATGATATTAATGCTGTTCTCTTTAAAAGAATACGTCAACGAAATTTGAAATGTGCCCGTCGTGTTCAGAAATAGGCTGAATATGATCCACAATACCCGTAAATGACAATTGCACATTTATATTCTGAGCCTTATGGCTATATTTTTCGTTATAAATAGCCCACACTGGCAAGCGCTCGGAGAGCAGCCAGCAGAGAGTATGTCACATCCGGTGCAATTGTGATGTAGTTTGTCTTGGGATGAGCAAAGCTGCGGCGAGGCAGACATCGTCACTACCTGTCAAGGTTCCTAGACAGGCATTACAAACGGCTTTAGCGACATCCAGAAGGTGCTCTTTCCTAATCGCCTAATTTCTTTCTTTTTTACCAAGATATTGATGTGTCCGATGCAATACTGCTCTTTTGAACACGTATAGACCAAGGAATAAGCACCGAAATTTCGTTGTAGTATCCCTTTAATATTGTGGACAACTAAGCAGGTAAAGCTGCTGTTTGCAACCTTTCCCCCTGTACTTGACAGCTGCGCCAGAGTGTTTCCAAGGAGACGTGTCACAGGTATGGCCACAGTGTATGCCAGTTATCCATGTTTGGAACAGTATCTGTGATATTGTAGCTTATAAGTGGTGCAGAGTCATCATGTACAGAACCAACAAATGGAGTATGCTTACCGAGCAGGAACCTGCCGTCGTCTATAAGCCGGCCTTGCTCGAAGTTGCTCCGGAGCCACGAGAAGCGCCACGCGAAGGAATCGTGCACCGACCCAGGATACCGTGGGTCGATGCTCATGACCCGGCAGTCGGCGTCACACACCTGCAATAGTGAGACATATGTCGACATTAATTACACTGAATTTACAAACAGTTGATTGCACTCATGCTCATGGGACCCTGTCAAATACTATTTACATGCTGACCAACACATCACCATAAATTACGTGGTTTACAAACTTAAAATATTAAAACAGCGCAACGACGGACTGGATGAAGGAGGACATAGACGGAGCACTGAGCGCAAAAAAAACAACGGACTGGATGAAGGAGGACACAGACAGAGCGCTGTCTGTGTTACAAAGATCAAAATTATAAATAGCCAGTACCTTTGATCCACGCAATAGTTTAGGCAAATTTGTTTAGTTTTTTTTTTTGCTTCAACGGAGAGTTTACACTTTATCATGCAGCAGGGACTAATGCTTGAAAGCTTAACACGAGATGAAAACAACCCTCCCTCCGTCCGTCGAACAAAAGCTTGTGCGGAGGATGAACGACTACTAACAACCCATAACTCTCATTTATAAAATGGTATATCCACACCGCATTAGCGTTACGCTCTTTTTCAAACCCATTCAGAACGGGCATTGACCTAAAGCTAAAAGCGCGAGCTAGCTGCTTTGGATAAAGCCCCGGCGGCTGCACGAACGTTCGTGCAGCGAGTGCTCCAGAAGTCAAGCCGTTCGCGCTTGTAGTCTTCTCAGTTAGTTCATGCTAAGGTGAAACGTAGTATATATGTGATCGTACTTACCACCATCACGTTGAGAGCGTAGTATTGTTTGCGGCACCAATACGCCGCCTTCGTGACGGTGGGGTCGTTCTCTGACGGGCCGACGATGGCGATCATCGTCCCGTCGACGCAACCGATGACGCCGGGTATCCCGCCGAGCCGTTGGAAGCCCCTCTCGACGTCGTCCCTCTCGCCGGTTGTCTGGGGAAAGTCGATCCAGCCGCGCCGGATCCCCAGACACTGCACAATAGCGAGGGACACAGACCGCACAACGATGCTGACTGTAGCCTGATCCCTCGCTATGTGCTCGTCGCTCGCCACCATGCCCTGAAAACTCCCCGTGGCGTAAAAGCGAAGTGCGCACAACACTTGCTGTTCCACAGTCATGACTGTCCACGAACGTCGCAGCCTCCTCAACTCCGGCTCCTGGCGCAGTTCGTCGCACAACCAACGGACCACATTCTTGGTGAGACGGTACTGCCTCCGAAAAGACTCCTCCGATAGTTCAAAGGCATCGCGGTGCTGCCGGTAGAGCCTTTCCGGAGAAAAAAAAAGTTCCACAGTAGGAAAGCTGTCGCTCTGCCTCCGAGACGCCGTGTTTCCCATTGCGAAGGCAGCGAAGGGACCATCGACTGACTCGTTCCCTTTTGAGACGAAACACCGAGGAAACGATACGTCACTTTGTTGTCACTTCCGGTGGGGGCGGTTCACCGTCTCCGCCCACATTTTCATAGGGAACTTTCGTCATTCGAGCCTCAACCAATCAGACGCGATGTCGTCACTTCCGTTTCTTTTAGGAGAAACAAAACATTTGTCCAACATAGGTACCCTGTTCCATTATCAGGTTTCCACATAACGGTCATCTTCATAATTTATAAAGTTCGTCTCGAGAACTGAAACGAAATGAGCACAGTAACTATTAATTCTCCGGGATTTCTGGTCTTATGTATTTTTTAACAAATGCCCACATTCGTCCTAACCTTTTCTTGGGGACCGAAAATGGCTTATCTAAATAAATATCCAATTCGCACGCCAGCAAAAGTGACCAATGAATGAGCCTGTTAGGTAGCAAAACAGTGAGTTGGGCTAGTTGGTTTTTCACCTCTCTTTGTTCGTGTTTTTTTTTTGTTTTGTTTTTGGCGTTCAGTTTCATCTTTGTTTGGTGTTCCTTGTCTTACATTTTGTAGAACTGTGTGCAATTTACTTTAAATGCCTTGATTTCATTGTACAAATGATCGGATAAGAGCGCGATACAAAGGCCGATGGATATTTTAGAACCTGCACTAGTTGCCATACCGTGGCGCATCTAATCTGCTTTCAAAATAACTCAGCGGACTTAATATATGTACGAAATTAAAGTCTAGCACTAGGAAGAGGAGGGGGAATTCAATCAACAGTTACAGCTACAGAAAACAGCAAAGCAGCTTCGATCTCTGGTAGCAGAGACTGCAAGGACCGAAACGTTTTCTCCACGGAAACACAAACATCCAGGGTCACAGCTCTTCTGAGCATTCTTAGACAAGAAGCCGCTGCTTTCAAGGGCCGCTAACGTGTTACAGTTTTGGGAGGAGAAAAGGGAACGCCATTAGGAACTCTACCCATTGGCGCAAGTAGCCCTGGGAGTGCCTGCGACCCAGGCCAGCGTGCAGCGAGCCTTTTCTGCACTGAAGTTCATTCTATCGTCTCAGAGGTGCCGTGTTTCCCCGTATATGCATGACGACGTCCTGCGTCTTCGGTCAGCTGCCTGACATTCAACTGCGCTTTCACCCACGTCCCGAGGTGCCCCAGCACTAACTCGTTCTTTCTACACAGTAATGTGAGCCTTTGCTTCTATATGTAACACATTTATAAAATATGCATCGTTTATCTTTTGCTGTCGTCAATTGTTTTTGTAGTATATGAGTACGAACCGGTTCGAACCGGTTTGAACCTTTATTTTTTCACTCCGGAGTTGAACCGGAGCTGAACCGTTTTCCCTGAACCGGAACGAAAACCGGAACGAAAAACATTTCGGTTCGACACCCTGGTTTGAAGCGCGAAAACGACACCTAGTTTCCCTAATCCCAAAGGTCCCATTGGCTGGCGCGCGGCGGCAAGGCTCCCATTGGCCGCTGCGCGTCAGTTTCAACGACCGCCGCCAGATGGCGCTGCGTGTCCGTGCCGCCAGCGCGCCGATAAAACTAACCGCCGCAACCCCATGCCACTACTGGCCCCGCGCCGGTTAAAGGGATACTTCATCGAAATTTGAAATATTCCCGTCGTGTTCAGAAATAGGTTGAATATGATCCACAATATCCGTAAATGACAATCGCATGTTTGTATTTTGAGCCTGGTGGCTGTATTTTTCGTTATAAACGGCCCACTCTGGCAAGCACTCTGAGAAGGCCCAGCGGAGACCACGTGACATCCGACGCAGTCACGACGTAGGTCGTCACGGGACGAGCAAAGCTACGGCGAGGCTGACATCGAGAAGATGGCCTAGTCGTTCCAGCGGTTACCGAAGCGGCTGCTTTTGTACGAATTTTGAGTGACGGGTTAATCTTCTATAATCTTGTAGGGGGACAATAGCGACTTCTGCGACACACAAAAGGCATTCTCGGGAAGAGGGGAGTTCCTCCTTCCCCCCTTCTCTCGTCGTGGCCGGAGGCGAGACACTCACCGTCACTAGCTGTCAAGGTTCCTAGACGGGCATTACAAGCGAGGCGTTAGCGACATCCACCAGGTGCTCTTTGCTAATCGTTTAATTCGTTTTTAAATTCCTTTTCGAGACTTTTATTTAACAAGATATTGGTATGTTCGATGTGATACTGCTCCTTTGAACACATATAGACCAAAAAATGAGCGCCGAAATTTCGTTGTAGTATCGCTTTAAAACGGACACGTTAGCGCGCGCTCGGAGGCTTCTGCTCGTCTCGCCGCCGACCAACATGCCGTCGCCTCCATCATCCACATCGTCGGCGGTGCTTCTGCTCGTCTCGCCGCCGACGAACATGGCGCCACCTCTAGCATCCACATCGTCGCCGGTGCTTCTGCCACAACTCGAAAACATTACTCGCGCCACAAAACTCCGCGGATCACTACGTGGCGTTCCATTGGACATTCATGCTTTCACATTCACAACTCATAAGTGCTGAGGTGTCTTCCGACTTTTTGTAGCCCCTTCGAAACGATACGCTGATACCGCCAAGTGTTCTCCGGCCCAAGATTCCAGCAGGTGCAGTGTTCTTCTCGCATGCACATAAAATATGCCAATAACGAAGCTAAAGAATTGGACATTAATTATTGGACTAATTGTATCCACAAACCCATCTGACCATGAACTAAACTTTTTATTTTTTTATGGAGGCGCTAACTTTTCCCGCCCCATATTTTTATGGCGTCAGAAATGAAGCAGCATAGGAAGATCGAGTGCCCTTCAAATGACAAAAATAATAATAATAATTAAAAATTGCCGGATCTCCGCTGGACACTCTGAGGCACGGTGGAGTAGTCGTCACGATAAAAAATCTAAAGAAACAAAATAAATAGCCTAACGGTCGTCGGCGGCGTCATGAGACACCGAACTACAGCCATGTTTCTTTGCCTTATCCAGAGATGGCGCTAAAGATTCACTGCCTCGCCGAGTGCGGAGTACAACGGTCTTGCAATAGGGTATATATTGTACATTCTTACTTTTCTTCTAGATCATGTCAAATTCTGACGCCAAGACTCCCTCCCTTCTTTGTTCCAACGCGTTGTTTGTTATTAAATTAACTAATCAGCTTCATATAAGGGTCGTTGCATCCTCTAGGGTAAAGAAACAAAAAAGAAAACAAACAAGAAACATTGCGAGCAACACCTCTCGTCAAAGAACACGCCACCCGAGAATCCAACGGCTTCCTTTTTATTTTTTTTTATTTTGATTCACTTTGTTACTTCATTTTGTTTTTGGGTCCGACTGTTCTCTTCTTTGTAACGATGCCGACCGCGGCAACCGTTCTGGAACTTCTGGTCATACGATTGGCGTTTGTTTTGTCACGCGATGGTGTGGTCCGACCGATTAACCAATGAGTTTGTTAGAATGTTGTCACGAGGTATAAAATGGCGGATCAAATAAAAATAATATATGCAAAGAAGCGCTCAGCTCTGCTCGTTCAACTCCCTCGGCGCTTTATCGTTCCAGAGGCTAGCATCGCAGTGCCATGGCGTTTAACTTGCGCCGTCTTCATGACGCCATGAAAGACCCTCTTGAAGCAATTAATTTGCTTCAGGGTATGGACCTGCTCCTGGGGGGCTATGTTGCACGTTTTGGACTCCCAGGAGACTAGGGAGAAGGAAGTGACGTAGGTGTGAATGAACGTATCTTCTGCAGATGCCGTCATCAGCGACTCCACCAATCAACATCCAAAGAACGTTGTTGACGTCACTTCCTTCTCTTTAGTCTCCTGGGAGTCCAAAACGTGCAATATAGCCCCCCTGGGTTCTCATGCGTGCCCAGAGTGCAAAGCTGCCATGACGCTGCAAGTCCGCGCTAGATCTGCGGATGGCGTGGAGTTGCGGTGTGTGGATGACTCGTGGGGTGCCCAAGAGGAAGCCGGTCAAGGTTTACTGCCGGGGCGAGGTCTCGGTATGGGGCGGTTCCTTTTTCGAGGGATCGCACCTGACGCTTTCCCAACTCATGAAAATCATCTACCCATAGGGCAATTTACGTCCCTAGGACATCCCACGTTCGTTCCCCTTCGGACATTTAGGAGTCCACCGGATGTCCATTTACTTCCGAGCGACGTTCACCGGATGTCCATCGGATCACCCGATGCAAGAACTCTGAACGTGGCACGGCTCATCCATGGGATGTCCAAAGACGGATGTACGGACATTTGCCGAAAAACCCACCGAATGACCCTCCTGTGCAATAATATTGCATTTTCTTTAGAAAAGTATTAATTTTGCCTTATGCCAAATATTAGTATAATTATTGTTTGTACGTTTTGCGCTCATGCTTGGTGTTGTACTGTCGAGTTATCCATCTGTACTATATATGGAAAATTCACATAAACGTGGTTCGATGATCTCATGCACTAGTTTATTTCTGCATTGAATTCACTCCACTGCTTCGCTTCAGCTGGGTTTTCATGCACACCTATCAGTGAAGCGTAGCACCGGAGTGAACGTAATGTGGAAACAAACTAGTCCATGATATCATTGGAGCATGTTTTAGTGAATTTCGCAGATATAGTGCAAACAGATAACCCGACAATAATACTACACCAAGCATAAGCTCTGAACATTAGACCAAAATATACCAAAAGTAGGTTTAGTATTTGCCCTAGTAAGCTAAATTGTGACAGTATGTCTGCAAGAAAACTAGTACAAGTGGAATTTCTCTTGAACTTTTATTGCATACACAATGAATGTACCTGGACTTTGCTTATGGGCCTTCATTAGCACAAATAAATAAATAAATATAGACGTTGGCAGAGCTAGAAGACTTGGCTAAAACAGGTAAAAGCAATAACTATAAAAAGCAGAAGTTCAACGCTGGCTGGCCTTTCCATATTCTCGTTCTGGGGCATGTCTGAGCCAAGACTTTGATGTAACTTCGACATCATCCTTTGTTGATTGTGTAAACCTCTTGCTTACTGCAGCTGGAAAGAAAACAGTATAAAAGCAAATATAACTACAGCCTCGCTGAAACCACTGTACCCTTCAAGGGCAGCATGAGATAGGAGAGGACAACATATTCCTTCTTTTGTTGTTTAAAGGGGTACTCCGGCGATTTCTTCATGGTCCCCGATTTGCTTGAAATTTTGCTAAACTCGCCAAACAACATCGCTAAAATAGTATCCCAAATATTAGGTTAAAATAATTTTTTTTTCGCGAAGTTATTGAATTTACAATTTTGGTCCTCACCGTGTTTTTCAAACTGAAAGTCTCTATTGGCAACAACGAAAAAGTGACGTCAGTGGAAGGCAGGGGTTCACTCTTTGGACTTTAGAATTTGTTCCCAACTGATTTGAAGCAGCTTCATGGTGTCAAATGAATGCTTTGGAAGCTCGCTCCAGGATCTGCGCTCCAGCACCGAACAAATGATTGGCATATTCTATTTTTTAGACTGTTCGCTCGACTGGCAAGCCTGCCCGCCACTGACGTCACGGCACTGAAAAGTGCGGGTAAATTTGAATGTTGGTTTTTGCATCATTTTCATTTGCCGATTTCGCAATAACTATTATGAATTTCGCGATACTAAATAGCATACCGGAAAGGGTAAAGGCCGGGGAGTCAGAAAATATAGTTAGTTGAGGTAGCTCAAAAATCGCCGGAGTACCCCTTTAAAGGTGAATAGAAACAAAATTCTAGCGCCTATTTTATTGTTTAAATGTCGTCTAGGCAATGACATCTGCTCGGAAAGACAAATGGTCTGTTGAAAAAGACAAGAAAACAAATGCTAAAACGAACTAAACGATTACCAAAGTGCACAGGTTGATGTTTCCAAAACAGTGTTGTATGCCGTGACTATGAACACTGTATTACGACATCGCTTATGACCAGGCACGTAGCCAAGATTTTGTTTCGGGGGGGCGCCCATGACAAAATGCTGTATGAGGGGGAGGGGGGAGAGGAGGTCCCATCAAGATGGAAGATTTCAGGGGGGAGGGCGGCCCCCCCCCCCCCCCCCCCCCCCCCCGCTACGTGCCTGCTTATGACATATGAGTAGTGCCCCTCTGTGGAAGTATGGGTGTACCCGTGGAAGTCGCCAACGCCTGAACGCGAAGTTTTGGTGGAGAAAGCCAATGTAGAGCTGGCCACAATGAACCCATCAGGTTGATTGCCCCAGTTGACCCAATGGCCGATCGGTAGTCTGCTTCGGTATGGTATTTACTTTGTTGGAAGGTTCAGAAGTGAAGAGCTTCTGTGGGTTTTAATGCCCAGATGCCGCGCTATTGTGTGGCAGAGGACTGTAATAACTGCGTGCCACATCGCGAGCTTCCAACGCGTTAATTTTCGAGCGACGGATGTGTCTCGCACATCTGATGTTTTCTATGTGGGTTCCGACAACAAATGATCGCTTGTGCTCTGATCACTTTCGTGATGAGGGGTATGAAAAGAGCCCCAGAGCGATGATGTGTTTTGGTCTGACTGTGCGTCCGCGGCAGTATGGGCGGACAGTCCACCCTTGTAGTCAGTGCTGTGGCACGTGGTTGGTGCGGCCCTCAGTTATCTCAAAGGGCAGAGTTGTAATGCGCTGGCGCCACCGGGTGGTGAAGCTGATAATTACGCCAGCCTCCTTCTAGCCTTGCTCGTGCTGTATGGGATGATGTCACGAGTGTGTCGAAGACCCCAAGACGCATTGCGCTCTCCATGGCTGCTCTTAGAGCGCTTGCTAGAGAAGACCGTTTAAATATAGCCATCCACTTAAAATACAAACGCACGATTGTCATTTCTGGATATTAATGATCACATTTAGCCTGCTTTTGAACTTGATAGTGATATTTCAATTTTCGTTTCAACATCCTCTTAAGTTTGCAAATAATAGTACAGTAATGAAATGAACATGTTAACAAGTAAATAATGTACATTTCTCTTTCAGGGGTGCATTTTTAGTTCTTTTTTCCCAAATTTAGCGAATTAAAATGCTTGCCCAAAATTGCTACCTTATCCACTCTGGCAGTCATTATGTTTCCTTTCATCATATTTTTATCTCTCCCAGGGTGAGAAGAGTAAGATAATTTTTCACCTGCAAACAGAAACCTTAAACGATTGTGACAGAAATTTTAGTAATGAAGTTTAAAGAATTAAAAAAAGTGAAACTAACCACACATGAGTTGACAAATACGAAGCTTGCAGAACTTCTTCCCCTTCTTTCCCTCCCAAGAGTACTCTGCAGCTAGTTTATCAGTCAGCAGGGAGGCGAGCATCCGCTTATTTGCAGTGTTGGGGTTTCGTCCACCAAGTTGAATTAGTTCCTTGACCTGGAAATTTCAAAGATGCCACACAAATTGGGTGTAGCATTTCGGCAGAACACAGCCTACGCGAGTGACTTTGCAACTATGAGAGCAATTCTCTAAAGGGTCTATTTTAAAAATACAAGACAGAAATAAGCTGAATTTATCGTTCCTTCTCCTCAATTTTTTCATTGTGCAAGCTGCAACCAGAAGCTTTGGAGTCTGATTTGTGCGAACTTTAAGACACTCTTTATTTTTGTTAGTTCCTGCCAATTTAATGAACCTCTGAGTCTTCGCAAAACTAATATTTCTTGAAATAATTTGGTTGCCCCTCAACACTTGGGAAGGAACATGCTGAGGAACTGCCAGCTACGTTTTGTATTTTACACACAAAGGTGGTATGTACAACACCTAATGTCCCACAGCTATCAGCCTGAGTCTATGTTATGTAAATGTGGACGCACCAGATAAGCTTCGTCAGGTGCGCTGAGATCTGCCTCGAAGTTGGAGAGACCATCGGCTGTTTTGAATGGTTGCGGTACAACCGGACCGGGTGCAACAGTGGGCTCGCTGGAGGCGGTGAGAGCGTCGAGCGTGCTGGCAACTTGCTGCAAGCTCAGTCTTTTAACATTGAGTAGCCTTAACACTTGGCCCTGAAATTCTGAAGAATAAATCAAAATTACTTATTAGCAAGGTTGTGAAGTTCCTAGGCACAAGTAGCTGTACATTCGTAACTACCGTGAAGTACCGATCAAGCGCTCACTCAAAATTTGGAGATAACTGCAACAAAGTGGGGGATGGGCACTTCTTAGATTACAAATTTTATCTATATTTGTACTTTGCATATTTTTTGAGGTGTGGAATGGGCGGATGCTTGGTATTCTACGGCAGGTACTTTTTGTGTACCTGAAGCACAAATGTAGACTCTTTTATTTCTTGGTAACGAATTGTATCTTAGGTACAATAACTAGTAACTTGTAGCTATGACATGTTACTTTTTGCAGGTACTTTTCTGGAATTTCTAATAAAATTAGGAAGTGTTCCAACCTGCAAAAGAGAGGTCAGTGTGGAGGAGTCATACCAAGACAGAGGCTCAGGCATCTCCCAACATGAGCATTTTACCCCGAGCAAAGTGGACAGTGACAACCAAATTGTTTCTGGTGTAACATCTGGGTTAAACGTTCTTGTATGAAGCATTATGGAATGCGGAGAGCGGTCTGTCTATGCTGATCGCGCAAGCTTCATTAAAAAAAAAAAAAAAAAAAAAAAAAAAAAACTATTCGCCGTTTGGCTGCTACTCCCCGCGACGAGAGAGGACGTTGGGGGACGTCATAGTAAAGTTTGAACCATGAAGATCAGCGCATGCTCGGCGAATTGTAAAGTTGGCCGTGATGTCCGATTATCGTCACAATGAATTTGTTTCTGTCAAGAAACGTATTGCACCTTGGGAGCTTAATGTTGGAGAGTTCATCGGTAAAAATGGTGGAATCCATATGCGCTCTTTCCCTCTCTCAGCGACCCGATTGTGTGTTTTTTTTTTTTATTGGAATACTACGCCGGCTTAGCTCTCCGAGGATAGGTGAGTTTTGCCAGCTACTACCGGCGGAGCGAAAAGAGTGACGAAATAGCTTTGCACACCATAGCACATGTTGTGCACCCTCCATAACCTCTATCAATAGCCTCATTGAAAGAGGTTATAAACACTCAAAATGCCTGCATGTACAGCATTTGTACCTCCATGTACAGTCAGGAGCAAAAGTTTGCGAGGCACGGGAGCGCGTGCCGAAATGCATCGCCGCGCCGTCCGACGGCGCGCCGCCGCATTAGGGAGCCGCGCTTTGCGCATGCACGCCTTTCGTGCTCGCTATCCTATCTCTTTCGCTCGTTTCTTTCCGACGCACTCCTGATAACAGGAGTCGGCGCCAGGGGCGCAAGATAGCGCATCGCTGGCTGTCATGCTGCGCGTCTACTTCAGCCGCCTCAGCCACCGCGTAGGGGGGTTATTAGATGCTCCTTCACCCAGCGGGGCTGCTGAGGCAGCAGAAGTGCACAATAGCAGAAGAGGACGCGAGGCATGACAGTCAGCGAAACGGCATCTTGCGCCCCTGGCGCCGACTCCGGTTATCAGAAGTGAGTCGGAAAAAAACGAACAAAAGAGACCTGACTGCAAGCATGAAGGGCGGGCATGCGCAAGGCGCGGCTTTTTAATGCGGCGGCGCTCCGTTGGACGGCGCAGCGATGGATTTCGGCACGCGCTCCCGTGCCCCACAAACTTTTGCTCCCGACTGTACATAAGACAAACAAAGGGGACATATAGAGTACATAGAAATGATGTTATGGTCCACTTCCTCATTTCTACACATGATGGAAAGACATGTTGACATCACATATTAAAAAGCTTGCACATTTAGCATGACAAGCCTACTACTAGAGCGAGGAAACAGAGTGCTAGATAAAACAAGAAATATCATAACTCACCACGCTCTGGCAAGGCAGTGGGCCCAGGGCATGTCATGGAATATTACAATAGGTGTGGTCAAGACAAAGCTTCGGCTTACACCAGAAACAGCTTTTCAACAGCACCTACATGTATATGCAAGCATTCCGACTCACGAGAAAAAGGCTAAAGGGCCAAACACATGCGCGTCCAAACTGTCCGATTCCGCGTGCGAACCGCCGGAACGACCTTCGAGGGCGAGGGTTTTCGTAGCCTCCGGTGCGACGAAAACCCTCGCCCTCGAAGGTCGTTCCGGCGGTTCGCACGCGGAATCGGACAGTTTGGACGCGCATGTGTTTGGCCCTTAACAGTCTTACCAGAGTATTCTTGCAACCCGTCTTGAGGTGTTCCACATGGCGACGGGTTAGCCAAGGCCTGTCCTGTGTTATTAGGGTTTACAGGCATCAAAAAGTTCCGCTGCCTTACCTGCGACTCTGACAGTTATCTCCGAACCTTGTGAGCAACTTACTTGGTTTTGGTGACGCTGCGCTGCAAAAAAAAAAAAAGGATGATTTCATTTCTTTCAGTTTGCTTTTTTTGCATATTATTAATCTAAATATCAAGTTATTCACCCACAAACGCGCAATTAATAAAAATCTCGCTATGAAAATTCAATGGGACCGGCATTCATGAGCATGACAGCAGGGAAGACTTATAAAACAGAAACATATCAACGAGGTTTTACTGTATTAGGCACAGTCATTTAGACCTCGAAATTTGAATGAAAAAATTACCAAGAAAATGTATGCTATTTAATTTATAGCATTACAATCCATCCACTCTATACTCACCTCTTCCATGCTGGCTCAACATTGGAGACTATACAGAACATCCATCAGAGGTAGCACAGGCTGCACATCAGTTCAACAGGTATCAAAACCAAATTGATTGCTAATAAAAAGTTTGGTGTTGGACGATCTGTATTTTGTTCAAACCTTTTGATATAAACACATGAAAGGCTGACACTTTAAATGGCTATAAATTATCAGAAAATTATAATTACAAATATAAATATCTATCTACATCGGTTACCTTCCCAAAAAGCGCTGCACGCCGTCAGGAAAAAGCCCTATTGTTGAAAGGGCCCCATGCCTATTATACAGAGGGTGTCTAGGAAATTATTATTTTGAAATTCCGACTTTTCCAGGTTTTCCCTGACAATTCCAGGTGAAATTCCCTGACCACTGTAGAGGCAGTTAAATATATAAGATCATTACAACACAAGGCATTGAGCACTGAGCACTGTGAGGATAATTTTGCACGGGCCTAATCCAACTTGCATATTCCGAAACATTCGGGTTCGTCCAGTTCAGAATAAACGAGCACTTTCTTGCCGCCGACATCGTCAGTGAAGAGGCCACTTCCGGAAACACGATGAAAACACGACGCTCAACCACACACGTCAATAACCAAATGTCAGCATGGCCGCCAGATGCACACTTTTGGCCTAAGGCTTGGATTAGGATCTGTGGCTTTTTCATTTGTTACTATATCTAGTAGCTTTAACTGGATCTAGCCTAGTGTCACGCCCTAAATCCATTTCAATTCAAGGCTTGGACTGGATTTGTCGGCTGTTCCCTTTGGATCGGGTAGCACACCCTACATCTAGTGAGCAGAGCCCGAGCTCCACTCTAATTTATTGTCTATTTTTCTGCTCCCAAGTCCTCAAGCCTTTGTTTAGGGCACTTCATGGCGTTTTCGGCTCATTTTCCCTGACTGGACTCGCTTTTTGACAGTACCCTGACAATTCCCTGATTTGTTCCAGTAATTAAAATTTCCCTGACAATTCCCGGTTGCTAGACACTCTCATACATTACATAATCAAAACCAATGTGGGAAGCTTTGAGTGACATCACATAGCTTCAGGCAGCTGCCCTGGAATTAGAATTGAACTTTGATAGAGGTGTGACAATATACCCCAGGCTGTCAAGGGTTTTCACTGGACAAGGGGTATTAAGAACAAACTTGGAGGTGAGCGCATGTTGATGCGCTTGCTGTACTGGAAATGCACAATCGTCTATCCTTTTCCTGTCGAGCCCCATTGACACCACTGTACACACCAACAAAACACCATGAAACCTACTATACAGTATCGAAGACACGTAGCACAAAAGAATGTTGTTACTTTCACTTGTCTCCTGAAGTGAAGTTGTTTCCATCAAGTGTTTCCAGAATTGAAGTTCTAAGGTCTATAGCACTACAACAGCATAGATATAACTACCGTTTTCTAGACAGCATGGCTTCAAATTGGCAAAATCGACACTGTTATTATGCAGTCTCACGCTGAGGAAAGTCCGTTGGAACTTCAGGAGGCAAAGTGCCTGCACTGTCTTCTGACCACAAGCTGCTGCACGTATCATCGGTAGGGTCCCATCTTGTAGCTGGTGTCCTCCTCCGTTTCTAAGGTGGCTCATCTTCGCTTGCCAAGTCGGACGTGTATTGAAACTTGTCCAGCTTTCTTCTAGCTTCATCGTACGAAGCTGCACACGCAAAAAACAAATGATCAAACAGTGTCTGTATTCCAAATGAGCACTAGAAACATTGCCAAAACGTGCTATTCCATGACCCATCGAAACTGACTTCTTTTCTTCATCACTCTAAGTGCCTAAAGTGCAAAAATACTCCAAAAGCCGGGAGACATCATAATTAAAATAACAGCACCGACTTGACACAACAGGAAAAACAATTTCATTAGACGTTTCGCCTCCCATGCGGGAGGCATCTTCAGTAGTTACAAAGCAAATGCAAGGTTCAACCTCAAGTCACCGCTATTTATCAGTAATGTCCGTATAAGCTTCGTGGAGAGGGCTGCGGTTTTTGTTACACACGGATGTGTCCCTGCGGACAAACCACGATTCTAGGAGTTTCCGGGGCCCCCATCTGTCCTCCCTCGCCAAGGTCGTCGCGGCATCAAAGTCAAAAGAATGCCCCATTGTCCACGTATGGTCCACAAGCTCAGTCTTCAGTCGCGTCGCGTGGGATACGTACGTGACGTCACGCTTGTGTTCTTTGAGTCTGGTCTCTCTCCTCCGTCCGGTTTCACCAATGTAGGACGCCGGGCAGTCATTGCAGGGGATCTTGTAGATAACGCCTCTCTGGACGTTCGGCGGGGTTGGGTCCTTTGGTTTGGAAACAGAATTTCCAATTGTTCTGTATGGCTTGAAAACAGTTCGAATGCCAAGGGCTCTCAAAGCGCGACTGAGAGGTTCGGAGACTCCTTTGACATAGGGGATGCACACTACATTCTTATCTCTTTCCCTTTCACACGGTTGGACATTTTGTTTCATTTGGTTTTGGTTACATTTTCCTCCGACGGATGCACCCAAAATGTACGGCCTACCTAAAGTGCACAAACCAGATTGTCCTCTGCGCCCGATTGTATCCTTTATTGGTAGCCCCACGTACGACCTGTCAAAATATTTGGTAGAGTTACTGGCGCCGGTGACAGGCAAAAATGGTCTTTGTGTGCAGAATTCGCAAGAATTCGTTCAGTTGGTCCGCGCCCAAACCCTCCTTCCGAATGAAGGAATGTTTTCTTTCGATGTAGTATCCCTTTTCAGTAATGTTCCTAACGATGTTGCCATTGATGTCGCACGCGAGCGTCTACTTGATGATCAAAGCCTGGTAGCACGCACGTTACTTCACGTTGATGATATAATTTTACTTTTACGTTTTTGCTTGAACCAGTGTTTTTTTGCCTTCCGTGGTGAGACGTATCATCAGGTGAACGGGTGTCCAATGGGGAGCCCGGTTTCCGTCAGTGTTGCCAATCTTGTTATGGAACATATTGAAGAGAAAGTGCTTAAGACTGTTGCGTTCCCGGTCAAATTTTACCGCCGATATGTGGATGAGACTTTTGTCATTTTAGATAAATGTCATGCTAACGATTTTCACCGAGAGCTAAACAGTGTTCACCCCGCGATACAGTTTTCTTGCGAGGCAGAACAGCAGGGCAAGTTGCCCTTTCTAGGTGTATGTGTAATGAGGACAGGCGAACCGAACCACAGGATTGAAACGGGTGTGTACCGCAAACCATGTGAAACTGATAATTTTTTTGGATTTTTTGTCCCATCACCCAGTGCGACACAAGAAATCAGTGGTGCGATCGTTTGTACGCAGATCAAATACCGTGCCATCTAACGAGCTCCATGGCGCAAATGAGATGACTCATTTACAGGAAGCTTTAAAGAAACGTCACTACCCTAAGCGTTTTGTCGACGAGGTCAACAACCAAATGAAACAAAATGTCCAACCGTGTGAAAGGGAAAGAGATAAGAATGTAGTGTGCAGGTAACCGGACAAAAGCTCACCGGACAAAAGCTCACCGGACAGAAGCTCACCGGACAAAAGCTCACCGGACAAAAGCTCACCCGTTTTTTGACAGACCCGGACAAAAGCTCACCCATTTTTTGACAGACCCGGACAAAAGCTCACCTCGATTTTTTTTTTGCTACCCGGGCAAAACACGGACTGAAATAAAGTGCGGACGCGATGGACATTGGACCATTTTTAGGAGAACTTGTACCCCATCCACCATTGAGTTGCAAATTTTTAAAAATACTTTGAAAGAACGGGAGTTGGGCCTCTTGGAAAAGTACAAGACAGATGACCAATTTAGAAAACTGTGCGGGATTTTAGACAGGCTCCCGTTCCTTCCACCACAGCTTGTTCCACAAGAACTAACCACCAGGGAAAAGTCTACCGGTGACATCGGCTACCTGCTGGACTATTTTGATTGCACGTATGTCAACGGCCGCTTCCGTTATGCTTCTGTTCCAACTGCGGCGGCACCCAGAGCGAATTCTTCCCTTCGCCTGACTCTGCGCCGACGACCACCCGAGTTTCCCCCGTTACGGTGGAATATGTACGACGCCACTCTTCAAGATAAGGACCGGATGAACAACACCTGCGAAGGATGTAGTACCGGGTTCCAGAAGATCGTCGGCCACGCCCATCCAAGCGTCTTGAGGCTGATTGAATGCCTACAGCAAAATCAGGCGCTCGTTGCCACGGCATTGACACAACCCCGGAGAAATGAGCCGCCAGTAAAGCGGGTGCGAAAAACCACTCTGCGCCTGCAGAATCGTTTTGGAAATATTTGCGAGGGCTTGCATGTACATCGAGATCTACCAAGACTGCTGGAGCTAGTAGGGGACTGCATTCGCTCCTAACCAATCGATAAATAAACTTGTTTGTATTAAAATCAACACACCATGCGCCTGTCCGATTTAATTTATCGTTGCCTTTTTGTGTCGCACGCATGCACCTAAGTTGTCCGCACTTGTGTTAAGACCAACATAAAATTTTCTCGTGGTGAGCTTTTGTCCGGGTCTGTGAAAAAAATGGGTGAGCTTTTGTCCGGGTCTGTGAAAAAATGGGTGAGCTTTTGTCCGGTGAGCTTTTGTCCGGTGAGCTTCTGTCCGGTGAGCTTTTGTCCGGTGAGCTTTTGTCCGGGATTCAGTGTGCATCCCCTATGTCAAAGGAGTCTCCGAACCTCTCAGTCGCGCTTTGAGAGCCCTTGGCATTCGAACTGTTTTCAAGCCATACAGAACAATTGGAAATTCTGTTTCCAAACCAAAGGACTCAACCCCGCCGAACGTCCAGAGAGGCGTTATCTACAAGATCCCCTGCAATGACTGCCCGGCGTCCTACATTGGTGAAACCGGACGGAGGAGAGAGACCAGACTCAAAGAACACAAGCGTGACGTCACGTACGCATCCCACGCGACGCGACTGAACACTGAGCTTGTGGACCATAGTGGACAATGGGGCATTCTTTTGACTTTGATGCCGCGACGACCTTGGCGAGGGAGGACAGATGGGGGCCCCGGAAACTAATCGTGGTTTGTCCGCAGGGACACATCCGTGTGTAACAAAAACTGTGGCCCTCTCCACGAAGCTTATACGGACATTACTGATAAATAGCGGTGACCTGAGGTTGAACCTTGCATTTGCTTTGTAACTACTGAAGATGCATCCCGCATGGGAGGCGAAACGTCTAATGAAATTGTTTTTCCTGTTGTGTCAAGTCGGTGCTATTATTTTAATTATGTGCCTAAAGCGACTCATCTAATGTGGAATGAAGCTGCAGCAATATCTCGGTGAGCATTTATTATTTTACCACCAACAAAAACAAATTAAACAAATTATAGATGTCATAATACATTTATGGACTGCTGTGTGTCAATACAGTGACATGTCTTCTTCATGGTTGACCACCAATGATTCTGAGAAAGAGGGTTATCAATTCCAATTTTTTGTGCTCGCCTTAGAGAAGTGATCAGGAAGGATTCTAGTGTAGTATTATCATATATATGTATCATAGAGTTGTCCCCTTATACACCAATATGTGCCTCCAACGTCACTCCTCTGAGGTGGTGCTGCCCCAGGTACGGTGCACACGCTTCTTACCTCCCAAAGAGTTTCTGGATATGCGCGTGCGCACACCCGGCATGGGTCAGTTTATTTGTAAACAGCGCGCTCATCTAGAAAAGTTATGTCTTCACTGCTAAAACATGATTCCACTTACCAAAAAGTCCTTTGACCTGAACCTCATACCTCTGCCAGGGCAATGAGAATGAACACGCACCATTGTCTTCAGTTTATCGAGCGGAGCTTTTGGCCACATGAAAGTGCTTCACTAATTCAAGAGCATGGCACAACTTCTATTTCAATCCGACCAACAAAATCTCAATAGCATATGCCATCTGAAAAAAAAAAAAAAATATATATATATATATGAAAGCCCATTCTCAGTCTTTTCACAAAAAAAAAAAAAAACAGATTAAATCATGTGTAAACAACACAAAAAAAGCTTCAATTATCAATCACAGGAAGTAATTTATTTCACTGGCACTTCAGTAGTAGAATGAAAGCCATGTATGGTCTGTGGAGCCTCATGCAACATGCAACAGCTGTAGGTAAGTCAACTTAGCATTCGCTATGAACCGCAGCTTTGAGGGTGCAAAGCTCATCTCCTGAAAGCTCGCTGTTAGCACGCGCTCAAGAGAAACACGCACAGCTATGGTGACCAGTGAATCCCCAGTATCGCGACACGCGATGACCACACCACCAGTATAGCCAACCGGCGCCAAGCGTGCACAAAAGGATAACAATTAGCGCGCGACCCGAGCTTCCTCTGAAAACGAGAAGTTCGATTATGTTAAATTACCACAGTAAAAGCTACGCTGGTGGCTAGTACGCCACCAGCTTGGCTGACAATCACGTCAGTGCGCCCATCTATAACCACGACATCGCCGCCAAGCTAGAGTTTTAGTAGATCGTGTTTTCCGGCCACGCTGCGTGGCGGGAGCTTGCGCTGCCACTTTGAAGCATATGAAGCGCGCGCCCGGAGCGGTGGCGGGCCTCTGAAAATAATCTACTAAAACTCGCTATTAAGGGCCTCTGACACGCCAAAAAAAATATTTTTTTTTTCACGCTAAACGTTGCAATGGCATATCAGGACATTACAAAAAAAAATGTTTCACTATAGAGTTGCGTAGTTTTTTTTATAAAAAATAGAAATACGAGGCCCAATTCAAAGTTCCCGCCGTGCACTGTGACGTAACAGTGTACCGCAAGGTGTCGGGGCGGTCAGAAAGGAGGCATCGAGCTACGTCACTAAAAGTGGGTTAACCGGAAGTCGCGTGAGTTTCACTCCTCGTGCTCTCCGCGACCGTGCCTAAGACTTCTTTTCTTTTTATTATTCTGCTCTTCGTACGAGCGATCGTAGAAAACGAAGTTTCAGTTTCACTAGCTCTTTATCCCTGCACCGTTGGTTAGTTTGCGTGCTGTAAAATTTGAGGACGAAGAGTCAGTGGATCGACGTGATGGAGGTCAATGATGAAAGCGTTGCGAGTACAAGCCAGTGTACGAGTGCATGCCGTCAGTCCGATGATACAGGGCTATACTGGGCGCAAAACAAGCTATCAAGTTTTGAAAAAAAAAAAAAAAAATTTAGAACGCTCGCAGAAATTAGGATTGCTAGCATACGACACGCCCGATCGCATTGCTGAAGGTTGAGACACCGAGGTCGTTGAATCATCGGATACTCTCCAGGCTGTAGATGCCTGCCGTCTAAAGAATACGAACTGGTGAGTGTACCAAGTACAAGTAAACGTCGAGCACAAAGTACGTATTTTGTCTAGAGCATGAGTAGAACTTGTTTACTGGGTGCTCATGAGGCCGATGTATGTCTCTCAGAAATGCATGCAGTGTGATCTCTTCTTCAGTTGCTGAAATACCGGGACAGTCCCTCACACAGCATCTTCTAGGCATTGTAGTTGATCACGTCAATTCACTGACTCCGCTTCTTCTACCTTTACAGCAACATTAAGCGATGAAAAGCAAATAAAAGAAACCTTGTCTGCTTGGATCGCTCGTGGAGGTGCGGAGAATAACAAAAATATTAAAAAAATATTACACGCGCTCGCGGTAAGCACGAGGAGGGATACAACTCACGTGACTTCCGGCGATGCCTCCCTTCTGACCGCCCCGACACCTTGCGGTACACTGTTACGTCACAGTGCACGGCGGGAACTTTGAATTGGGCCTCGTATTTCTATTTTTTATAAAAAAACTACGCAACTCTATAGTGAAACACTTTTTTTGTAATGTCCTGATATGCCATTGCAACGTTTAGCATGAAAAAAAAAATATATTTGTTTTGGCGTGTCAGAGGCCCTTTAAGAAAAACCACTTACCGCAGTACGTGTCAATTAATGCTCCAGAGAATCACCGGAAACTGCCGGAAACAACAAAGAAAGGTGACCACGACACGCTGGTTGTGCGTAGAGTCAGTTGTGCGTTGGACCTGGATGAACAAAGCTAGCAAGCGACGCGCGTACAAAGTAGAGGCAAACTGGCGGGAAACCGGGAAAGCCAAAACAGTTGGATTGGCTTGGCTTCGGTGTACTAAATTCGCCTAATATTTTTTTAATCGACGGTATTATTAGGTATGAAAACAAAAGGGCATTTTTTTGCACAAGTGTTCTTCAACATTGATTTGTGTCCTTCATAGAGGGCGCTGCCAAGATACTGATTTTAGCGGAACTGTGCGGTGGCTTCGGTGGCTTTTTGTGCTCGATAAAAAAAAAACGAAGAAATCTTTCGCTCTTTGTTACGACTCTATCGTGCACGGTTAACAATTCAGTAGTGGTTCCGCGGTTCCGCCTCTAGCGCGAGCTTTCTTCTCTTGACAAGCGTGGTACAAGCGTACTCGCGGATTCAAAGCACGGCGAAACGCAAACCGGCAAACTGTTACGCTTGATACTTCGTGTTGCATCGTCCCTCATTTTTCCCCGGTCTCGGGGTTTTGTCTAAAATGTTACGCTTGTACGGACGTTATAAGCATAGCTAACGCGTCCGGTGCTCGTTGGCTGAACGAGATCGATGGCGCGGGAAGGACTGCCGAGTCAAGACCTCCTGCGGATATCGTGGTTGGGACATCCGAATCAGGACATTTGTCGTACATCCGATGGATGTCCGTATTCGGCTTCGGACGTACGGATCTTGATCGGACATCCGTCGGATATTAGTGGCCCTCTGGGTAGGTACCTCTGGTGCGAGAACCTACCGTGCGCCGTCATTCAGCGGGAGACTGATGTCGCAAGTAAGACAATAACTGATTGGACGAGCTTTTGTCGGGAGGTTGTGGTAAATGCCGTCTTTACGCATTCAGAGATGATTGGCGGCGAAGGCGTGACTGTAGAACTAGACGAGAGTATATATGTTCGGGCGGCGAAAGTACCATCGCTGGTATTTAAGGCCTGTCCAGTGAGTTTTCGGCGGTGTGGAGCGTGGCAGCGGGTGCCGCTTTCTTGTTCCCGTGGAGACAACCCTGCAAGGGCTAATAGCCGAGTGGGTCCGCCCTGGAACAGGAAAAATCACTGACTGTTGAGCTGGCTATCGCAAGCTTGCAGATGACGCTCGCTTCACGCACCTCACCGTCAACCACATAAGCTGCACTTTGTCGACCCGAACACTGGTTCGCACACCAATGCGGTAGAGGGCACCTGGGCCCACGTCAAAAACTCTCTTCCATCTGGACGACGCGAGAACCACCATTTCACTGGTCACCTTGCAAGGTTCATGTTTTGGAGGAGAGAGAAGGCGCGCGGAAACACTGATAGATTCCAGTCGTTCGTCGCCGCGGCCGCCAAAATCTACAGCCCCGAATCAGACAGGGACGAGGATCCTGACGGCCAGAGACTTCGAGTGATCCGCTGCGCTGAGCCCGTCGCCCGCCTGCGTGCATAAAGACGACTTACGCGCGCTTGTCAAGTGCTCGTTACGTCAGTTAGGTTCTGGTAGCGGTCTAAACGGCCCCTTTCTGAATGTAGCACCCCGTGTCTCTGTAAAAAGTTCACAGAAAAGACCCAGCAAAGATATGTGGTCCCCAACTTGGATATCGCGCGTTATGATTGCTATAAAAATTGCTCTTGCTTATTCGCGCCTTTGATCCCAATAAATGCCCCCGTTGCAGTCGTCCCGCGGTGCTGTTGCTTGCTCAATCGCCGTCGGCGTGTCTCAGCTTCGTCGTCTTTGCTAGCGGCGCACCGGCGAAGGCGGCCGATCTGACACACGGCGTTCGGCTTTGGCTGGCAGACGGCGTTTGTAAAATGGCGTCAGCTGTTGCTGGCTTCACGCGGCGGTACCGTGCGTGCTTCCATTCATTCGGCGTTCGTTGCCATGATGACGGCGATTGAAAGCAGACGGACTTTATGTTGCGGAAGAACGCTGCGGCGCAGCGATACCAGGTGCGTTCTAAGGCCCTTCCTGCATGCTTTTCTGTGGGCCGAAGGCGAACAAAAAAAAAAAAAAATGCGCCTCATAATATGACGAGCCTTACACGAAAAACGCGTTTTTTGGCCATCTCGCACCCTAATTTTTTTATCCGTAACATGGGTCAAAAGTATCAAACTGCCGTATTTTCTCCCTATTGAAGGCCCGCTTGGTTTTCTTACCAATCCGCAAAACGGGAAGTATCAAATTTACGAAAAACGTATTTTAAGCGCCAAAACGCAAACATCAAAATTAAATTTGCATGTTACAGTAAGCACTTGTTTGTTGGTTAATAAAATGTCCTGTAATTATATAACATAAGGTACATAATGCTTCTTCTTTTGTTTTTCATGTCCACTAGCCACTCAACCAGGTCTACAGATAATGAAAACATCTCAAATAATGTTTCATCAAATAAATATATTTCAGAATAAGTATTTCAGTCGTATTTACAATGTATTCAAGTATATTTTTTTTAAATTTCCAAATACATATTAGGGTATCTCAGATTAGCTCTGCACTATCTTAGGGTAATTACGGGCAGACTTCTACACGTTACTGAAAAAAAGTAACCGATTACAATTACAATTACTTCACTGTAAAAAGTAACCGATTACAATTACAATTACAGCCTCAAGAAAGTATTTGCAAAATTACTCTAAAGTAATCGATTACTTCCCACGTTACTTTTCATTACACTTTTTTATTACAGTAGCAGAATCCATGGTGTATCGCGCTCAGTTGTTAAAAAAAAAGAAGCCTTGACTGTTTTTGTTTAGAGCTGAGAGAGTGACGCTGACGACAACACACCAAATCCCTCTCGTGAAAATAAAAATAAAATAAAAAGAGCGCTGTTTATATACATTACTCACAAGAGGCTGAATAAGGTCATTTTTCATACCCGCACATAATCTCTGGTGTACCAAAAAAAAAAAAAAATGTACCCAGGAAACGGAGCATGGTGAGGTGGCCTACTACTAATCCTCGAGGTCCCGTGGTGAGTGGTTACGAAAACGAAACAAAAAAATTGACCGTTGCCCAGAGCAGAGTGACTCCAGCACATCTAACCCCTCTCTTCCCCTCCCCTCCCCCTCACCCCCCCCCCCCCCAAAAAAAAAAAAACGAAATTGAGAAAAATTGTAATGGGTAATTTTGTAATCGATTACAGCAAAAGTGTAATTCAATTACAAGGATCGTTACTTGTTAGAGGAAGTAATTGAAGCGTTACAAAATTACAGTAAAAAGTAATCGATTACAACTAATACATTACTTGTAACGCGTTACGTACAACTCTGATTACGGGCCACGCTTGTAGCGCATGCAAGCGTTTGTCCACGCGCGCTAACATATAGCATAAAAAAATCAACAAAATTTCCGCTTTCAGAGTCTTATCATGCCTGGAGCCTGCTGAAGTCTAGCTACACGTGCAACACGTGTAGCTAGACTTCATATATCCTTATAACTGTTTGAAAGCGAAAAATCTATTTTGCGTTCAAACAGTTCTATCTATTTTGATTATTTCCTTCTAATTACTTATACAGAATAGATGAGCGCGTGTAGTACATACTTAATGTTCTTTAGAAAATTGTGTTTTTTGGCTCGTGTAAGTAAATTACGCGTCGCGGGACGCTGAAACTCTGAGAATGTGACGCCAGCAGTTGGAAGAGCGAAAGAGCGCGAAGAGCGTGATGTCAACTGGACGGAGATATAAAAAAGAAAAAAAGAAATTTTTCTATGAACGACGTCCACCTAAACATAACATAAAAAACAAACGAACACAATAACTTATATGTTGTGGATACCTTTAGGATTTATTGCAGTTAAAGAAACTTGTTAGCAAGAAACGAAACAATAGTCTTTTGTTTTGCTGCCAAGTGTTTTTCGCCTATATAAATGTCACATGCGTCCACTACGTTCGTTCTTGTTTTGACGATATTAGACTTAGGTGGACGTCGGCTGATAAACTGCCCAATGGCGGAACAATCTACACTGCGGACCGTGGGAATCTGAAAATTTGGGTGATAATCAGAAATGTCGCAATCGCAAGTTTGCACCTTTGGCTTGCGCTCCCGCTGCACGAGTTCTGTAGCAGCTGAATGCAATCGGAACACAAAGACCTCACGCTTGTGTCCGTAATTGTGTAGGGATTCCACAGCTTGCAACAAAGGTCAAACTTTTGAAAGGCTATATTGAGCTTGCCAGAAGCACTGTTCGTAGCTTGAGCGTTACATGCTACTATTGTTTTGTGTTTTGCACTCCCATACCCTGAAGCAATATTTCCTCTGGACGTCCACTTCCGCTACCAAATAAGATGACATGACCAAGTAAGGAGAAGTACAAAGATTCCTTCCAGTGGAAGAGGCAAAAGGGACAGAAATGGTCGTTACTTATTATACTCTAGTTCCCTAGAGTGACAAAAAGAAACAATCGACACCGATAAGCCTCAAGCCAATGAAGCAATCAAATCACCACCCCTGCCCGTTTCGATCGGGATGAGCATCGTACCGGCGTGGAATCGTGTATCACTACTGCGTGGTGCACGTTAAAAACCCCAGGCTAGCGGTTGTACTGCACTGGCTATATTGCTCATCTACAGCTGAGAGACAAGTCATCATTATAAATTCCAACCTTGAACGCTCTCATCGTTTAGGCCGTTTTTGTCCCGGTAAAAGTAGACCCATTATTGTGAAGTTTGTTCGGTTCAAAGATAAAACTGCTGTTATATAGCGTTGGGATTTAAACTAAAGGATTCCCAATATGCTATACGAGAAGACTTTTCACCCTTTGTACGATTAGCTCGGGGCAACCTTTCCAGTTTGCACAACCTCAAAACGTTTCATTTAAAATTCGCTTCGACATGCTTCGAATGCTTATTCTTAATAAATGCTTCGTATATGACGCCACTTCCAACAGTGTGAGTGCCCCGCGTAGCACCAATCGGTTGTAAACAGCTCTCACAATGTTTTATGCTTAATGAAGTGCACCGTGGCCAAAGGTTCATCTTATCTCGTTTCTTTCACTAATGATCACAATCTCATGAAAAAAAAAAGGAGGACATGTGCAGCTTTATAGAAGATAGCAATAGTGACATTGTAGTGCTGACCGAAACTTGGTTGAAGTCTGATATTCATGATGACGAGCTCTTTTCCGATCATCTAAACTTAAGTATTTACCGGAGCGACCGGCCACTGAAACGCGGTGGTGGGGTCCTTATCGGTGTCAAAAGGCAAATCGATTCCTACGGTGTTCAATTACAATGCAGCCTGGAGCTCGCTTGTGTATTCCTTTGTTCTACTACAAATAAGACTGTACTTGCCGTTTGTTATAGTCCGCCTAAGAGTTATTCCACTTTTGCGAAGGAATTCCATAAAGCCCTCTCAGAGATCACTAACCGGTTCCCAAAATCTAACATCTTGTTATTTGGAGACTTTAACTTCCCCAATATGCTGATCGAGTCTTACAACCCAATAGGATGGTCGAGTCTTACTTGTTGTTTCTTTGTATTTTCCTCGTGGTCACGTTCCGCACCACAGCAAACACGTTTCTACAGTGACATTTTGAGATGCTCAAGTTTGTACTATCCAAAACAAGTCATAACAAGTCCGTTTTCGCAGCGCCCTCTGGACAACGCAGGAGGCCCGCCACGGCCATGCGCATGCATTCCGGTTTGGCGATGTCTATACCCCGTCGCAGGTTAAGAAAAACAGGACAAGTTCCTCCAGTAAAGCCCTCCCTCTGTCCACTTTACCAGAGGGAATCCTGGAAAGGAGGCGGGAGAGGAGGCCTTCTCTCCAGCGTTTGCTCGATAAAGTTGACAAAGTGGAGGACTTCGTGGGAGGAGCTTGCCCTTTTTTTTGTTAACCTGCAACAGGGTATAGAGTGTCTGCTCTGATCCTTGCTAGGGTTTGGCGATTTCCATCATCGTGCTGATAGATCACAGATGTGAACCCGAATATCAGCTCACGCGTTGAGTGTACCTGATTGCAAACCGAGCGATCACCGAGGGGGCGGGGGTAATGACCGATTTGTGAGCGGCGTTAAAGTGGGAAGACGCGCAAAAAACCGTGTGGATGTCACGACGACGACGACGTAACAGGACGACAAGACTTCGTCGTGACGGCGCGTTGACGTTGATGTTGGCGAAGACGGCGACGTTACACGACGTCGAAACTTTGTCGGGGCGTCGTTGTGACGTTGCGCTGACGACGACGTCGGAACGACGTTAACGTGACATCAACGCCAACGTCGACGCCCCTCGCAACGTTGGTTACATTACGCATCACATTGTGCATCGTAACGTCGCGACGCGACGTTACGATGGCGCCTTGACGTCGCGTAACGTCATCGTCGACGATGACGTCATGGCGTTGACGTGACGTCTGGCGTCCAGATCATGAAAACAATATCGCCCCTATACTATATGTCAATATTCTCCGTTTAACTAGTTGCGTGCACTACAGGCGAAGGCAACGTCAGGTGAGGGGAGATAGGGCAGGCATTAGAGAAGACTAGGGCCGAGGAAAGAAATCTCGTCTCCTCTCTAACGTTCCTAGTGCTCTCCCTTTCTCTGTTGACCTCCTCTCCCGTCCTGCCTTCCTAGTGCTCGCCCTTTCTCTCTTCGCCTGGCGTTGCCTTCGCCTGCACTGCACACAACTATAGAGTATGTATGTTGCAGGTTAAGAAGGTAGGGCGAGGAAAAGGAAGGTGGGAGAGGAGGAAGCGGACGCAACGCTGGCGAGGAGAGGGTGTTTTTCCTCTTCTCGCAAGCGTTGCTTCCATTTCCTCCTCTCCCACCTTCCTTTCCCTCGCCCAACCTTCTTGAGTTGTCACCGTAGTATAGACGCTTTCAGGCAGCTGTGCAAAGGCGCCGCTGTCGCCGGACTTCAGTTTTTGTTTCCTCCGTATTCTGTTCGCTTCACTTCATCATTGCCGCAGCAGGACAGGTTATTGCCACTTTAGGTGCTACTGTGTCCTTCTCCCCAGCATAGGCCCTTTTGGAGGCTCGTCAACACCTTCTTCAGTGGCTCGGCTCCTCGGTCAGACAAGAGAAGGTCGGTTAAATCTGAAAGCAACGCTTGGCGAAGAGAGAAAGAGCGAGCACTAGGAAGACGGGACGGGAGAGGAGGACAATGGAGGGCGAGGGAAGAGAGGGAGAACACTAGGAACGTTAGAGAGGAGAGGAGGTTGGTCGCATCCTTCCCAGCCTTCCTAGTGCTTGCCCTTTATACCCTCGCCTGGCGTTGCCTTCGCCTGTACTGCACGCAACTAGTGACACGGAGTAAGGACCTTTTTAAAAAGAGCCCTCTGGCCGCCGCCATTTGGCGACTCGAGCGACCCCTATCAGCCAGAAATTTATGCCACCCGCCTGAGCTGTGGAAACCCGGTTAGAGCGACTCCCCACCTGCATTGTGCATTCAGTTTTCGCCGGTTTTTTTCTTTTAAGTTTTTACTTTATTTGCCTGTTCGGGATGCTTACCACTGTGAGAACCAAGGAGCACCAGGGATCGTAGCCTGCTCGGCTTTCACAGGAAACGAACGCAGAGAGTGAATGTAAAGTAACCCGCGACACGGGCAGTTCGACGTTCTTTGACGATTTCCAGTGAGATAATAGCGAGTTTTAGTAGACCGTGTTTTCCCCTCCGCTAAGCCCCTCCGCTACCCGGAACTCTACCGCCAAGGCCATCGGCACGCAGGCGCAGTGGCAGTTCCTTCGTAGCGGAGGGTTAGCGGAGGTGGAAACACGGTCTACTAAAACTCGCTAATCTCCGAAAGGCCTTTCCGGCTATGCGCCGGGTCTTCGCGAAAAATAGTTGATTGGGTCGGGTCCGGGGTGTGGGGACGGAATAGACAGGTTCGTTCATTTGCTTTGTTGCTGCGCAAAAAAGCAGCTCTCTTCAACACGTGCCCCAAAACAAGCCAGAATCCGTCCGATCGTCGTGGTATTTGAGACTTTTCTCATATCCTATTCGGATAACGCGGCACCATGGGGTTACGTACAATATATGTTGTTTGATTGATGAGACTCGTGGAATTTCATGTTGTGAGCGGCGAATACACATGCAAATCGGCTATCCTGTGTGGTCAAATATTACAATAAATACAGTTAAGATTTTTGTGTATTGACACGGCTGAGTAAAAGATCAACAAAAAATGAAACAATCATTCCAGTTGCATTTGTTCTGTCGCGGAACAGACTCACTAAAACAGCTTTCATTTGTTTGTTTTTGTACCCAAAAATAGTACAAGGGGTTCTTAAAATCCTCCAGAAATTCTGTTCGCCATCGAACACACACACACGCACACACACAAAAAAGCGGCAATTCATTCACTACTAGCGTCGGTAAGTGCGCCTACGCAGGTTGCCACAGCCCACTGAAAAGAAAACTTACAGCCCAGCGCAGACGGGCAACACTGATGTACGCTTTAAAAACCAGGGACGCGCGCTGTACATCGCTTCGTTTGAGACTGCCGCTGCTTTGCGCCGGACGTCAGTCCGTTAGGTGCGTTAGCGTCGACCCCAGCGGTTGCCATTTTGCAGGTTGTGTTCGTTTGTGTGGTGTTCCGCAGACCGTTTGCTGCGCATTTACTCGTCTCGGGCAGTGACGTTTTAGAATTTATTTTTAGTGTTTTCACGATAGTGGCTTCTGTGTGCTTTTGTTCCTGTGCTGTGTCTTCTAAGCTCCCATGTAGGTATCATCGAGTAATAGAAAGCGCTATCAACTGTCTTCCGCGCAATGGTAAATTGCGTTGTGGTCGGGTGTAGCAATCGCACTAGAAATAAGCCATCCGAAACGAACTATAAAAGTGTTGGATTTTATGCAGTCCCTAAGGTGAGACTGGGTGAATGTCAACAGACCGCCGCTATAGACGCTTTACACACGCGCCAGAATACAGCCGCCATAGCCGACCTTCTCTTGTTTTACTGAGATACCGAGCCACTGAAATTGGTGTGGACGAGCCTCCACAAAGGCCAATGCTGGGGAGAAAGACAGAATAAAATCTAAGATTGCAATAACCTGGCCTGCTATGGTGAAGTGAAGTAAACGTAATAAGGGGAAACAAAAACTGAAGGTCAGTTATGGCGACGCCCATGCACAAATGCTGCAAAGCGTGTATAACCGCTAAAAGAAGAACCGCGTGGATGCAAAGAATCATGCGCGCGAACCTTCCTGCGAACGCGACACACTATCGAGTATGCGGGGAACGTTTCGTGACAGGTGAGTAGTATAAGTTGATACCCGATAGAACAGAAAGTAAACAAGGGGGCGGGGCCAGCCCCCCCCTTGTTTACTTTCTGTTCCATCGGGTATCAACCATTCACAGGGACGCAGGGCGGGGCCTCTTCCCTCTCTCCCATCTCAGGGACCAATGACAGTGTATGGGCGTTGGCCAGTGACCAATCGAAGCTCGCCGGGGTCCCGCCCACGAGGTGGGCGGTATGTGATGTCACGTACCTCAAACCGCAGACCTCAAACCACAGACCGCAAACCACAAACCGCAGACCTCAAACCGCAAACCACAAACCTCAAACCACAAGTGTGGTTGACCAGGTGTTGACAGCTGCGGTCATCATCTGATAACAACCACATGATGTCACATAGGGTCCGAACTTCGTTCGACAGAGTTCGTGATGTCGCACGAACTTGGTGCGACATCACGTGATGTCGCGGGTTTGTGCTGCATCCGAAAGAGGGCGCTCACATGATGTCACACAGGGTTCGTGCTGCATTTAACAGAGGGCGCTG
Source organism: Ixodes persulcatus (assembly GCA_013358835.2). Lineage (NCBI taxonomy): Eukaryota > Metazoa > Arthropoda > Arachnida > Ixodida > Ixodidae > Ixodes > Ixodes persulcatus. The sequence continues at coordinate 53,586 of JABSTQ010011563.1, forward strand.
CGCTCTGGTCACGTGACGGACACGTGTTTTGAATTTGAATCGCTGCGCGATAAATGCCCCTTTTATTCGATAAAAAAGGCTTCGCGGGCGACGGGGATTCGACCGCGCGACCTCCTGCTCAGAAGCCCAACACTCTACCGTCTGAGCTATGAACACAACTTTTTTTTTTCTTTATTACAGCATACACAGCTCAAACACGTACAGGCTAAGCGTACAGTCTTTTGATTAACACATCTCAATTAATACGTTGGGGGCTCTTTAGGAGCCTCTCACACATCCCAACCCACTCAGGAACACTATCCTGATGTGCATAGGTACTACGTATTTCAGTCACAAATTCTAGAAAGTATGTCTCAACCGGTCGCGGGTTAAGGTCCGCATGCCTCACCGCCATCCGCGAACACCAAATGCTGTACAGGCCAATTAACGTTATAAGGTCGTACGGTACAAGTTCCTGGGAAGTGATCGGAAGAAAACGGATCGAATGTGCTGTTATTTTTAGGTCTTTTTTTAAAGTTCTCTGTAACACGTCCCAAAACAACAGGGCATCCCAACAGAAAATAAACACGTGCTCTATAGTTTCGGGGGCTTTACACAGCAAGCAATTAGTGGTCCAAGGAACAAAAATACCTTTCTCGTGAAGCCACACTTTCACGGGGAGCGTCGAGGTATGAAGTTTGAAAAAGAAACTTTTGGCACGTGGCTGGATTGCCATTCTCTTGACGCGACAAAGAACATCCTGACCAGTTTCCTGGTTGTACAGTGCACGATACAAAGGCTCCGGGAAAAGAGTGTCATACAGGGCGTTGGACAAAGATTTTCTAGTTATGCAAGACAAATATTCTCTGGAATAGCGCACCGCCAGAAAACGGTATGCTTCAACGACCTCCTTTAGGAATCCAACAATTCTTGTTGGCTGCTCGCCATGACTCGAGACCAAAAAGGAAGGCAAGTGACCGGCCAGCTTCGTCTGAAACACCGCGCGCATGAAAGGCTGTTCAGTATCCCGTAAAAAAGTGAATCGCGACACGAGCTGCCGGACAAACAAATGCGATAAACCTAATCCCCCCAAAGGAATACGGCGGAAGAGGTTATTTCTTCTCATTGGCTCCCAGTTTGATTTCCAGATAAATGTAGCACATATCCTATGAACTTTCCTCATCACACTTTGAGCACAATGTAACACTTGAAACACATACATGAGCCTAGCAAGAAGAAATATGTTGCAAGCCGTTGCTCTAGCAAAAATTGATAAGTCGCGGTTTGGCCACCGCGATACCCGCTTTTTTAATTCAGCTGTGGCTTCGGACCAGTAAAGACTTGGATTACGCATGTGCTGGAGTGGTACGCCGAGGTACTTCGTAGGTGTTGAGCTCCACTTGATCCCTTCAAACTCTGAGGGCTTTGTGGCCCATGTACCGTGCCAAAAGCCTGCACATTTTTCTAAATTTACAGCCGCACCAGTAATTTCGCAAAAGTGTTTAACTAAATCAATAACGCTGCTTACACTTTTTTTGTCTCTGCAAAAAACTGCTACATCATCAGCATACGCCAATACCTTGACTTCTATGGAGTTAAGCGTAAATCCATGAACGTTTCTGTTGTTAGCAACGCTCAAGCAGAGAGGCTCAAGATAAAGCGCAAATAATAAAGGCGAGAGTGGGCAACCCTGACGTACTGAGGACATTACAGGGATGCTGCAAGTTACGCTACGGTTTACAATTAGTCTCGTAGAACAGCCCCTATATGCCATTCGTACGCCTTCATAAATAACATCTCCAATGTTGATGTGCCGCAAAATGCCCCAAAGAAATTTATGACGTACGCGGTCAAATGCTTTTTCTAGATCAATCTGAAGCATGGCAATCTGATTTTCTTCTTCTGTACAACATTCTAAAATGTTTCTTGCTACGTGAACGTTCGTTTGAATCGTCCTGCCCTTTATGCCACACGTTTGGTGGTCACCCACCAATTCGCAAATTACGTGCTGTAGCCTTCCATTGAGTATTTTGGCTAATATATTATAATCTACATTACATAGACTTATTGGTCCATAACCTTGTACACGTCGTAGCTTGTCGGCGTCCTCTGAGTTTGGAACTAACACAGTGTGCGTTCTAGAAAAAAATAGCGGTAATTATTTTCTTTTATAAGATTCCTCTATGACAGCGAGAAGAATGGGAGCGAGTACTTTTCTGAATTTCTTGTAAAAACTTGAGCAAATCCCGTCTGGGCCTGGAGTTTTACCACCGGGCAGGTCGCCTATTGCCTTTTCGACTTCCTCCAGGCTTATCGGTCCCTCCAGCCATTCCTTTGTTTCGTCATCTATTCTCGGCATAAAAGACAGCAGTTCGTCAATTTTGTCATCTTGTCGTTCTGGTGTGAGTTCAAAAAGTCGTCGATAATGTTCCACAAAGGCATCCTCAATGCTTGCTCTGTCTGTAGCTATGGTACCATTTCTCTCTATTTCGAGGATTTCTTTGGACAAAGCATACTTTCTTTCTGCTATCAAGGCGTGTTTGGTGGGTTGCATCACCACAGAGAAACCGCTGTGTCCTTGAGCGTACCACAGCGCCTTCGTATCACTCTTTCTGGAATTTCTTGAGACGGACATTTGACATTCGCGATATCCTTTGCTCCCCAACCAGGGCATTCACATTCAGCTTCACACAAAGTACGTAAATCCTTCTGCAGTTTTCGTACTTCTGCCCGAGCGTAGAACTTCAGCGTGCTCGATCTCTTGATTGCTGACATTTTTACTTGCTCCTTGAATCGTTCCCATCGTTCCAATGGACATGTCTCATTCTGCTCTGTTATTCTCCTTAACAGTTCATCTACTGTAGCTACGAATGTTTCGTCTTTAAGCAGACTAGTGTACAGCTTCCACAACCGCCAATTAAACTTTGCCTTGAGAATTTTATTTTCTCCAATTGCGACCTTTACGAGGCAGTGGACACTAAAAAACACTGGTTTTACACAATAAGAGCTGATGTTATGTGCAATGTCAGCTGAAACATAAAGACGATCAAGGCGTGCAGTGCGAAGATTCTTGAAAGTGCGTAAATTGAATTTTTTTAGTTCCGCTGGATATGTGGAAAACATCTTCCATACTGTTTTCTGCTATTATTTCACTCAGGCGATTTGCACTAACATCGTTATTACGCGTTATTGGAAATCTATCACCTGCATCGCATACACAATTATAGTCACCCAGAAATATAGTGGTCCGATTTGATTTGATGTAGTGCGACATATCGTGGAAGAACAGGGTTCGCTCACTGGCTTTACACGGGGCATAGACACAAATAATTCGCCACTGTGCGTCAAACAAATTAAAGTCACATATTATAAAACGTCCATGAGCATCGGTGATGAGACTCACATCAGAGAGAGGGACAGATTTCTTAAGGAACAAAAAACATCCTCCTGCCGTGCCAACTGCATGCGTTACACATACTTCGTACGAAGTAAGAAAGGGTTGTAGCGCCTTCGTAACTTGCTCTTCCTCCGACATTTTTGTTTCTTGTATGGCTAAAAAGTCTAGTTGCTCTTCGTGAAGCAAGCGTAATAGCTGATACTGTTTACGAGTAGAATTTAAACCTCTAATATTGAGTGTACCCAACGTTAAGCAAATAGTGGAAAAAGTGGGAAATTTGGATGCAAACATTATTGGGGCGGAGGAGGAGGTTTGTAATAAAGAGCGATTTACAACAAATTCACGCAAAACTTACATAATTCATAGCTGTGGCGACAAGCACGAGTAAATATTCAAGTAAACTAAAGAACTGTCGGTAACTGTTCTCTATGTGAACACAACCACCTACTGCGAGGTTTGCTCTCGTTGGCCATCCGGTTGAGCTCGGGGCTTGCGTTTCTTCCTTCCTTGCGGCTTGCTCCAGTCAGGCCCTTCAAGGTCGGGGTCTTCCTCTTCGACGCGATCTAGCGGTCGCTTGAAGGGATCCGAGCTGTCGCCCATTTCCGAGTCAACTTCGGAGGCTTCGTCTAAAGAGAGGTCGTTCCCGTCGACTGTCTTCTGTCGCTGGCTTTTTGAGGAGCCTGGAGCGGCCTTGTCGATGTCTGTGCCATTTCCGACGCAGGCAGCTGTCTCGTCAGCTTCGACAATCGATGCGGTGGTGTCTTCGTCGTGTGATGCGCCTCGTTTGTCAGCCCCTGAAGGTGTTTGGGTATGGGTGCTGGCTGGGCGCCCAGTGCCGTCTTCGATTTTCGAAGCTTCTTCTTCATCAATGAAGAATTCAGAGTTGTCTTCCTCGGGAGCCGGTCGCATTACAGTGGCGTACGTCCGGATGCAATCCTCTTACTCATGACCAAAACGATGGCACTTGTCACAGCGAGGGACGCGACATTCACGGCGGATGTGGCCTGTTCTCTTACATCGAAGGCAGAGGGGCGCTCTTCCGGGGACAAGAACGAGAACGTTGCTGCCGAACAGACGCAGCTGGTGCGGGAGGTTTTCCTTGCTGACTCCTTCCTTTAGGTTCATTCTCACCAGTCTTGTCGTCGTCTGAACATTCTGGAAGCCTTCCGCCCTCCATGTGTCGCGGGATACTTCGTTGATTTTTCCGTAAGGCTCTAGGGCCCTCCGCACTGTGTCGTCGCTTATGTGAATAGGTATCCAGTGCAGCCGTATTCGTACCTCGCACTCATCGGGATCGATGAGGAGGCATCTTTTTTCCTTCACCACAAGTTCCTTGGCTTCCAGGATTTTTCGCTTCGCTGTGAGAGAGTTGAAGGTGAAGAGCCAGACATGGTTCATCTGGTACGCGCCGGCTCCAATGAGGTCGTTCAGAACGCCGTGGCGTTCCATTTCTCCTCGAAAATCGTCAATCTTGTACGGGCGTCCGGTAATGTCGCAATGAGCGAATACAGAGTTCAAAACTTCAGTACCTGTAGGCAGTGACGGCAGAACCACTCGGTAGGTATCCTGGGACATTTCAGCAGATGAACCACGGCCGGTGAAAGCCGTTGAAGACGCTCCACGGGAGCTCATTTTTTTTGCGACCGTTTCGAACGGCGTCACGCGCTTCGACCAGCTATGAACACAACGCTTCTTGGACGACTTCATTCGTCCTAGTATTTCGTACGGCGAGCGCGCAATTCAGATCACGTGTTAGAGCTGTCGCAACGCTTGAATTTTGTAACGGAATTGCTGAGTCATTCACCGGAGGGCGCTACAGGGATGACAGAAGAGTTCAGGATTATTGAGTCATCTGTCAGGCGGGAAAATGCACTGTCACGATGACGACACAGATATGTCGCCGTGAGATTAGTGACGAGAAATGCATTGTCGCGTGTTTTCCCGGTGGGTCATGTGACCAACATCACCTGATATTTGAATCGCTGCGCAGTTGACACCCCGGTTCATAGATGGCGCGTGTCTTTTGTTGCTAAGCGTCTTTGTTGTTAGGGCATGAGTGACATCTTGCGTCGTGGGTCTGACGGACTCGTCACCTCGGGAATGGCTTTCGTAATCTGGGTGAAAAAAACAAAAAAACAACCCTACACGGAATTTGAACGCGTCATTGCTCCAGGTCATGTGACGAAGCCTATCTATACAATTCTGTCATGCAGGAAGAAATCTAGACAGGTTTCGTATATGTCTCGAGAGATCGGAATGTTATTTTCTTTTTTTCATATGCGAATGAAATACATTGTTTCGACGCTCCGCTCGGTCGCTTTTGTTTATTCAGCTGTCGCGTGGGGGCTCGGAACGTCACTTGTGCGTCGGAGGTCGGTCTGACATTTGTAATGCGGTTAAAAACAGGATGCTTCATTGAGGCAGGTCATATGACCATGGTCGTGTGACGTTGCTCGTCTTCCTATCACGTGATTTCGCGCGCGCGCGATTCAATCGGTGTTCACGGACTCGTAGCCTCGTGGCGCCCCCCCCTTAGCTGTTGCATTTGGGGTCTTCGAGCCGCTGGATTTTGGCGTCATGTGACGGTCCCCAATAGCAGGAGCTGGGTCCCGCTACATTGGGGTTGAGGTGACTGTAGAATTTTGAAGCTCGCGGACCGTGATTAATGTTGATCCTGCGTAAAGCTTTAAAGTGGCCCTGTTAAAATTTGGGGCCAGCTCGCAAAAACTTTGCAAAGACCCAGCGAATTTCGGGAATAGGCGCAATCTAGTGTTCAGACTGTGAAGTGGTCCTCGTTCAAATTGGGTCTCATCTGATGGTAAAAGCTTCGACCCGATATAAACTTTGGACGTCATGTGATGGTCCAATTGGCAACAGTCGCGGTCCCGATAATTTGGGGGTGAGGTGACGCTGAAACTTTGAAGCTGGCGGACCGTGTTAAATCTTGGTCCAGCGTAAAGCTTTGAAGTGGACCTGCTAAACGTTGGGGCAAAGTCTTGAAACTCACAGACCGCGCTGGACCCAGTGATTTGTTTTCGAATAAACACCATCTCTCGTTAGAACTTTGAAGTGCTCATCGCCAAAAATTGCTGACATCTGGCGGTGAAAGCTTCGACCCGCTAAATTTGGGGCGTCATCTGAAGATTCTCTTAGCACAAGCTGGATACCGCTAAAGTTTTTTTTTTTTTTTTGCTGGAGCGACGGTAAAACTGAAGTTCGCAGGCCGTGCTACATCTTGGCCCAGCGTAAAGCATTGAAGTTGCTCTCCCGCGCGCTTGGCACGCATGGTCAGCTGTATCCACTTAATTTTGAGGGGTGACGGTAAAAATTCGAAGCTCACGAACCGTACCAAGTTGAGACCAAAACGTAAAGTTTTGAAGTGGCACTGCCATATTTTGGGAGCTGACCCCAGCGCGTAAAACTCTGAAGTGGGCCTAATAAAAATTCGAGCCCAGCGCGTAACACTTTACACAGTCCCAGCCAAATGTGGTATACCCGACACCTAGCGTAAAAACTTTGAACTGGTCGAAGATTATTTTAAACTTCAATTAGATGAAGTTAGCGTTTCCTCTTCTCGATTTCGCGCGCACACAGTTTAAATTCGGGATTTAGGCGTATGAGTTGTCACCTCCGTTCACAGATGGTGCGCGTTTTTGTTGCTAAACGTCTTTGTGGTTAGGGCATCAGCGATATCTGGCGGCGTTGGTGTGACCTTGCGACATCTGTTGCTGAAAAGTTAAATTGATCGTATTCCGAAGGCGTGCTCATCCGTATTTTCGCGTGCGCGCAAGGCGTGTGAGTTGCCGATTCCGTTTGTAGATGGCGCGCACCTGAATCTCTTTCAGCTGACGTGAACTTTTACCATTATCACGCGAAATCTCTCGCTAATTTTAGCGCCAGATTGGTAAATGGCGTCAACTCTATCGCGCGCGCGCGACATCTCTCGCTAATTTAGCGTCATCTGCAGAATGGACCGGAGCGTGGTCGCATCCATACGCGCTAAAGACGAGACAGATATGGTGTTTCATATTTTTATTCTCGTACGCTCTAAAAACACCACACTTCTAAATGCAGATCCGGTGTTCATTTTTTTTTTCACTCTACGCAACAAAGAAACCATTGGAAACGCTTTACACAAAAAAATGTCACACAAGCTGTTTCAAGATACAACCGAGGCAAAGAAGTTGTGAAATGACATCTCAGGAGCAACGCGCGATAGGATCCTCGCATCTCAGATAACTCCTTGACGTTGTCGCTCACCTCCAGAATGTATCCCGTCGGAGCGTCATCTGGAACGTCATCAATGTTCAGGCAGGCAATCTCGTCTTTCGTCATCCACTCGAAGTCCGACACGGGCAGGGCTTCTCTCATTGTCGCCAAGTACAGACCGTTTACGTCCAAGTCCAAAATCTGAGACGGTTCGTGCTGCGGGTTACACGTAACCGTTCCCGGAATATTTGCGACAGCATGGCGGCTTGTGCATTGGGTATTCCCTCCGCGAATACCTTGTTCTATCATGAGATAGGTGACAGGATCGTCATTCAGTTGCAGTCTTACTTTCGACTGTTTCAGCGCACACGACAAGCTTAGGGACGGTAACGATACGAAATGTAAAGCCTCAATTCCGTACGTCTCCAGCGTCCAGCGTCTAAAGTTTTGGAAAACATCGGCCAGTAGGAGGCAGTCCGTCTTTAGGTAAAGGTCGCTGTATTCTCCAAGGTTCTTCAAACCAAAGGTATCGAAAACGACCTGTGCATGTTCGTAGTCCTCCTCACACACACACACACCCCGTTCCCAGTCAACTTGTTAAAAAAAAAAAAAAAAGGCCTCTCGTGTCGGGAGGCTTTGACCCTCGTAACTCTCGAGGCTCGTAATAAAATTATAACAAAACACTCTTTTGCGGGCAAGGAGGTCGACGTGTTCGGGAAAGGACTGCCGAAGGCAACAAAAATGCTCTGTGGCCTTAGAGTGGAGATTTTGTACGAGCGCAAACAAGGGTGACGAACTGTACTTTCGCGGAGCACGCATGTCGTGGAAGAGTTCCCCATTTATTGCGTTTACGACTTTGAAGCGATTCTGGGATTGACTCAGTCGACGGGCAATGTTTACGAGAATCACGTCCCCAGCTCTTTCCGTCTTCTCGTCATCCGCTCAAAAGATTCGTCCATTGTTGAGGAATATCTCTATTGCGGACCCGACTGTGTAGAAAGATTCATTTTGATTCTCAACTTTCTAGCGAAGGAAATATCCCGATTGATTAGGTCGAGTGAAGTGCCTCTTGAAATGACTCAAGGAAACGAGGCTTCCCACTCGGACTCTTCCCGCTGTGTCATTTGCAACGAAAGCTTTAGCAAGAAAATGAAAACTCGCGACCACGACCACATGACGGGATAGTCTAGGCGGGCGCTTTGCTTCCCAGTGTAACCTAAACCATCGAATCGACAAACATATCGTTCCACTCATAGCGCATAACCATTCCTATGACCTCAGTTTCTTTCTAGGCAAGCTTAATTTGTTCGAGTCCAAGGATATAAACGTACTCGCGGAAGCTCGTGCCAGAATTTTAAATTGTTAGAGATAGGCAACCTTCGCTTTATTGACCGCCTCGCATTTCTTAATGCAAGCCTGGAGACGCTCGTACAAAATCTCCACTCTAAGCCCACAGAGCATTTTGTTGCCTTCGGCAGTCCTTTCCCGAACACGTCGACCTCCTTGCCCGCAAAAGAGTGTTTTGTTATAATTTTATTACGAGCCTCGAGAGTTACGAGGGTCAAAGCCTCCCGACACGAGAGGCCTTTTTTTTTTTTTTAACAAGTTGACTGGGAACGGGGTGTGTGTGTGTGTGAGGAGGACTACCAACATGCACAGGTTGTTTTCGATACCTTTGGTTTGAAGAACCTTGGAGAATACAGCGACCTTTACCTAAAGACGGACTGCCTCCTACTGGCCGATGTTTTCCAAAACTTTAGACGCTGGACGCTGGAGACGTACGGAATTGAGGCTTTACAGTTCGTATCGTTACCGTCCCTAAGCTTGTCGTGTGCGCTGAAACAGTCGAAAGTAAGACTGCAACTGAATGACGATCCTGACACCTATTTCATGATAGAACAAGGTATTCGCGGAGGGAATACCCAATGCACAAGCCGCCATGCTATCGCAAATATTCCGGGAACGGTTACGTTTAACCCGCAGCACGAACCGTCTCAGATTTTGGACTTGGACGTAAACGGTCTGTACTCGGCGACAATGAGAGAAGCCCTGCCCGTGTCGGACTTCGATTGGATGACGAAAGACGAGATTGCCTGCCTGAACATTGATGACGTTCCAGATGACGCTCCGACGGGATACATTCTGGAGGCGAGCGACAACGTCAAGGAGTTATCTGAGATGCGAGGATCCTATCGCGCGTTGCTCCTGAGATGTCATTTCACAACTTCTTTGCCTCGGTTGTATCTTGAAACAGCTTGTGCGACATTTTTTTGTGTAAAGCGTTTCCAATGGTTTCTTTGTTGCGTAGAGTGAAAAAAAAAATGAACACCGGATCTGCATTTAGAAGTGTGGTGTTTTTAGAGCGTACGAGAATAAAAATATAAAACACCATATCTGTCTCGTCTTTAGCGCGTATGGATGCGACCACGCTCCGGTCCATTTCCCACACTGCTCCGTTCAGCAGCTGCAGATGACGCTAAATTAGCGAGAGATGTCGCGCGCGCGCGATAGAGTTGACGCCATCTACCAATCTGGCGCTAAAATTAGCGAGAGATTTCGCGTGATAATGGTAAAAGTTCACGTCAGCTGAACGAGATTCAGGTGCGCGCCATCTACAAACGGAATCGGCAACTCACACGCCTTGCGCGCACGCGAAAATACGGATGAGCACGCCTTCGGAATACGATCAATTTAACTTTTCAGCAACAGATGTCGCAAGGTCACACCAACGCCGCCAGATATCGCTGATGCCCTAACCACAAAGACGCTTAGCAACAAAAACGCGCACCATCTGTGAACGGAGGTGACAACTCATACGCCTAAATCCCGAATTTAAACTGTGTGCGCGCGAAATCGAGAAGAGGAAACGCTAACTTCATCTAATTGAAGTTTATAATAATCTTCGACCAGTTCAAAGTTTTTACGCTAGGTGTCGGGTATACCACATTTGGCTGGGACTGTGTAAAGTGTTACGCGCTGGGCTCGAATTTTTATTAGGGTCACTTCAGAGTTTTACGCGCTGGGGTCAGCTCCCAAAATATGGCAGTGCCACGTCAAAACTTTACGTTTTGGTCTCAACTTGGTACGGTTCGTGAGCTTCGAATTTTTACCGTCACCCCTCAAAATTAAGTGGATACAGCTGACCATGCGTGCCAAGCGCGCGGGAGAGCAACTTCAATGCTTTACGCTGGGCCAAGATGTAGCACGGCCTGCGAACTTCAGTTTTACCGTCGCTCCAGCAAAAAAAAAAAAAAAAAAAAAAAAAAAACTTTAGCGGTATCCAGCTTGTGCTAAGAGAATCTTCAGATGACGCCCCAAATTTAGCGGGTCGAAGCTTTCACCACCAGATGTCAGCAATTTTTGGCGATGAGCACTTCAAAGTTCTAACGAGAGATGGTGTTTATTCGAAAACAAATCACTGGGTCCAGCACCGTCTGTGAGTTTCAAGACTTTGCCCCAACGTTTAGCAGGTCCACTTCAAAGCTTTACGCTGGACCAAGATTTAACACGGTCCGCCAGCTTCAAAGTTTCAGCGTCACCTCACCCCCAAATTATCGGGACCGCGACTGTTGCCAATTGGACCGTCACATGACGTCCAAAGTTTATATCGGGTCGAAGCTTTTACCATCAGATGAGACCCAATTTGAACGAGGACCACTTCACAGTCTGAACACTAGATTGCGCCTATTCCCGAAATTCGCTGGGTCTTTGCAAAGTTTTTGCGAGCTGGCCCCAAATTTTAACAGGGCCACTTTAAAGCTTTACGCAGGATCAACATTAATCACGGTCCGCGAGCTTCAAAATTCTACCGTCACCTGAACCCCAATGTAGCGGGACCCAGCTCCTGCTATTGGGGACCGTGACATGACGCCAAAATCCAGCGGCTCGAAGACCCCAAATGCAACAGCTAAGGGGGGGCGCCACGAGGCTACGAGTCCGTGAACACCGATTGAATCGCGCGCGCGCGAAATCACGTGATAGGAAGACGAGCAACGTCACACGACCATGGTCACATGACTTGCCTCAATGAAGCATCCTGTTTTTAACCGCATTACAAATGTCAGACCGACCTCCGACGCACAAGTGACGTTCCGAGCCCCCACGCGACAGCTGAATAAACAAAAGCGACCGAGCGGAGCGTCGAAACAATGTATTTCATTCGCATATGAAAAAAAGAAAATAACATTCCGATCTCTCGAGACATATACGAAACCTGTCTAGATTTCTTCCTGCATGACGGAATTGTATAGATAGCCTTCGTCACATGACCTGGAGCAATGACGCGTTCAAATTCCGTGTAGGGTTGTTTTTTTTGTTTTTTTCACCCAGATTACGAAAGCCATTCCCGAGGTGACGAGTCCGTCAGACCCACGACGCAAGATGTCACTCATGCCCTAACAACAAAGACGCTTAGCAACAAAAGACACGCGCCATCTATAAACCGAGGTGTCAACTGCGCAGCGATTCAAATATCAGGTGACGTTGGTCACATGACCCACCGGGAAAACACGCGACAATGCATTTCTCGTCACTAATCTCACGGCGACATATCTGTGTCGTCATCGTGACAGTGCATTTTCCCGCCTGACAGATGACTCAATAATCCTGAACTCTTCTGTCATCCCTGTAGCGCCCTCCGGTGAATGACTCAGCAATTCCGTTACAAAATTCAAGCGTTGCGACAGCTCTAACACGTGATCTGAATTGCGCGCTCGCCGTATGAAATACTAGGACGAATGAAGTCGTCCAAGAAGCGTTGAGACGGTAGAGTGTTGGGCTTCTGAGCAGGAGGTCGCGCGGTCGAATCCCCGTCGCCCGCGAAGCCTTTTTTATCGAATAAAAGGGGCATTTACCGCGCAGCGATTCAAATTCAAAACACGTGTCCGTCATGTGACCGGAGCGCAGCGCCCTCTGTTAAATGCAGCACGAACCCTGTGTGACATCATGTGAGCGCCCTCTTTCGGATGCAGCACAAACCCTGTGCGACATCACGTGAGCGTCCTCTGTCGAACGAAGTTCGGACCCTATGTGACATCATGTGGTTGTTATCAGATGATGACCGCAGCTGTCAACACCTGGTCAACCACACTTGTGGTTTGAGGTCTGCGGTTTGTGGTTTGCGGTCTGTGGTTTGAGGTCTGCGGTTTGAGGTACGTGACCTCACATACCTCAAACCTCACATGGGCGTTCGCCAGAGACCCCGGCGAGCTTCGATTGGTCACTGGCCAACGCCCATGCACTGTCATTGGTCCCTGAGATGGGAGAGAGGGAAGAGGCCCCGCCCTGCGTCCCCGTGAATGGTTGATACCCGATGGAACAGAAAGTAAACAAAGGGGGGCTGGCCCCGCCCCCTTGTTTACTTTCTGTTCCATCGGGTATCAACTTATACTACTCAGGTGAGTTGGAACTTTCTTTTTATATTCATTATGGTACCTGTACGAAAAGATAATGCGTTAATGACTAAATAGCGCTCGATTTCAGCCTCGCGCAACGCGTGCTTCATTGAAGATGTCAACACTGGTGGGCACACTTGACTGAAATGGCTGATGGGCTGTTTCACCTTGTTACTAGCAAAACTATGAGTGTTAGAAGCGCGTACGAACGCGTCCGATTACACGATAATCTTTTTTTTATTATATGGTTTTGAAAGCTAAGAGATTGTAAGTTCTACATTTAAAGGGGCGATGCAACAATTTTTGTACTTTGCGCAAATACCCCTTAGAACAGATCCCTGACGTTAATAACCTATGAAACACGCGTTTCTTCTTCACCCTACGTAATAGAAGTTCCAGAAAAAAATTAAAGGGAAACGAGCAGCGTTCACCCCCTCAACTCGCAGCCAGCACAAGCGGCCACGTGATCTGGAACCGATTATATGCCGCCAATGTTGATCATAGTCACGCGCTGGGGTTGGCAAGGCACAGGACACGCGCTGTGTTCCAGACATTGTTATTGCTCGGCTATTGTCGTCGTTGCAGCGATTGGACACGGGCCACTACCCGAATGCTCCTCGAGCTAGTAATTATCACGAGCCCAAATCGAGTGCCCACGCAATGCTCGGGTCCAATCTATGAACCGCATTCAAATATCGTCATTGGGGTGTACTGCGATCCCCAAGTTACGTCATCAAATTTTGCAAAGGAAAGGTTGAATGAAAATGATCGCTTTTGTCCTTGAATTTACACCGTAACAAAGGAGTTTCTTGGCCAGTGGCGTTACGTGAGAGTATCCTTGAGTCCCACTTGTGCCAGTAAGCTCGTGTAAAGTGAAAAACATTCCAATTGAATATCGTTGCACCGCTCCTTTAAGTAAAGTATGCTCACGTGTGTGCACGCATAGCATTCAGGCACTGTCGTTTTGCGCAAAAACTTAAAATGTTCGCAAACACAGGAAGGGCGCAGGCGAGCTGGTGTAGGTTAACCATTGTGTTAAGACACCTGACACTGGGTGAAAAAATTGTGAAACATCCAGAGTAAAGAAGTGAGAGAGAAAGAACAAGATTAAAATGTTAAAATGAAATGTTCAGGGCGTCCAACATACTTCATGGATGAACTAAACCCAGACTGGGCACCGAGCCTCAAGCTCGGGTACAAGTCTTCAGTTACAGACAAACCTGCTGCCGCCGACAGGTGAAAAAGTTGGTAGCGTCTGTAACCTGGTCGAATGCTTAGAACCTCTTCATTACCAGTGGCGTCATTAGTGGGAGAAGCGGTTCCGCCCCGGATCAACACATCCTAGAAGAGAAGGCCTTAGCGCTCTTCTCGTGACGTCAAAAGGAAGGTCATCGGGGGCGCACGTCGAAGCGAATCAACGCGCGTGGATCGACCGTCGTGACGCGCTTTTAGTCACATACGCGTGTCTTATTAGCTAAAGTGAAAGCCGCACATAGCAACGGGTCTAGAAAGCACTTTATTACACGACCAAAATATTACACCGCTAAATAATCGGCACGATATGGCACGAGGTAAGACGTCTATAAAAGAATGTTATTGTTTTAAGTCGAAAACACTGAGTCACGCAATCATTGCTGTAGGAATGCATATTTTATACAGAAATACTTCGACAAAATGGCGAGACACGCAGTGATTGGACACAGCCAAACAGATCACACTTAAAAATCAGGTGGACGTAGTCAACGCGGACACGGCTAGACAAGGGTCACTTGTGATCATGCAAGCGATAATATCGCGTGCAGTCACTGAATTCTTGCATCATAACCCGGGCACATGATAAAAGTAATGTAATTTCGATCGAATGACATTATGGGGTCGACAAATCAGCTTGCGACGCTCGTATAATCACTCAAGAACGCGAGGTGATTAAATCCCATATCATTTAGTGAAAGTATATTAACTTTTCCGTGTGGCAGGGGTACTAAACTTACTACTTACAGTCAACTAATTTACTTCTTCCCATGGGCTCAAGCTCCCTTAGAACAAAATGTAACTTATTTTGTATACAATAATACTATTACCTTAATACAGTTAAGATTCTAGTATAAACGGGGTAAAGGCATTAAAATAATATTAGCATAAATAAACATATAAGCACAAACAACGCACTTTGTATAATCACACAAACTTGTTATTCACCTTCCAGTGAAAACTAGAATATTACCACGCATATTTACAAATGTCGACGCAACTGCACATGGATAACGACGAAGAACGAGATTCCATTCATCACGAAAAAAACAAAACAAAAAAGAAACCGTATGCAGAATTTTACTCGCGTCCCACATGACCAAGAAAGCCCGTAAATAAGTTGTGTCTCACATGTGGATCATATTCATAGTCCCGCAATATCCGTGACGAAAACATTTGAACACGAACTCCAAGAAGTCTCTCTCTGTCGAGAGAGAGGTCTATCGATAATCGACCAGTGTCATCGTTGGTTAGTTGCCACACATGTCACTCAAACCGTAGCAGCACTTGTTCCGCGAATCCACGTAAATGCCGTAGTATCAAGCGAACACAAAAAAAAAGTACCCGAGACCGCGGTGACGACAGACAAACGACGAGAAGGGTCAAAAGAACGATCGACACACGAGAGCAGCGGCAGCCTTAAAGGGGTACTCCGGCGATTTTTTGAGCTAACTCAACTAACTATATTTTCTGTCTTCCCGGCCTTTACCCTTTCCGGTATGCTATTTAGTATCGCGAAATTCATAATAGTTATTGTGAAATCGGCAAATGAAAATGATTCAAAAACCAACATTCAAATATACCCGCACTTTTCAGTGCCGTGACGTCAGTGGCAGGCAGGCTTGCCAGTCGAGCAAGCAGTCTAAAAAATAGAATATGCCAATCATTTGTTCCGTGCTGGAGCGCGGGTACTGGAGCGAGCTTCCAAAGCATTCATTTGACACCATGAAACTGCTTGGAATCAGTCGGGAACAAATTCTACAGTCCAAAGACTGAACCCCTGCCTTCCACTGACGTCACTTTTTCGTTGTTGCCAGTAGAGACTTTCAGTTTGAAAAACACAGTGAGGACCAAAATTGTAAATTCAATAACTCTGTGAAAAAAATTATTTTGACCTAATACATGGGATACTATTTTAGGGATGTTTGTTCGTGAGTTCAGTAAAATTTCAAGCAAATCGGGGACCACGAATAAATCGCCGGAGTTCCCCTTTAACGTTGTCGACCCATTTCTTGCTCGTGTGTGCTTTCTGCGTCGATGACTGGATTTTTTTCGGTTCCCTTCCCTTCTGAAAGTCTCAGCGTTCCTTTTTAGACAGTCAGCAGCTACCATAACGTAAGTTTACCAGAAGCGGAGCCCGTACGGGGGAAAAAAATGTCGCACCGGACCGGTTCATTCGAAAAGTGTGGGGAGATGCGGGACTGCTCGTAGTCCCGCGGTTACGGGTATAATTATAAATATAAATTTGGTACTTTAAACCTTGGTAGCACGTTGTATATTACGTTTATATTATAAATACAAGTAAATGGTACAAGACTGCTCTTTTAAAACGTATATTAATGTCGGATAAATGCGCACAAACACCACCGCGCCGCTTGACAAGAAATGTTTTTTGTTTCGCGTCGATGCCACGTATTTTCTCATGTAGCCGCGCCATGGGCTTCCTTCTCCGACATTGTGACGCAACCACTCGGAGCGCTATGGCCCTCTCTTCTGGGAGGTGTTGCCCGGATGCAGCGCTCGGGGGAAAGGGGGGGGGGGGGGGTGTTGAGGCGGGTCACTGGCCCGGGTTCCTCTGACCCTAGTGTCGCCACTGTTCATTACTGATAACTTTACTTTTGCATGCTGGACATATTTAGGTATAAGCGTACACAAGCTCGAGCCAAAGCGCCTGGACTTAGCAAGGCGGCAGCGGTAAGTGATGTAACCAGACACCGCACCGGCTACACCTGAGTTATAGTCGGTGAGATGTAGCACTCTCTGCTGACAGAAAAACAATCACCAGAACACTCCTGTAAGTGTTACCTTGACCGGTCAGCGTGGCATTGGCTTGTCAAGTAAAAGCATATTGTAAAAGCATATCAAGTAAAAGCATATTATGTTTTAGAGTTGCCGCCAGGAACATTGCACAGGATCGCCCGAGAACCATAGTACGTAGCGTCAGCATGGCAAGTAGCAGTTCCGTAGAACTCACAATTTTTTGTTTTGTTGTGTGTAATGTTTCAGAGCTGCAAGACCAGGAATCTGTTACGGAGCTTCAGATGAAAGACATCGCTTGATTAGAAGAAGAAAATCACCGGCTCCTCTCGGATCTGTGCTTTGCTCGAGCCGGTCTTAGCAAGAAAAAGTTTGAAGAGGACGCATTTAGGGACAACGACGGCTTAGTCAGTTTTTATACGGGGCTTCCAAACTCTACAGTTCTTTTTGCTGTCCACGAACTGCTGCAGCCTCACGTCAGCCATAATGCATGCTCTCAACTGCCTGAGCAACTTTCAGGAAATGATCCTTTTCTTCATCAGGCTTCGGATGAATGTGCCCCTGCAGGACCTCGCCTACAGATGAAAATGGTCAAGCTTCACAAATACCAGCTTATCGGTTATGATACTTACAGGGGTGGATGCAGTTTTTTCCAGATTAGGGAGGGGGGGGGGGGGGGGGTCAGCATATCAACTGTCTGAGAAGACACACTCCCCTTTTCCTGCCAAATATTTCCACGTGCGGAGAACACTTCTTTTGTGAAGGGTTTTCACGCGCTTCTTTCAAGTTGGCTCGAGCCGTAATGCTTGCCCTTTGCCAAGATGTTGCATGCCAGTTACTAACCCAGCTGTATAACTAGTAATTTGTCGGTTTGACTTTTAGTGCCTTAAAACTGTCCCAACATCTTGTGAAACATTTTTTTTTTAGGTTTGGAATTTATAGTTAACAGTTTCTCGGATTGTGGAGAAGTGGCCGGACGTGGCCTACGTACGACCTTCAGACTGTGTTAAATAACAAGAGCATAAGCACTAAAAAAAAGAAAGAAACACATGCTGATGACTTTTCAGGAGGAATTTGGCAGAAGGGTAGTGGTGATCTTGGATTGCTTCGAGACATTCATTGAAAGATCGTCGTCACTCGTCACTCGTGGCACGAGCGCTCACATGGTCTACTTACAAGCACTACGACACCGTAAATATCTTATCGTGATTGCTCCTCAGGCTGCAGTGTGATCACTTTCATAGCGAAAGGTTGGGGTGGACGGGCTAGTGACAAGCTGATCACAGAATCTTGTGGAGTGCAAGACAATCTGTTGCCCAATGATTCTGTTTTTGCCAACAGAAGTTATAGCATTGCTGATGCTGTTGGAGTTCACTGCGCATGGCTGGAGATTCCGGCTTTCACGAGGGGACGACCGTAGCTGCTTCCGTCTGTTGTCGAATCAAAAAGAAAATTGGCGAATATCCGCATTCACGTTGAACGCGTGATAGGGCTTGTCCGAAACAAGTGCACCATCCTAAAGAGCACAATCCCAGTCGGCTCGCTTGTGGCTAGGGGTATTGAAAATTCCACCACTCTCGGCAAAATAGTGGCGGTTTGTTCTGCGTTTAACAATCTCTGTGATTTCGTTGCTCTGTTTGACTAGAAAAATGAGACTAATGTGCAAAACACCAGTGATACTATTTTGAAAGAGACAGCCACTTGCAAGATAAATATGCGTACAAACAATTGCTGTGATATTTGTAAAGGATGAATGACTACATGTGCAAGGGGGATATGAATAAATGTTTTTATTGTTCAAACCGAAAAAAAAGACGTTTACAATCCCCTGTAACGCCGAATTAGAGTGCAGCTCTTGAGAATTATGAGGGGAAGGTACAGAGAGGAGGGTATGCCCCTCCTCCTCATCCGTACCCTCCCCTCCTCGTCTTCGGTTCGCCTCCCATTTAGGGGATATTTTACCTGCTAAATTTAGCGGGGAAATTTACCCAGAATGCAACGCGCGGTGATGTCACGTGTGACGTCATCATGGGAACGTCCCATAATGCACCGCGCGGTTACGGCGACGGCGACGCCGCTCAAGCCGGGAACGGGCGCCTAAGCCCTGCGCTCTAAAAGGTGCTACATTTTTACACAGCCACAAAAGTATCCACAGCTAACCACATATACTTGTTTCCTAGTAACGCTGCACTTTTACAGGAAACTCACACTAGGCTTTGAAATTCAAGAAAAAAATAAAGGGTCCCAGTGTTGATTCAGATCCATAGAAAGTTAGTGTTGTGATGACCTAACGTAATTCTTGCAGAACAATTTTCGTGCTTTGGAGGCACGTTTGATTTTAACACAACTAAAATGAAACCACTTCCCAATGCAGCTTTCGCCGTCGCACGGTATCATGTCGCCATACTCGGGCCCGCCACAGTAGCAAAACGAATCTTGCTCATCGGAGTCGTCATTCATGGGGTTATCCACTGCTGCTGCCTGTTCACCCTCTTTGTAGGCTCAGTACTTAAAACAGAGTTCTGGGAATAGAGCAGTGCTAAAGTATTCCTTGTATCTGGAAAGCATTGTATCGCAGAAGTTTCGCCGAAGCAGATCCGCTCTATGAATGTGTCCTTCGGGGTCCGGACAACGAAATCACAGTACTTTATCTTGCTGACTAGCATCTGCCTTAGCACTTGATAATAGTAGCAGTGCTCGCGCTTTAATTGAAACTTTCTGTCGATAGATGTGAGGCCCCCATCACGTGTTGCTGCAATTTGTGCTAGAAGAAGCTCCCGTGTTTTATAAGCGCACTTAACCTCGAGGCGCCCTGGCCCACAACAGAAGCAACTAACAAGGCTATCAGGAGTGGCTGCAAGGAATGGATGATCAGTCGAGACATGTACCCCAGATGGCTCACACTTCAAGTGCATGTGTCGCTCACGAGAAAGGCACCCGTAAAAAGCCTTTGCATCAGGCTTATGGTCCTTGCCCCACTGAGTCTGGACGCTCGAGAATGTGCACTCTGTCGGGTAACAGATGCGTCGCAGGAGGCTCATGAAGTGGTTGGTTAAGGATGTCACGCACACAGCTCTGGCATTCGAAGCTGCGATTCGTCCTGCGCTAAACTAGAACCACTTTGCACTTGCAGCTTGCGTCTTCGTCTGGTTTTCAATTAATGCAGACACCTGCAGCGACAAGATGTCATTACCAGAGTATCACCCTTTATTCTCGTCAACATAAGACCCCAAATTGTTTTGAGTTTGAAATAAATAAATAAATAAATAAATAAATAGTATGTCAAAAGTATTGCTTATAAACATCACATCTTGGATCCTAACCTACAGGGCAGCACCAAGGAACTAGAGCATCACCGCCAGCGATGTCCTGGTCCTGCTTGGTCCCGCCGTGTGGATAAGGGTCGTGAAGTAAACATGTTTTGATGCACTTTTTGTTCTGAACCAATTAAAGCAATCTGGAAGTACCTCTGGCTCGATAATAAGCCGACTTGCAGCGACGTCATAATGACCTTGAACCTCGTCTCATCTGGATGGGCAGGTGTCCGGGAGGAAGCTGATCAGGACGGCCTGAGAAAACTTTGTGGCACGGGAAAGTAGTTCTCAGCGCAGGGCTTCACAAAGGAAAGAAGCACAGGGCGTGATCTCCTTTGGTTGCATGCAGCAAGGAACGACCTAAATTCACCAGGCAATGTAGTTGGCCACGGTTGCTTCTTTAGCCTGTTTCGGTGGCTCTGTGCCTCGACCAAGAAGGCGCATCTTAGTCCTGGACGAGGCGAAATCGATCTTAAGGCTGGCGCTCCAGCGTCTGCAGCTGCGGTGGCAGCCATGCATTTGCATTGTCCATGCACGTCAGCTCCTCCCTCCTCTTGATTACAGCCTCAAGGTAAAAGAGAATGGCCCCTATGTGGGAGCAGGGCTCCCCAGGGCCCGCTATGCACGTACAGTGTGCCAGGAGCACTTCCCCAACTGGCTTGAGGAGGAGTCACGGTTGGAGGAGCTTCTCTCTAAATGATTGGGAGTGCCGTACCTGCAAATAAAAATTATTACTCGACAACACAGTTGCTTCATGAAGTTGAACCGTACAAAATAAGCTTGCAGAGTGACAACAGGCAAAAGAAAACTAGTTTTAGAGCGGCAGTGCTGATAACCCCCTGAATTTACGTTATCCTGCCCTTTCCCCGGAGGAGCAATTGTGTTGTATGTATGTTTAGAGAGCCGAAAGTCAGTCAGCCTCAGTGGGCGTCTGGTGTTCAGCTGTAGATAGTATAGTTAGTCACTGCAGCACCACTGCCATTTTGGGTTCCTTAAAGCGCACCACGCAGTAGAAATACACGACCGCGTGCTGGTACGATGCTCATCTAGATCGAAACGGGCAGGGTGTGGATTGAACAAAGGGTCCCTGGGATCTGCAAAGCGAGCTTTCGCTCTACAAGCTCCGAGCTGCGGTGCGTCAACACTCGGCCACCGATTCCTTTCCGCAAAACATACGTTTTTTTATGAATCGTTATACGTTTTATTTTATACAATCTAAGATTTTCTGAATTTATGATTCGAGAGGTTTTGATGGCGCATGTGCGCGCATAGCACGACCACCAGCAAGCGGGTATCGCTTTTAAACCTTGTCGCGGTCGCAAGTGCGTGCGTGAAACGCGAGGATGTTTCGACAATAGTCGGTCCGTAACTCTGAATTTGTTAAGTGGTGGAATAAATCCAGGTGTAAGACAGTATTTTTTTCGCTTACCTTGCCAACGATGCAACGTTGCGGTCTTCCAGCACTTTTGATATCGTTTGCTGAACCCAGCCGCTCGTGAGAAAGCTGTGGTCCTCCATCGATATGAAGGTTTTGAACTGCTCGCGCGTTGCGAAGCTCCTGCCATTTACAAATAGTCTATCACGTCAGCAAAATTATACCTTGGGCCACAAATCAGCGTCGCTGGACAGTTCGTCTTTCACCAACGCCAGCGGGTCATCGTCTTCACAGCGTCGGGCTTCCTCGGCGTAACGAAGAGCCTCCAGTCCGCGCAGAAACTGCACGTACGCGCTTATGCGCATGGAGCTAGGTGGCTACACTAGCCACGCGAAAGCAAGGCCTAATCGCACTCGAAGAAAATAAACTTGGACGGCGTACGTGTCCGCGGGGAACCGGCGTGACCCGACGGAAAAAAAAGCGGCTGCTATAGTAACCGTCAAAATGGCGGACAGGACAAGGTTGCCAGGCCACATAGCGTTTGATGCATAGCACGTATAGGGGGCTATATTGCCCATGCGACCTTGGCTGGTGTATCGATGAAGCCTTTTCATAGAAATCGGCTGATAAAGCACATTTTGTGTTAAAAACATATAATCAATCCCTTCTTCAGTTCGCTGGTTCTAAATTCGATGCTCGTTGTATAAAAATGCCTAATGCGCCAGGTAGGTACGCTAAGGGGTGGAGCCTTATTTGCCACAGTAACGCGGGGTTGTCAGGGTGGCAAAATTTAATCCCGCGCCTCGAAGTTTAAGTTACGAAGGGTCGAAGTCTTCTCTTACCATCGCCAACTCAAGCAAGTTGCTACGACAAAAATCCAGACGAACGAAGCCACTTCGATCGCAGAGCTACCACGCCAACTTTCTACATGCTAAAAAACATTAGAGGTGCCTGTAGCTCGCCCCACTCAATCGTTTCTAGTACACTGTGCCGTGCCATGTGCCAGCTCAACGCACAACGCTCGGGTTTCAGCAGGCAAGTATCGGACTCAAAATGGGCTGCCCCGATTTTTATTCACTACGTTTCAAACCTGCGGCGATGTGCTGGCGTAAGCGAGATCCCAGAGGCTTGACCTCCTGCGGGGAAACGATGGAGGAACTGCGGTCCTAATGAACATTGATAAACGCTGCAAGTTTTGGTTCACGCTGTGGCATATACGATGCGCTCAGAGTGTCCTGGGCAACACGCTGAAGGCTGATTCACACACTTGCGTTGGGTCCGATCGAGTGCGAGGGTTGCTATGGCAACAGCTCCGTCGACCCCAACAAAACGGGGAAAAAAAAACGGTTTTGTTGGAGCCGACGCAGCTGTTGCCACAGCAACCCTCGCACTGGGTCGGACTCAACGCAAGTGTGTGTGAATCGCCCTTGATACGACAGTAATAATACTAATAATAATAATAATAATACTAATAATAATAATAATAATAATAATAATAATAATAATAATAATAATAAAATTTTTTATTTCACACACTGGAATTCAAGTATTAGATACGGGCATATCAAAGCCTGCAAAGGGCTTGTATGATGACGCCCATAAAAAAAAAAATCAAAAGACCGTTATCGTGATTCCACAATGTAAGACAGAAAGTCGAACTATAAAACACAAAAAGCACAAAGCAAAAACAAAAACACCAAGAAAAAAAATCACGAGTAGCCTTAAAAAAATCACGAAAGAAAAAAAAAAAACACGTTGGAAAAAAAAAAACACAAAAAGCGTTAAGCGAAAACAAAGTAAAAGGGAAAAAAAGAAAAAAAGTTGAAACTAAGTTAAAATTAACTTAGCTAATTACAGTTCAAGCTCGAAGCATGCAGACACAGCAAAGAGATGCTAGATGAAATCAAAGTTGGTGCACTTGAGTTCCTTCTTCAGTTGTTTCAGTGATGTAATGTCAATGAAAGCGTCAGGAAGGGCGTTGAACAAACACGGAACGTAGCAATCCTGAGTGTATTTACCGTATCTGGTCGAACAAACTGGCACTACAAAACGAGGAACGCGACGAAGTATTCGGGGAGACTGAAATGGTGTTTTAAACTCATTTTTCCAAAAGCTACGGAGCACTACCGTTTGTATAAAAAGAGAACGCAGATTAGGCAATTGAAGACTTCGAAAAATATCACTGTTACTGGAAAATTTAGAATTATATGCAACGCTTGTCAGGATTCCTTTCAATAAAGAATTAACTTTGGACTGCCATCGACCGGAACAGTTGCCAAACACCGTAACACCGTATCGAAGGATACTGTAAGCAAGCGCATGGACGATTATTATTCTGATACCGACTGGCATAAAAAATTTAGTAATATAAAGCATACAAGACACAATTCGTAATTTGCTACAAATATATGATATATGCGTGTTCCAAGACATATCAAAATCGAAATGTGCACCTAAGTATTTCACGTGATCAACAGACTCGATGGATAAACAGTTGCATTGAGCACAACTTGAAGGGTGAAGCAAAAACTTTACTTGAGCCTGGCGTCTTTTAAGAGGGTTGTGAAAACATGCCAGCTTTGTTTTAGAGCGGTTTGTGTCTAGGAGGTTATCACCGAACCAATCCATTATATGAGAGGCGTTTATTTCGAGTGTGTGGAGTGAGTCAGAAAAATTAATATGACGTGACACAAGGAGAGTGTCATCGGCATACTGGTACATTTTACACCCGTTGATGACCTGGGCCATGTCGTTCACAAAAATATTGAAAAGTAGAGGAGAAAGAACAGAACCCTGAGGCACTCCCGCCAGTAAAGAAAGCCGAGAACTTTTAAAGTTTCCAATTAGGACAAACTGGGACCTTTAGAAAGAAAGTTTTCCAGTAAAGAATAAAATGGGCCGCGAAAACCAAGGCGATATAATTTTGCTAGGAGCAACTGATGGCTGACAGTGTCGAAAGCCTTGGACACATCAAGAAAAAGAGCACATGCAAACATATTACTTTCGAATGTTGAATATATGTAATCAGAAAAATCATCAAGGGCCGGTTGCGTGCCTTTCCCAGTAATGAATCCGTATTGAGTAGATGAAAATATTTCGTTCTTATCTAAAAAAACTGCTCATCGTCAGAAAGAGGTGTTTCTCGAGAATTTGTCCTAAAATAGGTAGAAATGAAATAGGGCTATAATTTGCAACATTGGATCGTTCTTCTCCTTTAAAAAGTGGCCGCACAATAGCAGCCTTGAGCTCATCAGGTATGCTGCCAGACGTAATGAAGCCGTTCAGCATAGCGAGCAGAACGTTCTTAATATATGTGAAATTTCTCTGAAGATCATACGCTCGAATACCATCAATACCGGGAGATTTGCTGGCTTTGAAACTACATAAAAGGGAGTGCAGATCCTTCTCGTCCAAGCAAGGAAGGAAAGCTGACGCCAAAACTTCATTCTTTAGTGTGCATGAGTTCACAGCGGTGGTTCTTGGCACGCCAGAGTATTTTGCAAAGAAGTCGTTAAAGTCGTTTGCTAATTTTGAGGTAAGTGGCCCATAATTTCGTTCGAGGGTTTGGTCAATAGAATTTCCAGAACCAGTGCCTCGGAATTGATTAATCAGTGACCATGTTTTGGCTGAACTAAATCTGAATTTTTCGAATTGTGATTTTAAAAACTGTCTCTTTGCAGAACGAATGACAGCGTTTACTTTATTTCTTAACTGCTTGAATTCATTTTGTAAATCTGTGTTGTGTGGAGATCGGCGACACCGACTCCACAGGACCTCTTTCTCTTTAATCATCTTAAGTATATTAATGTTTAGCCATTCATGGTGAGGTCTCCGCTTTTTCAAAGTAATAGTGCTACTGGCAGCAACAGTAAGCGAGCGAAAAACTTGAACAAAACTTGAGTATAGATCAGTGTTATTAACTGTATCTAAAAAAGTCTGCCAGTCATGAGAGGCAACTGACTTGTCGAAAACAACATCATCAATAATTTGGGCTTTTCTTGAACTTTCGCATTTAGAGTTTGACGCCACTGTGTGTGTTAGTTGACACCCCACGAAGCAGTGATCTGCTAATTTTTCCTTAATCACCGCAGATTCCACAGAGGCACCTGGTGCTCGTATTAAAATATGGTCAATGCAGGAAGTGACTAACTTTGTTCCTAAAATTTCTTCTCGGGTTGGAGCATCAACAACGCATTCTAAGCCAAAGTTCGACAAAATGTTAAGATAGTCGCATACGATGGAATTGGCTGCGTTCATTGTGTCTATATTAAAGTCGCCCACCAAACAAAGTTGCTGTATGGAAGATAATGTGGAGAGAGTTGCCTGCAGCTCATTTAGAAACATTCGAATATTTTCTGAAGGAGGCCTGTAGAAACATAACAGAGAAAGTGAGAAGGTGGATTGTCAAGTTTGATAGATAAATTTTCGACGTGATAAAAATCTAGATTAAGGGGAGAAACTTGCCACATTTGATGTACGAAAACCGCTATGCCTCCGCCACTACGATTTGAACGCGTGAAACAAAAGTTGTTGTAGTCTTTGAGAGTGAATGGATAAAGCATAGAGTCCGATACATTGTATAAATGCATTGACATGAAACATAATATTTTGTACCATTATGAGAAAATGATCCCAATATTTTCGAAGGCTTCGGATATTAACATGCAAACATGTAAAAGTCGCACCTTTTGGTTTATCTAGCAAGGTTTGAAAAGGCGAAAAATTATTACACTGGGAAAAAATGGGTCTCATAGCTTAAACGATTTTTGCAATATCCCCTACGGAGTTGATCCGTAGGACAGGTGAGCCTTCACTCTTTCTTGCATAGATGTGTGCATGTTTTACCCAGATATACTTGTAATGGCTTTCTTTTCTCTTGTTCCTCGCCATCCAGAAAAGCTCACGGTTGGAACGAGTGAGATTGTCATTAAAGAATAGCTTGGGCTGACTGCCGACGTTGCTGAGCTCTCTTAGTCGCCCACGGCATCTCATCCATTGCTCCTTGAGGGCAACCGACGCAAACCTGACCAGTATCAATGGAGCAGAGTTTGGTTTGTCTACCTTCTTGGGGGGTAGACGCTGGACGGAGAAAACATCCGATGGCGTAAACTGTGATAGGCCGATGTTAGAGGCTAGGTCACAGAGAACCATGTTCAAGTTTTCTTTTGACGTGGAAGGCATGCCCTGAATTTCCATGTTAGGTAGGCGATGTTGTTGCTCGGCGTCATTCAGTTCTGCCTGAAGCAGGTGAATAGCATCTGCCTCCTCCTTTACTGTGTTTTGGAGTGACTGGACGTCCGCCCCAAGGTCCTTGGTTACTTTTTTTTGCGCAGTGATTTCAGTGAGAACCGAGTCGTACTGAGCACTCAGGAAGACAACGGAGTCCTGGACCTTTTGGACGGTCGTCCGCAGCAACTCAACTGTGGGTTTTAAGGCCAACAAGGCATCGACCTTCGCTGGAAGCGTGAGAAGTGAATCAACGCTCTGTTTTAACGACAGCAGCACGTCTAGCTTTTCGTTGACGGATGCTAGCTGGGCGGAGAAAGAGTGAGGTTCATCCTGAGATGTAGCCTCCACGTTTCCAGCGCCCGTGCGGTTGTCCCTGCTGCGACAGGTCTTGTAGCGCCACTTTTCTCGTTTAGCTGCTCCCATCGTCGTAAAGGTAGCCTCGGCAATCCCGGCACATTGACCCATGTGAAGGGAACTATGGCACTCCATGCACTTCATACATCTACCATCCGTCGGCACACACACACACCACACACGCCGCAGGCAGGAAGTGGGGACATAATGAAGAACGGGAGACTCAGTTGACAAGAGACAGCGAGGAGGAAGAAGATGCAAAGGTTGGAATATGAAAGTACGGGCTCACCGGAAGAAACCTGAGGGCACACAACTACACATGCAGAGACCACAACACATACATTGATGAAGGCGCCGATGATGATGCGTAGAAGTCTGGTTGAAGAGGAAATCAGCGGAGAGCCGTATGTGCTTTAGACCGCAAGTGGTATCGCCAGGATGAGACCGACCATCGGCATAATAGCGGTGAACTTGCAGTCGACTGAGTAGTCGCCCCAGACGATCTCCCCACTTGGTGTAGATGGAAGATTGTCGCCAGGAGCCTCAATTCGACGAAGCCATCGGGAGCCGAGGCAAATATTTCAGAGCGGTGAAATGGCCTGCCGAACCATGAGACTTCTTCTTCTTCTATCAATATTGCAAAAATCGTTTAAGCTATGAGATAATAATAATAATAATAATAATAATAATAATAATAATAATAATAATAATAATAATAATAATAATAATAATAATAATAATAATAATAGTTTTATTAGCACAAAATCATTCACATACATTGATTACTGCCTCACGAAAGCACTTGCGTGCTTGTGTGTGAGAACAGGCAGTCCTTAAAAGAAAAGCAAATCAAAAAGAAGAAAAACAGAGAAAAACAATCAAGCGTAAAATAAACACATCTCAATTTTGACACCACATGTTACAAACTTAGTTTTATGTCAACATTGCACCTTACCGCGAAATAAAAGGACATAGATTAAATAAAACATGTCACACGCTTTCCAATTACGGTCAAAGAAAATAAAAACTCTCTATGCTATTTGCCCTATACAACCATATATTTTACAGTTACACTTCGCACAAAGTTAGGTACACCTAGGAGAACACAATGGGTTTGTTAACAGAGCAAAAAGCAACAACAAAAATGCATTTTCCCCTTTCCTCTCGATCCATGATATGTTTGCAATAGTACGAAAATATTTCGAACACAAAGAGAACACAAAGAGAACACAAAGAGAACACAAAGAGACCACTTAGTTGTAAACATTCAAACGTAAAGGTCCAAAAACATTAACACTCAATTTCACTTCTGCACGATGTTGAACCATTTCCTTAATTCTTTTTCCACCTCTGTTAAGGACGAGAGATCGAATAAATTATTTGGAAGACCGTTGAAATATGTAGGAACGTAATGTTTCCGCATTTTTTTCCCCATAATTGGTGTATATCCTTGGAATGTCAAACCGTTCTGTGTGCCTAAGACTTTTTTGTTTGGTGGAGCAGTTGTTCCGGGTAACAACAGAGTCACCCGGAACAACTGCTCCATCGCGCCAACCGCAGACAACATGTAATCACGAGAAACAATCGCGAAAGGACCTTCCGTTCAGTTCAGTGTTTTCCCGCTGGGTGCTGTCCGTTTTGCTGGAGTCGCGAATACTGTGAGAAACTTCAGGAGAAGAGACGAGAGCGTGCGAGGACGTCAGAGCGCGAGCCCTGATTGGAAGGATAGTGGGTAGACGCAAAAGGTTGGCTGCTTTTGTCTTTATTCGCCGTTCGAACGCATTCCAACAGTGAGTATAGACCTTTCCAATGTTTACAAAATCACAGTCCAGCGTGCGATCTTCACAGCCCAGCACGTGCGTGTTCGTCGCTTCGGAAAGCGAGCAAATCACGCGCCATACGCACGAACGCTCAAAATGGCGCCGGCCACAAGCTCGTTTTTGGAAAGGTCTATAGAGATAGACAAAGGAAGCTAGCCTTTGCGCTTGCCCACTATCCTTCCAATTAGACCTCGACACTCGGACGTTCCCGCGCACTCTGGTCTCCTCCTCCCCTCAGTTTCTCACCCAATGAACGATTTGCAGCAGCTGTGCATCGGTGCCGGCATACCCGACCTTCAATTTTCGTTTCCTTACGTTTACTTCACTTCGTCATGACTACAGCTGGGCAGGTTCTTGCCATTTTAGATTCTACTGTGTCCTTTTCCCCAGCACTGACCTTTATGGAAGCTCGTCAACGTACATTTCACTGGCTCGGTATCTGGGTAAGGCTAGAGAAGGTCAGCAATGGCGGCTGTAATCTGGCGCGTGTGCAGAGTTTAGCCCCAGGGCACTTGGCCGCCACCATTTCTATGCTGGTGTGGGCAAACACGTTCAAGGCTTGTTTCACGAGTAAGATGCACGCGCTTGCACGCCTGGGGTGCCGCCAACCTGGATGACCCCTCGCTGCATAAACATACAAAACGCATAATTCGTTTTTTTTTTTTTTTGTATTTTCTAACGAATTAACCTGCATCTTATTCTTTTGACATTTAGCAGCACTCGGTATCTTTATGTTTTAGTGTGCTAGTGTCACATTGCACAATATCTACATCGTAAAACTGGATCCCCCTAAATATAGAAAAAAAATGGTGTGCGTACGTTTATACAGCCGGAAGTTAGTCTGCCTCAGTGAGCGTCTGGAGTTTCAGCTGTAGAAACAAAAAAATGGGTTGTGGCAACAGCGATTGCCATCGATGGAGTTCACATTGCTGGTACGACTTTAATAAATACAAAGCGGTAACAAACCATCACTTGCACGGTAGTTGTCTAATCTGTTCTTGCTTTATTGGACGAGAAAACGCCGGCGGCCGGCAGTGTAAAAAGGTAAACAATCAGTGGCGGCAAAATGACCAGGCCTAACCTTGCGTCTGCCTTTTTCCGATTTTCTGCCGTTCTTTTTCTCGTTCTTTCTCTCATGATCACAGATGTCAGCACTTGTAATTTGCCACGCTCCAGTCCCGGCTTTGCATCCCTTATCTACGCGAGGTAGAAGCGTTCGAGCCGTCACAATCTCGCGTAAACAACCGACGCATCCTAGCAGATCCAAATAGACCTGACTCGACGGCGCGACCGGTCGGCAGGTCCGGACCGGCGACCTCGTCGCGCATGCGCACCGCCGACTTAAAGGAAATGACGTACGCTCTTCTGTCAACTTCCGCCAAGATCTCTGAAATCCCGCGGATCAAGTCAACACCCCCTAGACAGAAGGCCTCCGCATGGTCTCCTCTCCCTCTATGAAACGTCATCAGAGTCGGATCGCGCTAACTCGGCTGATGAGCCCGAGCCAGACCTTCGACGCGCTGATTAGACAGGGACCCAGCCGAACACTGACACAGCACTCGTGCCTAATCTCACGCCTCGGTCGATCTGACTGTGATGACGCGTGCAGAGGCCTTCTGCCTAGGTGGTGTTGATCAAGTTCGGTGGTGTTGGAGGTGCTCCATGGAGTGGGCGCTGCCAGAGATCTACGAGCAGGAAGATGACCAATGCGAGCCAGATCTGCGGCGAAATATGCGCGCTTCAAATGGAGCGCTTTTGGAGCGCTCGAGATCTGCGAGTGGAATTCACCATACACACACAAACACAAACACACACACACACACACACACACACACACACACACACACACACACACACACACGCACGCACGCGCGCACGCGCGCACGCGCACGCGCACACGCACACGCACACGCACACATATATACACACATATATACACACATATACACACACATACACACACAGTCTGTGATGTGCGTTGGTGTGTGCGCGTGTGCACGAGCGTGTGTAGTCTGTATATAAGTTATTTTTGCGTCCCTTCTATTTCAGTAATGTTAGCTTTTAGTTATGTCTCACATTCATCAGCTCGCCGCCCGTATTCACTATTTTTGCATCGAGCCATACGCTTCACGACTGAGGCATTGGTCCTATCTTTGTCAAGAGCGGGGCCAACGTACCCTAACGAAAAGTGAAAAAAATAAATAAAATAAAAACAAATAAAAGCAATGGCTATGGAAGCTGTATACATTCTGCGATTAGCTGATGCTGCGGTGTGCACCATGTATGTACTGTTGATTGTTCAGGCTTGCTCCCACGTGAAGATTATCTCACTTCAGGCGACCTAAGCATATTCAAGTACCAC
This sequence comes from Ixodes persulcatus, assembly GCA_013358835.2. Classification (NCBI taxonomy): domain Eukaryota; kingdom Metazoa; phylum Arthropoda; class Arachnida; order Ixodida; family Ixodidae; genus Ixodes; species Ixodes persulcatus. The sequence continues at coordinate 85,026 of JABSTQ010011563.1, forward strand.
CGAAAAGCGATACATGTGTTTTCTCTGCCGTTATCTTGTTCGGATTATTCGAGTGCGTAATCTACGGTAACAGCAAAACACCACTAAAGGCAAAAAAAAAAAAAAAACTGCTCAGCAGAGACATTCGATAGGCATCGTTCATCCTCACGCGCCTTTATTAGGAGCCCCTTCTCTAGATAGAGGCCAGTTTACTGGAGGATAGAGAATTTGTGGGATCCATTTAGGCTTTCCTCAACGGTGTGGAGCACTGAGTCTCGAGTGAGTACTGATCGTGGTAGCGCCTGGAAATCAACGTGCCGTGTGGTAAGCGCCAGCCAAGTTTCTCGAAATCTGTTTCATCAAAACTTTAAAAAAGCGATAGAGTCAACCTCGCGGCATTGCTTAAAAAGACAGAGGAAAAAAAAAAAGTATTACTTGATTTTGACGAGGTGAACTATTTCAAAAATATTTTGTTATGTCCGCGAAATTTATCAGAAAATCGATGAAGAAAATCATCCTGTTACGATGAAGAATACTTTTTTTTCGGAATCTCCCTTGCAAGTTAGGGAATCTCGCTTACTAACAATTCGTCGATTGGGCGCTGTGACGTGAGCTGTTGACGGTCGCTTGCCTCTCAACAGCAGACGTCAAAGAGCTAAAAATTGAGTTGCTTGTATACTTAGACAGCCTTGATCCTAGTGCGCCTCAAGGGGTGACTTGTCTCCTAGCTGTAGATGAGAAATTTAGCTAGCGCAGTACAACCGCTAACCTGGGGTCTTTAAAGGGATACTACAACAAAATATCGGCGCTTATTTCTTGTTCTATTAGTGTTCAAGGAAGCAGTATCACATCAGACACACCAACCTCTTGTTGAAAAAGACACTAAAATGAACTTTAAAGCGAATTGAACGATTAGTGAAGAGCATCTGGTGGATGTCGCTAACGCCTCGTTAGTAATGCCCGTCTAGGAACCTTGACAGGTAGTGACGTTAACTGTCTCGCCTCCGGCCACCACGAGAGAAGAGGGGAAGGAGGAGCTCCCCCCTCCCCGAGACTCTCTTTTGTGTGTCCCAGACGTCGCTATTGTCCTTTTAGACGATTATGGATTAACCCGTCACTCAAAATTTGTACGAAAGCAGCCTTGGCGTTAGTTGCGGTGGCCTGATCGCTGTCGTTCTTTGGCCGCTTCGGTGGCTGGAAAGACTAGGACATCCTCTCGACGTCAGCCTCGCCACAGCCTTTCTCGTTTTGAGACAATCTACGTCACGATTGCAGCGGATGTCACGTGCTCTCCGCTGGCTGCTGTCCGAGCGCTTGCCAGAGTGAATCGTTTAAAAAAAAAATACAGCCATCAGGCTCAAAATATAAACGTGCGATTGTCGTTTACGGGTATTGTGGGTCATATTCAGTATATTTCAAATTTCGTTGAAGTATCCCTTTAATGTGCGACACGCAGCAGGGATTACACGAACGCGTGCCGGTACGAAACTCATCCAGATTTCGTTCTGGATGAGTTTCGGGCAGGGGGTGGGGGGTCGAACCCAGGAGGTTCTGCAGCGCAAACTTTCGCTCCACGCTCCGAGCTGACACGCGTTAGCCCAGTCGGAAAAATAAACAGGACATCGCGGAAAGCTCAAACTTCGTCAGAACGTAGCCCCAGCTGTTCGAGCAAGATGCCAAAGTTTCGGCCCGAACCGATATCTTATTAAAAAGTTATAGGCGATTTACTGAACATTTCAATGGAAAAATGCTGGCCGACGGAGCTCTCGAATACACTGAGCTATATGGAGCCAGAAACCGAAAACGGGCGAAATTGGGGCCCATTTTCCCATTGAAAATTTCAGAAAATCACTTTGAACTTTTGAATAGGATAAAGGTTGGTGCTGAAACTTTGGCATCTTGCTCTGACGGCTGGGGCTACGTCCTGACGGAGTTTGAGCTCTTCGCGATGTCTAGTTTATGTTAGCGGTGCGAAAAACAGAATTCCGTTTTCTCGCGGAAGCCTGGTATACTTCGTTTCTCCTTCAGTCCCGACGCAGCCGACACTACGAGCTGACAGGATTCATCAAACAGCGTCAAAAGCCCACCATCATGGTGTTCGTCATGTTTCTATACGTGTTCTATCATCGCTGCAACCAATCATAAACAGAAAAGGATGAGTGACTCGCGCTTTTGACGCTGCTTGATTGCTCCCATTAACTCGTAGCGTCGGCGGCGTTTGGACTTAAGCTGAAACGAAGTGTAGTGCTATAGATAATCCGACTAGCATGAACGTCTATCCACCAACCCCGATAAATGCATCGAATCACGCCGGAGGCCGCGTACTACACCGCCGAGCAGCCAAGAGAGATGAGAGGGGAAGTAGTGCAAATATTTTAGGAAGCCAAAATATTTAGTGACTATTTGATGACATCTGCCTTACAATTCACCTGACCTTGTCAAAACTGTCGTTGTAGGTGCTCCACTGTATTGATCGACGATGCGGAGTTTTCTCGTGGTGTGCTTCCTTGTCGTGGCAGCGACCGCTGTCGGCGAGAATGAGGACTTGGATGTTGAGTGGAAGACCTTCAAAGCAAATTACGGTAACGTTCATGTTGAACACCTTGATCAGTATGCTGAGTAGTTTCTGCTAAGGTACTCCCCGTAGCAGAGGGTACGCCTATGTTTCGTAGTTATGTCAACGTGTTCAAACTGACTCTGGTGAGCTGACTGACGCTCTTAAAGAAACATTAGCTCTTAAAAGAGAGGGTGCTCTGATGTTTTTTTTTTAAATTAAAATATCAGGTTGTTTAAAAATGCAGATAACAAGAGAAACAAAATCAGCGCACAGAACAATATTGTTTTGCACTTGTAGAATTACCTTACATCACTTTTTATAGGTGACACAAACTATGGTATTGTTTTTTCTTCCCATTTTCAGGAAAGTCATACTCGTCCGAGGCTGAAGAACAATTTAGAATGACGGTGTACATGAACAACAAACTGAAGGTCGCCAAGCACAACGAGCAATACGCGGAAGGCAAAGTTTCTTTTCAACTCGCAATGAACAAGTTTAGCGATCTGGTGAGTTACACGCCAAACTCCTACAAAAAAAAAAAATTGCGATTATTATTGGCTATTGTTTACCAGATTCAAGTTCTCATTCCTTGGGATAGTCTCCAGCTAACAGACTCTAACTTTCTCATTTCAGGTTGGTTTGGTTCCTTTTGGGACATTGGGTATTTCTCCTTGTTTGAACATTTCTACTTTTCCAAACACCAACATGGAAAGCTGTTTCTACATCAATTTGCACGCACAAACGCGTCAACGTCACTCGTGCACATAACTTAAAAGCATTACGGGGAAAAAAGCGGAAAATTTGCACACAATGAAGACTTTGAGCTCACGATCCTTCTGTTGTATTGAATATACGATATTTGCTTGCTAAAAGCTTTCAGTCGAGCATCGAATGGAATCAATTTTCAATATTCAAACTTTTTCATCAACAGAATCGTTCAACATATATATGTACATATCCGCTTTGCAGTTGCACGAAGAGTTCGTCCGTTCCCGCAACGGCTTCAGAGGAATAAGTCCTGTAAAGCAGGCCTCTACCTACATGGAGCCGGCGAACATCGAAGACGTCTGCTTCCCGCAAACGGTGGACTGGAGGAAGAAGGGCGCTGTCACACCGGTCAAAAACCAGGAGCAATGCGGATCTTGCTGGGCTTTCAGTGCGGTGAGTCATGGTGCCACGTACACATATGCTTGTTCACATCACAGAATGCGTGATGTCTTTACGAAAAGACCGAATGCGTCATTTGGGTTGGTAACAAGCGCACTGTTAGTGACCCTTTGAAAAGCCTAACTTCATGAGGGCCCATTCAAATCACTCAAGCCTCTCAAAACTGCGAGATAATTAGCGCGAGTTGATTGCTGATTAAAGTTCTATGCAAACACCCTTCCTTCGCACTGTTTGCCTTGTATATAATTAAGGCACTGGGAGCGGTTTGATGTTTTGGCGTTTCCAAGGCGGGCGATAAGGAGGAAGTTTTTCTTTATAAGGGCGCACGACGAATTTTGTACTGAGTGGATAACCTATCAGAGTCATCAATGAAGCTATGCGGCGAGCAGTTGAGAGAGAGGAAGAGATGAAGCGCAGTGAGAGAGAGTAATCACGTGTGCGACGAATGCTCCGTCCTCGCAGATTCACCTCGGTCTGGGGCAGATGACATCTTGGTCGTGATTTCCTCGTTCGTTGGAACGCGTCGGGTAGTTAGTCGACAGAAACAAGGTTCCCTTCGAGATATTTCCTCCCCCATTTTTCGAAGGCTAAGCTCTGAATTGTAAAGAATGGGTGGATTTTCGAGAGGCGGGAAAAAGTTAAGACAGCCATTACTACGACTAGCAGACGACGTCGGGGTTTGGCACTGAACGCCAGACCCTGATGCCACAGCTCCTTCTGAACGAGGAGCGGACGACGGCCTTGCTTGCTCTGAATAGAGGAAGATGGCGGGTAGAAACAAAGGCAGTTAGTTTTTTTGTTTACCCACTATCCTCCCAGTCAGAGCTCACCAGAACCATAAGCGCCAGAACATGAAACTAAAACTGCTTTTTGTTCGTATTTTGTTGGCAGACGGGATCGTTGGAAGGGCAGCATTTCCTCAGGACGGGAAAGCTCGTCTCTCTGAGTGAACAAAACCTTGTCGACTGTTCTGATGACTTCGGAAACCTCGGCTGCAGCGGTGGTGTAATGGACGACGCCTTCCAGTACATCAAGGCCAATGGAGGCATCGACACCGAGAAGAGCTATCCCTACACTGGCGAGGTAAGTGACATTAACGAGAAGTCTTCACTCTAAAAAAAAAAAAGTGTTACTTACACCCCTATGGGTGCTCTTCTCGCAAGCACTTACACCCCCATAGAGAGTGTAAGTGCTTCACATATGCTACACCCTTTGGGGGAATACTTGTACACCACAAATATTTGAGTATGTGTACACCCGTTGGTGTGGTGCACATGTACACCTTTTTCTACAAAAATCTCACTAGAAGGGAACACAGGTGCACCCCATTTAATGGTGTACGGCTACACCTTTTCTACACCGAATGAAATAAATGGGAACACAGATGCACCCCATTCGAAGGTGTACCATTGCACCGCTTCATAAACCCGCCTCACTCAAAGGGAACACAGATGCGCCCAGCTCAATAGTGCACCATCACTCCCCTTTCTACACCTACTGCTCTCAAAGGGAACACAGGAGCACCCCGTTCAATAGTGTACTGTTACACCTCTTTCTACACCTACTGAATTCGGAGAGAACACAGATGCACCCGATTCAAAGGTGCATGGTCCCACCACTTTATGCACCCACTTCATACCTAACTTCATAAACCTTTTTAAGACATCAAGGAAACCCTTAAAAATGTATGTGCCCCGGTGATGGAAAAAGGCAGGTAAACAGGACACACGGGATTGTTTTCAAATCTCATAGAAGTTTATTAGACAGCCTATTCCGTAACCAAGTACGAACTTGCAAGCAATCCGTGATATGTGAAGAGGTAAGAAGAAGCTGTTACACAACTGAGAAGATTTCTAAGCAAACAAGAACCGGGGGTGAGCCTTAAGGTCGGTTCAGACACTTGCGTTTGAATGCGTTTGACTGCGTTGCGTCGAGAACCGAAAGCGAGTCACCGGCACATCTTTGCTTCGTATACGAAGCGTGGAATCCAATTCAAAGAATCACCTTGGCACGCGATATTGTCACGAATGACAAGGTGAAACAAAGAATAACTGGAGAAACTGAAACGTTTAATGGGGCAAACTTGTGCCAAAAAATAAAAAGGGAACAGAAGAAAGCAGAGCGTCGCGGGCGTCGAAGTCGGCGTGACAGTAGAGTCGAACGCTAGGGCGAGACTGACCGCAGATCGCCACGCGGAGCCCCTTATGTACGCGCGTTGGCTTCTGGAACAATCAGCCTAGAAGGTTCGGGGACTAGAACGTTCGGAACTCGATCAGACGAAGATGTTCTCGAACTCACGAGAACGCAATGTTGAAAGAATAAATAAAAGAACATTCCACTGACAGGAATCGAACCTGGACTTTCCGCGCGACAGTCAAGCGCGGTAACCACTCCGCCACGCACGCGGTCGCTCGCCGACGCGCGTGGCATTACTCCCCCATTTAAAAAGGCATCGTCTCGATGCCACGTGAAAGGCAACTAAACCGAGCAGGGCGAACAAAAGAATGGGAAAATACGGAGGCTGGCAAAGCGCAATCCTCTCAAGCGTTGCTAAAGATCACAGTTCGCAGTCTAAAGGCCCGTTCACACTCTTGCGACCGAGTACGACAGACAGACAAGATCTCTTAAAACTTCTTAAATTTGTTTAGAACGAGGGAACACACTGGCATTGTGGCGCCATCTATGCGGTGACCCTGGAACTGCATTTCACAAGATCGAAGGTTTTGCGGGATTTCCGAGGTCAAATGTGCGTAATACCCATAAAAGGCTCGTTTATAACATTGACAAAAGTTTTTCGAGCCAAGAAAGAAAGGATAATGCGCGAGAGAAATAAAAAAAAATATGCCGGACCGCCGAGTTTACACTGCTACCCAATAGATGGCGCCAGTGTGTCCTCAGGTTTAAGAAGTTTTAAGGAACCCAGGTTTAAGAGGTCGCAAGAGTGTGAACGGGCCTTTATCACGCGTAGCACGGCTTGAGGCGCACGACGTGGACGACTTCCGGTCGTAGAGGGCGGCGTGATGAAGTCCGTGTTCCGTGGGGCATCACCTCGTAGTTCAGATCCCCGAGTCGACGAAGTACTTTGTAGGGTCCGAAGTAGCGCTTTAAAGTTTCTCGCTTAGACCGCGTCGTCGTATTGGGGTCCAAACCCACTCATGGTCTCCGGGCTTGAAGCGAACGTCGATCTGGCGAAGGTTGTACCGGGTAGCGTCGACACGTTGTTGATCTTCAATTCGCAGTCGGGCGAGCTGGCGAACTTCTTCGGCTCGTTGAGCAACCACCTGGGCGTCGGGGATCCCATCGTCAGCTGGTTCGTGGGGTAGCATCGCGTCGAGCATGGTCGTTACTTTTCTGCCATGCACCAGCTGAAACGGGGTTACTCCTGTGGTTTCTTGCACCGCCGTATTGTAAGCAAACGTGACGTAGGGTAACACCTCGTCCCATGTCTTGTGCTCTACGTCGACATACATGGCGATCGTGTCGGCGATAGTTTTGTTTAGCCGTTCTGTTAGTCCATTTGTCCGCGGATGGTACGCAGTGGTTCGACGGTGACCGATGCCACTGAGACGAAGGATCTCTTGCGTCAGCTGGGCCATGAACAAAGATCCACGGTCTGTGATGATGCCACGGGCGTCGGTGAGCGACCGCGTGCGTGGCCGAGTGGTTACCGCGCTTGACTGTCGCGCGGAAAGTCCATGGCAGTTCGATTCCAGTCAGTGGAATGTTCTTTTATTTATTCTTTCAACATTGCGTTCTCGTGAGTTCGAGAACATTGTCGTCTGATCGAGTTCCGAATGTTCTAGTCGCCGAACCTTCTAGGCTGATTGTTCCAGTAAGCCAACGCGCGTACATAAGGGGCTCCGCGTGGCGATCTGCGGTCAGTCTCGCCCTAGCGTTCGACTCTGCTGTCACGCCGACTTCGACACCCGCGGCGCTCTACTTTCTTCTGTTCCCTTTTTATTTTTAGGCTCAAGTTCGCCACATTAAACGTTCCAGTTTCACAGCTATTCATTGTTTCACCTTGTCATTCGTGACATTTTGGTGGAGGTGCGGGGTACCGCATGTCCGTGCAGCGTTCCCCTCCAAGGGCCCACAGTGCAAGTCCGATTCCAAGCTTGGTGAGAAGACCACTCAACGCGGAACCTGAAACTCGGGCCAGCCGCCGCACCAAGGGAGAGTATCCTGAGTACTGTTTGCTGCTGGACAAGCCCAAGCCGAAGAAGACGACGATGGCCAACCAGCCGCAGACCCCCGCCGCTTCTGCCGTCGTCTACCCGCCCGTCACTCCTCGGACACCGGCTCCCTTCCACGGCGAAAGCCACGAAGACATCGACGGCTGGGTCCAACAGTATACGAACGAGTGGCCCGTCATAACGGGTGGACACCGGAACAGTTTCTTCAGAATGCTTACTTCGCCTTCGAAGAAACCGCCCGGAACTGGTTCAAGAACCACGAAGCATCGATCCCCTCCTGGGAGCAACTCAAGGCTGAGTTGCGAACAACATTCCACTGACTGGAATCGAACGTGGACTTTCCGCGCGACAGTCAAGCGCGGTAATGTCCGCGTCCCACTAGAGCGACAGACAGAAACAAAAGGCAGCGACAAGCCTCAAACCCATGCAGCATGCTCGCGATGGTACCTTTGGCAGGCGTTTAGTCGTTCGGTGCTCGTGAAGTAAGCACGAGCGATTGCAAGTCTGCCAAAGATACCCTCGCGTGCATGGTGCACGTGTTTGAGCATAGCCTCCTTCATTTTCCAAAGCCTTTCAAATCGCGAAAGACTCTGGTTTGAGACTTGTCGCTGTCGTTTGTTTGTGTCTGTCGCTGTAGTGGGACACGGGCATAACCACTCGGCCACGCACGCGGTCGCTCGCCGACGCGCGTGGCAATATAAGCAGCAGGGATGCGCTGGTTCCTCGCAGCCGCAACGCAGTCAAACGCAGTCAAATTCAACTCTCTGAACCAGGCTTTAGGTAGTGTCTATTCTCCCAGCAGCCGGCAGAATTATTTCCACGAAATTCCACCGGCAGTCGCCATTCATTCATTGAACGACGTTTCATCGACAGCTCAGATTAGCTTGCCTATATTAGCTTCTCTTTTTTTTCTTCTAATGAGCCGCCCCAGAATGTATCCGCGAAGTGACGTGTACGGGTGGGACAGGTGGGTTAACATTTTTGCAATGAGCCGCCACAGACTTTCGCCACGAAGCGGCGTGAACTGGTGGGCTGGGTCGGTGAGCACGCGCCTCAGAGATACACGCGCGACAAAATGTCCCTACTGCGTGCATTTCGCGTAACGAGTGACGATGAAACGTTAGTGTCTACAAAACATGTATCAACAAAAACGTGTTTTCACAAAACGCCGAGAGAAAAAGAAAGTCAGTATTCTACCTGCAGTTGTCACATGATTGTAGACAGCTAATGGCAGGCGACTGCCGATAGAATTTCGGGGAAATTATTCTCCCTGCTGCTAGAAAATAGACACTGCCTAATTCTAGAGGTCATCCGGAACGGAACGGTCAATTGTTGCAAAGGAGTAGGTTGCAGTGCACTTACGATGAAAATACCGGACTTGAAATATGTAATCCGAGATATACGTTGACACGGGCACTGCAGAACAACACAAACACAAAAACGAAAAAAGGGGTCCGTGAAGATTCAACACGATGCGACAGAAGCAGCAATTTGCTGAACCGAACACTAAACGCATCACATGAATTCTTTGGGTATTTTGTGAAGAAATCGCTTGTTGCCGATATACGCGTAGGACTTTTCAAACACTGGGAATCTTGGTACACTCGAATACGTTGTCGCGGACGAAATCTACGGTAGCCCCGCTGGTCACAGCACAGCACACAAGAAACTAAGCAGATATTCCGAGGTCGGAAAAAGCTACTACGTCATCCGTGAAACCTTTACCACATGATCACGCTCCTGCCGTTGCCCGCGCCCAGACATTGGAGTCGAGGGATAAAGCAGCCTCCGGTTCATTGGTCCGGCGACTGCGCACCTTCTTTCACGCTTTCAGCTTAGGGAGAGAAAGGAAAAGAGTGGAGTAGGAAAATAGCAGCTCCTTCAAGGCCAAAAGGGCAGGGGGGGGGGGGGGGGGGCGCCCTCGCAAAGGCTAAAGCGCCGTTCACACTCTTGAGACCGAGTAAGACCGAGAGAGACCAGACCGGTTTTTACGCCTTTTGCGACTTCTTATGACCGGATGCGCTGCAGCGGAGCTGGTCCTAAGAGATCGCAAGAGGGTTAAAAACCGGTCTGGTCTCTTTCGGTCTTACTCGGTCGCAAGAGTGTGAACGGACCTTTATCTTCAGGGGCATCACAACAATGAACAAAACGAGAGGATTTGTCACTTATATCCTCTTGAAAGTTCGACCCAAAGTTAATAGTGAAGTGGATGCTATCCGTGGTCTTGGCCTTCAGGCAGGTGCCGTGCTCTGTCTTATCTCTAGCTTGGAGACTGTAGTCACGTGATCCTACCCGGAAACCCGATTGGACTAAAACAAGCATAGCGTCCACCCTACTGTCACTACCGAGTGAAGAGGACTGCTTCATACTTCCTAATGGTGAATTCCGCTCGCAGATCTCGAGCGCTCCAAAAGCGCTCCATTTGGAGCGCGCATATTCCGCTCGCAGATCTGGCTCGAGCCGGTCATCTTCCCCTCGTAGATCTCTGGCAACGCCCGCTCCACGGAGCGCCTCAAACTCCGCCGAACTTGCTCTGCGGGATTTCACAGATCTCTCCGGAAGTTGACAGAGCGGCCCACGTGATTTCCTTCTAAATCGGCAGTGCGCATGTGCGGCGAGGTTGGCGAGGTCGGCGGGCCGGACGCGTCGTCGAGTTGAATCTGTTCGGGTGCATCGGTTGTTTACGTGGGATTGTGACGGCTCGAACGCTTCTACCTCGCGTAGATCAGGATACAAAGCCGGGACTGTGGAGCGTGGTAAATCGTAGGCGCTGACGTCTGTGATCGTGAGAGGAAGACTCAGGAAAGCCGGAGGCAGACGCAAGGTTAGGCCTGTTCATTCCGCAGCCAATGATTGTTTACCTTTTTACACGGCATTCCGCCGGCGTTTTCCCGTGCAATAAAGCAAGAAGAGATTAGGCAACGACCGTGCAAGTGATGGTTTGTTACCTCTGTGTTTATTAAAGTCGTACCAGAAATCTGAACTCCACCGCTGGCAATCGCTGTCCGTGCCCCGCCGCTTCGAAGCGGCCGAAAGGTATGTGACGGTGCCGAACACGGACGTCTTCGTTATTTGCGACATGAGCGCCGTGGTACGTATAATTTCGCCCGGCCTGTGTCGCGTGTTATTTCTGCGTCGGAAAGATCAGTCGGCTCAAGCGTTGGTGGGCTTGTCAAGTTCGAGCAGCGGCCATTTTGAACGGCGGAGGGGGAAGTGATGGGGAGGGGTGTGGGGGAGGTCGCTCCAAAAGGCGAGTTTATCTTCCCCTCGTCGATTCGGAGCGGGTTCCCACGGAGTGGAATTTTGCCTCCCTCGCGGATTTTGGAAAGCGCTCCGGATCTACGAGTGGAATTCACCATAAGAAACTGCCCAACCCAAAAAATGACCCCATGGGAGAATCCAAGCTCAAGCTGATCGGGGGCGTGGCTAGCGTGGCGGTGCACTGATACACCCAGAGGTTTTTAAGGGAGAGGAGCATGCTCATTGTCGGTGTACAAGTACACTGGCTGGGTAACGGAGGGTGCATCTTTCAGGAAAAGGGTGCATGTGCGCCTGATGCACCCAATTACACCCTTTTTTCCTTAGAAATGTGAAATTTTTCCTTTAATTTGACGTTCATGAAATTAGAAATGTCGAAATGTTCCCGTCTGAAGCCAACAAAAGGCATTCGAGCGCTTACATGCTGACACTTTTAGACGGTATGAGTGATACAATTGACGATGGCTTCACACGCAGGATGGTCAATGCGTCTTCGACAAGTCCAACGTTGGCTGCTACCGACAATGGCTTCGTGGACGTCCAGACAGGCGACGAGACGCAGCTCATGAAGGCTGTGGCTTCGGTCGGCCCTATATCGGTCGCCATCGACGCGAGTCACATATCTTTCCAGTTTTACGCTCAAGGTTCGGACCGAATGTATTTCTAAGTTATTTGAGTTATCGTGGTCTAGTTTTGACAAAATCGACGACAAAAACGATATTAATATATTTTTTGTTGTTGTATTTTCAACTTTTGTCGATTTCGGCGCGCTGGACTCAGAACCGAGTTCACTCTGTTTCATATTATGATTGTTTCTTGACTTGAACATGGTGATGTACAGCCTTCAACAACATGAAAGAGCCATTCGCCTATAGTTTATGCGACGGTGCTAAGCACACATTGGCTCTAAGCATTTATTTTAGTGCGAGAATAAATTTTCGGGCGAGCATACATTTTGGAGCGAGAATAAATTAATCTTTGTTCTATAGAACAGAAGTTAATTTATTTCCTCAGTCCAACCAATATGGGGCTGGACAAGGCGCATTCTGCACAGCCACCAGAGACTGTATCGTCGAATGGGTTTTTTAAAACTTTGGTGACTCCACGTACCACATGAAACAACTTTTCGCTTTATTTGTTTACTAAGGTTACCCTGTTGTGCTCAGAGGAAAATTATCGCGAGAGAGTGGTCGAAGTAACGTATTTTTGTTAAGTTGCACGCATAACTTGATTAAGTTAGTAATGTGACCTGAATTTGTCACAAAAAGTTTACCGGGTAAAATTTGCCGTAAAATTATTTTATTCAGGTCATATTCTACATTAACAAAAGCGTGGTAAAGCAAAAGGGAAACAGTTAGTTTTTGCGGCAAAAGTTAGGTAAGTTAAAGCATAAAATAACTTGTAATTACTGAACCAAATAAATGAATGCATGTTGTTAAAAAAGAAAATAGAAACAAAAACAAAATTTTCACTGCGTCAAAAAAAACAGAAAAAAAGTTAGGCGTTTAAGCACCGATATACGAAGACCAAACAAGAACAAAACAAATATTTATGTTTTCACAAGTATACCAGGCTTTTCCTTATCAGTTCTGCAACTAGATCGATTAACGTAGAAGTTTGGGCTAGTTGGTAAGACATGATAAAAACAAAACAGCGCAAAGACAGCGCAGCGCTGTGTCCTGTTGTTCCTTCTACTTCGTCCTTGTCTTTGCGCTGTTTTGTTTTTATCAACTAGATCGGCTGTTAAATTTTCTTTCGGTGCAGGGAAAGAACACCTAAGATTCCCCATTTGGACGTAACGCCTACGAAAGGAGAGCATCTCGTGGCTGTCAGGTGCAGCACACGCATATTTTGACGTTGCACTTGTAAAGTTGGTACACAATGAATAGAGCGCGACACTTCCAGCACTATCGCCGGTTTCTTCAGTACTTCCCTTGGAATCCGAAGGTTGTCGTAAAGACCACTAGTGCGATGGAAGATCCTAGTTCGGACTACCAACATAAGTGGTCAAGTTTGAGGCTCGTCAATTCTCTGTCTTAGTAGAACGCGATAAAGCACCGACATGGTGTTTGCGCTAATTCTGTCTAGCGATGAGACAAAAACAAATGGTCATAAAAAAACTATGCAATATGACCACCTTGAAATGTAAAAAAATCAAGAGCGCGACAACATTATTTTCTTTGGAGGGAGACCTAGTTCATATGGTATAATAACTACATCTTAACCACACTGGGAGTATAAAAACGGTTCTAATTTTTGTGGACGAGACTGGCTGGGAGGCGGATTACAGCTTGCATCTAACGATGCGGTGTAAGGAGTTGAAAAGACGTTTCACAATAAGAGGCTAATTCGTTTTTAATATCTGTGCATTAAGACTAAGGAAGAACTCAAAAGCATGCAGCATAGAAGTCTCAAACTCGTAGCCGAACTTCTTCTAAAGCACTCTGCTTCTTCATGGTTGTAGCTCTTAGATGAGCTCAAATGAGATGGAGATTCCAAGTGGGGCTGCCACAGTTCCTAACATTTCGTTCTTAACGTGCCAAGGATCGTTCACACAGTTGCGTTCCAGTGCGACTGCAGCCACTTGTGCCTGCTTACGTCGAGCTGTTGCTATGGCGACACTTACGACGAGCCAATGGGGAGGCGCTGTGCTGCACGACGCAACGCAGAGCAACGCAGTCGACGGAAATGTGTGAATCAGCCTCTAGTGTCAAACACAGTTTCGGAGTGGCACTGTCTTTTCTCCATTGCATGACGTCCGGCCCTGCTGCTTATTTTGTCGACGTGCTTCAAGCACAAGTGAACTTGCATTGCATTGCAAAAATGCACATGCAACGGAAGCACAGTCGAATACAACACACACGCACGCACGCACGCACGCACGCACGGACGCGCGCACACACGCACACACACACACACACGCACGCACGCACGCACGCACGCACGCACGCACGCACGCACGCACGCACGCACGCACGCACGCACGCGCGCGCACACACACAGACACACACACACACACGTGCGCACACACACGCACGCACGCACGTACACATGGTGTCCTCCAGTCCCTGTGAGTAAGGAAAAAGCGTTTATTTCTATTGACACATACCACTTTGAGACAGTGAGCATGACCTTTCAGATGTCCTTGCATAGTTTGTGTTCTTAACCTCCTACTAATAAGATGAAACTCAAACTTAAGACGTATAATATTTAAACTGTCTACATTGCACCTTTTACTGTTTGTTCGAATTCAAGAACCTGTTCAGCTTCCCTTTAAAGGCCCGTTCACACTCTTGCGACCTTTTAAAATCGGGTGCCTTAGAACCTCTTAATATCTCTTAAAACATGGACACACTGGCGCCATCTATTGGGTAGAAGTGTAAACTTGGCGATCGGGCATGTTTTCTATTTCTCTCGTGCATTATCCTTTCCTTCTTGGCTCGAAAAACTTTCGTCAACATTATAAACGAGCATTTCTTATAGGTATTACGCACATTTGACCTCGGAAATCCCGCAAAACCTTCGCTCTTGTGAAACGCAGTTCCAGGGTCACCGCATGATGGCGCCAGAATGCCAGTGTGTTCCCCCGTCCTAAGACATTTTAAGAAGTTTTAACAGATCTCGTCTCTCCCGGTCGTACTCGGTTGCAAGAGTGTGAACGGGCCTTAAGGCGTGCTAGTTTTCAATAGCCATCGTGGGCGTGCTCCATTGGAAGTAGGAATGGGTCCTTCAGGTGCTGTGCGGGGAAGTGGACGCGCTGAAAATTCCGAGAGAATACGCTGTTTAAAGGCCACTGCTGTTGTTCTAACTGGTCTTTTCGGTGAAATATATGCACCGATAACCTTTCAAAACTTTTAGGCGTCTACGACGAGCCAGAGTGCTCCAGCGAAATGCTCGATCATGGTGTGCTGGCAGTTGGCTACGGCACCCTGGGTGGCAAGGACTACTGGCTGGTGAAAAATAGGCGAGTTCTCTTCGCTTCACAGTTAACTCCATGGTTGAATGCGTGCGGTGATACGACTCTCTGGTAAAATATCAATTTTATGTAGCGTTTCAGTATGACTACAGTCAGTCTCGAGTGCGAGCTTTCTTAGTGATAACACTTGGCCGTACACGCAGCCGAATCCTAGTGGAATGCAGCGAGCAGCTATTCTAGGCGGTGCACCTACTGGGTTCTTATCTTAGCCTGTCACCGACTATTGGCGACGTGCGCGATCAAAAGCGTCGCTGTGGTCGGCCTACTACGATTGGCCGAATGGTGGCTATGACGTCAGCAAAGGTTTTCTCATTGACGGAAATAAGAGGAATCTAAGAACTTCAATTTTGACGGTGTTGGCAGTGTTGCTTTGAGAGCGCTATGATTTCAGGCTTCCACCATGCTCATTACAAACACCATCGAACTTGTTGTTCGCAAGGCAATTACGTCACGAAAGGTAACCGAACGAGGGCGCCACCGAAACATCTCGCCGCTAATACTCCGTTCACCCTTAAGCTGAGACTAGAAGCTCCGCCTTCAGTGCGAGCTTTCTGCCCTTGCTAACACAAGTGTGAACACGTAGGCACGCGCAGCCAAAGCACTGCGGAAGCCAGCGAGCTCGCGCTGAAGATGGAGCTTCTAGTTTTAGCCTAAGGGTGAACGGAGTATAGGGAGTATTCACTGGCGGCCATAGCTGTGTGCTCGGCTGCGGAGCGCGTGCTGAACGCGAGCTTCCACAGTTCTTTCGCCACGTACATTCCGCACCACCAAGATTGCCGGTCTTGGCAGCCTATTAATGCGAGCTCGTTCTGAGCATGCGCTCTAAACAGTGACCTCAAATATGGCGGCCAGTGAATCTCCCTATATAAGGGTACTCAATGGACGCCATATTGGAGTCGACTGTTTATTGGGCATGCTCAGAACGAGCTCACACTTATAGGTTCCCAAGACCGGCAATCTTGATGGTGTAGAGTGCACGTTGCAAAGGGACTAGGGAAGCTTGCCGTCAGCACGCGCTGAACGTCTATGCCACGACCGGCTTTATAGGGGCGACCAGGTCACCCGAGGCAGCGCGAGCGCGCCGCATTTGTTTTTGCTTATTTAGTACTTTCTCTATACTTCGTTTCACCTTATGTGCGAGCGAAGGAAAAGCTGGAAGCGCGAGCACGAAAGCTTCGTGCGTTCAGGCTTTGCTCGAGCGCGCGAGCTGGGGAGAAACGCAAAAAGCGCTGGTCTCGCGCTTCTAGCTTTGGCTTCGCTCGCAGATTAGGTGAAACGAAGTATAGTTCGCTGAACCGCCACCGCGTTTACTGGCGCCGTAGCTTAACACGCTAGCAGACGCTTTCGCGTGTGTATCTGTGTGTGTCCGCTCCCCGACCGGCGACGTTTTGACGATAATCGGCTGTATTTTAAAGACTTTTCTCGTCGTTATTGCCATTGTACGTTCGGTAAAAAGCTACAAGCTGATCTATATCGCATTCTTCTTTGGTCAAAAGATAACAAACTTCCCCTAAACTTAAACCAAATACGCTACCATGGAGATCACTGCCTCGCGCCAACCTTCGACCCCTCCAACACTTTTCCTGAACCGAGTGGAGATCCCAAGTACAGCTCATATCCACCTCCTAGGTGTCATAATCGACCAGCATTTAGATTTCCATCGCTACGTCCAAAACGTCGTGTCCGGGGAAAGGTGACTCCTTGGCTTCGTCATTCGGTTCACAAGAAGAGCCAGTCGCGATGTGCCCAGATTGCTGTTCACAGCACTGCTGTTGCCCATCCTGGAGTTTTGCTGCTTGGTGTGGGATTCGGCAACCAGACAACTTGTTGCCTCCCTCGAGTCGGTGCAACGTCGCACTTCCTACCTTATTATGGCTCCAACTTGGCCCCCGAACACCATCCTATACCCTCCGGGCAGTCAAGTTTGGTGTGACACGTTGCGCCATCTAGCTCAAAATATTTGCAACACTGAGAAGGCCCTTTCGCCAGCCTGCTTGCTCGTGGGGCTGTTCACGCTTCAATTTGAAGGCGTTGATTCATCCATTCTTTGGTCTTTTATTCTTAATATCGGATGTCGCAGAAGAGCAAACGCCGAAGCTGTAGGCACTGTTGTGTACCGGACTGTCGCAACCCTGGAAGCTTGGCAGACGTGAAGCTCCGCAGCTTTCCGTCGAAACCGCGAAAAATGCAACGCCGTCGGAGATGAATAAATGCCATAAAGTGTGTAAAATAAGCATTCCGTTCACATTGCCTGACTTGAGATGCATTTCTAAATGCGCTATTCTCGATATTTAGAATTAATGCGCTCGAAGCCCGGCGTTGTCTTTGAATTTGATGCGATGACTCTAGAATCAGATCGGTCCTCTGACACTCTCACTGCTCTCTGCTCCACGGACACATCTTGATCGAACGACGTTTTGTGGACGTTTGATCGTAGTTACCGAAAACCGAAGTGAGCGTTTTCTCCGCTTCGTCGATTGCAGAACGAACTGTCGTTTGCGCCTTTAGCATGATCGCGTAACTGCCCAAGATGGTTGCTCTATTTCGACCCGTGTCTATGCGGTCCTAACTTCATCCCTGCTGCGAAAAGTCTACCCAAGAAATAATTTAAAAAATGCACTTACCCCGCGAGAAAAGGTTATCCATGTGGCGTTTATTTCTGTTCTATGTAAAAGTGAACAGCATATTCAGTCGACGAGACGGAGCATCAGCTTGCGCCGAACAACTGCGTACGACACCGTCTAAACTACAGCCAGCTTGAACGAAGAACACATTCCTCGGACTTCACAATCGTCTTTCACACGGCAACGAGGGGACTGGGAACAAGCTGATCACCAAAATGAGGTCAGCTATTCATGCGGGAAGAGTTCACTTGGAAAAAAAAAAAAAAAAAAAAAGGTGGGTAAGGATGAGAGGGAGGGGGGAAAGGGGGGGGGGACGTTTTAGTTCCGCTTTTGCAGTGCGCTTTTGTAGAGGAGGGAAGCTCGACGAAGTCTTCGCTTTTGTTATCTTGAAACGCACGCAAACAACGTAAAAAATAACTGCTTTTGTTTATTTGCTCTTACTAATATTTGGCCGTGACATTATGATGTTTAATTTTGTTCTGCTAGCTCCCGTTTTGGGTCGTCTCTACCTATCGAGGAAGGCACCTACGCGTACTAAAACTCCCTAATGCTAGAACGACACAACCACACACGGATGCACATTTATATATTTAACCTTTGATAGATTCTTAAAACAGTCGGTAGTGTAACGCGCGACAACGCAACGCTCGGAGTTGGTAATAACGCAATCTCGCAAGGGTATGCCGGCGGCGCTGCCGATTTTAGCCGTCCCAGTATTGCCTCATTTGGCCACGGTGGCGCTGATGACCAACCGACGGTGGCGCTCTCTAGAACACTGCCCAGAGTCTATCGAGCACTGCCCCTCCTCCGTCCAGTGGGGAGGGACCCGCTTGCCACTTTTCTGCTACCGGACTCCTCGCTTCTTTTTGCCTCCTCCCTGCGGCGTACTGGCACTGGTGGACAGCAGCCCCTTGTAACCTGTACGCTTCGTCACTAGAACTCCTTCGCACCCCGTGCAGCGCAACTTCGGAGGTCCCCCCGCCAGTCACCAGTTCACCCGGTTCACCACCAATCGACAGTGCCTCACTTCGAACATTCACCAAGAGCGTCATGGCCCACCTGCGGAGCATCTAACTCGATATTTTATTCCGATCATGGGAGTGGGCTCCAGCAGGCGGACTGGATGCACCATCCTGTAATCCTGTACACCCGTACATGCACACTATAGATGCTTAGCTCACAATACTAACTATTCTGCTCGAGAAAACTACGATATAGTGACTCATTTTACCCTATTCTAAACACACTATATGCTAGCATTGGCGCCTGCCTATTAAATGCGACAGAAATTATCCGAAACCAACCTTGTTTCAACACGGTCCCATTGCCTTCCATAGCGGCCGCCGCGCTTTTGGTGTTGAGCTAGGGCGGCGCCAAGCGGAACACTCGGTCCCTCCAAGCCGTTCACGTGATATTTCTTGGCCCGCGCGCTCCCATAGGGACACGCGGAGTGAGCAGGTCGCCCCTATAAAGCCGGTCGTGGTCTATGCACTCGTATATGGCATCCAGTCCGGGGTCTGCAACGTAATATAGTGAAAAGAAAAAAAAAGGCTCGCTGCAATAGTACACTTCTAGTACACTGCAGAGCCGTTTATTGAGAGAGTTTGGCCATACATTGGTTTGAATAGGCGAGCATCTCGGGCCAACCACAGGCCGCGAAACAGCCCCTAGCGGTGGTCGTGTGATCTAAATATGTGACACGACTATACTTCGTTTCACCTTATGTGCGAGCGAAGGCAAAACTGGAAGCGCGAGCACGCAAGCTCCGTGCGTTCAGGCTTTGCTCGAGCGCGCGAGCTGGGGAGAAATGCAAAAAGCGCTGGTCTCGCGCTTCTAGCTTTGGCTTCGCTCGCAGATAAAGTGAAACGAAGTATAATTTGAGCCGTGCCGAGCGGAACTCCGCGTCTCAAGACGCTCGCGCACCCCAACCTTTGCACTGTTTTCTTTCAGCCAGTCTCACGACGCTGTTCTAGCAGTGCAGACAAAGGCATGGGCTCGTGCGCGTGGATTTGGAAAGTGCCTCCTATGCACGAGGTCTTGTTCAAACAAAAGCGTTTCGCTGAGCTAGGCTCACGCGCCTGTGCCTTTGTCTTCACTGCAGACATTTGTGAGATGGAGTAGAGGTCTCCTGATTGGTCGACGCTGTGTCACAAATTTAGTTTACGCTCTAAGCGTGGGGGGAATATTCGGCGCTGGCGGCGGCCTTTGCTCCGCCTATTGTCCAAACTCTCCTTATATACGGCTCTGGTACACTGTAGCAATAGACCATTTGCTATATTACCCAAGTATCAAGAAGAATGCAGGGATTGGTGTTCCACGCGCCACACGTGCACGCCTTCCCCGTATACAAGATTCAAAGTAAGTCACCAAAATAAAGCGTAGACGAACGCGCGTGCATATGCCATTTTTTTAGGTTTTTGCTTTAGAAAAGTTACTACTGCTGAGTTCAGCACGTGCGGCGCGTGGAACACCAATCCCCGCATTCTCCTTGATGCTTGGGTAATATAGTAATAGGTCTATTATAAGATACGCAGTGTCCACCTTGTTACACAGCGCGGTGTTCACCCTGCGCGACGTCTGCGGACTAGACTGTTGACGTCATCTCCCTCAATCGAGGGCGCGGCACAGATTGGACGCGCTGTGTGAGTGTTGGTCTGACACTCGCGTTCGGTCCATGCTTCACTAGCCGAACACGAGCCCCAGCCGAACACTGAAGCAGCATTCGGCTAGGTTCGTCAAACGCGTCTTTAACAAAACAACAACAACAAAAAATAGTAAGTTAGGTTTGTGTCTTATATACTGGGTGTCACAAAAAAAATTTACAGGGTTTTTTTCACCGCAAAAATAAACTAGGCATCGCCGAACGCTCACTCTCCGCCCAAAGGTAGCGCTAGAGGTCACAACCAGATACCGAAGTTTCAGCCTGATCTGATAACTTCATCAAAAGTTATAAGTAATTTTCTGAAAATTTCAATGGGAAAATGGAGCCCATTTTTGCCCGTTTTCGGTTTCTGGTGCCATAGAGCCCCATGTATTCGAAAACTCCGTCGGCCGCCATTTTCCCATTGAAATTTTCAGAAAATCTCTTATAACTTTTGATTGAGTTATCGGATCGGGCTGAAACTTTGGCATCTGGTTGTGACCTCTAGCGCTACCTTTGGGCGGAGAATGAGCGTTCCGCGATGCTTAGAGTATTTTTGCGGTAAAAAAGACCGTGTAAATTTTCTTTTGTGACACCTACTATGGTGCGTGGCACGCGTCTTCGACCAGTGTCTTGAACGTCTTATTCAACCGATGCAGAAGTGGCAACAAGGGACCCCACAAAAACCGGAGTGTTATGCGGTCGGATGTCGCGATCCTTGCGGTTGGTCTTAAAAGTTCCGGCAAAAAGCACGAGAAAACGCGCGTGTCGCTGACTCGCTGTCGTCCCGGCGTCCAAACTCCTGGCTTGCCGAAGCTTCAGTGTACTGTAAGGCTGGAGAGCGAGCTGCTTGCGGAACAGGCATCTGCCACGTCCACCACCACCGCAGAGACACCGCCGCCAGGATCGCAGCCGGCGGTAGCCTGACACTTCTATGACGTCATCGGGGGGAAATCGAGGGACCACTTTTTTGGACGCGGTCAACACACCAGTCGGAGACGCGTCTATGCAGGCACCATACTCACCGCGTTTCTTAAATCTTCAGCCACTATAGGGGCGTGACAGTTCATGGGTTATCTTGTCCCATTGGTTGATTGAATAGTGGCGCCGATTTGTAATGTCTACCCACTTGTATTGCAGCTGGGGAGCTGACTGGGGGCAGGAAGGCTACATCCTGATGAGCCGAAACAAGAACAACCAGTGCGGAATCGCAAGCAACGCCAGCTACCCACTCGTGTAATTTTTTTATGTGCCCATTTCTTTTTGAGGGATGACACTTTTGTTTTAGATAGTCCCCTCCAAGAATATCGTATGCGAGTAAAGTGCCTTTAAATAACAAAATGTTTCGCTCTCGTGCTCCACGAGGTAGTAGGGTGTTTTAGCAAAACGTTCCGATGCCTCAAATAACGATACCCGATACTCCGCGTACGCCTTTGCGCATGCATCGTGTCGTAATCGGGTACCGTTATCGAGTACCGTTATCGGGTACCGTTAAGTACCTCGGGTACCGTAATCGGGGGTATCGGAATGATCTACTAAGAATCTCTAATAAGAGCGTTCATGTTGTACGTTGTTTTTCTTGATCTGTAAATAAAAAAAGTTAATACAGATTGTTTTGCCTTCATTTGTACATACCCATAATGTCAATATTTTGGGGTGACTGTTCTTTCGATCGGTTAAAATTCGAACAGAAAAAAACAACATTACCGTTTATACTCGTCGACAACCTTCTGTGGCATACCCGACGAGAGGAGGAGTGCGTCTGGAGAGCTTTGATCCGCGCTAAAGCACGCGCTCCTGCACTTTTGACTGCATAGCCACAGGAAGTTGTCCACGGGTATAGAGCTGCGTTTGACTACAGGCGATTTCATTTCAAATCGTGCATGCAAAAAAAGTAATGTCTCAGAATCTTCTGAAAAAAAAAAATATGTACGCTGGGCTAATTCTTTACTAGGACAAAACTAAAAACCGATTTTGCGTCATATTTTTAGTTTTTGAGTTTTTGAGTTCCAAAGGACTAAAGACAGATTTTGGGATTGGGGCGATAGCGTCACAGGTCGCGTATTGAGGAGCTTCTCCAGGCTCAGATGCCTTCCGCACAACATAACCCTTCACATGCCTTTTTAAACTACATTACACTACACTACAAATTTCCCTACTTGTTTTTTCGTTTAGACGTTTTAAGATTTTTGTGTTTTTGAATAATGGGGTGCAGTTGCAGTCCCGAACATGTACCGCGAGATGTCCTGCGGGTGATGCTTCAGTGCGAGGTCATGTTCTCTTAATCTAACGTTGATACAACGACCCGACTGCCCGATATAGACTTGGCCACATGATAATGGTATTTCGTAGACCACTCTGCTGTTACATTCAACATACTTGTGCCGGTGATTAACTTGGCATCCTCCCTGTTCTCCTTTCGTGTTGTTTATTTTTGGGCAGAGTTTTTTTAGCTTGTCTGGTGCCGATAGTACTATCTATCGGCATCAACTGAACATCAAAGAACTGAAAGCATCACCCGCAGGACATCTCGCGGTACATGTTCGGGACTGCAACTGCACCCCCATTATTCAAAAACACAAAAATCTTAAAACGTCTAAACGAAAAAACAAGTAGGGAAATTTGTGAGGCACACATGATCACAAGAAAAGCAGGCCAATGCATCAGTGCTCCATCAGTGGCCCTATCGAAGAGAGAAATACAATACCTCGAACTCTTTCACTGAGAAATGTGACCGGCGGTGGTTCGAGCACAGAAAACTGCGGCAAGGTCACCGTGAAAAGTGTCTCTCCACCCTTAAGATCACAGATCACAGAAGTATCGGTGTCCTGGAAGAAAACGACGTCGTGGATGACTGCGTGCAGCTCCTGCTGTCGTCGTTACTCGGACCCAGATGTACAATCTAAAACATCAACCTTCACCTTTTTACCTAAAAAGTCTTTTCAACCTTGTATAACATTTCCTTCTCGCCTTCACCTTTAAAATTCTTTTGTCTTTTCTTTTCTTTCAATCAAAACATTATACTCTACTTTCCCACGTTTCTCTATTAAAACCAGTTGTAAGTAGCGCTCTTTCGGTGCGTCGTGTATCACTACTGCGTGATGCACGTTAAAGACCCCAGGCTAGCGGTTGTACGCCTGCTAAATGCTTATCTACAGTTAACAATGTCGCCATGTTCTGGCAGACTAAACTCCTGCTGTATAAACCCCTAACGACTAATTTGTTTTGTTGTTTGTGTTACACATCTGTCCCACTGTCTGCGACGCATTTTATAATAATGGTTAAGACTAGCCCACCCGATTCTGTAAAACATTCGGTACGCGACTTGTGGACGAAAACTTGAAAGAAGGTTGGTTCCTTAATTTTATGCTAAAACGATTTGCTGAGCCTTTTAGAGGGAACTTTCAATCCATTTTGTCGTCGCTTTGTGCTGAAAATTAGCGAGAAGTTGCGTTATTAGATATTTTGTCATTGTAGGCACAGTGCTCTTCAAACTTAATGTGGCCACTCGGTTACCCAAATATTGATTTATTGCCTGCTACGCAAAGCTAAATTGGTAACTGCAGCAGCTGGAACGTCCTCACCATGCTAGGTTGTGATCGGGGATCAAAGTGACACCCCGCAGATGGACCGGTAGGTCTCGGAATAATACTAAGAGTGACGGAAAGGGACCATCTCATAACGGCGTTAAGTTTGGGGAACACTGCACTTCCCCACGGTCTATGCGAACTTTTATTTTTAAAGCATGACATGCTTTTTAACGCTACCCCCATCTCAAGATTTTGAACGTTCGCCCGTCAGTCCGTCCGTGCGTTTCCTGCCTAAATTTAGCGGGGAAAATGAATAGGTGTTCAGTTGCTCTTGACGTGACGTCACTTAAGGCTCTGTTATACTCCGACGTTGAGCGCAGCGAACGCAGCGTATCGCAGTACGTGCACCTTTCATTGGCCGGGAAGCATGAACTCGATATCTGCGACCAATCAGTACCTGTGTGCTCTGCGCTATGCCGCGTTTGCTACGCTCGAGGTTGGAGTATAACAGAGCCTCTAATGTCACGTGACCTGTATAGCATTTCAGTTTTCCCGCTAAATTTAGCGGGAAAATTGATGTGACTTGGCTTATACACCAATTCAATTTCCCCGCTAAATTTAGAGGGGAAATTGATGTAACGTGACCTAACGTTACGTAACCTATACACCAATTCAGTTTCCCCGCTAAATTTAGCGGGAAAATTGATGTTACATGACCTGACGTGAACTATACAGCAATTCACTTTCTCCACTAAATTTGGCGGAAAATTTACTGTTTTGTGTCCTCAAGTCCTGAGACGAAGCTTGCCCACGTTTCTTTTTTTTAATCTTAATTTTGTGCGATAGTTTGTTTTCAGTTTTCTCATTCAAGTTACGCTTTTAAACTGCGTCTCTCCACAATGCAACATTCACGGCGAGAACCACACTAGGGTACGCCACTGAGCACCACGCACCTGTCACTTGATTTTCAATTTTCCCCTCAATTTTCAAACCTACAAAAAAAAAAGTTAGAGCCAAGATTACTTACAACGTCAACAATACGTAGCAAAAAAAAAAAAAAAAAAAAAAACACCTTCAAGACTTGGCTTCCTCGGAGGATGGTCCCCAAAATCTCATCCTGTACACAGATGCTGCGCTTGAGCCTTCTGGGGTCAACGCTATTGCACTTTATTCACTTATAGAAAGTCAGACAGAGAGCCAAATGACGGCCCTGGCTCCTAGCCCCAAGACGGCAGAGCTCTTGGCCATCCGCGGCGCATTAAATTCTAATATAAATCATCACGGTAAACAAGTTCACGTTTTTACCGACTACAAGGAGGCGATACGGGAATGTAAGCGATTCACCAGTCGCAATCGCATCGTTCACGAAATCAAGGGACTCGCTAAGACCCCAGGGGCCCATGGAAATCAGGTCAAACTCACATGGATCACGGCCATGCCGATAAACCGGAGAACGAGGAGGCTGACTCGGCCGCGAGGGATTCGCTATACGCAACAACACCTTTCGGTCCCAACTAACAAGTGCATCCCACAGGACCCAGAAGAGCTCAGACAGAAGACCAGGAAGGCTCGACAGGTGCCTGGCTGCACTGCTACCTTCCGACGACTCACCCGTTTCCTCTGGGTAGTCCAGATGAAAACAGGTCTGCCCTCGCAAGTTACAAACAAAATCAGCCATCACTCCTGTTCGGCTAGCTAGTTTCACAAACACACCTCCCCAGGGGACACTGTGCACAAAATGTCTGGTGCTGACCATATGCACCCACTTGGTTTGGAACTGCTCACAATTTCTTCTTATTTGAAATCTCGTCATTGGTACCGTGCCCATGAGGTACGGCCCTCAGAGTTACACCGAGTGGACGAGCCCCAGTGCCTACACCTCCCGACCCCTGCAAGCAGATCCCAGACTCTGCTTCTTTACGTGCGAGAGGCCAATCTAACCCGGTATATTTAGTCTCTTCACAGATTCCATTTACACCCCCCTCCCCCCCCCCCCCCCCCCCCCCACACACACACACACACACACGCACAGACACTCACACCGCAGCCCTCCGGCTCGAATTCCTTTAGTCAAGAAAACCGGAGTGTATCCATTTTTTATGCAAATAAACAAAGTTTTGTTCATCATCATCAGGTGATACCTGGATGCCGGAGGGGAAGGAGGGAGACATCGCGCACGTCATAGCGGTACAGCGTGATCGCTTGCTTTCAGACGCCGCGCGGTGGTTCGTTTTTGTTTTGTCATGGGTAGTACAACATAAGCGTCTGAAAACTGTGTACCACCAATATTCGAGAGAAAAACAACTGGCGACGAAATGGTTTGTGAAATTAAAACAGGGCAAGAAGTTGTGGGCGAACGCGATGGAGCAGGTGCGTTCACGACAAATTGTGTTGAATTTCATATAATGTTTTGCTTTACTTCACGAGTTTCTCCGTTTCCTCCTCCTAGCGGATTTGACTGGCAGGACTTGGCGCCAACCATAATACAATAATCCGCGTTTCCCTTTCTCCCTTACCTGCATTTTCCCCCCCGTGTTGTTCGTGTCGGGCTGCAAAGTTTAAAGAATAAAAATACTTCTTTAGGTTCTTGAAAACGAAAGGACGCTCCCATGTCTGTCTTTAAGACAGCCTGGAATTCAAACAAATACAGTCCCGAGATTAACACATTATAGTTGCATCTTTTTCATGGTGCAGAAGCTACAGCATGAATATTTCTGATGTTTCGCTCCTTCGCCTACGTTTAAACGGCCTTACGATTTTAGTTTTTTTTAGTTTTTATGCTCACTACTGCGAGTGCTATTTGTTCTCGACGGCTTTTGGCCAGCAGGGCAAAACGTCATGCAAGGTCCCAGAATATTGGCTGTGATCCTAGGGTTGTTGTGTTCTATTGACAGTATCGTTATAACAACCAGAAAAGGGATTTCTTCACTCGTAGACAATAAATCAAACAATACTGCATCTCCTACCTTTTCATGATATTGTTATTACGCTCATTGCATAACATCTACATCCCTCTCAAATGGCGGTCATTGAAGCGTTAACGCGCGATCAAATGATTTGTCATTTAAAACACACGATGTTACCAAAATAACTCGTTGATAAAAAGAACGTGACAGAACTGTTTCCACTGGAAGCTTGCCCACGTTTCTTTTTTTTAATCTTAATTTTGTGCGATAGTTTGTTTTCAGTTTTCTCATTCAAGTTACGCTTTTAAACTGTGTCTCTCCACAATGCAACATTTCTTTTTGCATAACCCCTGTAAAAATTGCGAGTCATCCACAATTTATGTCTTGGGAAAATTCTCTTTTTCACTGTAATTACAAAGATGGTACGCAGGGTGTCTACCAAATTATTTCTTTCAAATACCCGAACTTTATAGGTTTTCCCTGACTATCTCGAATAAAGTCTACGACCAGTACAAAAGGTGGAAAATCTGGAAATGAATCAGAGTTGGTCTAGCTTGGAGTTGGTCTCGCTCTTCAATGTTGACATCGAAACTTGCACTTATGTTTTCTTTGAAAATACAACCGCGGAAGACTCAACACGGAATCAAGCACAAAGCGCACTCATGAATGGCGGTTCGACACCAGTGTAGGCCCAACGAACACATATCCGACATATGGGTATGCACCTTGTTCTTGCTAGAGGGAGTTACAGAGGTCGTATCCATTTAATCACGTTAATCCTGGAGTGGCTTGCGCCGTTTAGTGACGTTTTGTCAACAGTAGCTCAACGCGATAGAAAACAGTAAAAATGTTTTCGTAATGACCAAGTCGTTTTCGTGCTTCACTGTGCATCACAGTGCCACTCCATCATTTTCTTTGACTTTGCCAGCTTTCTAACAATTTCCCTCACAATTCCCCTTACTTTTCAAGATGTTTTAGAATTTCCTGACAATTCCAGGTTTTCACTATTTTTTAGGTTGGTAGACACCCTGGTAAACATGTTGCCTCTGCTGATTTTATCAAGCTTGGAAAAGTCAAGGAGTTTCCTAAAAACCAATGTGTGCAGAGCTGCGCTCGATTTTTTTAAAGATTGGGATAAATAACTAGTAAGTGTATCTGAAGTGATAAATCCAGGACAACTATGGTGCCATTATTTGTTCCCCAACGAAGTGGGACAAGGAATTTCTCTGGAAATGTAAAAAAAAAAAATCTGAAGATAAAAACATGTAAAAAACAATTTCGGTATGAAGCATTAAAGTTTGGGTTCAAGACCTGACGCAGAATGTGTGTTTGTCCACGACAAATGCAAAAAAAAAAGGAAGATGCCGAAAAAAAGTAGAAAGATACGAGCAAGTTAGCGAAGCTAAAACAAAGACCAATTCAGCCCCGAAAGCGTTGACGGCGTCGGGGGAGACCACACTTTGGGCTGTGCCGGGCCTCCGCAAGATGGCTAATTCCAAACCTCTCGCCACGAATACATCACTCATGAGGGCCCTCACTCACCCTCACTCACCCTCATCTTCACAGGTGAGGTGAGGGTGAGTGAGTTTCTGAACCAGGAAAATTCATGAGTGTGAGGGTGAGTGAGGGCCGTGAGGGCCGTGAGGGCCGTGAGGGCGGTGAGTGCGTGAGGGGCGTGAGGGGTGTGAGGGCAATGAGTGCGTGAGGGGCGTGAGGGCCGTGAGGGCGGTGAGTGTGTGAGGGGTGTGAGGGCCGTGAGGGCGGTGAGTGCGTGAGGGGTGTGAGGGCCATGAGTGCGTGAGGGCCGTGAGGGCGCTGAGTGCGTGAGGGGCGTGAGGGGTGTGAGGGCCATGAGCGCGTGAGGGGCGTGAGGGGTATGAGGGCCGTGAGGGTGGTGAGGTGTGTGAGGGCCATGAGTGCGTGAGGGGCGTGAGGGGTGTGAGGGCCATGAGGGCGTGAGGGGCGTGAGGGCGGTGAGTGCGTGAGGGGTGTGAGGGCCGTGAGGGCGGTGAGTGCGCGAGGGGCGTGAGGGGTGTGAGGGCCATGAGTGCGTGAGGGGCGTGAGGGCGGTGTGTGCGTGAGGGCCATGAGTGCGTGAGGTTCCCTTTAGACGGAGCAACTTTCTCAGCAATTTCGGTGTTGCCGGTGGGTTGTTCCCTAGCTTTCCCTAGATCGACACGAATTGCTGAGATGGGGTCTGGCTCAAAATAAGCGAGCAACTTGGAGCGATTCGAAGACGTTGAAAGCGGCTGCATCCAATCAGGGACGCGATATTTTCACGTGATACCTCGTGCCGGTGATGATGACAATAAAAGACTTGGTTCAGGTTTGAAATTGACCGTTTCTGGAAATAAACTGTGTTAATAAACTGAGGGCGATGAGTTCGTGAGTGTGTGAGGAGTATGAGTGCGTGAGGGGCGTGAGGGCGGTGAGTGCGTGAGGACCACGAGTGCGTGAGGGCCATCAGTGGTGTGAGGACGGTGAGTGAGTGAGGGGTATGAGTGCGTGAGGGGCGTGAGGGGCGTTAGGGGCATGAGGGCCGTGAGAGGTGTGAGGACCATGAATGCGTGAGGGGTATGAGGGCGTGAGGGGCGTGAGGGGTGTGAGGGCCATGAGCGCGTGAGGGGCGTGAGGGGTATGAGGGCCGTGAGGGCGGTGAGTGCGCGAGGGGCGTGAGGGGTGTGAGGGCCATGAGTGCGTGAGGGGCGTGAGGGCGACTCAACACGGAATCAAGCACAAAGCGCACACATGAATGGCGGTTCGACACCAGTGTAGGCCCAACGAACACATATCCGACATATGGGTATGCACCTTGTTCTTGCTAGAGGGAGTTACAGAGGTCGTATCCATTTAATCACGTTAATCCTGGAGTGGCTTGCGCCGTTTAGTGACGTTTTGTCAACAGTAGCTCAACGCGATAGAAAACAGTAAAATGTTTTTCGTAATGACCAAGTCGTTTTCGTGCTTCACTGGGCATCACAGTGGACACTCCATCATTTTTCTTTGACTTTGCCAGCTTTCTAACAATTTCCCTCACAATTCCCCTTACTTTTCAAGATGTTTTCGAATTTCCTGACAATTCCAGGTTTTCACTATTTTTCAGGTTGGTAGTACACCCCTGGTAAACATGTTGCCTCTGCTGATTTTTATCAAGCTTGGAAAAGTCAAGGAGTTTCCTAAAAACCAATGTGTGCAGAGCTGCGCTCGATTTTTTTAAAGATTGGGATAAATAAACTAGTAAGTGTATCTGAAGTGATAAAACCAGGACAAACTATGGTGCCATTATTTGTTCCCCAACGAAGTGGGACAAGGAATTTCTCTGGAAATGTAAAAAACAAATTCTGAAGATAAAAACATGTAAAAAACGAGTTCGGTATGGAAGCATTAAAGTTTGGGTTCAAGACTTGACGCAGAATGTGTGTTTGTCCACGACAAATGCAAAAAAAAAAAAGGAAGATGCCGAAAAAAAGTAGAAAGATACGAGCAAGTTAGCGAAGCTAAAACAAAGACCAATTCAGCCCCGAAAGCGTTGACGGCGTCGGGGGAGACCACACTTTGGGCTGTGCCCGGCCTCCGCAAGATGGCTAATTCCAAACCTCTCGCCACGAATACATCACTCATGAGGGCCCTCACTCACCCTCACTCACCCTCACTCACCCTCATCTTCACAGGTGAGGTGAGGGTGAGTGAGTTTCTGAACCAGGAATATTCATGAGTGTGAGGGTGAGTGAGGGCCGTGAGGGCCGTGAGGGCCGTGAGGGGCGTGAGGGGCGTGAGGGGTGTGAGGGCCATGAGTGCGTGAGGGGCGTGAGGGCCGTGAGGGCGGTGAGTGCGTGAGGGGTGTGAGGGCCGTGAGGGCGGTGAGTGCGTGAGGGGTGTGAGGGCCATGAGTGCGTGAGGGCCGTGAGGGCGCTGAGCCTGGCGCGTGAGGGCGTGAGGGGTATGAAGGCCGTGAGGGCGGTGAGTGCGAGGGGCGTGAGGGGTGTGAGGGCCATGAGTGCGTGAGGGGCGTGAGGGCGGTGCGTGAGGGGTGTGAGGGCCATGAGTGCGTGAGGTTCCCTTTAGACGGAGCAACTTTCTCAGCAATTTCGGTGTTGCTGGCGGGTTGTTCCCTAGCTTTCCCTAGATCGACACGAATTGCTGAGATGGGGTCCGGCTCAAAATAAGCGAGCAACTTGGAGCAATTCGAAGACGTTGAAAGCGGCTGCATCCAATCAGGGACGCGATATTTTCACGTGATACCTCGTGCCGGTGATGATGACAATAAAAGACTTGGTTCAGGTTTGAAATTGACCGTTTTTGAAAATAAACTGTGTTAATAAACTGAGGGCGATGAGTGCGTGAGGGGTGTGAGGGCCATGAGTGCGTGAGGTTCCCTTTAGACGGAGCAACTTTCTCAGCAATTTCGGTGTTGCTGGCGGGTTGTTCCCTAGCTTTCCCTAGATCGACACGAATTGCTGAGATGGGGTCCGGCTCAAAATAAGCGAGCAACTTGGAGCAATTCGAAGACGTTGAAAGCGGCTGCATCCAATCAGGGACGCGATATTTTCACGTGATACCTCGTGCCGGTGATGATGACAATAAAAGACTTGGTTCAGGTTTGAAATTGACCGTTTTTGAAAATAAACTGTGTTAATAAACTGAGGGCGATGAGTGCGTGAGGGGTGTGAGGGCCATGAGTGAGTGCGTGAGGTTCCCTTTAGACGGAGCAACTTTCTCAGCAATTTCGGTGTTGCTGGCGGGTTGTTCCCTAGCTTTCCCTAGATCGACACGAATTGCTGAGATGGGGTCCGGCTCAAAATAAGCGAGCAACTTGGAGCAATTCGAAGACGTTGAAAGCGGCTGCATCCAATCAGGGACGCGATATTTTCACGTGATACCTCGTGCCGGTGATGATGACAATAAAAGACTTGGTTCAGGTTTGAAATTGACCGTTTTTGGAAATAAACTGTGTTAATAAACTGAGGGCGATGAGTGCGTGAGGGGTGTGAGGGCCATGAGTGCGTGAGGTTCCCTTTAGACGGAGCAACTTTCTCAGCAATTTCGGTGTTGCTGGCGGGTTGTTCCCTAGCTTTCCCTAGATCGACACGAATTGCTGAGATGGGGTCCGGCTCAAAATAAGCGAGCAACTTGGAGCAATTCGAAGACGTTGAAAGCGGCTGCATCCAATCAGGGACGCGATATTTTCACGTGATACCTCGTGCCGGTGATGATGACAATAAAAGACTTGGTTCAGGTTTGAAATTGACCGTTTCTGGAAATAAACTGTGTTAATAAACTGAGGGCGATGAGTGCGTGAGTGTGTGAGGAGTATGAGTGCGTGAGGGGCGTGAGGGCGGTGAGTGCGTGAGGACCACGAGTGCGTGAGGGCCATCAGTGGTGTGAGGACGGTGAGTGAGTGAGGGGTATGAGTGCGTGAGGGGCGTGAGGGGCGTTAGGGGCATGAGGGCCGTGAGAGGTGTGAGGACCATGAATGCGTGAGGGGTATGAGGGCGTGATGGGCGTGAGGACCGTGAGGGGTGTGAGGCTAGTGAGTGCGTGAAGGGCATACGTGCGTGGAGCGCGGTGAGGCGCGTGAGTACTATGAGTGCGTGAGGGGTGTAAGGATCGTGAGGGCGGTGAGGGGAGTAAAAGGCATCAGTTCGTCAGGGATCTGAGCTCAAATGAAGCGCTTCCATTTGCATGTGGGGCTTTTGCGAGACGATGAGTTCTCTGTGAGGCCTGATTTCGCTTGAAGGCGTAGATAATTTGTGAGTGGTCGCGCGGGTATTGGCCCTTGGGGCCTCTCGCGTCATCTCCCAAAAAGTAAGATCGACGCTCGCCTCGCAAAACTTTCGCCGCGCGGATGCTTGGTGCGGTTTGGTTATTGGGTAACGGGTAAGAAGAAGGAGTTTGTACGAGCTAAGGCTCGCTGCTTGGCGATATTTGATAGCGCGGTTTGCGCAACTAGCGTTAGGTTGGCCGTTTTCTTTGTTATGTTTGACAAAAAAGGAAGCTGGGTCGGAATGCTTAAGAGTTCGCTCGCTCGCCGCTTCAGACAGCGAGTCGCCGGTGAACGGGTGGCGTTTTGCTGGTTGACGGCGGATGAAAAACGGGCGCTGTGCTCTATAGTAGAACAGAGAGGGTTTTCACTTATCGTTCAATTTCAGCACGCTGTATAAAACACCAACAACAACAAAAAAAAACATTTTTAATTTTTTTTTCTTCTCGCGTCGCGTTCTTTTCGCACAATTCTTTTACCCAGAATACATTCCGTTAGAGGTATTTGCACTGGTTTTGAGTTTTAAGCCCATAATATGCTAAAAAAGCGCAAGTGCCGATGTTGGGTTTTGACGATTGTCGTGTGTGGCGTTTTTGAACCACTCTCAATTTCAAAGTATTCGAAAGATAGCTTCTATATTTTTTTTTTTTATTTTGATATATATGCAATTCGCTAAAACAACATTTTAACTACTATTTATTATTCGTCTATCCACTTTTTGAAAAAATCCCCAAACATGCCTCCGCGAACAACTATGACCTAAACTGCGGATTTGTTTCTGAGTCGACTATGTTTAGCATCGCTTTTAAAATAATATCAAGTGTAGGAACTTTTATTGCCTCCCAAATTAAGCAAAATGTGTGCCTTTATCATGCACGAGTATTGAGAAATAAATTATGAAACAGAGTAGGTTTTCACTTTTCGTTAAATTTCAGCACGCAGTATAAAAAAAAAACAGTTTAAATCTTTTTTCTTCTTTTTCTTACGTCGCGTTCTTTTTACGCCCTTCTTTTACCCAGAATACATTCCGTTAGAGGTATATGCACTACTTTTGAGTTTTAAGCCTCTAAATGTGCTAAAAATTGAATATGTTCTGTTATCAACATGAATTTCGAATTAAAAATATAAAATTTCAAAATTTTAAAAATCTTGTTTTACAATACCTATACTTTGATATTTATAACGTAGTATAGATTCTGTAGGGCATAGGGTTTAGGCTTGAGGCCTCTCCAATCATGGCACCGGCGGAAATTGTCCGAAAACCAGCTTTCGGCAGTTGCGATTTTATAGTGTTTAGACGTTTGGAATTGCAAACTTGTTATTATACGCCTAACGACATCAATGTCCTTTATATGATTATTTATTAAATAAACGTCCCTTAGATTATTATAATGAAGAATTAAATATACCGCTATAACCCATAAACCCACCATCAGCATTTGCACTTTTTTAGCATATTTAGAGGCTTAAAACTCAAAACTAGTGCATATACCTCTAACAGAATGTATGCTGGCTGGAAGAAAAGTGCTAAAAAAAAAAACGCGACGCAAAAAAAATAAAAAAAATAAATTGTTTTTTTATACAGCGTGCTGAAATAGAACAAAAAGTGAAAACCTTCTCTGTTTCATAATTTATTGTTCAGCACTCGTACGCGATTAAGACACAAACGTTCCATAATGTGGAAGGCGATGAAAGGCTCTACACGTGGTATTATTTTAAAAGCGACGCTAAACATAGTCGACTCAAAAAAAAAAAAAAATCCGCAGTTTGGGTCACAGTTGTTCGCGGAGGCATGTTTGGGGATTTTTACAAAGATTCGGATCGACGAATAATAAATAGTAGTTAAAATTAAGTTTTACCGAATTGCATATATATAACAATGAAAAAATATAGAAGCTCTCTTTTGAATACTTTGAAATTGAGAGTGGTTCAAAAACGCCACACACGACGATCGTCAAAACCCACCATCGGCACTTGCGCTTTTTTTAGCATATTTAGAGGCTTAAAACTCAAAACCAGTGCAAACACCTCTAACGAAATGTATTCTAGGTAAAAGAAGGTTGCAAAAAGAACGCGACGCGAGAAAAAAAAAAAATTATTTTTTTTTTTTATACAGCGTGCATAAATTGAACGAAAAGTGAAAACCTTCTCTGCTTCATAATTTATTTCTCAGTACTCGTACATGATAAAAATACAAACTTTGCTTACTTTGGAAGGGAATGAAAGGTTATACACGTAGTATTATTTTAAAAGCGATACTAAACATAGTCGACTCAAAAAAAAAAAAAAAATCCGCAATTTAGGTCACAAGTTGTTCGCGAAGGCATGTTTGGGGATTTTTACAAAAATTGAAGCGACGAATAATAAATAGTAGTTATAATGTTATTTTACCTACTTTCATATATATCACACTAAAAATATAGACGCTCTCTTTTGAATACTTTGAGATAGAGAGTGATTCAAAAACGCCACACACGACAATCGTCAAAACCTCGTCGTTCTTTCCCGCTTCTTTGAGATTTTTTTTTTTTTTTCTTCAGAAACCAAACATGTCAGGAGAATAAAATAAAAAGGATTGTTCTTCTTGGAACATGCTGCTCAATATATAAAAATTTGAAGCAAAATAAAAAATACGACTGCCACTCGTTGCCTGAATCCAAATGAAACCGCCCTAATATATATGTATGACATTGTGTCACATCCGTTACTGTGCACGTATTCAATGTGGGCGTGAATGTTTGTGTTTTGTTCGTCAACACATATATATATACAGACGTGGGCAGGAGTTACACTTCTGCGGAACACTTTTGTAGGTTGTGCAACCTAGGCCTATGCGCGTGCGCGTTTGCGTAATTTGTTTGTATGTCTGTGTGCGTGTTTGTTAATTTTTTTTCTCTCGCTCTTTTTTCTTTCAAATATTGAAATAATTGTTATGGAGTAACCGACACTGTTTGTACTATTCTAACATCTCCAAAAATACGCCATTTAATAAAGAAGAAAATAATTGCGAACATTTGGTCCTGCGAATAATTCACCCCATGGTAATGAATATATAGCACACCAACCCGAATCGCGGAGATTCGTGCTTGTGAAAATTCTTTGAAACCGGCACTTTGAGAAATTCGCGAAATAAAGTCATTTAAAGTATACAAGTATACAGGCCTATTTTCAATGCTTGGCGTAAGTCCCTGAAGCAAGCACTTCGCCGAATTTTTAATAGGGGTCCTTTCATACAAAACATAATTATAGTCGAGATTTACTCAAAATAAATAAATTTATCATAAATGTGCGCGGTCAAATTTGCACGTAGTATAGTCATCGCTATCAGTCAACTCAAAATTTGACTAGTCCTCGTAAAAAAATAACCCGGGAGCGCTTTCCTTCCTACCGGTAGCGTGAGCCGAAATACATCAATTGCACGACTGGTAGGAAAACAGTGGGAACGAGATAGAAGAATCGGGAATGTTAACGAGGGTAGAAAGTTGGGCAAGTTGGTGATTCATAATGATTAAAAAGCGCAAAAAGACGACGGACACAGAAGAAGACACAGACACAGCGCGCCGATCCCAACAAGTTTGTTGGGGATCGGAAATGTTTTCTTTTCTTGGGGATCCCCCAAAGAGATGAAGAACCTAATGGCCTGTCATGACTTCAGCTTGGAGGTTCTCGAAAAAGTCAAATACGTTTAATATTTACCGCAGTATTTTTTTTTTCAACTGGATGAAATTATATTCGTAAAATGGGTGACCCTTGTCGTAGTAAGCACAGCAGAAAAAGACAACAGCAGAAACATATATGCACAAAGATATAATAAAACTGAATATGGATGCTTAAAAAATCAAAGCCGCGTTTTCATGCCGGACAGTGTTGAGTAAATAGAGCTAGGTATAATAAATATAAAAGCAAACCAACTAAAAAAAAAGCTTATAAAAGGCGCGTCTTTCTCGGCCACTTGGCCAAGGTGCAAAATGAGTCAAACGGAAACAAACCAAAAGATAAAGCATCCCCTCCCGAGGGTCGCAGCGCCTTGGTGTCTGGTGACCGAGCGGCGGAGCGGTGGAGGACGGCGCCGGCTCTTTTTCAAGCGCACATGAACGCCGACGGTGGCGACTCGCACCTCCGCGCACAACACCAGCGTCAACGCACCAACTGCAGTGACAGCACAAACTATTTTTGAGTTCGAGTGAGGACCTAGCATTAGTTATGCAAAATTATCGATAAATTGACTATCGATACTAGCGATAGTTTTACGATAGTCGACTATCAACAGTTTTACTATGTTTGATAGTCGCTATGAATAGTACTATCGATAGTTTTCTGATAGTCAACTATCGATAGTACTATTTATAGTTTTACGATAATCGACTATTAATAGCACTTTCAGAAGTTTTTTTTTTTTATAATGTAACTTAGATACTATTTCAGAAGTATACTCTTGATATAGTTTTTCGAAAGTACTATCGATAGTTCTTCAGAAGTATACTGTTGATAGTTTTTCGGAAGTGCTCTCGATAGCTTTCCAGAAGTGCACTGTTGATAGTTTCTCGATGATTTACTGTCATTATTTTTACAACCATATTTGTATCGCTTTTCTATAGTTTTTTTTTATTGTTCCTTGATAAGCCTGCTGAAGGCACACGTCGTGAATTCTTATGAGCTTTGGAATATTTCCTGGGTTGCCTTTGGCAACCCAGGAAATATTTGACATTTTTAATTACTATTACCAACTTCACTCAAATCTATTATCAATGGTACAGTATCAATAGTTTTCAATAATCGAGTGCCGATAGCACGCAATCGATATTTCTGCGGTAGTCGACCATCGATAGTGTCATCGATTGTTTTTACGGTACTCGGCTCCGGATGTATTGATAGTTCATACAGATGTTCCGACAGTCAACCAACGGTCGCATACTATTGATAGTTTTATATTAGTATACTCTTGACAGTACAGGGTTTCAGCAGATTGTGTTCGCACTCCGATAACGATAGGATGCGGGCGCAAACACAGTTGTCGGTTGTCGATGTAACGCGGATCACTATCAGAGCTGCAGAAATATCTGCTGAAAAATATACAAATCCACCTGTTCACAGACTGCACTGAGGTAAAGTCCGTATATGATATTCACTGGTAACAAAAAGCACATCGAGGAGCTTAACACCGAGGCCCTTAAGCGCCTTATCGGTCCGCCAACGAAACAGCGCCGCGCACGCCATCAAGAATACTTGCACGGCCCTACAAAGAGACGACGGGACCGCCGTAATCGATACGATGGATCCTGAGACACGATGGGCACCCCGGCAACGAGCGGACCCACGAGCTGGCGAGCGAGGCTTCACAACACCGCTCCCGGCACGGGGACCCAACGTGGCTGACACCCTTCCAAAGACCCCGAGGAGCGCTGGAGCCGCCGCCAACGAAGACGCCAGGGCCTGCTTCCTACAATCATACCTTGGCAAACCTCACTCATGAGGTCACTCACTCACCCTCACTCACCCTCATCCTCACAGGTGAGGTGAAGGTGAGCGAGTTTCTGAACCAGGAAAATTCATGAGTGTGAGGGTGAGTGAGGGCCGTGAGGGCCGTGAGGGCTGTGAAGGCCGTGAGTGCGTGAGGGCCGTGAGGTCGGTGAGTGCGTGAGGGGCGCGAGGGTCATGAGTGCGTGAGGGGCGTGAGGGGTGTGAGGGCCATGAGTGCGTGAGGGGCGTGAGGGCTGTGAGGGCGTGAGGGGTGTGAGGGCCGTGAGGGCGGTGAGGGCGTGAGGGGTGTGAGGGGCGTGAGGGCTGTGAGTGCGTGAGGGGTGTGAGGGGCGTGAGGGCTGTGAGTGCGTAAGGGGCGTGAGGGCCATGAGTGCGTGAGGGGCGTGAGGGCTGTGAGGGCTGTGAGGACCGTGAGTGCGTGAGGGGTGTGAGGGCCGTGAGGGTGGTGAGTGCGTGAGGGGCGTGAGGGTGAATGAGGGTGAGTGAAGGGCTGAAGGTGAGTGTGAGTGTGAGTGTGAGGGTGAGTGAGGGGCTGAGGGTGAGTGTAGTTGTGAGGGTGAGGGTGAGTGAGGGGCTGACGTGAGTGTGGCTGTGAGGGTGAGGGTGAGGGTGAGTGAGGGCGACCTAAGATGCCGACCTCTGTACATCAGTTCAGTTTCCCCCCTCAATATATCGGGGAATTCGATAAAAATAAAGGTTTTTGCTTTCCAAAAGGACGGTTTAACGTCTTTTATATATAATCTTAAACAATCGCACCTTAAATACTGCATTCTATGCATTTTAGGACTTCAAAGATAAAGATTTCTGCGATTCTTTTTATAAAGAAACGAAGATATAGAGGGTTAGACGAGCCCAACTTCTTATTAGGTTTTGCGGGCATGGCGAAGCGGCAGTTGGAAAAGTGCAAAATTTCGCGCTAAACCTTTCGGTGCATCAGTAATAATATTTTTTGTCACTAGTGTCAATGTATCCCGGAGAAGACTTTCTGAGGATAATATTTATAAACTGTTGATTTCCCTTACTCAATTAAGGGAAATGTTGTTTTACGTGCGATTTTTTCGATTTTTAATTAAACAATATGAACCTGTGTATAAAAACCTTCATTTATTACACATAACATGTTTAATTATTTGTAAAATTGAATCCAACCAACATGATGAGTAAGTTGCAACAAATAATTAGCAATCTGGCAGAAA
This sequence comes from Ixodes persulcatus, assembly GCA_013358835.2. Classification (NCBI taxonomy): domain Eukaryota; kingdom Metazoa; phylum Arthropoda; class Arachnida; order Ixodida; family Ixodidae; genus Ixodes; species Ixodes persulcatus. Next base: position 124,295 of record JABSTQ010011563.1, read on the forward strand.
CAAATGACTACGACTTAGCTTTTCTCCGATAAAAGAACTTTAAATATATTGTATTTTCGAATGCAAGAATTTATTAGTCCAAGCTATAACACATAATTTTTATTAGATGTCTTATACAGTTCCAAAGGCTGTTCATAAAACATATTAAAAAAAAACTTTTTAAGAAAATTAATGTTCTAATTTGAACTTTTCTGAGTATTTTCTTGTTACCAAAGGGTTTTTCGCTGGTACTACATTTTCGTCTTTATAGATATTGTACTTGTTGAATAGGGATTTGTTGGAGCTTTCATTCAATATGTAATTTATGTCACAAAAGTAAATGTTACAAAAGTTATCATCACCCAAACCTGGTAAATTATCGTCAAAGAAGCCAAATTCCTAATGTTTTACGTAAAAAAAAAAAAAAACTTTTATGAATACTTTGCGTTTTTTAATGCAGTGTAAAGAAGCTCCTTTGTTGCGCAAAATGTATCTCAGTCTTTCGAGGCTCCCAAATACACGACCTGTGACGACCGCACAAATCCCAAAATCTGCCTTGGTCCTTTAGAAGTAAAAGACTTGAGAAGTAAAAATATGATGCAAAATGTTTTTTTAGTTTCGTCCTAGAGAAGAATTTGCCTAACATATATATATTTTTTTCAAACCTTTTGGAGACATCACCATTTCTTTCTGCACGATTTGAAACGAAATCGCGCCTATATGTTTGACTGATAAAGACTAGCTGGAATGCGGTATTCGCGAAAATCGGTTTGTGATATTTTCGATAAACCAGCACACTTACTGCACGTACATCGCAAAAAAATAGGTTCGTTATAATACTATTTACGATATCTGTAGAATAGATGACCCCCCGTGGTCTATTTAGAAAGAAAACGCATGGAACTATTTACTCAATTTTTCACTTACGATGTTCGTTAGTTTCGTATGCAAGTGTTTCAGCTTAAACAAAATTTCGACTTAAAATTGCACAAATAAACTTGAAAAAAAAAACAAAAAAAAAAAACAATAGTGCCACAGCAGTTATAGAAAAGGGGACCTCGCATGATTATTTGGAGAACGGGAATCGCAAATACGCTATTGACAACAGCTTATTTGCGATTCGTGTGCAATATTTGAGCCCATATTTTGAAACTAGCATAATTCTAGTTTCCTTCTATTTCAAGCTTTTTATTCACATGTGTCCCAGACAACGGTAACATAAACACAGTCTTTGGCCCACGTCAAATCAAAATTGAATTTTCAAAAATTTGAGAAATCTTCCACTTCTTTAAAGACGAGTTTTCTTACCCGTTGATGATCTTCAGAAGTAATGAAGGCTACCATCAAAACAAATTTGAAGTTTCAGTGGGCAGCGTTAACATAGAGTGTGTGGTTTCGTATTTTCGGTATATCCCGAGCAACCACTAAAAGTAACCCTCGAGCCGTTTTGATCAATGTCGGGAAAAACATAGAAAGCACAAATTGGAGCTTATTTGAGTGAAAAAAAAACTCAAGTTTCCCAGGAAAAGATTAATTTTTACCTATGCAGCTCTATTTTGTGGTAACACGAGAGACAGTCCCCTGCCTCCCCCCCCCCCCCCCCCCCCTCCTCGCCCCGGCCAAAGGTGTCCGCGAGGCTGTCGTTTCCTTCGGAAATTACACCCTTTATCTAATTTTTTCCCCCATATTGGTACCGGAACGTTTTTCAAGTATTTAGGTCACAAGCATGTTCTCTGGAGGTTGGAAAATCTCCTTTGCGTGTGTTTCCTATTTTCTTCAACACAAGCCCCAACGAGCGCCGATGTTTTGTCCAGCACAAAAAGTTGACATTAGAGAACGTTAGGAGAACGTTCCAATGACGCCGAAAACCATACCCGATACCCCGCCGCTGCTTTTGCGCATGCATCGTATCGTTATCGGGGGTATCGAAGGTGTCTACTAAAACTCTCTTCTGAAAATACCGAAACTCAGGGAAAAATACCCCCCTCCCTAAACACCTCCAAATTTGAATAAAAATAAAGCACCAAAACACGAAAGCTAGGATTCGTGTTTTCAGTTTGTACCAATAAACCGAGTGAAAGTAACCCCCGAGCCGGGTTTCACATACACGCACGCACGCACGCAGGCACACGCATGCACGCAGGCACACACACGCACGCAGGCACATACACGCACGCAGGCACACACACGAACGCAGGCGGGCACACAAACACACAGACACACACACACACACACACACACACACACACACACACACACACACACACACACACACACACACACGCACGCACGCACGCACGCACGCACGCACGCACGCACGCACACACACACGCACGCACGCACACACACACACACACACACACACACACACACACACACACACACACACACACACACACACACACGAAGTTTTACGGTAAGAAATATTAATTTACATTTTTTTGTGTGTTCACAAAGAACATAGCTCCCACTAAACCGTTCGAGTGCGCTTCCTTCTTCGGGAAATACACAATATCTTGTATCTAATTTTCTTATTGGTGTCAGGACGCTTTCCAAGTATTCGGATCATGCTCTTGCTGCCTTGAGGTTGGGGAATCCCATGCCGACGTCTTTTTTAAATGCGAAAGCATTAACAGTCCCATGGAGCGAGCCGACGTCATCAGTTTGAAGCGCGCCAAACGGCACCTTAAATCCTTTCTTCCAAGTGAAGAAGCTCCTAGCTATGAAACCACGCGAAAAGCCTAGACAACGGCGCCTAGTTTCTCCGAACCCAAAGAAGCGGAGTAAAGCTGATGGATTTCGCCTTCGGTCCCATTGTAGGCGCACGTCGACGAGGCTCCCATTGACCGCTGCGCGCGTCAGTTTCAACGACTGCTGCCCCATGGCGCTGCGTGTCCGCGCCGTGAGCGCGCCTGTAACAAGAAGCGTCCAAGGTCAGAGCTGCGAGAAGATCTGGGAGAGCGCGCGCACGGCCGACGCGAATATGCCGCAAACGAAACGCAGGAGCGGAAGAACGGCAGGCATGCTTTCGCATTCACAACTCATATGAAGTGCTTAGGTGTACCTCGAGACTTTTTCTGCAAGTTAAGCCCAGTTAAAAAAACGATTAAAATTAAGCCCCAATGAAGCCCCGTTAAAAACTAAAGACCCAGATAAACTTAAAATTTTCAAGAAGTACAGAAATAGCTTGAACAAGGAATTGAAGAAACGTAGAGTTCTTTATTACCACAATTATTTCAGTGTGACATCAAATCGCACTGACCGGCTGTGGCGAAAACTTAATAGTGTTGCACCGGGGTGAAACAGTTTATAATTCATAACAACGTGACACTTACTGGTAGCTCTCTTGCAAACGCTTTTAAAGACTTTTTTTTTGTAAATTTAGAAGGAACGTTAGATACAACCGAAGCTTGTGGTTATATACAGCGAAGAATTGGGGAAAATATCTATCCGAATCCTGTAACTGAAAACGAGGTAATATCAGTATTTGGAAACGTAACCGTTAGTAATAGCTGCGACGCTGATGATATACAAATACGGCCAGTAATTTATATTTTGGACGCCATTCGCCGGTGTCTTGCACACATTTTTTATCTTAGCCTAGAGACAGGGACATTCCCTACAAAAATGCAAATAGCGAAAGTGGTCGTACTTTACAAAAAAGGTGACAGAAATAACATAAGTAACTATAGGCCTGTGTCTCTCCTTCCAGTCTTTTCGAAAGGTCTAGAGAAAATTATCTTTAGTCGTCTTACCGCATTTACAGAAAAACATAACATTCTTACGGAATCCCAGTTCGGGTTTAGAAAGAGACGTTCCACGGAACTATTTTTCTAGGACCAAAAATAATTTATTTTACGTAATTTCGAAGACAAATATGTAGTGTTAGGTATATTTATAGATTTTGCTAAGGCATTCAACTTTATTGACCATGATTTGCTTCTTCAGACACTTTGTATTTACGGTATTAGAGGGCATCGCGCGGCAGTACTAATTTAGTCATATCTAGAAAACAGGCGTCAATATGTGCATATCGGGGGTCACGCCTCTGATTTAAAACCTATAAAATCGGGAGTACCCCAAGGAAGTATACTTGGTCCACTTCTTTTTAATATATGCATAAACGACATCGTTAATATTGCACCACAAGCTAAATTTATCATTTACGCTGATGATACCAGTATTTTTATATCGTCTTGGAATTGCAGCGATATTGTACAACTAGCAAACGACATCTTGAGAAGGCTGGAGGCTTGTTCTACATCAAATAATCTAATATAAATAAAGACAAAACTAGAGCTATGCTTTTCAGTCCCAAAAACGGTAGATTACCCTTTCGTGCGACATCAACCAATACTCGTCCCCCATTGAAATGGTCAACACGTTCAAGACCTTCGAATGTTGATGTAATATCTTCTAGCCCGCGTGAGTTACGTGACTATCTACTTTTGATATAAATATGTTGTTTATCATTTGTCTTGTTTGAATGCGGAATTTTCTTGAGCATATATATTTTGTTTTCATTGTTTATTTCATGTGTAGTTGATGGCCTGTTTGTCATCTTCTTTTGTATTCCCACTATAGAGTTTTGTGGTTGTTTCCGTTTATTTTGCTGTTACTTTGTTTTTGCTTCTATGAAACTTGGCCCCCGCTGTGTACCTGTTGAGGGGGCTGGAGACCCGTCAAGCTGCTTTGTCAGCTTTTTTCTCCAGACGTTAGTGGGTTATAATAATAATATATAAAAAAAGAAAAACAGCGCAAAATATTATACACTTTAAAGAAGCTCAACACAGCAATGAAGGTTAGTGAAACCGGCATTTCTAAACTTGTTAGTATAAATTCTATCACAGGTGGGGAAAGGTGGTTCCAGTAGGAGTTTGGAATAAATAAATTATATAAACAAATTGGTTCTGCAACGCGAGGCGCCAACTTTGTGCCAATTGTCGATGCGCGATGATAAGTACTGTGGTGGTGTTAGTAGTCTTTGCCTCAGAGATGGATTGTTATATATTGTATGGAACAAGCACAACTGGTACACTTTTCTGAATGAGAAAGGATAGGTAATGCTAAATGTATTTTTGATCTCTGTCACACTGGAGATGCGGTGGTAATTCGAAGGTATAAAGAGCGATGAACGATTTTCTACAGGGTCTATCTCTGAAATGAGAAATTCGAGACCGCGGGGTCCTAGATCAAGGCAGCATATTGCGCTTTACTAACGCGAGTTTTATACATGACCAACTTCAAAGGCTCAGAAAAATATTATTCTAAGGCAACCAAGCATGTGATTAGCATTGTTCACAATTCAGTCTACGCGAGTTTTCCAAGGCAGATCCCTGAGCGTATTGAAATAGATAGATAAATAAATGAATAAATAAATAAACACAACCCGCAAGGTGAAACACAGCGACAACTGAGGTGTAACGTAGGAGCCATGCACTCTCAGAAAAAAGGGTGTATTCTTACACCCTTTGTCGCATATAATACACCCCAAAACTTCAATTCGACGTACAGCGCCCTGTAGTCGAACAGACGGCCCCACATTTTACGAGGGGCTTGATAGCCGTGTGTTTTCTTGGCCCTACTGCAAAAACTCAGTGTTTTCTTTATCTGGTCTTTGATACGTACTTTAGCTATTAAAAATAACTTAAAAATAAAAATTATATGAGACAGAAGGGTGTAAGGTGATACCCTTTTTTTTAGAGTGTGCGCACTAAGGTGTCGTTTTGGAGCAGATGGACAGAATGAACGGTAAAGACACGAGCGCGCACATAGAGTCCGCATAGGCGTTTCGTATTAAACCGAGCAACAAACCGGACGAATATTCCATAGTGTTTTGGAACCAATGAGGGTGTGTTAAATAGAGAGCATTTCAGCTGTCTGCGTAAGAGCGGAGCGTGTTTTCGTACGTCACTTCGGTACAGACAATCACACGTACTGAACGTAAAGCACCGAATAAACCGGGGCAAGGAAAGAGACAAGACGACGTGCACTCTCACATGAAGGCTTATTAAAACAAACACAAGCTATTAATACCATCTTACTGGCCTATTCGTTTAGAAAATAAAACTCTCTATTTGTCAGGTGCATTGACGGGGCACTAACGCACTTGCTTTCGCCTTGCCTTCTGATACAGAATGCATCGTGAAACTCCAAGGCTGTCTTTTCTGCGTACCTCCCGAGAATTGTTGTTTGTGCTAATTCTGGGTCAGATGGGCACCTATCCCAGTGCACCGTCAGATTGCCCGGTGGGCATTGTTTTACTGACCATGCATGTTATCTTGTGATCAGCAGCCCGTGGAATTTTTTTTTTTTTGGGCGGAGGGCCGAGAACGATATGGAGCTTGGCCGACGGCGCGAAACCGAGAAGTTTCCCACTAACAGCTATTGCTGGAATAAACAAATAAATCAATAAATAAGCGAGGCTCTGTAAAAAAAGATCGACACAAAAACGGGACTCGACGAAGAGGCAAAAAAGCGGCATGAAAGTGTCGTCTTTAGCGTCACGGGATCACATCACGTTAACCACGCGACGTGATGCAGTATGATTGCATAAGTTTCTATAGAAACATGATCGTGCCTGCGCTTACGCTACTGCTAAAAGTTTACTGTGGTGCCCTCTAGCGCCGGCATGTATACCCAACAATGCATCGAATAATAAATGAGACGGGATGATTGCATAGCTCGCCAACATCTAAGCTCCGGGGGAATGCTTGATAATGTGATCTTGCAAACCTATGTGAAAAGCTTGATCAAAAGTTGCCTCGTTTAATGCGAGCAAAAACTTAGAACAGTAATGAGCTACACGTTTATTTTCCGTAACAATGAGTCTAGCACACACCTTTCATCAAACATAACATTTTACAGCTGGTGTAAACGAAATGATTATTTTTGTTTTCAGCAGCAAGCAAGATAAGCATCCTAATTATGGCAATAATAATGATGATTTTACTAATAGATATTGATGCAGAACGTTCTGGCCCACAAAAGCAAAGGCTACTTGTCTAGGCAAGCCTGAGAAACACCTTAACGTTAGTGATAGGACGAACCTTTATCCAAAACGAGATTCGGAAAGATAAGAGTAGCCGAATCTCAAGCAATTCGGAAAAGTTCGGAAAGATTGGGAGCGTTTCCATGGTTGCCAGATCACGTTGATGAGTGCTTCAACTTTTCGCGTTAATAAATTCACTAAATTCTACAACGTGCACAAAATAATATTGTAATATAATATAGTAATAAATAAAATGGTCCGCTTTGATTATATGTTTTTGGATGTTTGTCGAGAACGGTAGCCAGACATCGCGGGAAAATTGGTTTCGGTTCTGGATTGCGACCAAAATAGGCATGCTTGGTGCACATGGAAAAACAAGCGCATGTTTTCATCGCCGCAAGAGATCGATGCCCTACGTGCTGTTCGGTACAGACACATTTCGTGCCCATAATTACGTGGCACACAGCACACAAGTGAGTATGTCCGATTCGATTATCTTCAACGTGTGTCCACATGAAGTATTGTTATCGGAACACGGGAAACAATCTGAGACTTCTTGCGCCGTACTATTACAGTCTCCTGTACTGCATTCGTACCTTTCTGGTTAATGATATTCGATTTAGTTAGTGTTTGTTTCCGAACAATAAAGTTGCGTTGGACACCCATGTTGTGTTTCTTTTTCATCTAATAAAGTTCACGTACACAAAACTTGCTGCCGAGAACGGTGAAACGAGAGTGCGACGTTTTTCTTCGCCACCGGTGCCGGTACGCTGTCGAAGTTCTGACCAGCAACATTCATCTCGCTCTCGCGCCTTACAGGTACAGACATACGCAGCTCTAGAGAAGGAGACGAATCATTTCCTTGCCTGAATATATTTATCGTGCGCTGCGCCATACTATATATAATACACAGCATTTCGCTACATTTTACCGATCACCGCAAAACCGCACAGAAACCGAGATTGTGGATTGGTTAGGCCTTCGTCAACCACACCGACCAGCTCAGCTGGACCTGGGCGCGTGCCAGGGTTTAGAATGACAGTACAGTACATATCATACCTTGAAATAAACAAAACGAAATCTGGTTATCTGCAGTAACAGTAACTAAAAACAAAGACACAACTGAGCGCATTCGCGAGGTTTACGATAAGGTTCACGCTGCCGCCCGCAACCAGCGAAGAATCTGCCGAATCTCCGAATCTGCCGAATATTCGTTGCGGGAAGTTCGGAAATTTACGAATCTGTCCGAATCCAAATCTCCGGTGATTCGTCCCATCACTACTTAACATAGTCAATAACAATTGCCTTTTAAAGCTATCCAAGTGTTTTCACCACAAGGAATAAAACGAAACATATAAAACACTTAATAGCAGAAAACAGGGTAAATAACGCAAACCAATTTAACACAGGACAATAAAAAAATCGAGCACAGAAGACAAGGGGTTTTGGCGAATTCCTTACTTATCGATCCTTGTCACCAGTGTTTGAGCAGTTTTGTCGCTTTCCTCATAGAACATAAGACAAACAAGCCACCTGGTGATTTATTGAACAAGGAAGGAACACAGTATCGTTTTGCTTCTGGAGAAGAAATATCAATCGTTCTCTCGACATGCAATTGTAGCGGCATGTCAACCATTAACACAGAACGGCATAATTGAGCTGCCCATTTATTTGATGTATGTAGGAAGCATTCCGTGCAGCACATACATCATGGCAAAGTGTGGAGTCAACAATGCGCTAGTCGGGAGTGAACCAAGGATAACACTATGACAAGAATTGCAAGTTGTACACAATACTGAGGTTAGCTGAGGCTATGGTGTGCGGCATCTGTGTATTGCTGAGTGTTCCCATTTCTGTCCACGCGAAGTGTGGAATCAACAATGCATCCTGTAGGAGAGTAAGAAAAATAAACGCAACAAGAAAACAAGGGCGGTAAGTGCAAGTTGTACACAATATCGAGGTTAGCTGAGGGCTGAGGTTGCGGAGCGCAGTTGTGCACTGCTGAGAGTTGAGATCTGCGCGAAAGCAATAATTCTCTCACGGAAGGGGATCCAAGCTTTCAGGTACCGCCGGAAAGTGGTTCACCTGTTTCCTCCTTAGCTCGATCGATTTATTGGAGTATCCTATCGTACGAGCAGAGAACGTCATGAAAGCCAGAAACCGTTTGGCAGAAACACTCGAGAGTTATTGTTCATGTTTACCTGCCCTTTTTAGGAGCACTGCTTATATAAGGCCAGTTTACGGCGTGAATCGAACACGTTTGGGTTGCATTTATAGCTGTTCTTTCAGAGTTTACAGCACACCGTCTTGACTGTATGCTCAGGCGACATTGCCCAAGAAAACGACCGTCTAGGTGGGGTAAGCGCAAGCCATATTTACCAATTTCTGTTTCTGCTATATCGTTGAAGACAAACAAATCGCATTTTGAGACCTGACCTACAGAATCCACATAAAACAATATTTGGTTCAGAATCTACTAACTGAATTTCAATTAGAGGGGCCCAATAAAACAAAGAAATGAAGTTAGGGATCATGAACGTAAGTTTCGCAAAGAAGTAATAATAAAAAAAGCAATTTTGATTATGTTAACAACGAATGCAAACTGTGGGTAAGTGGGTAGCCTACCCACTTATCCTACCGATTGAGCTCTGCAATGCAGTGAAAGCAACTGAGCAGAGCGCAAGTGCGTGAAGAACAGCTGCGCTTCAAGGAGAGTGGTTTGCTACCGTGGGTAATCTTGTACGAAGACACAAACCAATGGACCTTTTCCGAGAAGCGTTCTGCGCACGCGCGAGCGCCCGATGCCAAGCGGCGGAAGTTGTCACGAAAAATCGAGGAAATTTGGAAGGAGGCTGTGGATCAGCGAGTAGAACACGCAATGCATATATATAATTGTGTTACACAAACAAAGAAAGTGGACGGAAAGAAAAACACGACGTTTGGGTCGTGTTTTTCTTTCCCGTTTTTAAAGTCGCGTTGGGCACGCGCCACAGCTCAGAGAGCGAAGAAACTGGTAGAGTAGCTACCATTATCGATTGGTAGCGCAGGTAGGTTACTTCCTCGATTTCTAGTTCGTGCAGCCACCGCCTGGTGCCGTCGGTATGTGGAAAAGGTCCATTGTGCGCTTTTTATTAACGCAAATTGTGTTTTATCCGTCGAACTTTTTAAAAATCGCCACGCTCGTGCTTTAAACTAAAATAAGGGCACTCCAACCAGAATCGGAGCAGCGACCAAGTGATTGTTAGTCGGATATCGGATATCCGACTAACAATCACTTGGTCGCTGCTAAATACGTTCTAGGGGAGCAGCCCACGAAACGGGCATTAAGTGCCAAAGCTAAGCATGTAAGGACATGCGAAGGCATTCCAAGTAGTGACCCGGAGATGATAAAAAATCAAAAACATTTATTGAATATTATCCCCACTCCAAAAACCCGCAGACCCATGGGGTTATGAAACCGTGTGGGTCCCACAGAAATTGTGTGGGTGTTCGGGTCCCTATGTGGCCCCGCACAGTTTGTTTGGGTGTGTGGGTCCTCACAGAGTTTGTGTGGGTGTATAGGTCCCCATGGGTCCCCGCACAGTCTGTGTGGGTCTACGGGTGCTCTGTGGGTCCTGCAGAGATCCTATAGGAGCTGTGTAGGACCAAAGTCCTGTGGGAGCCGTGTGGGTAGTTAAGAAACCGATAGGGTTTCTTAACCCCATGCTCTGTGGGCAATCTCTGTGGGAACCTGTGAGGGAATGCATGCTTGACACAGCATTTCACTGCAGACCATTGCCAAGAACCGGCTGGTTCTATCTTTATTTACTGCTTGGCTCTTCATTTCTCTTGTTTTCGCCAGTCGTTTATTTTTTCTCCCAGTATGTGGTTCACTTTTGATGTCGTCAACATTACAGCAATGACATCCAGATGATGTTTTTGGCCACGGAGGTTCATCACTAGGCATTCTGAAAAATATGCAATGACGGAATATTTAAAGGAGCGCAGCTTGTAGAGGTAAGGCTTAAACAAATGTTCATTTAGGTCACATGCCACATCACTTTCATGAACAGTTTCATTTGGAATAGCCGTTAAAATGACGCACTTGAAAATTAACATGCCCTATAAAATCAATAATTAAAAAGTTAATTAACAAATCTTGGTTTATTAGTCAATATATTGTGACGGTTATCTCCTTATCTATGTCCGCCGAGCCCCACAAATACACAGTGGAAAAAGCATCTACGTAACTCTCGCCCCCTTTTTTTAAAAATTATGTTCGAATTAAAATGGCACATTCTGTATAATGTCAAACCCGATTATATCGAACTATCCCTTGTATCAAACTCTTTGTGAACAGACTAGTAGCTGCAATAAAAATGCATAGCGAAAAATGCGGTTACATTGAACGAAAATTGCACGTCTCCCGATAGATCGAACTGCCAAGAGCGCAGTTTTGCTCTGCAAACTGGCTTTCCCCCAACGCGCTCCTGTTGGGGGAAAGCCAGCTTGCAGAGAAAGTTGGCATTTTTGTTTCTTTTGGGCAACCGCGTCGACCGCCCGGAAGTGGGGAGAGGATGAGCCGGTGAGACCTTGAAAAACAAAGAAGCGGCCACTGAATAGCCACGTGGAGCGTCCCCTATGACGTGCAGACGCTCCTTCGAGAGTAAACAACTTTTCTAAATATGTCGTGTTTGTTTGTTGTCAGATTCATTCAAACTTTCATGTAGAATTACCCACTATACCCGCTATATCGAACTGGTAGACAGTTTTTTGCGAGTTCGACATAAGCGGGTTTGACTGTGTAGCAATTAGCAATCATCGCCATTTGAAAGCTTTTTGCGTCCAGTTCCTGGTTTTGACAAGTATTGGACTCATGAAACATACCGTCACCACGTCACCGTTTTTCACAACCAAAATCCATCGAAAAACGTGCTGGTTATACCCTTAATGTAATTTTTTTTTTTACCCTTATGCCTGACTGCGCGGGCCACGTGTTTGAGACCCGACATATGGTGCCCCTCTCCTATCTACTGTTTGAGCAAGCCAAGATCAAACCATTAAAAATATGTAGAATGCTGATGCTGAATTCAGTTTAGAGAAAGTGATTAAGAGTGTTCAAACATCCTACCAGGCATTGAGAGTACCAATAAGCATCACATATTATAACCCTGCTTTTGTTTGCCACTGCATGAAAAGTACTTAGAGCTACTGTAATTTTGCACAATACCTACTGGGAGTTCACATTGTTCCATGGGCACATCGAAGTGACAAGGGCTTGCCTGAAAGCGGTGGCTTCAGCATTTCAAAGATCAGGACATAAACCCCCATGAGTCAAAACGAAGAAAGAAGAGAATTGTTGCAAATTGCAACAATTCTCTTCTTGAGAAGAAAATTTCACAGAGCCTTTTTTTTTTTTTTTGGTGAAGACATCAGATATTATTCAGGGCCACTTTGACATGTATTGCAACTGCAAATGATTGGAATAAAAAGGAAATGCCCTACGCATTGCTTACTTCATATAGCCAAAATAAAGGCGAGTGGCACCAAAAAAATAAATAAATCTGGTGCTTGCACGTAAAGTATAAAAAAATACAGCTTTTGTGTTTTACCGAGGTTACCTAATCTTCCCATAATTTTACTGAAAGCTTCCACCATTATGTTACACCTGTGCGCTCAATCCCGTCAGTTTTATGCGGTCTATCCAAAGACCACCGAAACATCGTGAACTCCCAGTATAATATCAACTAGCTGCCAAAATAATGCCTTGATTGAAAAGATTTTTCAAATAACTGCTTAGGTCACGATTACGTGAGATAATTTGCACTCGCCTCTTAGGAATACCACTTTCTTGGGTGTCAGAGGCAGCCTGCTGTCCTTGTTAAGACTGGCATTCGAGGCCACTTCGGTCACAGTCCTCTGCAGAAGGACACTGAACCCCCACAGAGCAATGGCCAGGTTCTTCACAGCAACGCTTGGCCTTATGTCCTAACTCACTATATTGTCACCCCAGGCTTTCCACGTCACCTTGACATCAACGGTCGTAGAAATGCATCTATAAAAAAATTAAAAGAGGAGGCAAAACCGATGTATTTGGTGGTGAGATCCTCTTTTCATGAAATGCTGCTTCGTGCATATTGATTAAAGTAAGCTTTCGTTAGTTTAACCACTTTTTTAATCGAATCATTTTCAAACGTCCTGGGAAGCGCCCATTCAACAGTACTACGCTGCTCGAGCTATCAAGCTCTTTTGTTACGTCTCCTGATTCTGCCGCTGTCGAACTGCAAGGGGTACTGGGTGGCAAGCCCTCTTGTAGCGTCGGCTGCTGGCGAAGATTATTTGGCCGGCTCAGAAAAACCTGACAGTACACTCACTGGCTGACCGTACGCCTTGGGATTTCGCTCTTCCCTTTCCAGCCCTCTTTGCCTCCTAGCCCAGCTTCTTAGATGGTGTTCCATGATCCCCCTCCCCTCCCCACCCCACCACCTGAATGTTTCGGTCGGCGTAATGTATAGACAACATGAGAAGATGCGCCCACTGATTTCGGTTGCCGGTGCAATGCGCGCCACTTTTTTACCTGTGTGCGGGGTTATTATGCAATCTCGAGCGTGGCTGGGACTATAAAACTAACGCCTTAAGAGAAAAGAAGCCACATTATGCTCCAAGATTGCTGGAGTTTCATTTCCATGTACCTGGTGAACATAGGAAGAATAGACAATTTTCAAAACCTAAGCAAGCAACATTGACGGTCGCCATTTCTTGGACACGAAAGCTGTGATTGGATCGAAGTCTATGTGAAACGCTGACGTTGCACTCACGTCTGTCCACGCCAATCACTGACGCGGCGCTTGTTTCCAACGCGTGCTCCGGATCCGCGTTTAAGAAATGGCGGCCTTGGACATGCACACATTTCTGAAAAGGGTTTATTGAATGGGCCAAAGGTAATTAATGGGGAATATGATGCTCCAAGTCTTTCTGCCCTATGCACTCCAAATGTTGAGCAGAATGTTAGAGATGCAGGTCTAAACTTTCTACAAAGAGATGTCGCCTTAGATATGTTTTTGAAGACATTATAAACTTTGTTCTTACACCACTGCTGTTGAAGTGATGCAACACCAAAAATAATAATTTGTGGCGATGGCGCTGAAAGAGAGATCTCATTTGAGCAACATTTATCGAGATCTACATGGTCAATGACAAATTGTCATGGCCTTTTCATCATGAAGACATTGCGCAAGCATAGAAATGCTTTCTATCCAGAAGTATCTCCTATAAAGCAAAAAATTACCAAATCAACTTACCATATCACGTTCTAGGAAGTTTAGGAGCTGATATGGATCCACCTCAGTGGGTGCTTTAGCAGCTGCTCCATCTAAGGTTGCAGGTATTGCAGCTGCATCACCAAGGCTGCACCTGTGTGGCACACGCTCTGCATAACAGGAGCTGGTGCTGCTGCCACTTGTTCTGTGAAAAATATAAAAAAATATGACATGCGTCAGAGCAGTGTGCAGCACTGCCACAAGATGTGCGCGGTGCTACACTAAAAGCTGAGAGTGGGGTGGCAAGTATATACCGATTCAATCAACCACCCACCAGCTTGGAGCAATGCGGCTGCACTCCGGTCCTTGTGTATACAGGGAGAGCAGTGCCACATAACAGAAGGCTGATTGCAGTTTGGTCCAGCCCATACACAGCTTCTATGACACCGTCAGCCAAAAACTTAATAGGTATAGTAAGGGTCGTGGCCATGACATTTATGATGCTGTAGCTTGTCAAAGAGAGTATGTCGAATGCATACCATGCTCCTGCAGTCAAGTATTCCTGGTTAGGAAATAGCACGGAATATTTTTTATAACAATCTACAGCAACGTTTCGCAACTCAGGAGTGTTCTGGAGAGTTTTACAGATCATAGCTTCTTGACTACACGGCTTGATAGACCAAGTAAAATGTTTTCGGATATATGTGAGGGAGAGATGTACAAGAATCTATGCAAAAAGTCCGTAGTTCCAGGAGTTCAGAGTTCGGAACAGGTGTGACAGAATTCGGCACGACAAATATGCCAATGTCATTAATTATTTTTGCAACATTAAAATGATTCTGAAAGTGCGACCAGCTACAGGGTGTATTCACGCATTTCTTGTGAGTGTTGAATTGTAGGTACAGCACGCTGGTTGTGTCCATGTCCGATATATGACAAAATATAATAAAGATCAATTCTGGAAACTTCTCTGAAAACCAATGAGCACGGTGACGAAGGACGAGAGTAGCACTGTTCACCACTCTCGCCGTTCGTTTGTGTTTGTGTGCTGCTACTAACAAGTGCACCAATGGGAAGGCTTTAGCCATTATTGGGAACACTAAACAAACAAATACAAAATACAAATACAACACACACAGCAACCCTGCATGCAAGTAGTGATGCACTTTTGTTGTCAACTCTGCATTCCGCTTACGAATGAAATGAGCAATTTCTCTACAGGCTTTCATTCCAAGCGAGTGGCATCAGAATTGCTAAATGCCTGCCCATAAACACAGTCTGTGTTAAAAACAATCCTAGGAGCAATAAGTTGCTATTATATTGCCCAATATGTAGAGCACCTTACCATAAATAGCCTTGGCAGTCTTCCATGAAGCCTGGACTTCAGCAGAGGAGACTGTCATCCTGTGTCGTCTCAGGACACTCAAATTAGGATGGGGAAATTGAATGCCAACTTTTGCTTGGCAAGTGCTGCAGTAAGTATAAAGATGAAAACACAGAGTAGAATACACAATAAAAAATATGATGGACCAACTTCAAAAAAGTGCACAAAAAGGCAAGGACAAAAGGACAGGAACACGTGGGACACAGACAGGTGCACACTAGCAACTCAATCTATTGAACACAAAAGAAAAGAAGAGAGGAGCAGAGAAATCAAAAAGGCTGTGCTCGGAGAACTGAGCTTCAGGAACCGGGGTGCGAGGCAAAGATGTCAGGTAGATTGTTTTACAGACACTCTAGAATTAACAACAGCCTTTCCATGTAGTAAAGTGGTGAGTTCATTCTAATTGAACATCTTAAAAATAGTGCACAAAAAACAAGGAATAAAGGGGAGGAATACATACACTACATACGAGTACAGATTCCGAAGTCACATAAATTAGAGAAAAAAACAATAAAGAATGCGGAAGGAGCTTTAGCAAAAGTTCAAACAGGTCCAAGTGGAATGTGCTAATTCACCCATATGCACAAGACTAAAAACAATTTGCTTGGTAGCTCACGTAACAGACGAATGTGCGGACACACTGGTTGCCCATACTACGAATAATAAAGGCCTAAAATAATCCTCTTGTATGTTTTTCATAGTATATGCTAATTATTTACGTTTTTTCTAAAAATGACATACACGAGTAGTGTACACAGTGCATAGATAGCTGACAGTTCATCGTGAATTTTAGAGAGATCGAGCTGTTTTAATGTATTAGCCATCCATCTGTTACCTTAACTGACGAGGAAATTATGTTTTTAAAATCTGCTCTTGCTAATGGGTGAATCAGCGCGTTCCACTTGGGCCTCTGCTCGAGCTCCTTCCGCATTCTTTATTTCCGTCTTCTCTGTTTATGCGAGTTGAGTGTCTGCGCTCGCATGTGGTCTATGTGTTACTCTCCTTGTCTCTTTGACTTTTTGTGAACTATTTTTCAAGGTGTTCAATTAGTACCAGCTCACCACCTTACTACAATCATGCAACAACCAAAAACAATGACAACCTACACCATTCGCTAAAGGCAGTGCCAAAGGGGAAAAAAGCAGAGATTTAATGAGGTATGAACACTATAGTTACACTGAACAAAATATACCTCCCATAAACTGGCGAGATACTACCTTAATTAAGGACATGATTGTAAATTACCCCAGAAACGGCGCCAAAAAATATTTCGCGGGAACAAATTGTTGCGATCGGGAGCGGTATGCTATACATTAATAACCATGGGGTGAATTTAACGCGGCACCAATTTTTGGCAATTCTTTTCTGATTACGAATCGCGAAAATGAAGTCGTTTGCAGACGACTGGGCGGCGGAAGCTACGGGCCTGCTCGATCAATCAATCGCTGCCTTTTGCCTGGCCCAGCTCTCCGGACAGAAATACGCACACAGAATCCACCCGTAGTGTCAAACCTAGAGCTTCGGCGATGGAGGGGCACCGCGCTCTTCCAGACATCAAATCTCCCCCCACCCCCCCCTTTCCTTTTCCGCCTTTGCCTGCCCGCCCGCCCGCCCGCCCCCATGTTCCAAAAATTTCCGCCGCTGCTGATGGACCTGGAGCGAGTACGCAGCCTAGGCGCTCATCTGTGACCGATAATTAACGCGAGGATGGAGTGCTCTGCATCAGGAAAAAGAAGAAAAACAGCCCCCCATAACACCATTCGCGCACAGTTAGTAATGATGACAAAAAAAAAAGTGATCTAGAGACAATAACAAGCATTTTGAACGGAGGAAATAACAATATCTCGCCCGAACGAACAAAGAAAGGAACTTACTTTGGAACGACCGTGACACAATCATGGCTGTTGAGCAGATTCGACGTAGTTCCTGATGTGTTCACAGTTCTTCCAAACAGCTATCATCAGCAGCAGAACGAAGAAGGGCGCGCGCTTGCTGAGCGTGGCCCCGGACTGAGGCATTCGATCCCTGGCTCCCGACTGTAACGGCCATAGGCCAGTCTTGTTCCTTTTCTTGTATAGACCTTTCCAGCGGCAGTCTCGAACGAAGCGATTTACAGCGCGCGTCCCTGGTTTTGAGAGGGTACGTCAGTGTTGCCCGACTGCGCTGAGCTGTGGAGTTTCTCGTCAGTGGGCTTTGGCAGCCTGCGTAGGCGCACTTCCGGACGCTGGTGGAGGCTAAATTGCCGCGTTCTATTCTTTATTTTGTGTTCAATGGCGAATAGAATTTCTCGGGGTTTTTAAGAATGCATTGTACTATTTTTGGGAACAAAAACAAAGAAATGAAAGCTGTTTTTGCGAGTCCGTGTGCGACAGAACAAACGCAACTGGAATGTTTGTTTCATTTTATGTTGATCTTTTTACGGCACCGTACACTCAGCCGCGTCAATCTACAAAGGTCTTAACCGTCGAAAATATTTGACCACACAGGATATCCGAATTGCATGGGTATTTTCCGCCCACGACATGCAATTCAACGAGTCTCATCACTCGAACAACATATATTGTACGTACCCCACGGTGCCGCGTTATCCAAACAGGATTTGAGAAATGTCAGAAATGTCTCAAATAACACAGCATATCCAATATACAGTGTCGACGATAGTCACTTCACGACGATCGGACGGAATCCGGCGTGTTTTGGGGCACGTTTTGAAGAGAGCTGCTTTTTTGCACAGTTTCAACGCAAATGAACGAACGTGTCTATTCTGTCCCCACACCCCGGACCAACCCTATCAGCTATGTTTCGCGAAGACCCGGAACACAAGCTGGGGAGGCTTTTTAGAGATTATCTCAACGGAAATAATCCTCCAAGAACGTCGAACTGCCCGCGTCGGGGGCTGCTTGACGTTCGCTTTCTTCGTTCGTTTCCTGCGAAGGTCGAGCAGGCTACGAGCCCTGGTATTCCCTGGTTCTCACAGTGGAAGATAACAAACAAAGGGTAAGCATCCGAAACAAGCAAATAAAGTAAAAACTTCCAAGAAAAGCTGGCGAACTCCGAATGCACAATGCAGCTGGGGAGTCACGTTGACCGGGTTTCCACAGCTCAGGCAGGTGGCAGAAATTTCTGGCTGATAGAGGTCGCTCGGTTCACAAAATGGCGGCGGCCAGAGAGCTCTTTTTGCAAAGGTCTATATATTGTGGGGATCCGTCCGGCCGCGTCCCCCTGGAGTCCCGTCTTTCCCGCATTTCCTCGCCCCCTTCGCCCGTTCTTCCCGCGCCCTGCCAAGGCCAAGCGGCCCGTCTCCTGCTCACCCGGATCCCTGGACGGGGGAGCGCCCCTCGGGGATCGTGCGGGGACCGTGGCTAGGGCGTGGGTGCTCACGTGAACGGGTCGTGGTGGGCACGTGCTTGGTGGGGGCGAGGATACAAAAAGGGAAGCGGGACAAGGGGGGCTCCCGAGGGGAGGAAGTGGCCGAGTGGGCTAACGCGTCTCAGCTCGGAGCGTGGAGCGAAAGCTTGCGCTGGGAACCTCCTGGGTTCGATCCCCGCCGCCCCCGCCCGTTTCGATCTGGATGAGTTTCGTACCGGCACGCGTTCGTGTGATCACTACTGCGTGATGCACGTTAAAAACCCCAGGTTAGCGGTTGTACCGCACTGGCTAAATTTCTCATCTACAGCTAAGAGACCGATTACCCGTTGAGGCGCATCACCATCAAGGCTGTATAAACATAAAGAGCAAACCATTTTTTTTTTTTTAGGGGGGCTCCCTTCTGAACCTGCGGACTGGACAGTGCGTGTGGCGGCGACGACAAGGACGACGACGAGGACGACGGGAGAGGACTCTGACCACCGTGTGAGTCTAATTAAATTGTTCTAAAAACGCACAATGTGTGGGTGACTTCTTGGGGAGCGAGCGAGGCACGTCCCGATCGGGCGTCGATTAGGTAGCGACCCACAATATTAAACATCAGAAAGCCAACTATGGCTGTTCAGACATAACAATTGGCGACGAGGGAAACTCACGACCCACCGGACACACTGCCTCGACAACGAATGCCCACCAGCGCAACGCCATGGCCACGCCTGAGTTTGGTCGCATTCCAGAGTTCGACGGCAGCTCCAGCTCATGAAATCCTGGTACGGGCGGCTGCAGTTTTTTTTCGAGGCTAACGATGTAAAGGACGCCTCGAAGAAACGTGCGCACCTGCTTACACTGTGCGGGGCGGAGACCTACGACGTGGTCTGCGCGCTCGTACAACCCAAGCAGCCAAGCCAGGTGACTTTCGACGAGATCGTCCAACTTCTGAAGGCTCACTTTGATCCGACCCCTTCCGAAGTCTTCAGCAGAGCACGCTTCCAACGTCGCGACCAGGAGGTCGGCGAAACGGTCAGTGCTTACGTGACAGCCCTGAAGAAGCTCGCTGCCGACTGTAACTTCGGTACCAGCGCAGATCAAGCGACAAACCCGACTGTCCTTCCCCTGGAAGTGATGCTGCGGGATCGCTTCGTGTGCGGCCTGCGGAGCGAGCAAGTGCATCAGCGCCTCTTCGCTGAAAAAGACTTGACCTTTCAGAAGGCCTTCGACTTCGCTCTGAGAGCGGAGAACGCCGCGGAGGATCAAAAAAAGGTGAAGTCGGAATTCAAAGACGTGCACAAGGCAAGTGCAACTAGCTGCCAGACACGGAACCAAGATCGGTCCAGGAACCGTCCAAAGGCACGGAATGCTCAACGCTGCTGGCGGTGCGACGCACAGCACAGCCCGGACACTTGTAGATTTAAGACAGCCTCCTGCAACTACTGCAAAAAAATTGGGCACATTGAAAAAGCGTGCATCAAAAAACGAAAAGACACAGACAACTCGCACAAGAACCACAGTATAGAGCTACCACACACCTTGCTGCGGACAACTGCACCAGACGTCAGTCACCAACGCTCAGGGGACACGTCGACACTGTACGAGCTCAACTCGGTGCCAACTGCTTACAGTTTGCCGAAGTTCACACTGAAAGTGTCGGTTGACAACAAGTGCCTGACCTACGAAGTCGACTCGGGAGCAGCCTGCACGCTCATCAGTGAAGCAACATTCGGCTCCACATGGACTAACGACCCGCCACGGCTGGAGACCAGCAACGTCTTCCTGCGCACGTGGTCCGGCCAGTCGCTTCGAGTTTTGGGTACCACAGACGTGCAGGTAACGCACAAAAGCAAGACCTGCAAATTGCCACAATTGGTTGTCAGAGGAGCCGGGTGTAACCTTCTAGGGCGGAACTGGTTTTCACACCTCGGGATAGACATCGCTGGGATCAATGAGGTGTCGGACGGCGCAATTGTCGCCAGGCTGCGAGACAAGTACCAGCCTGTGTTCGGCGAAGATATCACAGGACATGTCGGCCCGGCAGTTCAACTTGAACTGGTCGAGGGCACAGCACCGAAGTTCTTGAAAGCACGGTCGGTCCCCTTTGCTTTGCGATCAGCTGTAGAAGCTGAACTGGATTGACTGCAAGACCAGGGCATAATAGAGCCAACTCCGCACTCAAACTGGGCAACGCCTCTGGTATTGGTACGTAAGAAGAACGGCACGCTACGCATCTGTGGCGATTACCGCTGCACAGTGAGCTTAGCAGCTAAAAAGGCAGCGTACCCACTTCCGACAGCAGACGAAGTCCTCAGCAACTTGAGAGGAAGCAAGGTATTCAGCACCCTCGATCTGACCCAGGCTTATCAACAGCTCCGCGTAACTCCTGACACAGCAGAGGTGCTAACCCTCAACACGCTGAAAGGACTTTATAAGGTCAAACGGCTTCCATTTAGGATTTCAGCGGCGCCAGCCATATTCCAGCGCTTCATGGAGTCGATGTTGACTGGTATCCCAGGTGTATGCACATACCTGGATGATGTGATCGTCGGTGGAAGGGATGCCACAGAGCATGTCACGCGACTGGAAGCTGTTCTGAAACAACTTGAGAAGTACAATCTGCGCCTTGGAAAAGACAAATGCTGCTTCGGGGCTCGGGAGGTCTTCGTTCTGGGACACCGAATTGACGAATCGGGCGACCACACTACAGAGGAGAAGGTTCGAGCCATTGTGGATGCTCCAGCTCCGACTTGTAAACAGGCCTTACAGTCATTTCTCGGAATGCTTGCATTCTATGACAGATTCCTGAAGGACAGGGCAGCTATCGCCAGCTGTCTTTATAAACTCCTTCAGAAGAACACTGTGTGGAGATGGGAAGACAGGCACCAGAAAGCATTTGAACAACTGAAGAGCTTGCTCATCAAGCAGACAGTACTGGCACACTACGACGAAAGGAAGGAACTTTTTGTGTCCTGCGACGCTTCGCCTTACGGCGTCGGAGCCGTCCTTTCTCAACGTGACGACCAGGGGCGGGAGGCACCGATCGCTTTCGCTTCACGTACACTTGGACAAGCAGAACGGAACTACGCCCAGCTGGACAAAGAGGGCCTTGCAGTGGTGTTTGGAGCCCACAAATTCCACAAGTACATCGCGGGAAGGAAAGTGACATTCATCACTGACCACCAACTCTTGCTGGGCATTCTGAGCCCAAAGAAACTGACAGCTCAAGTCCTCTCTCCACGGATGACCAGATGGTGCATGAAACTGTCTTCATATGACTACGACCTTGTCTACCGGCAGGGCAAGAATCACCAAAACGCTGACGCATTGAGCCGTCTGCCACTAACAGACAGTGAGGATGAGCCATGGCCACCTGGTGACATACTAATGTTTGAAGCCTTATCAAGACCACCATTCACAGCCACGGAGATACCTTGTCTGACACAGCAAGACAACACTTTGTGTGAACTGTACACCGCCGTACAGAATGGCACAGCGGACAAACTCGAAGGTGACAGGTTCACGCCATACAAGCGGAGAGCTGCAGCACTGGCACTTCACCAAGGATGCCTTACCTGGGGCTCTCGGATCATCATCCCCACGATAGCACGTCCTCGTGGCCTAGCGCTTATACACGCAGGCTACAGGGGCATGGTGGCAATGAAGAAGTGTGCACAGACCTACGTCTGGTGGCCGGGGCTTGACAGCGAGATTGAAGGGACGGTACAGAACTGCCGTGAATGCCAAACGACACAGAAGAACCCACCAAAGGCTCCGATGCCTGTCTGGGAACGTCCAGAGACACCCTGGCACACGCTGCATCTAGATTTCGAATTGCCAGTGCACGGACAGACCTACCTTGTTGTAGTTGACGCGGGCACAAAGTGGGTGGAGGTACTATCGGGGAAAAATGAAATGCGAACAGAAGAGCGCGTGGCTTGCCGTACAGGCTGCGCCACCTGGAAGTGAGCCTAGGGGCGAGGGTGCGTGGCCTACTCCGATGTGTTCACGCCCTTCGCTCGGCGCTCCCCAAGCTTCGGCAGTGCGCCTCTCAGTGCGCTGAAAGCTGTCACCGCTATCTTTGTCTGCTCGGCGCGTGGGCCGAGCTTTCTCGCACCGCACGCGCTGAGCCAGCAAAGATAAGCGGTGAAAGCTTTCAGCGCACTGAGAGGCGCACTGCCGAAGCTTGGGGAGCGCCGAGCGAAGGGCGTGAACACATCGGAGTAGGCCACGCACCCTCGCCCCTAGGCTCACTTCCAGGTGGCGCAGCCTGTACGGCAAGCCACGCGCTCCTCTGTTCGCATTTCATTTTTCCCCGATAGTACGTCACATGCCACAAGCAACATGGGCAGCTGTTATTAATGCACTACGGAACCTTTTTGCTACGTTTGGTATTCCGCGGAAAGTTGTCTCCGACAATGGAAGCGCATCGTCTCCAACGAGATTAAGAAGTTCTACGCGTCAAACGGTGTGCAGGCCGTAACCGCAGCAGCATATCACCCTGCGACTAATGGACAGGCAGAACGATATGTCGCTGAACTCAAGAGGGCACTTCTAAAAGATACAAGCGGAAGCATACAGCGTCGACTTGCTCGCTTCCTCTTTCGACAGCACTCCACGACCCACAGTGCTACGGGAATGACACCGGCGAAACCGATGTATGGCAGAGAGCTACCCTGCCCCCTTGACCTACTTCAGCCGAAGACAGCAACGGAGGCCAAGGAAAGTCAAGATCCACTGGGTCCAGCTCGCCGCTTCGCCAGAGGGAAGAGAGTACTGGTCCGCCAGTTCCTGACCAAGCCAGTCTGGGTTCGAGGCAAGATCTTGCGACGGGCAGGTCCACGTTCTTGGCTCATTGAATGCGTCGGTGGCAAGGTACGTCGCCACTTGGACCATATTCGGAAAACGACACAAGCAGAAGAGACCTCGACGCAACCGGCAGAGTGGAGCGTGACAAATGACCTCGGGTGAGCCGGATGCTCCGCAACAACTGCCAGCAACTAAAACATCCCAAGTGTCCGGAAGACAACTGCGGTCTCCACGGGCCAGACGTCCCCCAGACCGTTATAAGGACTTCGCCGTAGGGGGGAAGAATTGATGTGTTCGCAGTTCTTCCAAACAGCTATCATCAGCAGCAGAACGAAGAAGGGCGCGCGCTTGCTGAGCGTGGCCCCGGACTGAGGCATTCGATCCCTGACTCCCGACTGTAACGGTCACGGGCCAGTGTTGTTCCTTTTCTTGTATATATTAAACATCAGTCAGCCAACTATGGCTGTTCAGACATAACAGTTCCACGGCTCACAGTCGCTTCCTTCTTTTTCGGACACATTTGAAAGTAAGGTGAACTCCACGCATCACGACTAATCGGTAAATTTACCTTCAGACAGAGATATGAAACACACACGGCCAACACGACCGGCGAAACGTGCAAAACAAGGTTGTGGATTGGATTAGATTGCATTCTTTGGCTATTATGGATGCCGAGCGACTTTACGGAGGCTATGGTCGCGTATCTTCAACACGCTTGCAATAAAACGATCAGCAAAGCGCATTAAAAAACTACTAGCAGACGCAGTAATAATAAATTATTCAGCATGTCAACATTGCCACAATATTAGAAATACGATCCTTGACAGGTAGCAAAAAATTAAATACGAGGCTAACCACACAATGTATCCAAACAAATTCAATAGACATATAACCTCCTAAAAAAATTTACCGCCTCTCCACGTGGTGAATGATGTTGATTGGGGCGAAGCTCTGGTGGTGCTAGTCTGCGTAGACGCTGAGCCGCAGCATGCCGAGCCTTTCGTTCGTTTTCGTCCATGTCAGAAAGAGAATGTGTGATATGGAACGTGGTTATATACGTATTTGAGCATTTGATCGCAGCGCCCTCTCGTCTATAAACGTCGAGCCAATGCATACATAGTTTAACGCGATTACATACGCATTTGACCGCAGCGCCCTCTCCTGTATAGACGTTGAGCGGCTACATGCAACGTTTCATTCATGACATCCCCAGCTCTTGAGGTACTACCACATCTCAGAGCCCCCTACTCGTCCCGCAGTCGTGGCCGAGTGGTTAAGGCGATGGACTAGAAATCCATTGGGGTCTCCCCGCACAGGTTCGAATCCTGTCGACTGCGCAAACATATATTTCATCATTTTCTTCAACATTGCATCATTTTTTTGCCCTACACGAGCACGTGAGCACGTGCTCACGTGCTCGCGAGCACGTGGGCACGTGAGCTCACGAGCAGGAGCACGAGCACCGGACGCCGGACGGACGGACGGACATGGCTAGCCCCTAAAGGCCGGTTCAGACACTTGCGTTTGAGTGCGTTTGACTGCGTTGCGTCGAGAACCGAAAGCGAGTCACCAGCACATCTGTGCTTCGTATGAAGCGTGGAACCCAATAGAAAAAAGTAGCTTGGCACGCGACATAAGAAGCAGGGATGTCCTGGTTTCTCGCAGCCGCAACGCAGTCAAACGCAGTCAAACGCAGTCAAATGCAACTGTCTGAACCAGGCTTTAGGAGCTTCGCCCCTAAAACTTTTCTTTCCTGTTGGGCGTTTGGCCTTTCGTGTTAACGCGCCGTGCTGCTGATTATGTGGTCGGTGATACGAATCCCAGTAGAGCGAAATTGTTTTAAAGTCTTTTTTATTAAGTTTTTGTTTGTTTTTATTGTTTTAATATTTGCTATGTTTTTAGCAGTCGCCGGCTCCCAACATTAGGGTAAAAATCACGCAGAATCTGAAAATAGAAAGTGTGAGCCCAAGTTTGAATTGATGCAATACACAAACCGTGGCCCTCTTGTTTTGCCGGGATAATTCGCTCCCTCCATGCTATTAGGTGGGTCAGTGTAGTAGGCAAACAGCGGAAGTCCTTTCAACGAAGTAAGGAAGGTAATAATAATGGGAATAGTGAGAGCAAAATGGGAAAATGTGTAAATGGTCAAACTGCCACAGTGATGCAGTCAAAGTTTGTTTGAAGGCGGTCATCTTTACCCACTATTGAAACGAAAATACCGCTATTTTAAGGCAGTTATTTACCTGAGCTCATTCGCCCTACGTATTAAGCACATCTCTTAATTTTTTGACTTCCGGAAAGTAGTACTTAATTTTGTTCTGATACATCCTGATTTTACTTATCGAGGTTGCACTCTGCAGTTTTACTTTTTTATTAGGCCTAGACATGTTTTTATTTCTGACATCCAAGAACAGTGCGGATGATTAAACTAGCTTTCATAAACGGTATCGTTCGGTGTTTTAACAATTGTTTCGTAGCGTCAAGGGGTCACATTCGCAAACCCGGCAGTGTAAACATCCACAACGCATTGTTGTTTCTCGTTTTTTCCTGCTAAAAAAAGAAAAAAAGTTTTTATATTCCCGTTCCTCTGGTGCGGTATGTCGTATAACATAAGCTATCGGGGGACAGATGGTCTGGCTATGTGAACATTTGAAATATTTCTGTGAGGTGATCGTAACTACCACAGAAGACAGTCGAATCCTGCCTGAAATAGCATCTTTTCACACTCAATTAAAATCAACAATAACATGATCTGAGGAGAGTTATGTACCTCTCGTGGCGTCGTAAGCATTAAACACATCTCATACCTTTTCTAGTTTCTGGAGAGTAATGTTTATTATTGTTTTTGTAGCTCAAAGTGCGTGCTCATTCCTGCCACATGTTGTTTTCATTTGGAGGCTCCGCTATACCGCTTTTATTTTTTATCTGAGCCAAACACGTGCGTATACCACCGGACGTTATCAAATTAAACTAGATTCCTGAAAACGTATCGTTTGGCGTTGTAAAATTAATTTTTTTGTGGCGTACGCGTTCAGATTCTCATGGTATATTCGGCTGGTCGCTTTTCAGCCTCTTGGAGCGCTCTGAAAAGCCGGTGTGCATTCGGGTGGTCGATGCGAGGCGCTCCAAGTATATTCAGCTTGTTCTTTCGGAGCGCTCTCGAAGCTCCGACTCTCGCCGTCCTCCGAATCGGAGCGGTTTGAGGCGCTCTGACTTGGAAGTGGGAGCGCGCGAGAGATCTGGCTGCCGACCGGTCACGTGACTCCAGCCATTCCGCCATTTTGCTTTTGTGCTGGAAGCGGACGGCGAGAACGCGGCTACTCCGCAGAAAGAGGGCTGCGAAAAACAGCCGTCAGTCTCGACGCCGTCACCGTTGTGTTGTGCTCCCCGAATTGAGGTGAAATGTAGTTGAAACGAAGACGTTTAATGTTAGGGGTGGTACCGTCAGTGCTGCTGGCGAAGCCAGCAGACAGCGACAACACCAGCAGCTCGGACGACGACGACGAGGGTCGTGTGTACGAAGCGAAGTTTGCCGAGTTGTTTGATGCACCTTGTAGGGTGCCCAAGGTCAAGGCTTATGTTTCTATAGTGCGAACCTACCCGGACAAAGCGGTAAGAATAAAAATACGAGAGTTTTCAAGCTGTAATGTTGTCTTTTTTTTTATAGTTTCGCAGGAACTTCCGCTTGGCACGGCTGGCTTGCGATGACCTTATCAGCGTCCGCGTTGACGGCTGCCATTTTTCAAGGATTAACGGATGGATGGGTGACTGAATACTGCTGAACCCTTTGAATCCGAGAAGCAAAAGTTCCGCTAGAGGGCGGCTCGCGCCGTTCACTAGTGGCGCAGGCCACCCTCTATTCGCTAGGTTTGCCGCTCTGAAAAGTTGAGGAGCGTTCGGCTGGGCGCGCCGATTCTCTCGTACGATGCGGAGGCCGCTCCGGGATCTGGTAGCTCCGACTCGGATAATTGGAGCGCTCGAAAGTGACCAGCCGAATATACCATCAATATCCTGAATGTGTTTTCCTCACCGCATTTATTTTTTCTCTCGTTTTCGCGATAAAACACGTCAGCCTTGCCATGCTGGGATCAAATACGCCAGCGTCGGCAGTCATTTACGAAAGATTTATCAACGCAAACATTTCCCCTCGCTACTCATGCTATTCATGCCGCAGTTCGTCAGAATCTCAATGACTTGACTGCATAGTGAAAACGGCAAAAAAAAAAATAATAATAAAGCGATGTTGGTCAGTAAACGGAACTTCAATGGCGGGGCTCGCCAGCGTGAAGAGCAAAGCGCAGATTCCGGAAAGTTACTGAACTTCCATGTAAATACTGGCCATCAAAGACAGCAAAATACCGATGCCGGCCAGTTACTGAACTTTCATGTGAATACTGGCCATCAAAGACAGCAAAATACCGGTGCCGGCCAATTACTGGAACCTCCATGGAAATACTGGCCAGCAAAGACTGCAAAAACACGATTCCGGCCAGTCACTGTAACCTCTGCTGTACTGGCCAGTGAGTAAGATGAAACGCCGACGCCGGCCGGGGCCGGTAAGCTCACCGGCGCCCATGGCCGGGCGCCGCTATCCTGTTACAGGACCGGCCGGCGTAGTCCCGATACCGGCCGACGCGGTGTGCTACCTGTAGGCAGACTTGTACACGTTACTGAAAAATAGTAAGGAATTACATTTACAATTACTCAAGGCTAAATTGTAATTTATTACAATTACAATTACCCTCACATAAAAGTAACTGACCGTTACCCCAAAAAGTAATCCGTTACTTTCGTGGCGTTACTTTCAACATTATTGTCCTCAAGTAAGAAAAAAAGGGAAGAGGGTTATTTAAGTTCTTATTGTTGCAACCTGTTCCATTTAATGACCTTGAGTATTTTGAGCAACAACAGTGACTCTCGAAAGTCTTGTCAGACATTTTGCGTTATTTCTTACTCAATATGTCGACTGCTACGCTGAACACCCTATGAACTGAGGCACTGGATGGGAGTTCCATATTGTTCCTCACGAATGCTTCATGCTCTGCAATGAGCTTTTTCAGCGAAGCAATGGAAGTACTATTTACCTCGAAGATAGAGCAAAGCTTCTTCGTTGCAGCTGTTGCCGCGAAGCTGTGGAAGTCATCATACATCTAGCCAAAACTAGAATAAGTATTGATTTATGTCCATCTTACTATACCGACATATATTGCCAGACAATAGCAAAACATATAGTTGTAACAGTAAGGTTATAATTAAATAATAAATAAGGTTTGGCTCGATATTCCTCTTCCTTTGGTTCTGAACAGGTCGGGCCTCGGTTGAGGCGTTGGTGAATAAAAAAAAACGTTTCCAGTATATAAATATAAGTAATAAATAAAAGGACACTCATAACAACAATTAATTAGAACGTCGGTTAAAACAAGGAAATGTAAACGCACGTTTGCCGTGTGTACCTTTCTTGGTGCCGTTCAAAAACGCACGGAGCACGAACCGACTGCAGTTTACTCCGGTGTTCTCCAGGTAGACGTCCGCTGATGCCACGGGCAGCGAAGGGCAGAGTACTAAGTAAGCCGCGCTATGGCCCCACTCACGAGTTTCACTCTCTCCTCAAGCCCAGAATATCAAGTCTACGTCAGCCACCATTATGTTTTATTTCTAAAGAATATCTGCTTGAGATAGGATGCGTCCTGCTGGGGTAAAAACAGGAAGAAGAAGAAGAAGGAAGGACTATTACCATTTTCCAAGTGCTCGCAAAAAAGCTGACTCACAAAAAGGGTGACTGAGATGGAGATAACCTGGCTGGAATTCACAAATAAAGTGGGCCAACCCTAGAAGTTGGACTACAAAAAAGTAAGTAGCTTTTAAAACAGGGTAAAATAATGTGAAAGAAACAGAAAAAAATACATCCTGGTTTATAAGAGAAGATGATAAGTGTGCAGCAACGAACAAGGATGCTTGTGGCAATAACACCTTCACATATTATCACATCTCTTTTAGTGGATTTTAGGGTAGACGGAGCGTTGTCTCGTGTTGTGACATTATGAAAATGGTCGTAGTCACTATAACCGAGAAGGACATTGTTAATTCTTGTCTGTGCACTCACCACCTCGAGGTTATCGAAGAGGCACACAATCACTTGGTGTCCTCCTCTCCCCGTCTTCGATCGCAAAGAAAAATCAAAGGGACTAAAAAAGCGGATGTAACTTGCCCCCCCCCCCCCTCTTTTTGTTTTTTTGTAGAAATGTTTATTTGGATTTTTTGACATTGTTGTTAGCGTCTAAAAAAAAATAAATTCAGGGGCTTTGTGTTGCAAACAAAGGCTTTGCGGAACTGAAGAGTGCCAAGCCTCCCTTTGCGCTGGTCAATTCGCGCGATAGTGTCATTGCGCTCGACTTTACCGAAATCAAAACAACCCTTTCTTTAGAAAAGGGGGGAGGGGGGGGGGGTTGGCCCTGAAAAAAAATGTAACGGATTACAAGGAATCCGTTACGTAAAAAATGTAAGGGAATTACTTTAAAATTACTCCAGGAAATATGTAATTATTCCGTTACAAAATTACTGATAAATGTAAGGGATTACAAGTAATTTCGTTACTTGTAACGGATTACGTACAAGTCTGCCTGTAGGTACCCCGCATCCCCACAGGCTGCGGGGTACCTACAGCAACCGACATAATTTCCTACATGTCCATAAAAGCCAGGGTTCTATCCCCACAGACTCTGTGGGTTACCTAAAGGACCCCCCAGGCTGTGTGGGATACCCAAAGAATCCCCCACAGGCTCTGTGGGTTACCCAAAGGAGCCCTTACAGGCTGTGTGGGTTACCCAAAGGACCCCACACAGCAACCCACATGTCCCATAGGCCCACAGGCCTGACCGCACAGAGCAGCCACCTCGGTGGCTCCGAGGCGAGAGCGCTGGCCTACGGATCCCCATGTGGCGGGTTCGAATCCCGGCCGAGGTGCCCGCAATCTGACGGAGGCTTATTGCGGAGGAGGCGCCGTGTAACCGAGCTTTCGGTTGCACGTCAAAAGATCCCCAGGTGGTCCAAATTAATCCTCAGTCCTCCGCTGGGGCGTGCCAGATGCCCGTCGTTGGTTTAGCACGTAAAACCCCCAAATTTGACTTTGACTTTGACTGACCCCACAGAGATTTTAGGACACCCAAACACCCCGATGGGTGCCCCATAGAGGGCACCATGACAGAACAGCACACGACAAAACAGCACACGACAAAACAGCACACGACAAAACAGCACGCGACAAAACAGCACGGTCAAAACAGCACGTGTCAAAACAGCACAGCGTCAAAACAGCACGGCGACTAAACAGCACGCATCAAAATAGCACGCGACAAAACAGCACAGCGTCAAAACGGCACAGCGACAAAAGAGCACGTGCCAAAACAGCACGGCGTCAAAACAGCAAAACGACAAGACAGCACAGCGTCCAAAAAAATGTGTTTAGGAAATTATTGCGGTAAATATTTGTAGACTCATAAACTGCTCGGTTCTTTTCGGTTTATTGACGAAAATCAGTATACTGACGAAAATGTAATATTTAAAACCGTTTGTTTAAAATCTATAGTGAGTTAACCAGGTACTGATAATTGTATTTGTTGTGGCAGCCGACGCTACTTGTTCTGCAAGACACACTGGGGCCCTGTCGCGATCTGACATTATTTTCGTGTGCCCGTATTTGTACACAGGACGAACAAGAGCTTCACTACTGCTTCGGTCAGAAAGGAAAAATGTCAAAATCCAGAAATTTGCAAGCATTGTACTCAGTGCGATTTTTCCCCATTGTCACGACTGCGAGAGGTGGTAAATTCGCGACAACCACAGAAACGGCTATAAAACAATCGTATTTATTCCCTTCTCGAGTAGACGGAAGCTAGGGTTGTTAAAAAGTGTGCGGAATTTACAGGCGCGCTTGATTTGCATTGTGCAGTTCACGATTAGATTTTCCTCTTCCCTATCACTATCCCTATCAGGTCCCTATCAGGTCAAAAACCCAGATTTCAACCTGAAGACCCCTGCGCCCCCGGAGCTTTTGTTGAAAGTTGAACCGACCTCTGAGACAAGCTGAAAACTGCGAAAGGAAGGGGTCATATAGTCAGGAATGAATTGCATCCCCCCCCCCCCCCCCACCCCTCCAAACGCCCTCGAAAATACTGACTTTTTTCAATTAATACTGACCTTTTCTTTTTCTGCTGACTATAAACGACACGGAAAAATCCGACAAACGCAGCAACAAGAGCTTCGCTGAAGGAGGTTCGAACAATTGCACTCGTTTGTTTAAAGCTTTCCGCTGGATGCCGATCGGTAACTCCTCTTGTGATAAAATTCGTGATCCACTACCAACTGCCATGCCTTGTAAACTGTAAGTCAGGCAGATCCAGTTTTTTTTTTTTTTGTGGTTATAAGTTTAGTCATATTCAGCATATATTTTATTATGTGGACTGCTACTAGTATTCATCATTGTAACTGACTCTTGTAGCCTCGTGAAAAGCCCAAGGGAGGGTCGTGACGTGATATGTTTTTTTTTTTTGGAAAGGGGGGGGGGGGGGGTTCCGTGTTGCGGAGTTTGTAAAGCTCTGAAATAGGCAATAAATTCCTTTATAACCTAGGGACCATAAATGAAAAGGTCAAGGAGGTTCGATATTATTCGCGCAGAGAAAGGTGAAGAACGCGCGTGAAGTTGCTATATGCGTGCTGTATTGTCGCCGTGCTGTTTTGACGCCGTGCTGTTTTGGCACGTGCTCTTCTGTCGCTGTGCCGTTTTGACGCTGTGCTGTTTTGTCGCGTGCTATTTTGACTCGTGCTGTTTTGTCGCCGTGCTGTTTTGACGCTGTGCTGTTTTGACGCGTGCTGTTTTGACCGTGCTGTTTTGTCGCGTGCTGTTTTGTCGTGTGCTGTTCTGTCGCGTTCCCCCCATAGAGACCTCTAGGACCCCACACAAATTTTCTGTGGGCATACATAGCAATTCTTCCCAGCGACAGGAGCACGGCAGCTACACGCAACTTGAAAATTATTTAGGAGTGATGCCCCGTCGCCGAAGGAGAGATAACAGAGAAATTAGAAGAGCCGATAAGTGTCGCAGATATTGAGCAGGCAATCAAATCACTGGCAACAACAACAACAAAAAAGCTCCGGGTCCAGACGGATTAACTGTGGCATTATACAAAAAATGTATACACGATATTGCTGCGCGTCTGCACGACGTCATAACCAAGGCGAATGAGGCAGAAACGTTACCGCCTTCCTTTCTAAACACCCATAGTGCAATTATTCCTAAAGTGAATGATGCACACAAATTAAGAAAAGTTAAGAACTACAGACCCATTGCTTTAGGTAGCGTCGACTATAAAGTATTAATGAAAGTTCTCGCACGACGACTATAGAATGTTATATGCGACATAGTAGGGTATTACCAGACCTGTAGTAACCGACGTAGATCTATTTTAACGAACATGCACATTGCGAGAAGTGTATCAGGGTTGTGCGGTGCTGAGGTTGATCAGGTTGCCATTCTCCAGATTGATCTGGAGAAAGCACTTGACCGAGTGCAGCATACCGTCCTGTAAAAGGTGTTAGATCATGTACGAGTGGGCAAAGTTATGAGAAAATTTGTCCAAATGGCATATACGGGATGTACAACACAGATTATGATTAACGGTAAACCAACATCACGGATTTCTGTGGAATCGTCACGTAAACTGGGTTGCCCATTATCACCTTTGTTGTTTATTATTTATTTAGAGCCCTTTTGTCGAACTGTAATAAGCAATACGCATATTAATGGGTTTCGATTACAAAATATAGAGGTCAAACTCCAGTCCTATGCCGATTATGTTGCCCTATTTTGTAAAGATAAGGCTAGCATCACAGCAGCAGTCTGTGAAGTGCATGCCTACAGCGAGCTTACGAGTTCAGCCGTCAATCGCAAAAGTGCAGCGGCCTAGGGCACGAAACATGGGCCATAAAGCCCGACGTTTTTGAAAACATAAATTTTACGTCGACACCGCCAAAGTACTTAGGCGTTCCTCTGCAACGTTATAAAAGACCGAACATAAACTGGTCATCTGTAGTACAGAAAACGCGCGAAACAGCTGGCAAATGGAGAGAATGGGATCTGTCTATTTTTACGCGCGCTACTGTTTGTAATAATTTTTGAATCGCTAAATTTTGGTATGTGCTCCAAGTGCTGATGTGTGCTAGAGTGAATATTCAGAAATTAGATCATGTTTTTGCCATTTTCATCTGGAGATCGGGATGGGAGAGAATTCGTCGCTACAATTTGTTTCGTCGCGTCAGTAAAAAAGGGCTATCGTTATCTCACGTGTTTTTTAGGCAGACTGTATCCCGTTTTATGTTTCGTAGAGAGCAAACCAACCCCTTTCTTCGGACGTTAATTCAGACGACACTTGCAGTTGAAATTAAATTGTTTGTTGTTTCTTCATGTAGACCGAAGCAGAGGAAACTTAGCAGCTTTCTTCGGGAAGTGGTCGAAGCGTGTCGTTTTTTTGCCTGTACGTATTTCTCTTCAATTCATGTCGACGGTGACACGCAAGCGCTTAACTCGTGACCTTATTGAAAGTGTTTTTCCTGAACCGTAGTACCGTTCAATGTTTCATGCAGGCCCAGAGCGTAATGTGTTATCTAGAGTTAAAAGGATGATCGTTGCCCATTCCATTAAGACATTGTTTTCCTGTTACACACCAACACACTCCCTGTCAAAACTTGGCTTGAGGGGAAAAAAGTTTAGGTACCGTGCGGCGTTGATTGTTTATTCTGCAAAAAGCTTGAAACTATCGAACATGTTTTTCTCGACTGCTGGGACGCTTTTCTTTTCTGGGACGCCCTCCAGCGAACTATGAAAAAAAGACTTGCCCTTAACCCCAACGGCATTAGGTTTGTTCCTGTGGTGAAAGAGGTTGAAATCTCTGGCATTAGGTTTCTTCCTTTGGTGAAAGAAGTTGAAATCCCTAGTCATTATCCTGGGCCTGCATGTCTCATGGAGAAGCAGAATGCTCTGAGGCATGCTGACGTGGACGCCCGGCCAGTACGTATGTATTTCATAAAATCTGTCTGCAGACTAAAATCTGTATACGCCACTCTGGATTGTGCGCCTGTTGGGGGTCAATCCTAACGCACTTGAGACCTTCAAATAATTTTAAAATTTATTACCGCGCATTGGTCATCTTCATGAAGTGAGTTTAACAATGTGATCCTTTTGTTTTGTACATGTCCAAACCAGCAATAAAGAAAAATGGTAGCTTAGTTTTGTGGTAAGTTGTCTGCCTCATATCCACCGGATCCCGGTTCGATCCACAGTGTGGGCTTACTTTTTTAATTTTTTTCTCGAACATTTTATTTAGTCGAGGCGTTTGGCGATATTTACTCTTGTTTTTTATGATTAACACTGAAAAAAAATTGTTGTCGACCAACTTCGCTGAACTAAATGGTATGGGACTCGCTTTCCGGAGGTACATGGGGGACAGCGGGGCTAGGGTTACCGTCTGGACGCCGCGAAGTGGCGTGCACGGGGGGGGGGGGGGGGGGGGTCAAGTGGGTTAATAGTTCTGTAAGGAGGAGCCGCAGACTGTCGCCGCGAAGCAGTGTGAACGCAGGCGGGGGGCTGGTTTAACACGCTCCCCAGTGATATACGCGCCGTCCGAATATGAAATCCAAGTTCCTGTGCGTTGCTAGGATGTGTATCGTTGCTCGGGTGTCCTCCTCTCCCTCTTTTTTTTCCTCGCCGCGTTGAAGTTTTAAAGGGCAACTCCGGCCAAAACTCAAAATGAAATAAATTACTGGTATCGCTGTAGTGACATAAAATACGACCCCAGCCAAAATATTACGTCCGGGGACGCCGCATTCTCAACTAATACCAATAATAAAAATGCGACCCGCCGCGAGCCGCTGCTCCTTAGCGGGCGGTCAGCGGGTTGCCGATCGCAAAAGCAACATTGGGCCGTGACGTCAGTATCGTTCTCTTTTTTTCCTCCGGTCCGGGCGATGCTCGGAGTGCGCTTCTTTAAGCTGCTACCACCGCTACTTCGGCTAGTGATTGGCGTGTTTAGCCGTTGCTTTTATCTGTTGCCCCTGTAGCTTCGGTATAGTCTTTTGTTTATTTGCTTGTGAGGACTCCAAGACCCGTTTTAGCGAGCAACTCGGTGCGTCCAAGACTGCCCAGCTGTTCCTCGAAAGATACCGAGTGCAACTTGTAGCGCTGTGGGCTGCTCAAACAACCCGCTGCGCAACCCGGAGGTGCTTTTTCACAAGTTTCCAGCGGACCGGGAATTGGAGAAGGTGTGGGTGAACGCTGTTCGACGAGTGGACTTTGGACTTCGGCTTTTACGCGCCCTAGGAAAAAAGAACGAAAAAAACAGAGCCCAGCACACGTGTGATCGGGCGCCGCGGCCCACGCCGGAGAACCTCAAAGCTTCGTGTCTGGGACTGACCCGCAGCGCGAAAGCGAGAGGGCCCCCAGTACTGTACGTCACTGGCAGCGCGGCGTAGAGCAACGCCGCTATATCCACGGAGCCCCGATGACAATTTAGGCCTAGCGACGAGTACGGAAGACCGCACGCAAGGGGGCAGCCGCCGAGTACGGCACCGAACGAGTTCACGGGTTTTCCAGTCGCTAGCTTTTGGGTGTACGCACTAACTCTTCCTACATATGCTGGATAACTACCACGTATACAGAATTAAAACAAAATCAGCTTACCTCCTATCTTTAGACGGCTAGCGCAACAGAGGTAGGTGCCGCTCGGCCTGCGTACTCGTTGAACGAGAACGATCCTGACGTCACGTCCACATAGCAGCTGATTTTCAGTGTTGCCTGGGCCTCGAGCGGCTAGTTTCGGTTTTGTTGGCCGCGCCCCAAACAAAACTTTGAGGCGTCGGTATCTTTAAAACTACGCACAATAATGAGAAAAAAAAATTACACCTTGCAATTCAGGGACACTGACTGCGCTAAAAACAGTCCTAATCCCAAAATCGAAACTATGGACTGGAGTTGCCCTTTAAGCGATCAGATATACGAGTCGCTGCAGGCCACCAGGCTTCGGAGGGCGGGTTTCCCAGTGTCAGAACCGTATATTTAGAGAGTTTAGCCATTCATCAGGAAATATAGAAGACAAATGAGGAGGCGTCATTGCCGCAAGCGCGATGAGCGTGTTCCAGGGCGTCTTTACAAACTCGAATGTGGCCAACCAGAAGCCGGAAATATTACTCTGGCGGTTGTCGCGAGAAACGAAATTAATAAGCGCGTGGGAGTAACTCTCAGTGACTGAAAATATGGTGCACGTGACGTTTCAATCACGGTCATCCGAAATCATCGTGGAAGAGCGCGAGTAGCGGGATGATCGACATAATACGTACGTCAGGCGCCGAGGGCCGAAAGTCTGCCGTCCGAGCGGTCACACTCAGTCCGAGCAAAACAGAGCTCGAGTGGCACATTCATTTCTTACATCGTTCATGATCATAATCGAAACATCACGTGCACCCTATTTTCAACCACGAAGAGTTACTACATTTAACTCTTACGCGCTTATTAAAGCCATATTCCTATGATTAATACTTTTTCTCGCTTCCACCGCTAGGGGATTTTTTTTTCGGCTTCTGGTTGGTCAAGAGAGCATGCCCAGCCCTATGTCTGAGTCTGGTGCACGCTTTGGTTTTGCTCGCGCCTCCCATTGACCAAACTCGTTCTATACACAACTCTGCCCAGTGGGCCTCCTCGATAACATCAACAAGAACTTCATTATGCAGTCTGGGAGCCGTCCAAAGGAGGCCCCTTACGGGCCCCGGTCTTCCCGCCCTGCGTGCATGCCTTACACCCACAACACGGCACACCGACTGCGCGCTTGCACATCGATTCGGCACCAGAGTTCTCTTCACATGTAAATTTAAATTGGGAGGTTGGTGCAAGCGAGTCACCAACCCAGAACCCCTTCCCACATAAACAAAAAATGACAGGAGGATATACAAGACTGCTTACGCGTGGGAAGGCGAAAGCCTTATAGTCCCGCGGAAGAAATGTTTTCGAGTCATGTTTCTACACGTATTAAAGTTTAGGACGGCGTATAAGGACGACATCGAGGACGACGTCCTGAGATCGACGCCAAGTACGGCGTGTAGAACGACCTCTAGGACGACGTCGAGGACGACGTCAAGGACGGCGTCTAGGACAACGCCGAGGACGATCTTTTGAACGACCTCAAGGACGACGTCTGGAATGAAACTAAGAACAGCCTCTAGGACGTCAATAGCGACGTCAAGGACTACTCCTATGACGACCTCCAGGACGACCTGAAGGACGACGTCTAGGACGACGTCGAGAACGACGCCTAGAGGAGGGCACTTAAGGAGGCTGTGGCGTATTTGCGGGGGCCACCAAGTTTGCCTGCGGAAGCCGCCGTAGATGTAGACGCTGCTGCCGATGTCCAGGTCGTAGATGTAGACGCGGTCGCCTCACAGTCCAGCGCACGAAGCACACAACGAGCACAGGTGAAGTCCGAAGCGCACCTTTTGCACATGGCGCTCTGGTGGTGACATCACGCTCCCGCGCTTGAATGCAACGTTATTAGATTAGCTCAGTCACGGAACTGCTCATAGATGCTGCTTGCACGGGCGGTACCCCACCTCACTTACCACGACACGCCTCCCGTCGTTTGACGCGCCGGATGGCCGCTATGGTAACTGCAATGTATTCTATGGAATACGTACGTTTCGAAGCACAGCGTCTAGATGGCGTTCCAGCTCTGCTCTATAGAACACACAGTTATGAAACGAAAATGTAGATGGCGCTTCAAACGACGGGAGGCGGACTGAAGTGACTGAGGGGGGTACCCCTTCCGCAGGAGTTCCACAACTGAGGTAACCTGGTAACGTTGCTTGAGCTGTGAGTGTGAGCTGAGCGTGAGCGGAGCGTGCTTGATGACGTATTTTATGGCCATCTTTTGGGCACAACGTCGCCACCTTTTCGCGTAATGAGACAAGGAAGGACGACCTCAAGGACGATGCCAAGGACAGCGTCGTCCTTGAGCATACGATTGAGCGGCGCGCGCCGCTTAATCGTATTTTTATGGCCATATACGTTGCTCTTTCGCTCAGTGGAATAAGTAAGGCTTTCACCTTAAAAAAAAAAAAATAACATGCACAGTACTTCTGGTCCTGCACGAGGGAGATGGTGTAGAGTATTTCTCTTGCTTGCGGAGCCGAGTACATCGGTCAGACTTGGCGCTGCGTGACTGACTGTCTCCGTGAGCACGCCAAGGAGACATCATATCCTTCTCCGGACTCCTTCTATCCAGTCATGGCTCCCGCCAAAAACTGCCCCTCGTGCACCCCTGAGCTCTCGGAAACAAAAATTCTCGGGGGCACAGATCTCGATTTGGCAGGGAAATCCTTGAGCCCCCCACACATTAAATCTTGTCCTCAAACCTGTCCAGCCCTTCTCTTTTTCTTTCGGATCGAGATATTCGCTTCCTCTGAGGCAAAAGGGTTCCTCCAAAGACATAAAAAAAGAATCCCATATTTTCTCCTCCTTCTCTTCTCCGCGTCCTTCCCCCCCTCTTTCCTTCCTTCCCCCATGATGGCACCGACTGCACTCGGTGCTCTTTGTAACGGTGAGGTGTTGAATGACACACATCAGACCCCCACCTTCCGTCGTGTACGCATAGCTGCTGGCAGGGCCTCATGGCTCCCGCTTCTGCCACCCACCACCCTCCCTCCCTCCCTCCCTCCCGTACGCTCACCGTCGAGCTTTGGGAAGCGAAGTGAAACCAGTAAACGTTTTGTTGCAAGTCGAAAGCCTGTGTTGTCTGTTTGTCTTACATATCCCTCTTTCGTTATCGTAAATCTAGAGCTTCATAGTATAAAGCAAACGGAAAATGACGATCTGCTTTCTGACCAAGGTGAATGATGTGGCCAGGAAGTTGGGGCTATCAGAGTTAACTAGAGAAGACACTACTGCCTTGCACAGACTTTCTTCTCGACCTGATAAAACCGAAGGCATTATCATTCGCTTTTTGAAAGCAGTAGTCAGGAATCAATAGCTGGATAACAGAGGGAAACCGAAGATGGGGCGTAACGAAAAATACATTTTTGAAAATATGACGCGACAAGCAAGAACACTACTCTGTACGGCGAAGGATTGGGCAAAAGAAAACAACTACCACTACGCATGGCACAGGAACGGGAAGTATTTCTTTTACGAAAGGGGCAAGGCGCGAGCACTGTTATAGTGAACACTAAGGGTGACCTCCAGAGGCTTGAGTAACTGGGACTCGCCAAAAGAACGACCCAGGAAGAGCCGACAGGGAGAAAGGACCCCACTGATCCCGACACCAGCCCAACCCCGCGAAAGGGCACAAAAGGGCGACACCAGTGGGTCGATGATGGTCGAGGAAAACAAATGAGCCGAACAACCACCGCCGTAGTGATACAATGATGTCTCGTTAATATGGACAACTCCGTTCCCGTAGAAAATCGTCCATAATGTGAGTTGTCCATAATAACGAGACAAAAATGCATGTATTTTCCCAATGTGTCCCCGAAAGTGGTGTCCATATAGCGGGGTATCCATATTAACGGGGTCCATATTAACGAGACATGACTGTATTCGCTTTCATGCCCCCCCCCCCCCCCCCCCCCCGCTCAGTAGAGTGGGAGACTATGTCTACATAAAGAAATAGGCGCTAAAATTTAGCTTCCGTACTCCTTTAATGACATAGTTAACATCGGCCTGACGGCTTAATTCGTAATATACGCTGATGACAGGACAATATATCTTACAGGAGATGATTGCAGCAGGATTATCAGTAAGGTTAATAACACTCTAAATACGTTTTATGATTGGACCGAAGGTAACAATTTAAAAATTAACATAAATAAAACGAAATCATCATTGTTCCGCCCTAGAGATAAAAATGCTAACTTATGCACTGAGCTTTTGATAGGTAACTTCCCGATGAGACTTCAGGAATTCAAAACCTTAGGAGTGATTTTTAATGAACATATGTCTTGGCATTCCCATATCTAAAATATAATTCTAAAATTAAGTAGAGTCATTGGACTAACTTATAGAAATCGCTTTGTGCTTCCGCCATTCGTCAAAAAGGTTGTGTGTAGATAGTTATTTTGTGCGTATCTCAACTACTGCCATCTCATCTGGGGTACGACCACAGTGACCAACTTAAACAAAAGTCATTTACTTAAAAAATATTGATGCGTGTTATTTACAATGCCCCATAGGACTCGCATGCAAGAGAATTTGTAGCCGGCTAGACATACTAACAATTCATACCTTGTAAAATTACAGACCCATTTCTACCTGCAGAAACAAACATAGTGCAACAATTTCGGAGTTATCAATGTTGACGACAAATAACCCCGGGTACAAAACTCGGAGAAGGAAATATTGGCAGATGACTACTAACAAAACTATGTACGAAGACCAAATGATAAGACACACTTTGCCAAAAGTACCAAACCATCTGGCATCTA
The DNA here is from genome assembly GCA_013358835.2 of Ixodes persulcatus. NCBI lineage: Eukaryota > Metazoa > Arthropoda > Arachnida > Ixodida > Ixodidae > Ixodes > Ixodes persulcatus. Next base: position 165,564 of record JABSTQ010011563.1, read on the forward strand.
ACTCCATAGATGTATATAGCACATCTCTTAAACAGTTTAGAAAATTCATAGAGCCATAGCATTGACGTGAAAGAAAGTTGTGCTCACCGCAGGGTGAGTACATTTGACACAAAGCCTATTTTGTGTATTATGTGCTCCAGTTACTTTTTCAGGGTAGTTTAGTAAACAGTGTGTACTTGGATCATTTGTCAAACGTTTTCTGGATGTGTTATTATTTCCGCCAAATCACACGTTCGTGGTTTTATGTGATATATGTTGGCGAGTTTTAGAGGGCAGCTCTTAGGCGCCCGTTTCCGGCTTGAGCGGCATTGGCGTCGGCGTCACCGTCACCGTCGGCGTAACCGTAAGGTCACGTGACCCCCGAGGTCACGAAACCCTCCCAGGTCACGCTACCCTCCCAGGTCACGTGCCTCCCCCCCCTCGAGTTGTAAACGGCTTTCATTTTTTTTTTAAATCTTGGGATGTGTCTTTTTGTTACTGTTTTTTGGGGGTTGTTTGTCCATGTTTTGTTTGTCTATTAAACACATCCAAGCATAAGCGCTTAGCACTGCTCTAACTTTTTATTGTTTTTTTTTTTCTGTATCGCCACCACTGTCTTGTAGGGGGGACGAGGGCCTCGGCAAGCTTATTGACCAGCTTTTTTCCTCGGCCTCCTCCATTTACATGTTGAATGGGAAATAAAATTTGATTAGAATTGATTTGTATTCCAGGATACAAACCCCCGGTTCAGATTCGCTACAGTATCTGCTTTGTTGGGACGACGAAATGCGACCCGATATCCCAAGGGATTGAATACGAGCATTATTTATTGAATACATTTTTCAATTATATGGAACGGTGTACAGGCTCATTTGGTTCGCTAAAAAGGACATCAAGTTTATCGAAAGCGAACAGAGTACAAACCCGCCCTTCCCTTCGCCTAAAGTGCGTATTATTTTAATCTTACGTAGATCCCGAAGAATATACTTTTTCACTCCCCCAAACTCCCCCGACCCTTAAAAAAACAAGAAGAACAAACAAACTCGTGAGAACTTTGCAATAGAGCAGGTTTTTAAACTAGTGCGGATAACAGAAAAATAAAGTTTACCGTTAGTTCTTGAGTGGTAACAAAAACAAGGTCCTGTCATGCTTATTATGCAATTAATGCAAAGGTCAAGGATAACGATAATAATCCCTGGAGAGGAGGAACAAGGGGGACAAAAACAAACACAAATCTGCCAAACACAGCTAGGTGACTGCACATTGCGGATTTTTTTTTCAGTCGCGCACCGGTCACCCAGTTGAGTTTGGAGATTTGTGTTGGTCCTTTGTCCCCCTTGTTCCCACTCTTCATGGATTATTATCGTTATTCCTGTCATGCGCTCGATTATTCAGGCATTCGCAATAAATTGTAATTTATATTTTATCACGCAGCTCATGTTGTTTCAGATAGCATAAACTAAGTAAGTTCAATAAATGTCCAATATCATATAGACGTTCTTTTTTTGTAAGCTGTACCTACGTTCCTTCACAAGGCAGCTGATTGAAAGCTCGTAAGAGAAACGTCGCCTCTTTCACTACTATCTTCCAATCGGTTTTTGAAACATTAAGACTTGTAAGATTACGAGTCCTTCTTTTGATCTCGTGAAGGGGGCGGCACGGGTGACTTAGTTAACGAGCTCGGTTTGGTTGGTGAGCTCGATTTGGGTGACGAGTTCCATTTAGGTGGTGACTTCGATTTATGTGATGAGCTCACTTTAGGTGGCGAGTTCGATTTAGTTGACGAGATTGATTTGGGTGGTGAACCCGATTTGGATGGTGAGTTTGATTTGGAAGGTGCGTTCAAATTAGGTGACGAATGCGATTTAGGTGGCGAGTTTGATTTAGGTGGCGAACCCGATTTGGGTGGTGAGCGCAACTTGGGTGGCGAGTCGGATTTGGGTGGCGAACTGGTTTTCGGTGGTGAGCCGTCGTTGGATGGCGAGGCAGACTCGGGCGTCAAGGATAGTTGAGGCAGGGGCATGCTTGAGATTTCTGACGTGTCCTGAATAGGATTCAAGAGGCCTGTATCTAAAGTCTTGACTGACCCTTCTATGCCCTTTTTCCGAGAAGGTGCCACCACTTGGCGCTTATTTCTTGACGATTGCAGTGGCGCGAACCTTCGTGAAAAGAAAAGTAAAAAAAGAAAGTACTCAGGTGATTGCAGAAACCAATCAAACAGTTAGTCACATTTTCGAAATAACCTGGCTTTACTTTTCACGGCATGCTAATTGTAATCTCTAAATTCAAAATAGCCATTGAAAAACGGCACATGAAATTTGTGTCAAAATCAACATTAAACTTTTCCCGCGCTTTCCAGTGAGCTGAAGGGGCCATGTTGTGCAACTTGTAAATAGGGGGGGGGGGGGGGCGGTCTACAAAAGAGAGCAATCTAGGGTGCAATTATTTTGTTTTGCTCGTGTGAGCTTTCTGGCATTCTTTTCACAACGACATATTTGTTGTGAACCCCACACTACACCATTTGCCCCACGCTACAGCATTTGACGTCACGCTTTCGGTGTTGCCGGTGGAACCTCTCAGTCTCCAGATCAAAGTTTAAAATATAATAACTTCGAGAGAAAAAAAAAAAAATGTTGTGACTTCTTATTTGAGTTACAAGCTCAGATGTATCCTTTAATTTATTGAACCAATTTTGAGGCAAATCAGAAACAAGCTAAAGAAATTCTTAAAAGAAAACAGGCAAAAAACAACAACAACAACAACGAGTTAGATGTGAATTCTGGTGTATCTTTATCCCGTGCATCTGAATATCACGTTCGTTTTCCCCGAAGATGTAACTAAACGCGAGAAAACACAAAGATCCTCCGTCCAGTCGTTATGTCATGCTTAGATCTTTTGGCCGCCAAGCGTGTGTCGGTGGTATGGGCAGGGCATGCAACTGGAAGCTTGCGAGGTATATTCCCCCTCACTGACCCCAGTCATGACGTCTTTTTCTGACCTTTTTGAAATTAGCAAGAGTGCGCGTGCATAGCTTTGATAATCGTTGAAAATTCGCGAGCGCGGAGATTCCGAAAACTCTGAAGCCCCTCCTTCCCGGGGCGCTACGTCATGTAACGCCCTGGGAAGGAGGGACTTCAGCGGTACTTTGAAAATGATTTTCTGCAGCCTCCGTGCAGCAAATTTAAAAGGAATCTCAACATTCGTGATTCTGGAGGTAAAATAAAGACGATTGAAGTGTTTTTCCTCAAATACAAATCCGCTTCAGATTCTTTTCAAGGTTGAGGTGACAAAGTAAGACAGTTCAAAGCGACTGAAATTGCTCGAAAAGTAGAAACATAAATCCTTCTGCGTGAGGGGAAAAAATGTTTCTCTGATGGTGGTAGCTCACATGTGCTAGAAAAATCCACTCAAATAGAAAAGAGCCTGCTGCATTATGCCTCGATGAGAATAATCCGACCCATCCAGGTTTCTGCATAGAGGTGCATCACTTATGATCCCAACAAAAATTCACTACCACTGTGGTAGTGAGCGTGGCCCTACAGCCAGTGCAAAAGCAGCCGAGGACTATAGACTCTGGGCGGATCGTTGATGTAGCTCCTGCCAGCATCTTGAATGGGCATTCACACTGCGCTGGAACTTTTAAATAGATCTGTCTCGAGCTTCCTTGCTTGTTATTTTTTTTTCTGCACACAGCGTACGTTTTCTGTTACAATTTTGTTCTCATTCAGGAGGACTTCAAAGCATATTGCCCTAAAATGTTACTGGCTTCGTGCTAAATTAAAATGCGACTAGGACAATTAGTTTAGTTATCTATGTGCTAGGCCACGTCTGATTTTTATTTTGTTTCAGGATATTCACAGATTGCCTGCACAATGGCTTCCCTTTACGTACCTGGGAAGACAACGTTCGCCAAGCGTGCAGTGTCATCCACGGAGCTGAAAGGAATGCCCGGAATTGCCTGTACTAGAGTCACTGAATGTTCCCAGAGTACCGAAACTCCCAAGCTTCGCTTCAGAACTGAGGTGCGGCGAAGCAGTCATGATCCCCAATATCACCCTCCGATCCCCAATATCACCCAATATCACCGGTCGAAGCGAAACAAGTAAAGTGTAGCCTTAGTTCTCGTGTGAGCTCTTCAATTTACGTTCCTGGTCTGTGGCACTGGCGACACTGGTTTATTTTTATTAAAGTTCTTCCCTTCGTTCCCAGTGGTGCGTGACTTGCTCCTCGCTGCCTCGTCTCTCTTGCTCTCTTGCTCTCTCTCTCTCTCTCTCTCTCTCGCCTCGAAACACATCGAAGTCGAAAGTTAGGATTAGCGCCTGAGGCATAGAGTTTGAAACGCTGCACCAGCCCAACCGGAGCGAGCAAACGAGCCGGGAATCTTCTTGATCGAACCAAAAGAGCGACTACTTGATATTAAAAAGAAAAAAAAAAGACGTTTACAAATCTCTGCAATGCGAAATTAGAGCGCGGCTCTTGAGGTATTCTGATTTTGCGATATACCGTGCATAAAAATTGAGAAACAAATATAGATTTACCGTACAAATATAGATCACCCTCCTGACATACTGGTACTGCACCCTCCTCTTCTTTCGTGTCCTCTTCCTCCTTTGTACCTTTCGTGTCCTTTGTCACGTAGGTCACGTGACCCCCCCCCCCCCCCCCACGCCTCCCCGAGGTCACGTGACCCCCGTGAGGGGAGGAGGAGAAAGGAGGGGTATACCCTCGCCTTAGTACCCTTCCCTTTTCCTCCTCAAGAGCTGCGCTCCAATTCGGCGTTACAGGAAGTTGTAAACGGCTTTGGGAAAGGTATATGAAAAGAAATGAATTCGAAAGAATAACATGACAGAGTTTTGAGGACGAGGACGTATAGGGCTAAATTTCAGGAGACAGACATATTATGTGCTGCCTGCTATATGAGAGCGAGGCACTAGAGCACCTGGTTTTGAATGCACGCAGCTTTGCCCCGCCCTCCCTGAAGGGGTAACCTATTTGGCCGGGCCCTGAAGTTTGCTGGCGACGATGGAAAGACGGAAGAGAAAAGGATTGCAGTCACAAAGAGGCGATTAGAAGATTCGTGGAAATTAAATTGGGAAAATTGAATAATGCACAACTAACAAGCACATTTGGGGACAGGCGGGACAGAGGAAAATTGGGACTTCCTTTCGCGTGGCTCTGGTCCAATGTCTCAACCCTGTCTCCCAGTGGGTCCGGTGCTGGGGTAACGCCGAGAAGGAAAATTGGCGAGTCCCTCACTGGGGGGAAGAGGTGGAGGGCGTTGTTTTTTAGTGTTTTTTTTTGCCCGATCCCCTAAGGTGATATCCCACACTGCCTGGTGATCGGGGGAGAAAATTGGCTAAGAAGGGCGGAAGGAATAATATGTTTGTCCTTTTAGACTTAGGCTAGGTGGCTCAAGCTGTCACCCGCTACAAAAGGCATAGCCATTAACGTTAATATAACATCCACCCATTCATCCATCTATCCGAGAGCCAAGGCGATATACTTGATACAACTGGGCTCTGGACGCGTCGTAGAAGTGTCATTCCCTGCCAAAGGAGACACGGCAATATTTTCATGTCTGGGTACGAAAGAATTAATTTGGATAAAGAAGCCTTTGAAATCTAAATAACAAATTTTTGCGAAAAAAAAAAAACCAAGTTTTATTTTTGCTCATATTATGCTCTAAATTTCTGGAATTTGCATAAACCCCGGGTACTTAAGAAAAGAAAAAAGAGATCATTGTGATAAAACGGTTGGGTACCACACGGATTTAGGTGGGCGCCTACTTACTTAATAGCATGCCCTATCTTACAGTAAAATGCAAACACTGAAAGAAGCCATTTTGAGTCCAAACAGGAGCTAAAAAAATACTTCATGAGATTTTTTTATTTTGTTTTAGTCAACTTGGATTGGGGTGTTAGCTACAATACTTTTTTGGGTTCTAATTGAACGAATATTTGAATAGCACTTGTTGAATTTTGAAAGCCTCGTTTTGTTGGGTTTCAATTAGATGACAAATTCTTCCGTTTATGCAGAAACGGCCTTATTAAGAGCCAGAAAAAGCATTGTGGGCATCGGTGACTGCAACTTTCGGAATATCCAAAAGTTCAGTCCACCTGATAACCTATGACAAAATGAGAACAGTACTTTTTGTTTTTGCTGAGAAAGCATTCTTTTTTTAAAAATAAGCCTCTCCGACTGTGAGACCAGGCGCCCACCTCGTTGGTAACGCACGCTGGCGTTCGGCTGCAAAGCGTCAACGGTGTGAGACGCCGCCACGAGCTCGTCAACGCTCTCCTGAAAACACTTTTTATTAAGACGAAAGCCTTATATGTCTCATCGTTCAGTCGACCTTCAAAGTCTTTGAGCGAAAACACGTCGGCGACGCAAAAAGTACGAAAACACGTCGGCGACACGAAAGGTACCAAAACGAAAGGTACCAATAAAACGGCGCCAAAAGTGTGTTGTCAGAGGGCGCGCTGTCTTCGGAGTTTCGCTTTCACCGGAACCACAGCCGAAGCCACGATCCGAATGAGCCAATGAAACAGCGCCAAAAGTACGTCGTCAGAGAGCGCGTTGTATTCGGAGGTTCGCTATCAAGCTTAGATCGGCGCTTGATTAAGCGCCGATCTATTTTAAGCGCCTCTTAAGGTACATTTATACTCCAACGTAACGTCGTCGAGCGCCGCGTAGCGCAGCGCACGCAGGTACTTATTGGTTGCAGATATCGAGTTCCGGGTTGCCGGCCAATAAAAGGCGCGCGTTCTGCGCTACGCTGCGTTCAGTGCGCTCAACGTCGGAGTATAAACAGCCCTTTAGTTTTACGTGGTGATACTGCGTCTTCATTTCCCTCTACTGCCCAGGTAACTGCCGACGAGTGCTGGCCTTCATCCTCTGCTTCCTGAGTTTAAGAATGCATACTGCGCGTCGGCCTCATCTCTCGTATAGGAGGTATTCACTGGCCGCCATATTTGAGGTCACTGTTTAGAGCGCATGATCAGAACGAGCTCGCATTAATAGGCTGCCAAGACCGGCAATCTTGGTGGTGCGGAATGCACGTGGCGAAAGAACTGTGGAAGCTCGCGTTCAGCACGTGTTCCGCAGCCGAGCACACAGCTATGGCCGCCAGTGAATACTCCCTATATCCAGATGTAAATATAATTCCGACCGGATAGCTCTTTACCGATGCAGTATAATAACAGTGATGTCGCTTCTCCATCGAACTTAAATGCATTTTGATAAAACTAAGATGCGTTGAAGTTCGTTGGCGCATCCACCAAGGACGCACTGCCGAGATAGTGGCGACGTCATGCAAACGGCTACGTCACTCTTCTAAGCGTCATTGTGGGTAGGGCTTGCAGTAATCTTTGCGAGCAATATTAAAATCGGGAGTAAAAACGCGAAAACTGATTGATAAATATATAAGAAACTGTTACCATTTCGCAAATTCTGTAAATTGGTCAAGCCTCTGATAGTAGTAGGCGTCAATACTGGAATTGCAACATCAGCCATGAAACCCTTTTTAAAAAAAAGTTAATCAACGATTCGTTTAATAAGACGACTTCCCCAGACGACAATTACCTCATATAATGTCTGCCGAGCCTGACGCTAAGATGACGAAGACGGCATCCGTGTAACTCCCATCTCTTATCAAACACACTTGCTCGAAAAATACTAGCGGTTCATAATTTGTGACATGTCTTGGTGGCCTCCAGTGTATTCCAGAGCCTAAAATACTACACATGTACGGGACTTCAGGGATGCGAGGCGCACGCCACAAAGAGTGAAAAAGCTTTTTTCCATCATGACACTGCTTTTATGTAGCACAACATGTTCTATCAACATCTATTTAAGTTCAATAGAGAAGCGATATCACCGTTACCAGTTCGCATCGGTGAAGAGCTATCCGGCTTGAACTGTTTTTATATAGAGACATACGAAAGGCGAGGACGACGCGCAGTATGCATTCCAAAATACGGGAAGCAGACGCTGCAGGCCTGCGTTCATTGGACGTTAACTGGGTAGAAGTAGAGTAAAACGTAGACGCCAGTATCATTACGTAACGTAAAGAGGATACGGATGCATGAAAGTCAGGATAACGTCTACTTCAACTGAATAAAACGTGTTTTCAGGAGAGCGCTGAAGAACTTGCGGCGGCGTCAAACACCGTTGACGCTTCGCTTGCGAGCGCCAGCGTGCGTCGCCTACTACGTGGGTGCCTGCAGACGTGGTCGGAAAGGCTCACATTGATAAAATAATTTCTCAGCAACAACAAAAATTACTTTTCTAGTTTTTTTATATGTTGAAGAGATGAGGTGGATGAAATTTTTGGCTATTTGAAAGTTGCGGGCACCGATGCATACATTGCTCTTTCTGGCTCCCAATAAGGCCGTTTCTGCATAAAAGGGAGAGTTTATCATTTTTTTTAAACGCAACAAAACGAGGCTTCAAAAATTTAACGAGCGCAATGCAATTATTTGTTTTATGAGAACAAACAAAAACGTATTGTAGCTAACACCCAACTCCCTGTTGACTAAAAAAAAGAAAAAAGCAATCTCATTAAGTCTCCATTTTTTTACCTTCTATTTGGACACAAAATGGCGTCTTTCAATATTTGTATTTTACTGTAAGATAGGGCACGTTTTTAAGTTATCAGGCGCTCTGCTAAATTTGTGTATACCCAACCGTTTTCTTTAAACTTTTTTTAGCTACGCGGGTTTTATGCAACTTGTAGAAATTTAGAGCATAATATCAGCAAAAATAAAATTTTTATTTTTTTTTTGGCAAAAAAAGATTTTTTCTTTGATTTCAGAGGCTTCTTTATCCAAATTAATTTTTTTCGTACATATCCCAGACATGAAAAAATTGCCGCGTCTCCTTTGACATGAAATGACCCAGAAGAGAGTCGGTGACCGGTCAAGAAAAAAAGGGGAAGCCCCTCCCACCTCTCTCCCCTTTGGCAGAGTGAGCGCTGGAGAGGCGGCGACCTCCTCTAGGCTCAGAGCACGTTCCACAGCGCAGCAGACAAAGATGGCAGCGCGTAAAAAGTAGTTATTGGAATGGTCTATATAAAAAGCGGTAAAGAGAGTGGAGGAGAGCAAAAAGAAAGAAGGAATAATTTGTTGGCATTTTGCTCCACCTTCGCAGTTTGGGAGCGAAGGCCTGGGAAAGGAGAGTTTTCCTCTGGGAAGGATACCCCGATTTTACTTCGTCTTTAAGCTAGGGTCACACTGCTTATACATCCTACTAGAAACCGCGTGCATACAGATTCGAACGCGAGTCACCGCGACATCCGTGCTTCGAATGCCGCATGGCAACGAGTTCGAGGATAAAGATTGGCACGCGGCATTTGAACCAGGAATAGTGCGGTGACTCTTGTTTGCAGACTGTCGTTTGTACGATGTATGAGCAGTGTGACCCCGGCTTTAGAGAGGTACATAGAGGATTGGAAACTTTTTTGTTCAGATATCAGAAAGGTTCTTTCAATTATTTTCTTCAAAATCTAAAAAGCTAAACAAACAATACACGAGTTTTTTTGTTTTCTTTTTAGCACGATGTCGAATGCTTTTATAACATTCACAAGACTCTCACGACGAAGTCGATGTTTTTTTTTAGATGTGTTCTTTGGCAGTAGAGCACTAGTGGGTCTGCGCGTGCGGCCGAAATGCCCCGAGTTATCCTTTTTCTTCCACCTCAAACTTTGACTCTGTCGCCACAGCATCTTTCAGGTAGCGTTGACACCAGCGCTATAATTATCGGATTATTTTCACAATATTTTGCGTTGTATGTGATAACGCGCCTCGGATGCGTAAATTTATCAGCAGCTCTCGCAAAATAGCATACAAAAATGTTCATCGTTAACTACGAGCTCGAGTTCGGTGTCTCAAGGTAACAAATTGACGACGCAGAAAATATAAACTTTAAAGCTGTATTCACGTGAGAGAGAAATCCTGGGAATTGCACCCTGGAGTGCGTATCACACGACGAAAACATCAGTCCTTCGCGGTGCGGAGCTTCGATGTTACCCACGCGGTGGATGGAGGAACGGACGCTCGAGCAATACAAACATTACCGGTTTCGCAGCGAATCAGTTTATTTTTAACAATATTTTGTCCTCAAACGTTTATTTTTTTTTTTGTAAAGTGTAGTTGTAACCGCTTAGTTTGTCTGTGGTGTTCTCAAGAGTGGAAACCGCTAAATTGGACTGAAAACGCTGACATCCTTTCCCTATAGCACCTCGACAGCATGAACGACGAGGCTGGTGATGGAATTGCGTCTGCGGTCGACGTCGCGCACACCCGTTCGCGGATTTGTCCACCGCGTAAAAACGACTTGAGGTTGCAAACAGACGGCCGACCAAACGCCCGACGGGTCTTGCGATACATCGGAAAGATTACCGAATCCGACAAGACCAGGTGTTGGCCAATCGCGTGCGTCACACGTGCGTTCACACCCACGTCCGCGGCGTCACGTGTTTTCACATGACGCCTCGATTGGCCGGGTCCCGATCGAATTGGGCCATATTCCCGACGCAATTCGTCGGATGCTTTTGTTGTTCGTGCACGGGCTTTGCATTCTGTACGGCCGTTTTCTGCATTTAGGTTCTTCTAACATTACGACGGGAGTCCACTTGGAAACATACTTAGTGACTGGCGGCAAGTTAGTACGAACATTTAGCATGGCTCTACACTTACTCAAAGAGGTCGCGCTTTTCATTCTTGAGAACCTCGGAAAGCCGAGCGTAGGCCATTTCTGGTAGATATCCAGCCAGGATTCCGCTCAGAAAGCACAAAGAAGCAAGGGACAGGTAGCCCACCAATTTGCCGACGCTTTTCACCTGACATAGGAAAGGAACACAAAGCATAGTCACTCAAAATGTACGTCACTATTGTGACAAGAAAGAAAGATGACTCATGACATCTATTTTTAATTTTATTCTGTACTGACCACTACTATTTCGGGTTGCCCACTAATAATTTCATGAAATGGTTAAATCTATATTAATTGTTACAAGAAAACGGCCATGCAAATAAACGCGTCGTTGTTATTGATTGATTCCTTGTAACAACAAAAAGTCACGTAAAAAAACACAAAAACATTTTAGTCTTCTGAAACTGAAACACGTCTCCGTATTGTCTTCTCTTCGCCGAAGTGTGAATTTACAACAGGGGGCTTAAGGGAGGGTGGGAGGAGGGTCCTTCTGGTACAACGGGATTGAGTATTACCTTAGAGCGGTAAACCGGAACCCACAGCCTGCAGCGGAAATGGCACCCCCCGGTCGCCGCCATCTTGCCTGTTTGCCACATTGGTGATCACGTGACGTTAACATGGCTGCGCCCAGATGTAGGCCAGATCAGATTGGCCAGATCACGGTCAGCAGACGGGACATCTGGGGTTGTGTTCCAATCTTACTCAAATGGATCCGAGCTATTACGTCGGATCATGTCAAGTGACAAGACAGATACAGCAATGCTGGACGCGGGTATGTTTTCGAACGCGACGGGTGCTAGACCTTTACCCGAGAGTGAGATAGAGTAAATTTTGGAACACGGCCGACTGAATGGGGACCGAGCCGAGCGAGCAAGTGCGAGCTGGTCGAGCGCCGCTGGCACGGCGACGGCGCTGCGAGTCGGATTTCACCGCGATGATCGTACTGTGGGAAAATGGTAAATCTACATGTGCACCATGTTTGGCTAGGCAGACGATGAACAAGTGGGACCGTGTATGGACGCATTGCACAAGATCTGACCAGGTATGGGCACCGCTCCAGGAGAATCGATCGTATGTGTCAAACATCGCGTGGATATCCTCGCGTGAAAGTTTTGCATTCTCGCTGCACTTGACCAGCGGAATGTTCATGGCTCGTAAGGAAAGGTACGCAGGGCATATAGAGTATCTGCAAGTGGATGTCGAGAATGAATGCACGAGAGCTCTCACGTATTCCTTCTCGGATCGGATCTTCTCGGATCGGATCCAAAAATGGCACACATGGAACGTTACTCAATGCTCGCACCGCCATCGCCGCGCCAGCCGCGCTCGGCCAGCTCGCACCTGCTCTCTCGCCGCTCGGTTCGGTCCCCATCCAGGCGGCCGTGTTCAAAAATTTACTCTATCTCACTCTTGGGTAAAGCTCTTGTACCCGTTGCGTTCGAAAACCTACCCGCCTCCAGGCATTTCTGTGTCTGCCTCGTCACGTGACTTAATCCGCTGGAATAACTACGCAGCCCCAGAGTGTCCATCTGCTGACCGTGATCTGGCCAATCTGATCTGACCCACCTCTGGGCGCAGCCATCTTAACGTCACGTGATCACTAATGTGGCAAACAGGCAAGATGGCGGCAACCGGGGGTGCCTTTTTTGGCCGCTGGTTTACCGCTCTCCGTTTACTCAAGCTCGTTGTTCTGCTAGTATTGCAACAAACGACTAGATGAACGGCTGGCTGTTGTAACGTCACTTCTTGTCACTATAGGGGTCACTTGCAATCCATGGGCGGGATGAAACGCTAAACATGGTCCAGGGGTTCAGCGCTCCTTGTCCCGCGACATCGCAGCAGGCGGCGATGTCGCGGTCCCGCTGGAACCAACGGTGTAGCTGAGAGCCCCAAGGAGCTTTTCAGGCATCGTAGCAGCACCGCTTCCCGCAAACATGAACTGTAGAGTCCAGTTAGTGACACTATAAAGACTGGCTCACACACTTGAATCCAGTTACATCCGAGTGCGTTATGCAGCCTTGTGCATCCCTGTCATTGGTTACAGCGAGAGGGCACCTTGGCGCCCTATTTGGATTGCCTAGAACACTTGAGATTTTCGTATATTTCAGGTTCTTTTGCGCATCATGTTTTTTTTTTGTTATAGGCTCGAAATTCTTTTGATAATGTTCTAGATAACCACTTCTGACATGTAACACGTACATTTAATTTCGTAAACACTGCAAAACCTTCACTTTAGTTAAGTGCAGTTCCACGGTTACGTCATAAATGGCGCCAGCGTGCCAGCGTATTCTCTCGTCGAAAGGGAGCACAAGGTTGCACAGCGCACTCGGCTGCCGCCAAAGTGTTGGAAACGTCAACCATTTCCAACACTACAGATTTGTCACGTTTGCCGCTCTAGTTGAACACGGCCTTTGGGGAACAACGTGAGCTCCAATACTGTTATCTCTGGTGTGAAATGTCGATGTGTCTCACATACACCAGCGGTGTTAATTCAAAGGTGAGGAACACTCAAAACTTGTGTGATTTGAGTTTCTTACAAACTTGAGGTGAAATGGAGAAAGCAGCAGACTTAGTTGCCCAGCAGAGATCCCCACGGAGAAGCTGAAGCTTCTAATTGATGTAGGAAAAATCTCCATAGAGTAGAAGAACAATATATGAATTGCCATTATTATGCAGAATGATCCAATGCCAAGCACGACCTCTGTTGTCACGGGAAAATCTGAATTAAAAAAGAGAAAACAAAAAGTAAATAGCAAAAAAACAAAGTGAGAAACAAAATCGGCTGATCATGAATTCTGAAACGTGACGCTTAAGTTAAGTCACGAGTTAATTTTTAAGTTTGTGTCTTTCTCATGAGGTTGGAAAGTATTGCAAAGCGCAGCAGAGAAAACGTCAATTTCAATGTACATGGCTTGCGCTGATGTCATATCAGCGGCCATTCTGAAGTACCTTGCTGCGCGCATACCTTCTTTAGTATATAATTCGCACAGTTGAGTTTGTTTTTCTCGGCAGAAATTATGTAGGAATTACTATTTTTGCGGTGTAATTGCACCACATGCAAGCCATGTACAAAATGTAAAAAACGATTTTTGTTTTCAAGACAAAAGGAAATTACGCGTCACCTAACACGAATTTCCCACCCAAATGTATATCTCTAGCGTGCCGAACCAGAGTCTAATGTTTCAGAACTAACCGTTATCTTATTCAAAATTTACAATTAATTTTCTAGAATTTTCAACAGAAAAATGGCGGCTGACGGAGCTCTCAAATACATGGAGCTGAATTGTGCCAGCTACCGAAAACGGGCAAAAACGGGTCCCATTTTTTCATTAAAGGGGCGGTGCAACGATATTCGTTTTGAGCGTTTTTCACTTTGTATGAGCTTACTGGCACTAGTGGGACCCAAGTACACTCGCACGCAACGCCACTGACCAAGAGACTCCTTTGTAGCGGTGTAATTTCAAGGAGAAAAGCGAGCGTTTTCTTTCAATCTCTCCTTCGCAAATTTTGATGACGTACCCTGGTGGTAGCAGCATCCTCCAGGGACGATATTTGAATGCGGCTCATAGATTGGACCCGAGCATTGCGTGAGCACTCGATTTGGGCTCGTGATAATTGATAGCTCGAGAAGCATTCGGGTAGTGGCCCGTGTCCAATCACTGCGATGACGACAATAGCCGAGCCATAACAATGTCTGGAACTCAGCGCGTGTCCTGTGCTTTGCCAACCCCAGCGCGTGGCTATGATCAACATTGGCGGCATATAATCGGCTCCAGATCACGTGGCAACTTGTTCTGGCTGCGAGTTGAGGGGGTGAACGCTGCTCGTTTTTCTTTAATTTTTTACTGGGACTTCTATTGCGTGGGGTGAAAAACGAACGCGTGTTTCATAGGTCATTAAAGTCAGGGATCCGTTCTAAGCGGTATTTGCGCAAAGTACAAAAATTGTTGCATCGCCCCTTTAAGGCTGCGGTCCCACGGCAGCCATCTTGAAGAAGGCGTTAGTTCAACCAATAGATGGCGACACGCACCAGTGGGGTGGCCGAAACATTGGTTCACGGTGGGATGGCGCGAGCACCATCACGTTCCCCTCGTGGCCTTGCTCGCGCCGTTGCCAGCTGTGCTCAGCTGGCTCAAGTAGCGTGGCCCAGCAAACGCATGTATGCGAGAATGTCAGGTTGGGTATAAATTGTTCTCTGATATAGGAAGTATTCACTGGCGGCCATTAGCCCCGTGCGCGACCGAAAGCGTCGCTGTGGTCGGCCTTCCACGATTGGCCGAACGCTGACTATGACGTCGGAAAGGGGATTTATCATCGACGGAAATAAGAGGAATGAAAGAACTTTAATTTTGACGGTGTTGGCAGTGTTCCATTGAGAGCGCAATGATTTCAAGCTTCCACCATGCTAATAACAAACACCATCGAACTTGTTGTTTGCAAGGTAATGACGTCACAAGGGGGAACCACAGGAGGGCGCCACCAAAACATCTCGCCGCTATGTGTGCGCGACTGCTGAGCGCGTGCTGATGGCGAGCTTCCACAGTTCTTTTGTAACGTGCATTCCGCACCCTCAAGACTGCCAGTCTTAGCAGCCTATTAATGTGGGCTCGTTCTGAGCATGTGCTCTAGACAGCCAACACAAAGATGCGGTTCGGTGGTTGTCACGGGCTTTCGCAATAAATCTTACCGAGAAGGAATCAATTGTTGATTGACGTGTCAATATTCTATCATTGAAAACTTCTTCTGCAGGAATGCACGCTCAGTAGACTCAATCTTCCAAGACACCAGTAGAAGCGGACGTCAAATAAACTGCTTCGCGATTTACGGTACTTACCTCACCATTATAATGTCGACTGAAAAGTGACGTCAAGAAATATTGTGTTTCACGGGATCCGGAAGATGTTGTAAAAGTTGTTACATTATAGTTCCCAGAAAACAAACGCCGTTGCAATATTTTCGGAAGTACCGACACACATAATGTTGTAAGTACAGCTTAGGAGGAATATGATGAAAACCATAAGAATAAATAGGAAGACGTTTATTTGCAATGAAGACGCTATGAATGAACGGCGTTTAGCGACGGCAAGTTATGAGCGTTCGGGAATTTAAAAGTTCACGTGATTGCTAACTATGGACATGCGGACAATGAAGACCTGTTTTGTCGGGAGATGGAGTTGCGGTGATGACCTGATATCGGACGACTCATGGCAGACGAACAAGCAAGTTTCTTCTCAGCGAATGGTAAGCGTCCAGTGTCAAGCACAACACGTGGCTACCGACGTTGTCAACGTTTTGAACACTTACCGCTTTCGACAAAAGTGCTGGCACCTGGGCTAACTTTGTGGAAAGACTCGAAGTCTTCCTCGATTCCAGCGCCATCATGAACAGGAACTGAAAACGATCCACTATTCAGTCGGTGGGTGGCGAAACGTATCCGCATCTGCAGAGTCATGGTCGATGCGTACTCTAAGCGGTTGGAAGTTTACACGATGCCTGCCACGATGTCCAAACGCGTCATTGACGTTCTACGCTCTTTTTTCCCTACTTTTGCCCTACCGAAAATGCTTTTCTTTGATAAAGCGCCAAATCTTACTTTAAAAAAAAATAAATAAATAAACAAGTTTTTGGAAAAAAACAAACAAACGACACCAGGCATCACATTAGTGCACCATAGCGTCCAGCAACTAACGGGCAAGCAGAACAGATGGTGTGCAAAACGAAAAAAACCCTCTTGAAGCTTACGGAAGAAGCAGTTCAGTGAAGAATCGCCAAATTCTGGTTCCGGCAGCACGCGACGGTCTCATCTTACACGGTAAAAACACCCGCCGAAGCAATGTTCGGCGGACGAAGAGCCACACTCCTCGATTTCATGATACAATGGCCTACGAACGAAGACCGAGAGATTCCCAGACCGGGAGTAATGGCAGTTTATTCGGTCGGACAACTCGTCTGCGTGAGGAATTTCAGCGGAAGTCGGGCCTTCCATGGGAAACTTGAGTAGATAGAAAAGGCTCTATGTTGGTCAATGGTTTACCAGAAGGTGTCATCCCTCTGAATACGTTGGATATCAGTGCCCTTGAGTTTAAATATAACGAAATCACAAAACTCTCTTTGTGTATTGTGTAACTGCCCTTGTATTTGGTAGTAGAAGCTATGGTGGTGATTTGAACCTTTCACACCTGGCTCCTTTTTCTTATTTTTCGCCTCATACTCCTTTGCGGTTTGAGTAGGCTTCAAGAATCTTTTGGAACGGGGACACTTTACGTCAACGAGGCCATTTGTTCCAAGCAGTCTATCAGGTAATGCTGCTAGAAATCCGTCCCTCATTATAAGGAATAAGCCGCACTTCTGCACAGTGCAGTTTTCCTATTCCACGTACAGTTGTAAAGCAGCATGCTCAATGATTCTACCATACTCTGTTGCGGGTGAAGAAAGGTCTTTGGGTACACGATACTTGAAACAAGTCTGGCACTGTACGTTGTGGTTCGACACCCACTAATGTCGTCGTCCTTATAGAGCCTCATCATTTAATCATTACCTCGTCACCCCATATTGCTCTTCATGAACAGTAAGTACAATAGGCTACAGCCATATTACAATCCAAGAATTGAAACATTGAGTCGTTCAGTCCTTCAATATGTTTATTATTTATATAATGGTATTACGTTACATTGCCTCGAGACGATGGGCGTCCATCGTCAATTTTCAAATACTTATACCTGTATATAAATTAGACGCACAAAGGGGGAGGGGGGGGGGGGGGATCGGTGGCCGAGTGCATGGTCTAGCGCACACCAGCTCGGAGCACGTGGAGCGAAAGCTCACGCTGCAGAACCCACCCCGCCCCTGCCCGTTTCGATCTGGAAGAGCATCGTACCGGCGTGCGGTCGTGTGTTACTACTGCAAGGTGCACGTTTGAGACCCCAGGTTTGCGGTTGTACCGCACTGGCTAAATTGCTCATCTACAGCTGAGACACCAGACGCCCACTAAGGCAGACAAACTTCCTGCTGTATAAACATACACACAACAATTTGCAATTAGACGCACAATCACAAAGGACACAGCGTGCCGCCTCTTTTCTTTGGATCGTCTTTTTTTAAACCAGCGCAAGCTCGCGCGTTCTCTCTTTTGAGGCGGTTAGAACGATCGCACATAAAACCCGCGTTTCTTCTACCCGGCCGCTTCCTCCTTCATTATGTGTAGTTGGTTATAACTAAATAGGCTATAAAGAACGAATTATGGAACGGAACGAATTATGTGACGAATAACTGGCGAACGCCGCCCGACGGCACGCTCGCTTTGCGCGCGACGTAGCAGCCACTGTGTTGATTCCACGCGCAGAGCAAAATCCGCCGGGCAAAATTCGTCGGTTATTCGCAGCATATTCGTCCCATGGAGTTCAGCCTTAATAATGGTGTATTATTCATATTTAATTTCAGTTTCAGTCAGGGAAAAGGAGGTTCGCGGGAACTAGAGCCAAAGGAGGACGGAAAAGCGTTTCTTGTGATTTCAGATAAAGCTTCAAATAACTGGCAACCATGATTTTAAGCCACAATATGGCCAAGTGTCGCTACTCGGAAGCGTAGCTTATTTAATGACACTATTCATGCCCTTGTTCAAGAAGCTTGTAATACCTGGAGGGGCCATGACGTAAGCCCCGTGGTTTCCACAAGCCACTACCTTTTGACACCTGCCTCTTCCTCATTGTTCCCGCTAGTGCCAATAAATTAGCTACGCTTTAGAGGAACGACACTTGACCATATTGTGGCTTAAAATCATGGTTGCCAGTTTTCTGAAGCTTTATCTAAAATCACAGGAAACGCTTTTCCGCCCTCCACAAATGTTTAAGCAACCCGCGACAGAGCATAGCAATATTGCATCAGCTTCCTAGCACCGCATCTAATGCTGAGGAAGTCGCACTTTTGGATGATGACGATCGGCAGTTGCGTTTGCTCTGCACAAGACCCGAAATGGCGGCGCCCAAAACAATTTTGGGGAACGGAGTGCCGATACTTTAAGCGCAGCTCATTTAGTGACTCTAGGCATGAAGTGAACTCGAGTGTATTATTTTCCTCTTCGTCTTTATTGTTTATTGATTTCAATTATATCGAATAATGAACACATTATATCACGCTACGCTTGTGTAATTATTTGTCTTAGATTTATTAACCTGACCCAGTACTTAATAAACCATTCATTTATCGATAGTAAATCTTCCAATATATTTTCTGAATGCGAAGGTAAAAAGACACGGAGATTGATGACGATATAGACGCCAACGCCGCCCTCCAAAATTTTTTGAACATTATAAATCAGCAGTTTTGTCTGCCATCCGCCAGGTAGCGCAACAAAACACCCAAAGAGTTTTTAATTGTTTTTAAAATTAGCTAAGCTCTACACCTATCAATAAACCAAAGCAAGATCATTGTGAAAATCTAATACATCGCAATATATATCTATTCCAAACCATAAATATTTTTAGATGCCAATAAATCTGTTTGATGTCCAAAAAAGATATGCGTCAAAAACAGGTAAGTTTGAAGGGCTCCTGGAGCGTTATGACTTTGAAAATGAAAAAAAAAAAGCGATCGTCCACTTCTTGGGCAACCATTGTAGTTCTAAATGTTATAAAAAAAATTTATCACAGTTTAATTATTTCCTCAGCGGCATTTGAAGCACCATGACTCGAAGCACAAAAAAGTGCTACGTTTGATATAGAATATCTAAACAAAAACATTTCACACAACATTATTTTTTTTTCTGCATATTACCAATTATAATTTCTACATCTGTTGCTAATTTCATTGCCCTAGCGCTTGTCATTAAACACATATTTGTGGTGAAAAATCTCAATTTTAGGGCAATATTTGGAGAGATGAAAAAAACATAGTGCAAATACCAATAAAGTATATCGTTACATTCTGCTCCAATATCATCTTAACAAAACTGCTCTATTGGAACCGTGTTATCTTTAATGGATCGCTCATAAAATATGAACCAGCGGAGCAAGTGAGGGCCCACGCCATCATATTCGCAATGCTGCAAATGCGCATGAGCGGTATAAACCAATACATACATAATATCAAATGAAAGAGGATTAGTTTGCCTTTCGAATGACATCAATCTCACAAAACAGTATTTAAAAGGAGAAGAGTAATGGCCTGCCAAAAAGTACCTAAACTGACACATTCAGTGGGACCGTGGCCTTAAGATGTTTAGAAAACCACTTAAAACTTTTTATTCTAAAAACGGTAAGTTCTGAAACTTTGGTATCTGGTTCGAACCGCTAGCGCTACATTTGGACGGAGAATTAGCGTTCAGCAATGTGTAGTTTCGTTTTGCAATAAAAAAACACGTACTTTTCTTTTTGAGGGGGGGGGGGGGGGGAGGGCACATGTTGTATGTGACATTTTAGAAGCTGTGTGCAGTGTCGAAAAGATTTCAGCGTAGGTTAAGAAAAAAAAAGAAGAGATTACTTGCACGTACACTTGCTGAAATGACGCGCGTTGTAAAGGCTACACGCTTGCGCTTCTCTCTTCTTTTACACTTTGCAAAGCTCTCGAGATGTGGTTTGTGCCTCGATATGCTTTTCATTACGTTTGTGTACTATCTGTTACTGGATCGGCACCCTCTGTTGAATGGAGTATAAATAGACATATTGCCAAGTTATCTAAGCACCAAGGAGAATGAAACAGGTACTTAGGTACACGCGCTGCGCGCTCTTGCCCTTTTAGTGCAAACAGTTCGCAGTAGATATTTCAAATGAGGCTTTGACGAACGCGCCTGCAAATAGATCTTCGTTAAATGTTTACTTTAGGATAGTTACTGCTGGAGACGCCATCACAGGCAGCACGTGTAAATACACTCGCAGCACGCTGCCCGGTGCTCGGGTAATTCAGCAAAATGTGTATAAGGTGCTGGTGGTATAAATATTAATAAACGCTGGCCAATAAAAAGGATCAGGTAGCAGGAAGAGGCAGAAACGACATAAAAGACGTTTGCTGCTTTTGCTGAAACACATACCGCAGCCCTGAATAAATAACACACAGAACAATTGAGCAGTCCTCTGTTAATCGATATTAGAGTCACGGCGATAGCTGCGACATGTCTCGGCGAACTTGTTGGGAATCGGCGTCGCGCTCACGCACCGTGGAGTCCGTGAACAAAAGCGTTCTGAACGAAGTAGACATTTGACTTGTTCCGAACGTTTTTGGTTTGTTCCATTTTGTTCCCAACGTTTTTGTTTCTATTTTGTTTCGGAGCGCGTGAAATCGCGTCTCCCGGCACGAGCACTTTGCATAGAGAGTGCTGCGATGGCATTCTGTTATCTGCTATTTTACAGCGATAGCTCTTATGGACTCGCCCCACCACTCGAAATGACGTTGGTGATGTAGCAGTAGTAGTAGTAGGCGCTTGATGTAGTAGTGGCTGATGTAGAAGTTGTTGTTGTCGATGTTTTGGTTGACAATGGGGAGCATAGCCTCCTGTATGCTGACAATGCCTTTCCAATCGCCCGTTGCCAGTTGTCACCACAAGGGTGCGCCACTTTCCCATACAAGACAGAAAATGTTAACAACGTGAACGGCGTGAACAAGCGTTTCTTGTGCGTTCTTGTATGATTGGTGCTCTTTTTGGCATTTGTCGTGGTACCTGTGTGCAAGAACGCGCCGGTTCTATCTTTTCCCGAGACTCCAAGCAACACCCTCGACCATGGAAACTGACAGAAGCTCATTTAGAGAAAAGGCTGCAGCTCAAATTCTACTTCTTGCTAGGGAAGGTCTGTCTGGTCCCCATTCATGCATCCTGCTGAGGCTTCACTCAAAGCCCAGCTTGGATCAGGCCTCCCTGGCGTCAAAGCTGGATCAGCCCATGTACCTTTCCAGGTCCTCTTTCGGTGCTGCTTGATTGCCTCTCAGTGTTTACCTGCCCACATATTTCTCATCGACCTCGAAGTAGTGAGGGGCGCCTGACGACAGGCACAGCGCATCATTACTAAACGTGAGCCGCGGCGCAGCTAACACCTTCCACGCTGCTTAGGTGATTTCGTAGCGGTTGTAACTGCAGAGGAACCTAACCATTGCAATTCCATACACCTTCTGAACTTGGAAGCGAAATCAATAATGCAGCAAAGCCAGAGTATGCACTGTACGTTTCAACATTTTAGCCCCGTTTGTCGGCATCATTGTCATTGTACGCAATGCTCGCTTTAATCGTAGTTAAGATAATGATATCACAACGTCCTCCATGTCACTAATGTCGCTCTCAGTAACTTCGCGAAACACAAGAACGTTCAAACTGCGTACAGCTGACACTACAGTGGAATGACCAAATATGCCGTTGCCATTTTTGATTGTATGTCGCGTTCGGTGGTGCTTGTTGCGAGACCTTATCTGCGTCGGCCAGGTCACCGCAATGCGACATCAGGTAGTGCCATTTCACAGTTTCATAGGGACGCCAGCTACGATTAATGCGAAAACAACCATAAAATGCCTGTCTTTATAGTGCATGTGTTTCCCGCTTACTTTGACAACCAAAGCAATAAAAATAGTTTTTAGTTTGGGGCTATCGAGTTGGCAGGTTGCGACCGCCCTTGGCATTTAGCCAATTGGTGCTTTCACTTGGCTACTCATTTCAGTGGAATGTCTAATTTTGATTCTGTTTGGTCATAAACTATTTATTGGCTAGTTTGTTCGAAAGTAACTCAGTCGGTCTATCTAAGGAAGCCTCAAGAGAAAGCTTTGCTAAGGCTAGACTAGGGCATCCACTTGCACTAGCCTTGACAATCATTTTTTTTGTTTGAGACCGAGTTAAGACCACCTGATTTATTTTGTGCAAGCCGGCATGCTGCAGGGGAAGAATGTCTCATACCCCGGTCAGACCTGCTAATTTAGTGCACCTCAACGAATGCACTTCGCCTTTAGTGTCATTTCTGTAGTGTGCCACACGACTTCTTCCTGAAGAACCCAGTCGGCTTCAAGTGAGTTTGCTTCTTGTTCGTTCTCTTCTTTTTCTTGATCTGACCTCGTGAGGATCGACCAGAATCATCCAATTGGCATCAATATTTTCAGTTAACGTAACGTGGTCTTTTAATGTGTCTTTATTAAAAAAAAATATTAAATATTGCTGAGATGTTTATGCCTTTACTTTAACATTTTAGGTGTCTAATAGTACTTTATTCATCGTTATTGTAATCATTTCCAAGTGACCCTAATTTACCCCGTGCGGCACGGAGACACTTGAAGTGACATTCGGTGAGCTGAAGTGCACTTCGCTAAAGTGAACTAAATTACCCCGCCTACGAGGGGTATCAAGTTTTGATTGAAGTTATAGGTTTCACATGAATACATTCAATTTCTAGCTGAAACAGAGGTGTCAAACTTAGTTAAAAAGACAAGTTAAACAAAAACATAATTATTTGGACTAAGAAAGCTTCGCGGACTTTACCTCAGCTTTCAGTATCTCAGGCACATTTTACTTTTTAGCATTGAGTTGATTTATGATGACTTTAAAATCCATGATTATATAGTCGATATTTCGGTGCGCTCGCAGCAGCCCTCTTCTTGGCGCGGCATGACTGCTGAACAACGTGGACGGTGCGATCCTTATGCATTCTCTCAGATGCATAGCGTCTACACTGCTAGGAGAACATTTGACACTTTCGGTATGGTGCCTGGAACGCGTCTCCGACTGGTGTGTTTACCGCGGCCAAAAAAGTGGTCCCTCGATTTCCGCCTGATGACGTCATAGAAGTGTCATTCTGTCGCCGGTCGCGATCCTGGCGGTGTTTCAACAGCTGTGGTGTATGTGGCAGACGCCTGTTCTGCTGCGGGTCGCTCTCCACTGTGACAGTCCACGGAGGCTGCAGCAGCTGGAAGTTGGGACGCCTGGGACGCCGTGACGACAGCGACACTCGCGTTCGCTCGTGCTTTTCGCCAGCATTTCTGCGGCCGACCGCCAGGATCGCGACAGTCAACAGCATGACACTCCGGCTTCTGTGACGTCATCTGTTGCCACTTCGGGACCACTTTTGATGTATGGGAGGGATAGGACGCTAAACACACCAGTCGAAGACGCGATCCAGGCACCTTACTTTCGGTGCGCTGTCGTAAATGAATGTAGAAGAGTGCATTTTCCCTGGTAAAGCATTTGGTGACACCCCACAATGGCATGCTTGCAGCCAGGCCAGGAGTGGTCGTGATGAGGTCACTCGCATCCCAAGTATCACAAGACACCTCTGTCACATTTTGACTACTGCGCTTGACTTGCTTGAAAAAATTGGACATTAAAAAAAAAATAGAGTAAATAATTCAAAATAGATATTAAACATATTTTTAATGAATCTAAATATGCTTGTAGTTTAATTTCATTATCCCTGTAGCGATCTAATAACTTGTGTACCTGCAAACATTATTGGTTCTAAAGCAGTCTTACGATGTATTATTTTTAATGTGTTTGTAAACTGGAAACATGACTGAGCTCTAAAATGTTAATTTAATGCAATGGTTATGCTACTCTGTTCGATAGACTCCCAAGGGTTCATGGCGACACTGCTGGAGGCCAGAATTGATTCGGGGATCACTCTAATCAGGACAGATAAGGTAGTGAAAAGGTTGAAATCACCGGACCGAACATCTTGGCAGCTATAAGTAGACTTCACACGAGTCACAGTGCGCTCTTTGCGGTTTCTAGTTGTAAGCGCACTTTTAAAAGTCTTTTTTTTTCAATAAGGCACTCAGATATGAGTAGTTTGACTGGACTTGACTGCAGGATGTCAAAGGAAACAAATGTTATTTACATTAAGTTGGATTGACGGCTTAAGTTTTCTCCAATTTACGGTGATAAAAGTTTCCCGATGTATGTAATAGATTTTGTTTCATATAAACATGTTCAAAACGGGTCCATGAAAAACACCGAAAATATGGGGGGGGGGGGGGGGTATGCAGCGGCACAAATTTTAAGAAATGCTGCCTCAGTGTAAGAAATTAAGTGCGGAATTCGAAGTGTCTACTTGTGTTGAAATAAAATGAATTTTTTTCTAGATTGAGCTACAATGAACATAGGCTGATTTCTCTTATCTTATTTGTTCTCTTTTCACAAAAGCCAGGCACAGAGCACATCAACCAACGTATTTTGTACACCAGCGAAGATGCCTTTAGCTCTCCTCTGTATGCAGTCACAATTGAAGACCCCAGCATTGATGTTGCAAGCCTGAAGCAGGATTTTACTTTGGTGATGTGCCTATTCTGACCTTCAGCAGTATAGTCTGGAGGTCAGAAATACTCACTACCTTGAAGCATGCCATTGGTGTTTCACAGGAATATAGTCACAGTTACACTGCGGGACTGGAGATAATTGTGAGTTACAGACCTGAAGTAAGACGAGGCAATTTCGTCTGCTATTTCGATGTTGCTGACGAGTATTTTAGTTGCTGCGATACAAAGTGACGGGGTCCAGATCAACACATACACAACTGCTGAAACTCTGGAACGTTTGAGGCAGCAGCCTTAAATCCGAGATGCTATATTTTCACACGATTTTCTGCGTTGTCAGGATGTTATTGACAAGAAGGTTTAAATGTTTTTTTTTCTGGTTTTGTAGTATATGGTTTCACGCGCATCATGAAAAAAAAAAAAGAAACATAGGCATAGTCGCTCGTTATTGCTCCAAAAGTTTGGTTTCAGTTTTGGGAAATGTGTTAGAAATTCGTCAAGAATTCGCAGCATAAAGGAATTGTATTTTTGATAGTGATCATAGCAAAATGTAGCATGTTGCTGTTTCAGCGGTTGCTGAGTGTGAACACGGGAAAGTGGAGCTGGGCAGCTATTGCGATTTTAAGATTTAAGAAATTTCAGTTGCTCATCAAAACATGCCCAGGTGGTGGAAATCAATTCTCAATCCTTCGGTGAGGCAGAAAAGATTATGTTTGATAATAATGTTTGCTAAACAGGTCTGAGGAAATCCATGTCTTTCTAACATTTTCCGATGTTTTAATCGCCTTAAATGGAAAATGGCTTGCATAGTTTCTAAACCTGTTCAGAAAAATATAGGACGCGACATCAGGGTTTGTTTAATTAACAATATCAGCCCAATTTTCATTGCCCATGCATTACCGAAAGCTTTCACGGCTATCAAGTGTAATGTTTTGAAATTGATTGATTGACTTCTTATTCTTTTTATGGCAACGTTTACCTCTAATGCGCAATAATATTGGCAGGTGGTCGCTTGCATGGTAATTCAAAATTCCGCTCCTCCCGCAAGTCTTGTCAACATTTGTGATAAAACGATCAAGAGTTTCCGTGTGCTTGCTGATTCTAGTTGGTTTGGTTATTACTTTGACAAAGCCATACATTGCTAGTAGAACATCTAAATAATGTTTAGGCGTAGCGTTAATTAACATATTAATGTTAAAATTACCTAAAATAAGCACAGCAAAGTTGTTATCACTAGAAAGTCCCAGAAGCGTGTCAAAGAAAGCAAGGAAATTTGAAACGTTGCCATTAGGTGGGCGGTAAAAAAAAAAGAAACCAGCGTATTATCGGTCATCAAAGACAAGACTTGATAATCACTAGTGACAGCGCAAAAACGAGATAACAGTTGACAATCCGTGCTTCCTTTAACTAGTGTACACACACCTCCACCACGACTAGAAGTGCGGCTAAAACAGTGAGTATTGTAGGATAGCAAATTAAGAACGTCCTCCATTCACCAGACTACCAGGTTTCAGTCAACATAGTCACATTGAAAGGATTATTTCAAACTGACCAAACACACATTCAAGGTCAACGTTCCTTATTTCTTACTGACCGTACATTCTAGTGAAAAACCCGCATTGAAGTACTTAGTTCCACATCTTAAAGGCTGTTCCAAATCAGTAAGAACTAAGTAGGGCGAATCAAACATGTAATAGCAGAAACACCAAATCAATGTAGGCAGAACTACGAATCAAGCGCTAGCAAATCATCCTCGTTCTCTATGATGAAAAAGCGCTCACCATCTTTTAGCCTTACGAACAGTTTTCTGTTCCGGTGCCACACATACAAGAAGCCTTTTCGTTTCGCCCATTTTTTTGTTTTAGCCAGTAGTTCCCTAGGCCTCCTATCCAACAAGGCGTCCCTGCTTGTTTGCTTTGCAAACTTCATAATGATAGCTGGAATTTTATCAGGCTTCCTGGTAATCTGTGGCTAGCTGTGACCTCGGTTTTAAATCAGTTCGGGCACTTCCAACTTTTCTGCTATCTCATTAACTTTAGTTATCAGGTCTTCTTTAGTTCTTGAACGGCCATGGAATTCTAAGTTCTGCTTTTTACTTTGCCACTCAAGGTCATTTATTTGAATCTTGAGCTGCTTTAGTTCCGTGTCGTTTTCGGGTTGCTTTATAGACCTTATTAGGGTGCCTCGATGTCAGCGCCGCCTTGCAGGGTGAGGACATCCTTTGACCCGCGCCACGCCGCCACTTCCTCGCCACGACGCCATCTTGGTTCAAACGACGGAGTACACGACGGAGTATGCGTATGCGTGCGGTGCGTGCGGTTGGACGTGCGGCGCGACTATCTTTCACCGTGGGCCGGGCTGTGCACGAAAAAGTCTTTCACCATAGAGATCGGTGGGTCTTACTGATCTCAACAGCAGTCGTCAGAGCACAAGCATGACCGGCTGTTCTGTACCGCTGTGTGCCGCTTCGTCGGCAAAGGGAGTCCGATGCTTCCGCTTTCCCCAAGAAAAGGCGCGAAGAAGGAAATGGGAGTCCTGCGTCAAGCGCGATCGCTGGAAGGCAAGTCACACCTCGAGGATCTGCGAGGTAAGTTTCAAAAGCACGACCACTTTATTACGATATTAGGCAGTATTCAGAAATTGTCGTAGCAGCTCCGATCGATTGCTTCATGATCGGAGTTGCTAAACTCAAAATCAGCCCTCGCTTCGTCTCACCGGTCGGATCGAGCGATCAATCGGAGTTGTGACGTAAGGAATTGATTCTCTAAAGCACCTCATTCCGAGTTTTAATGGTAATACCTATATCGATACCCCTTTTCTGCCGTTAGGGCGTATTCACTAATTAGACTTCCCCGATTAAAATAGGTTGAGGCGGTAGCTCTTCAGCGTGCGAGTTTCTCGCTCGTGCACAACTTTGTGATATCTTTTTGGGCTTATTTTACTATTCAAAGTGCCTGAAACGATCTGATAAGCGCGGAATATTGTCGCGTGCGCGTACACCAAGTTTCTGTACAGTGACTGCATGCCATCTTCGATAGCCTTGATTCGCGACTGGCCACCAACTGTTTTTTTTTTTTTTTAGTTGGATTCTTTTTGTGTGTCTGTGAAAATAATCGCTGATGGTGAATCTCGAGCATGATCAATAATATGTTTTCGAGACGATACTCGCGAATGCAAAAATCGCAACATATCTCGGTAGTCGGCGTGTGATATATTTCATGATCATGTCGCAGCTCGACGTGCTTGATGAAATGACATGACCTTGTCCCTGTTTGATTAGTACTTACATCGCTCCCTTCGTGCAAGGTCGAAAAATTAAATAAAATAAAGCACATTTTACGGTAACATTTTGAAAATATATTCAGGATTGTTTTGACTGTGAGATATTAGGCAAATATTTTCTTCAATTTTTGTTTACACTCACGTCTGTGCCTTCCAATCTGCACATAAATAAAAATCTCATTTCTTGTTTACTTCAGCGCCACTTTGAAGAAGACCAGTACGAGATGAACCGACAAGATGGGCGGAGACTTCTCAAGCGGACAGCTGTACCTACGTTGTTTGATTTCAGACGTAAGTGTTACTATTACTATATGAGGTACTATTACTGTCTGTGCCTCGCTCGTTTGCATGCAATTTTATTTTGTGTTTATATCTGTGCTGTCTTTCCCTTTTCTGCGCAGCGCAGCCGAAGCGAAGAAAGCTCCCCGCACCGCGAGCTCCTCCGGCTGATCGTGGAGGTGCCACCACTGCAGGTCCTTCGTCAATTTCTGCGGCGGGAGTCTCAGACCAGGAAGACTCTGGCACGGAGGACACTCAGGCAAACCTCATTTCAGAAGAAAATGGGCACGACCACCTGGACGATACAGTTGATATCGTGACACTACATACAAGTGAACTGCAGAAAACTTTGCAAGACACAAAAAGGAAAAACTGCGAGTTGGAAGAAAGCCTGTCAGCTGCAAGGAAGAAGTTAAAGAGAGCTTTAAGAAAAACAAGGCAGCTAGAAACAAAACTTTCCACCTTGACCAGAAATTTGACATTTCTAAACGAGGACCAAAAACGTGTTTTGGAAAAACTGAACAGAAGAGGCTGTGCTTGGAGTGCTGACACCATACGGAAGGGACTACAGCTCAAGTTTGCCTGTGGCTCCACAGGGTATGACCTTCTACTTGAGCAGGGCAACCCCCTCCCGACGAGAAGGACGCTGTGCAGGAGACTGCAACACCTGTCATTTCAGCCCGGCGTGCTAACTGAAATATTGCGCGTGATGGAAACGAAAGTCGCTGCGATGTCGGACATTGAAAAGGATTGCGTCCTTTTTCTTGATGAAATGGAAATTAGAAAAGGCGTTGTGTTGG
This sequence comes from Ixodes persulcatus, assembly GCA_013358835.2. Taxonomy (NCBI): domain Eukaryota; kingdom Metazoa; phylum Arthropoda; class Arachnida; order Ixodida; family Ixodidae; genus Ixodes; species Ixodes persulcatus. The sequence goes on from JABSTQ010011563.1 coordinate 194,825, forward strand.
ACCGTGGCAATGACACTTTGCTTGGCAAAACGACGCTGCCCAAGAGTGATCATCGTGCAAACCATGCTCTCGTTTTTATGGTGGGAGGGATCAACTCGCGCTGGAAACAAGTCATAGCATACCACTACACGGGCGCATATATCAACGGAGACGAGCTGAAGAAGTTTGTTTTTGACTTAATCAAGCTCTGTGCGGACATTTCACTACGTGTGCTTTGTGTGACCTGTGATATGGGCAGTTCTAACCGTGCCATGTGGAGATCCCTGAACCTCTCCAGTTCCCGCAGTTCTGTGACCGTATGCAATGTGCCGCATCCCTGTGACGATGGTAAGCCATTGTTCTTCATGGCAGACCCCGCACATGTGTTGAAAAATATAAGAGGGCACCTCGTACGAAAAGACGTAATGCACCTAAGTGACGAGGTGGTCTCCAAGTTCAATTTACCAAGCAGCGAAGTCTCAATAGAGCATGTGGAAATGGTGCTAAAGTTGGACACTGAGCAGCTGCGTGTGGCACCCAACTTAAACAGTGCTCATGTGTCAAATGGCCATTTCACGAAAATGAAAGTCGGAATAGCGGTGCAGCTATTCAGGGAAGCTCCCTCGGCAATTCGGTATTTTATCAAACAGAACAAACTGCCAGTTGAGGCCGAAGCAACTGCCTGGTTTTTTGAACTGGTGTTTAAATGGTACACCCTAATGACCTCTCGCCATCCTGTCGTTGCTTTGAGTTTTGCGAATGAGAGCAAGTATGAGGAGGCCATTTCAACTCTGAAGCTCAGTATTTCTGTTGTTGAGAGCTTGGGGATCGGAGTGAAGAAAGTATGGAAGCCATGCCAGGCAGGGGTACTAATGTCGACAACTGTAGTGTTGCAATTGCATGCTGTTCTTTTGAAAGAGTGTGGCTACAATTTTGTGCTGACAGGACGGTTAGCTCAAGACTGCCTTGAGAACCTGTTTTCAGTTGTCAGAATGATTTCTCCAGTGCCAAACGCATATGACGTGAAAAATGCACTCAAAATTGTGACAGTAAGCCAGTTCATCAAAGTCCCAAAAAATTCAGGCTACGACATTGACGACAGCACATACCTGGTAGATTTCCTCTCCGCAGAAATCAAAGAAGTGCAGCAGGAAGTTGAAGAGCCTCCAGGGGATGATGAGATTATAGAAATGGAACCACTCTCTAGAGTTGAGTCCGACATTGTTGCTCATTTGGCAGGGTTTTTGGTTAAACCTCTGCTCTCCGCTGTACAGTCATGCAGTGTCTGCACACAAATGCTCACTGCAGAAGAGGTTTCCGATGAGCATGCTCTGGTGCTCATGAAAGAATATGTTCAAGGTGGAAAACACCTCACTTACGTCAGCCTGGAAGTCTTCAACTTGGTTTCTCGTTGTGAGGGGGTATTTAAAGCGTTCTCAGAAGAAGAGGACATTTGTCTTTTGAAGAACCCAATGAAGACCCTGAGACGAATTATTGAGCAATCTGTTCCTGTTCCCCGTGTTGAGTGCAGCAAACACCCAGATCTAATGCGCAGGTTGTTAGAGCGTTTTGTTGTAATGCGCCTGCGCATTTACTTGCATTGGCTAAGTCAGCCGGAAGAGTCAGATGATGGCTACGGTAGTAAAACGGTCGCCGGTACCAACCTGCAGTGAGATGCAGCTTTCGCTTTCGCAGAAATAAATCTTGTATACTGAGTTAAAGTATTTGTGTCTTTTTCCTGTAACGTGGCATGTGCTATAGTCCGTTGCAACTCAAGAAGGTAGGGCGAGGGAAAGAGGGCCGGCGAGGAAAAAGCAGGCAGAACGCTAGAGAGAGGTGGAAATTTCCCCCTTTCCTCTCCAGCCTTTCGTTTGCTTCCTCTTCCCCGGCCTTCTTCTCCCTCGCCCTACCTTCTTGAGCTGCAACGGACATAAACATATTTAGTATAATAAATTACCGAACAAGTGCATAATATACAACCGAGCTCTGCAATAAGCACCTCCTAATAGTAGAACAGTTGCTCCATTTAACAACCCGTCGCAAAGTCGCTAAAATGTATAATTTTCTGCCATTATGTGCTACTTTATATCTCGATCAGTACACATAGGGCTAAAAGGGCTGCACGGCTGCACTCGCTTTAGCAAAAAAAAAGGAGTGTGGCAATCAAAAAAAAAAAAAAAAAAGACGTGAGAACGTCAAGCCCCCCGCTCATTTATTCTTTATTTGTATAAGTAAAAATACTGAGACGCGTGTCTGAGTTGGAAAATACAACGCGAAATGGAAGTTTCATGACGTAAGCCTACGTAAGCGCATCCTAGGCTAGAAGTATCCCGCCCGCAATAGCTCATCGGCGTGCTCTTGAACCAAGATGGCGGCGCCGACGGAGATGTCTCCACCCTGGACGGAGGCGCGTTTATCGAGGCACCCTAGACCTTATTCATTATTAGCGCCATCTCTCGGCGGCCACGGGTACTATCAGAGGCTCGGCGCCATCTTTGAGGCTTCTCCACTGTCCCCGTCGACCGCCGCCCTCCGCAGTACGAACCCCCCTCCCCGCGTAGCGTTCGTGCATGTTTTTTTTTAAATTTTTTTTCTATTTTGATAGTGTCAGCCGCTTGAGAATAAGTTGCGAATATTAAGCGCAAGTTTGTTTTCAGTGGTTTCACTAAGCATCTCTTTTTTATAAAAATGAGCTTCATTACAGCACCAGAGAAGCCGGATCACGCACTTGTTTTAGAATCGTGCGCTAACTTGCCTGACCAGCTGATTATGCCTGTTCGCACAAGGACGATTTGTATGATATATTTAGCAGGCCGTCAGCCCCTGTGTGACAGTTTGTTTTTATTTGGCATTCGCGGCTGCGGGCCTAAAGAATGCGAGCAGTTGATCACCCAGTGCGCCTTCAATCAGCAGTTGCAGACCCGAATTGCAGAGTTCTATGATGGGTGCGTTGAACGTTTAAGCTTGGTTCCCCGTTGTCTTAACCTTAGGAATATCGCAGATATAATTCCACACACAGAAACACAAAAACATGAAATTAAATTTATTTATTAAATTTGTATTCAGTTCCTTGCGGAGATCACCAAATTGTAGGTCAAAACAACATTATAAGGAATGCGTGTGATACAGCACGAATTTACGATAGTAGTATTTTTCTATTGCAGGTAAAAAAACAAAAACTACGCTGAAGATCTACACTAGCATATTCACACAAGCGTATGCGAGGCACACAAGCGTAAAAGGAAATGACCGGCGTGTCGCCGCGGCGCAAAGGCGCGGAATAAAACGTATTAAAAAAATCATTATTCTATGGAAAGTAAAACATTTTACTTTTATAATCATTATAATAACCCGAACAAATAAATTCAGTACTTTCGCATATATACTTTTCGGCCCCTTGAGAGAAAATGCCTGAATAAATATCACCGACATTTGAATGTACTCCTCCTGGTAGTGCGGTCACAAAGCCCAGCACGCTTTTGAATTCCATGCTTACCCGCAACAGAATATGACCAGTGCTCATAAAAGTGGTTGCTTGCAGTATTGGTTACAAGTAAAAGAGATTATCCCGCAGCGCAAACCCCATCTGTTGGGAAGCGAGCAAGCGCGACTGTTAAGCTCGCCAACAGGTCCAGGTTAGCAGTCAAGAGCCCGCTTTTATGAATTCGACTACATCTCGAAATTGTTTCTCGAAATTTGAGAGTCCCGAGATAATAATAATATAGCGTAAAGTAAGCGAGCGTTCACCTTCGCTTTTTAGCACCATTGCCTTTATCATTCATGCGCGAAACAAAGTTGTTGCGTCACTTAGCTCTTCTGCAATTTGCATCAGCCTTCAATCAGGTTAAAAAAAACCTACTTGAGCGAGGAAAAAAAACAACAAAAAAACAAGCGTAAAACAGTGTATTTAGATGATGTTGACTGGACCTCGCCGTTGATCTGCGCGAGTGAAGCTACGATGCAAAGCCAACACCAAGCTCCCAAAAATCACATAAAATATTAGATGCTTGCTGATGTTAAATACAAATATAATGAACCCTTCATGCTATTGTGGAAGGTGTCATATATTAAGGAAAAGTTTAGGAGCCTTGTAAAAGCACACAACACTAACGCGCGGGTGCTCTTTATAGGAGCATGAATACCACAGGAAAACGCTACGGCTATTCAAACGTTGGCCATAATACCCTTAACTTGAAAAGAAAAACAATACAATTCAAATCTTTGCATCGGTTGTTTTTTTTTTTTTTCCTTGTTGGATACGTACCGGAACAGAGCAGTCGTGCGGTCGCTGCGCGCCGCTTTCACACGCCGCAAACGGCCACAGCGCTCTGCAAGCCGCCTCAAAGATGGCGTCGGAAGGAAGGTTGGCGCCACGTCCGACAGATGGCGGGCGAATCTAAATAAGGTCCAGAGCCGTTTATTGAGAGAGTTTGGCCATACATTGGTTTGAATAGGCGAGCATCTCGGGCCAACCACACGCCGCGAAACAGCCCCTAGCGGTGGTCGCGTGCTCTAAATTTGTGCCACGACTATACTTCGTTTCACCTTATGTGCGAGCGAAGGCAAAACTGGAAGCGCGAGCACGGAAGCTCCGTGCGTTCAGGCTTTGCTCGAGCGCGCGAGCTGGGGAGAAATGCAAAAAGCGCTGGTCTCGCGCTTCTAGCTTTGGCTTCGCTCGCAAGTAAAGTGAAACGAAGTATAATTTGAGCCGTGCCGAGCGGAACTCCGCGTCTCAAGACGCTCGCGCACCCCACCCTTTGCACTGCTTTCTTTCAGCCAGTCTCAGGACGCTGTTCTAGCAGTGCAGACAAAGGCATGGCCACGAGCGCGTGGCTTTGGAGAGTGCCTCCTATGCACGAGGTCTCGTACAAACAATAGCGTTTCGCTGAGCTAGGCTCACGCGCCTGTGCCTTTGTCTTCACTGTCGACATTTGTGAGATGGAGTAGAGGTCTCCTGATTGGTCGACGCTGTGTCACAAATTTAGTTTACGCTTTAAGCGTGGGGGGAATATTCGGCGCTGGCGGCGGCCTTTGCTCCGCCTATTGTCCAAACTCTCCTAATATACGGCTCTGAATAAGGTCTATTGCTCCGACGCGTTTTTTAGACCTTTAAAGGGATACTGAACCAAGGAATGTAGTGTCCATAATAAGTGGCGCACGTTCTTTTCACGAGCCAGCAGCCGCCGGTGTGCGCGAGCACACGCAACGAAAATGACGTCAAAGGCCTCCATTCGCGGTTAAAGGGATACTGAACCAAGGAATTTAGTGTCCATAATAAGTGGCGCACGTTCTTTTCACGAGCCAGCAGCCGCCGGTGTGCGCGAGCACACGCAACAAAAATGACGTCAAAACCCTCCGTTCGTGATTAAGATGACAGTGAAATGTATGGGCTTCGGGCCAAAGGAGAATAAAGACAAGTTTTTCATCTACACAGTGGTGTCTGGTGTAAAAGGTAAGCAATTAATTGGTCTAACAAGCACATAGCTTTCACTTGTAGAGATGAAAAGCCTGTATTTATTCTCCTTTGGCCCGAAGCCCAAGCATTTCACTGTCATCTTAATCACGAACGGAGGTTTTTGACGTCATTTTCGTTGCGTGTGCTCGCGCACACCGGCGGCTGCTGGCTCGTGGAAAGAACGTGCGCCACTTATTATGGACACTAAATTCTATGGTTCAGTATCCCTTTAAGATAACAGTGAAATGTATGGGCTTCGGGTCGAAGGAGAATGAAGACAAGTTTTTCATCTACACAGTGGTGTCTGGTGTAAAAGGTAAGCGATTAATTGGTCTAACAAGCACGTAGCTTTCACTTGTAGAGATGAAAAGCCTCTCTTTATTCTCCTTTGGCCCGAAGCCCATGCATTTCACTGTCCTCTTAAGCGCGAATGGAGGTCTTTGACGTCATTTTCGTTGCGTGTGCTCGCGCACACCGGCGGCTGCTGGCTCGTGGAAAGAAGGTACGCCATTTATTATGGACACGAAATTCTTTGGTTCAGTATCCCTTTAAGCTCACGATCCTGCTCTTTAATGTGACTTATAATGGTGTCGTACTGATTCCACACTAGCTGGACCGGTGTTTCGATACCGACAATTGTGCACTTCAAGGTTATAAGAGTATCCTGTTTTTCGTTATAGCATGCTAACAGCAAAGACATATCATTGTGTTTTTGTTTTCCACCTTTTAACGTCATCCTTCAAGATGGGTATTAACACGCGCTATGGTACGCACATCCTTTCGTTTTAAGCGTAGCTTCAGCCACTCCTGCACAAGCCCCGGAGTGCTACGAACACTCACACTCAGCAAAAATGGTGGTTCTTTACTGTTTATCACTTACCTGACATTTTTGACACAACGGTCGAACCATCTAGACACATAATCGCGTGGCAACAACAGACACTCGGGCAGTTGCAGCTGCAGCAGCGACAGTGATACAAGAAAAATATCTGAGTAAGAAACAGAAACTAACCGGCAAAGGCTTACAAATCAAATTATTTTCCTCCCTCACTCACCACCGCCACTGCCAGAATGCCGCAGTCGCTGTAAATTGTAGCCATTTAGGGCAGAATTTCATTTGGCTGTCGGCGGGTTTCAGCGCCGCCAGCGGGTCGTACTTGTCCTTGTCCGTTCGCCAAAATCAGTTCAAACGAAATGACATGCAGTCAGCAGACTGGTGTCATAGTTAGGACGGTGTTCTTGCTTGGCTTTCCTTGCAAGAGGTCGTGCAGGGGCTGGAAGATATTAGACTCACTGAGGAACAAAGCGCCTGTAGAAACTCACAAGCCCGAGAAACTCGCGGAGGTTCTTTGTTGTGGTAGGTTGCGGGAGGTCGCAAATGCCGACTGTTCGCTGAGGTAGCGGACGTAGGCCGTGAATGTCAAAGCGGTGGCACAAGGAATCCAGGTCTTTGACGCCGAAAGCACACTTTGCAGGGTTGACGATTAATGAATAGTTTTCAAGGCGAGTGAAAAACTGACGTAGGCGGTATACGTGGTCTTCCTTGTTGTCGCTGAAAACAGGGATATCGTCCATGTATGCGAAAGTAAATGTCAGCCTGCGAAGGAATTGGTCGATCAACCTTTGGAACGTCTGGGCCGCGTTGCGGAGACCAAATCGTATTCGCAACTACTCGAACATGCCGAATGGAGTTATTTTAGTGGTATTCGAGATATCAGTTGGTTACACAGGGATCCGGCGTTAGGCTTCCGCCAGGTCCCCCTTTATGAAGATGGTTGCCCCATGTAAGGCGCCGGTGAAATCCTGTTTTGGGGGAATCGGGTAGCAATCGGGGGCCGCTCTCTGGTTAAGGGCTCTGTAATATCTGCATGAACGCCAGTCGCTCTCTTTTTTGGTGCCACGTGGAGGGCCGAAGACCAAAAACTGGAAGAAGGCCGGACGTAGCCAAGTTCGAGCATGTGCTCAAATTTCTGCTTCGCTATCCGGAGGCCTTCTGGAGCGAAGCGCCTAGGTCGAGCAAACACCGGGTCCTTTCGTCTCGATATGGTTGGTCATTGTGTGTTTCACTGGTTGTCTGTCCTTCGAAGTTGGATGAAACACGTTGAGGTATTCATCAAGGATATGCTTCCATTGGGAGGTCGGCTCCACTTGAGGGAGGCTGGGCGCCTTTTGGACTACCTTCACCGATATTCCCTGAATGGCGAGACGCGTCTCAGTGTCGTCAAGCAGTTTTCGCTTCACATGTACCATGAATGCGAAATGCCGGAGAGAGTTGGCTCCGATGATTGGTTAAAGAACGTCGGCGATTAAGAAAACCCACCGAAACGTCCGTCTGAGGCCGATGTCAAGAGTGATTGACTTTTGTCCGTACATCTTAATTGGAGAACCATTCACTGCGTGTGGTGGCGGGGTGTCTTATCGATGCCGTCAATCTTCCAGCGTTGGCGGAGCGACGTAAATTTCTGCCCTCATATCTGCTAGGTACCGGACCTTGGTGATTCGGTCGGTACGTAAAAAAGGCGGTTGGGCACTCCAGGCCTGCTACACTCTTCGCCTCTAGTGTGTGACCCTGCCGTTTCCCGAGTAAGTACAACGAAGTTGGCCCTTCTTGGCGTCGTTGCTGTGACGGTAGTGACACCTGCACACCTGGTGCTTTACAGGAGACTTGCCTCGGCGGCGTCCATTGTTAGTTTGTCTAATTGCGCTCGAGGATCTGGAGTGGCTCATGCAGAGATCTTTGATCTCTCGCGTGAGTTGATCTATCCCTGGGGTGGCCAAGCCGCGGCTCGCTTGCCGCATGAGGCTCTTCGCGTGTTATAGTGCGGCTCGCGGCTCGCGCCTCCCTCAGGGTCACACGAGCACTTACCCAAAAAGAGAAAAGGAACGCGTTTTAAATCGAAAGGCAGGTTGCAGTTTGGTAGACTTGTGCTACTGCTACGTTCCGTACAGTTGGACTGCTTTATACTCAGATATATCGAAAGTAGTTCGAGTTTCGTTTATTGTTCTGGACAAAAGTTTCCTCCCCCCCTCCCCCCTCCACCCCGGCTCTTGGAAGTTTCGTGGTTTTGTTTGCGGCTCATAGGCCGAGTCAGCCTGGCCACCCATGATTTCTATCTTGTCTTCCATCCGTGAAGCGGAAAACAATAGCTGGGCTATCTTGTTCTCCATGGCAGGATATGACTGTGTGGTATGGAGTGCGGTGTCATGCGCTTGCACAGCGGAGATAGTAGGGAAGCCTGCATCCATGATTTTATCGGCCATCCGAGCCAACGTGGCGGTGGAGTCGGTATCGATGTGCTGCAGTATCATGAGAACCGGTTGTGGTAGCCTCTGGAGAAAACGTTATCTAAGAATTGTTGTCTCCATGTTCGGTGCTTTCTTAGCAAGAAGCTGCGCCATGCGTCGGAGCAGTTCTGTCGGCTTCCTGTCACCTAGTTCCTCGGCCGTGAGGAGTTGCTGCAGTCGGAGGTGTTGCCCACTCTGTTGTCCGCCGGATGAGTTTCCTCTTCAAGTGCTCGTAGGGCTGGTCTTCTGGCGAAGCGTCAAGAATGCCCCGAACAACTGCTGCTGATGACTGTGGCACAGGGCTGGGCAGTATCGCGATACAAATGTATCGAAGTAGTATTTTAGAGATACTTTCGAGTATCTGTGTCTCTGTATCGAGATACATTTGTAAAATGTATTGGTATCTCAGAAGTGAAATACATTTACAATGTATTGCTTGTATCGCGATACTTTGTCCGACTTAGGCATCTCGTTACATTTGTTGTCCTTTTTAAGATAAATTTAAAGGATAAAAACATCTGTTTGGTGCAAGTAGCTTACTAATTTATAATATAAACCTGCCCTATAACATGACCCATCTCAGTCACCAACAATAAAAAAAATTGCGGTTTAAAGAAGGTTACTTGCAAAAATAACAAAATCAGCTCCTCTCACAAAGCCCTCCGCTCTTTCCAATTTAGCGGAGCGAACGCTGTAAAAGAGTTGAGCGGATAAAAAGTATGGCCCTGGTGTCTAATCTCCCTACACTATGGGTGACTCAGAAGCCAATAATATGACAGTTTGAGATGCGCCCTCACGGGAAAACAGAATTTACTCGGGCAGACGCCTTTTGTCAAGCATGGTACACAGTCTTTACCGTTCTGTAACTATGTGGTTCAACGGGGGTGACATTTTTTTTAGCAGAAATAATGATAGATAAAGAGTTCGAGGTAATGGGCAGTGCATAAAATGGCACAAAAAGAGGAGCACACGCATAAACTACCTTTCGCATTCACCACGAACTGCACCCTCTCCATGTAGCTCCGTTCGAGAACAAATGTATTTCTATGAGTATCTGTATCTGTAATCTGGAATACTTTTTCGCCGTTATTGCGGAAGTATCTCAGGGATATCCCGTTGCATAAAAGACAAATGTATCTCAGTATTTGTATTTTGGCCTTAGAACACATGTATCTCAGTATTTGTATTCCTGAATACTTTTAGGCGTATCTCTGCCCAGCCCAGTTGTGGCAGAGCGGAAATGGCATGGTCATTGTGTGTTTCACTGGTTGTCTGTCCTTCGAAGTTGGATGAAACACGTTGAGGTATTTATCAAGGATATGCTTCCATTGGGAGGTCGGCTCCACTTGAGGGAGGCTGGGCGCCTTTTGGACTACCTTCACCGATATTCCCTGAATGGCGAGACGCGTCTCAGTGTCGTCAAGCAGTTTTCGCTTCACATGTACCATGAATGCGAAATGCCGGAGAGAGTTGGCTCCGATGATTGGTTAAAGAACGTCGGCGATTAAGAAAACCCACCGAAACGTCCGTCTGAGGCCGATGTCAAGAGTGATTGACTTTTGTCCGTACATCTTAATTGGAGAACGATTCACTGCGTGTGGTGGCGGGGTGTCTTATCGATGCCGTCAATCTTCCAGCGTTGGCGGAGCGACGTAAATTTCTGCCCTCATATCTGCTAGGTACCGGACCTTGGTGATTCGGTCGGTTACGTAAAAAAGGCGGTTGGACTCCAGGCCTGCTACACTCTTCGCCTCTAGTGTGTGGCCCTGCCGTTTCCCGAGTAAGTACAACGAAGTTGGCCCTTCTTGGCGTCGTTGCTGTGACGGTAGTGACACCTGCACACCTGGCGCTTTACAGGAGACTTGCCTCGGCGGCGTCCATTGTTGGTTTGTCTAATTTTTCTCGAGGATCTGGAGTGGCTCATGCAAAGATCTTTGATCTCTCGCGTGAGTTGATCTATCCCAGGGGTGGCCAAGCCGCGGCTCGCGAGCCGCATGAGGCACTTCGCGTGTTATAGTGCGGCTCGCGGCCACCCCCCCCCCCCTCCCCTCCCCCACACAAAAACCCTACCCCGCCTCCCTCAGGGTCACACGAGCACTTACCCAAAAAGAGAAATGGAACGGGTTTTAAATTGGAAGGCAGGTGGCGGTTTGGTAGTCTTGTGCTACTGCTACATTACGTACAGTTATATGGAGTGCTTTAAACTCGGATATATTGAAAATAGTTCGAGTTTCGTTTATTGCTCTGGACAAAAGTTTGCCCACCCCCTCCCCCCCTCTACCCCGGCTCTTGGAAGTTTCGTGGTTTAGTTAGCGGCTCTTAGGCCGACTCAGCCACGCCACCCCTGACCTATCCTGTCTTCCATCCGTGAAGCGGAAAACAGTAGCTGGGCTATCTTGTTTTCCATGGCAGGATATGATCGTGCGGTATGGAGTGCGGTGTCATGAGCTTGCACAGCGGAGATAGTAGGGAAGCTTGCATCCATGATTTTATCGGTCATCCGAGCCAACGGGGTGGTGGAGTCAATGTCGATGTGCTGCAGTATCATGAGAACTGGTTGTGGTAGTCTCTGGAGAAAAAGTTATCGTAGAATTGTTGTCTCCATGTTCGGTGATTTCTTTGCAAGAAGCTGCGCCATGCGTCGGAGCAGTTCTGTCGGTTTCCTGTCACCTAGTTCCTCGGCCGTGAGGAGTTGCTGTGGTCGGAGGTGTTCCCCACTCTGTTGTCCGCCGGACGAGTTTCCTCTTCAAGTGCTCGTAGGGCTGGTCTTCTGTCGAAGCGTCAAGAATGCCCCGGACAACTGCTGCTGATGACTGTGGCAGAGCGGAAATGGCATGGTTAAATTTCGTCAAGGACGATGTTATTTTGTTCTTTCGGAAGTCGACTCAATCGTGAGGAACCAGAGTTCCGAATTGGCAGCCTAGAATTCCGGCACCTTGAAGTTATCTGCAGCAACAGCAAGTGTTGTTAGGTAGCTCGACGACGGGGAAGCTTGAGTGACGTTCATCGTTTCAAATCAGAGCAGATGTTTTAAGGTAAGCTCACCGGTTGATGTACAGTCAAACCCGTTTATAACGAAAAGCAGTAAACGCTACGATCAGTTCAATATAGCAAGTAGTTCGATATAGCAAAAACCATTTACAACGAACCTCCACGATGCGTTCGTTGTAAGGCGAGAGCTTCTCTTTCTTTCTCATCTCTTCGCTTCCACCTTAAAACAAAACGCTAAAAAGTTTTTTTTTTTTTTGCATGTGTGCAGAATTTGTTCTTTTAGCTTATCTCCCCTTCTGAATCGCTTCCCTTCGTGAGAAACCGCTTTGGGACGATTTTTTTTTTGCGTGCGTGCAGTGTTTTTTTTTCTTCTTGCCTACTGTTTTTTTTTGGGGGAAGGAACCGGCTAGAAGGCGATACTTTGCGTGTAGTTTTTCGAAGCCTTCCCAGGGAGAAAAAGTTTGATATAGCCAATATGTTGTTCGTTATAAAAAAGTACTTTTTACATGCAGTTTTATTTAAATTTTTCCTTAGTTCGATATCGACAATAATTCGCTGTACGTGGGTTCGTTCTAAATGGGTTTCACTGCAAACTGCTAGGCGGGTAGGAGCTCTTGTTCCCTAACTCGGGGGTACCAGTTTGTAGCGAAGAGGCGTCCTCGGTTGCTAACAAATTTATATTTTACATTATTTACAAAAGGGTCAAAGTAATTATCAGTTGTAAAATGTAGACTGCGCAGCCGAACGTCCAGTCATCTCGAGCGCCTGCGTGCAAGTGGTGATATTCTCCTTTGCTGGTGTACTTCGTCTTCTTTGTTCGCTGTAGCGTGCCGCTACAATCGCTTAGACCGCGAAACTTTTACAATTGTATTTTCCTTGTGATGTCAAAATGTTGAAAAAGTTGCTGCGTGTCAAGCCGGCCTAAGACATGTCTCTTTGCTACATTGCTACAGATTTGTTACCCTGTATTCTGTGATTTTGCTTTTGTGCTTTAAAACTGCTGTGGGCAGCACCGGAGCCCACCGCCGAGTGCAGCGCCTAATGCGGAAGGCACAAGCAAAAATACGGGAAAAAAGGTTAGCAGACAAGGCCCGTCATGTGATGACGCCTCCAGCCCGGCAGCCCACAAGACCATGTATATGAAGCAGTAAACCAGTTGTCATCGTTAACCTGTCTCGACCCCGACATGGTGGCAGCGGCGAAATCCAGTGTTGCCCGCGACAAGAAGCAAAGGCTATTATTATAAAAGTGATAAGAGACGAGTGAACATTGCGGTATGCTTCTGGGATTTGTATTGCAGCCACTGACAGCTTGTCAGCAACCTTGGGATAGACCCTTTTCAAAGGTGCGTGTCATCTGGTAGCTGCAGCACCAATTATCAGAGTCTGTCATTGTTTGGACACCCACTCTGGGCATGTATAAACACGAGGGCTGCGCAAACATTCGGCGTGAACTCGGCTTGGCTTGTACTGAGAACGAGTGCTGCGTCAGAGTTCGGCAAAGGATTCTGATGCAATCGCAGGCTTCATGCCCAAGGAATGGTGATCGCTAGCGTTGCTTGATGGAATCTTACTACAGAAAAAAAAAACTATTGCCCCATCTCATGTGGGCCTAATTGACTAGTTGTCATTTTTATTTTATTTATTTATTTATTTTAAACGGGGCAAGTTTATACCATGTACTTTGATATGTCAAGGGCTTTCATCACAGGGAATAAATCCGAGTACCTTGCTTGGCGCAAATCCTATCCCTTTTTGTGTCATACATATTTTCAGATAATTTTCTTAGTATGGTGAAATTACTGCAATCTTGCATGATTTGCATATTTACTATGTTTGTAATGTATACATCACTTTGTTTTTGGTTAAGTGCTCACCATTTTCATGTAAGTTGATTGCTTATTTTCATAATCAACGGTGCCAATAAGAAGGCTGCAAGGTTGTTTCCGGCTTCAGAAAGCATCGATCATTATTATAATTATTGTAGTTTGATAGTCCAGTGCTCGAAAAAAGCTCTATTTCAAATTTCTATTTCCACAATGTTTCAAAAGTACCTACCAGGTTGCTTTAAAAGGTTTGTTTATTTTTAAAGAAAAATATTCACAATATTAACGCGTATATCAGACTTGGAAAATAAAAGAATACAAACAATTTCAACCTGTACTCTTTGTCTCCATTCCAGCCACTTTATATATATACTGTAAGGTTTTGGTAGTAATAACCTTATGCTTTGAGCTTTTTGCGCGGCTTTATGAAATGTCTCGAGGCCTATAAAGTGTCAACCTTCTGTTGTCAACAAAAAATTTAGATTTGAAATGATTTGATAGAGGTGCATATGTTCTCCAAGTGCAGCACATAAAAAAAAAAATAAACTCAACTGAACTATGCTATGTTTTTTTAAACTAATTTTACCCCAACACTTTTTTTTATACAAGTGCTTGATATTTCATTAAGGGGCCTTTATGGAGGAACTATACTCCGTCTTACCCTACGATGGACTAGGGCCCGAAGGCTGGCGGGTGGAGCACTGCCTCAGGAAAGCTCGCATGCGCATTGCCAAAGAGTGTGCGAGAGAAATTCCGATACGCAGACTACGAAGAGCACAAATCTAACGGATATGGTTCTCTGTTATCATAGCGCGATATTTTATATTGATGAAATAAAGGTACATGGTATTTAGTTCTATAAACGGGACACATCCGTGCGTAACAAAAACCGCAGCCCTCTCCACGAAGCTTATACGGACATTCCTGGTAAATAGCGTTGACTTGAGGTTGAACCTTGCATTTGCTCTGTAACTACTGAAAATGCCTCCCGCATGGGAGACGAAACGTCTAATAAAATGTTTTTTTTTTTGTTGTGTCAAGTCGGTGCTCTTATTTTAATTATGACGTCTCCCGGCTTTTGGAGTATTTTTGCATTGTCATATTTCGTAAACAAGTCAACTGTTTCGAGAAGTTGGACGGCGCGCAGGCACCGTCGAACTTTTTGAAATTGACACTGACTGGCATAAACTTCTCGAAACTGACACTGCACTGACTTAAAGTCGCCTTAGCCAGAACAATCCAATCCAATCCAACTTTCGTGTACGTAAAACCTACCCGGACCCCGCATCTCGCTTTCGCACGCGGTCCGTGTCGAACACACCATCCGACTCATTTTCATTTCTTAATGACCACTGGTTTTGATCTCGGATTTTCTTCGCCCCATCGCCTCCTGAAGGTATTTCATCCCTTCAGTAGTCTTCAGTAGTAGCAAGCAGACGGAGCCGCCGCGAGGGCTGGATATAAGCAGACGAAAAAATTGCAGTGGCTTAGCTCGGCTATGCCAGGATATACGTAGCGTTAGCTAAGGTTCAGCCAATGAGAGGCGCTATCAAGCGGCTCCCGTGCAGTGTCGGACTTGACTACTGCGCAACGGAGGCACACAGCTAGGCACGCGCCGGCGCCAGTGCATCTGCCGCGGCTATGACGTCACTCCTCTGGAATGCGCAGACGGGCGGGGTGCGCGCGGCGGCGGCGGCTCCGGCGCGCCAGCTGTGCACCGTGTGACGTCACTGCTCCTCGCGCATGCGCAGCACGGCTCTCCAGGAGCCACGCGAAACTGCTCAACTTCGGCCAGTGTAGCTTACGCTACAGAACTCGCCTCCGCATGACGCGTCTTGGCGCACTGATACGTTCGACGAAGCAAATATACCACGTGGTTTCTAACAGGCTCGTAATTGGACCTTGCGGCCTGTACCATTGGGCTTTTGTAAATCGTAGAATGAGACGGAGTATAATAGGGCGATTCATCGGTCACTTGAGCAACACGGGAAAGCGTGCCGCCAGCGTTTGCCCGGTACAATTGACTTATACGGTGTGTGCTGAGGCTTACAGGAAGTGTAGTGGGAAAAAGAAGAGCAGAACCCACTTTTTGTGCGGACCCCTCTGACAAGACGAATTGCACGTGCACCAACCTCAACGACCTATTCTTAAGCACTGAATTTAAAGGAAAAAATAAGTAATTGAACAACACAATACTAACAATTGTTCAACTATAGGAATGCAGAGACTGTTGTAACTTGTTTTGCTATTACACGCGCTGACCGAGCATGGGACAACATGGCTTGAGTAAGCTCCTGCTTGAATCTCAAACCGAAACTGATCGGAAGCATGCTGTGCGGTATTACTTTGGCCGATTACTGGCTAGGAGTGCAGAGATTGTTGTAACTTGTGTTGCTATTACAAGCGCGGAAGGAGCATGCGACAACATGGCTTGTGTAAGCTGCGTGAATCTTAACCCGAAACTGATGGGGAGAATGCCGTGCGGTATTACTTTAGCCGATTTCTTTCATATGATGTCCTTCAAAGCGCTAGATTAAGAGAAGTGTACAACCTGCCAATTGAAATACACAGAAAACTTGTAATCCAATAATACATGTAAATACTCATTGTATTCATCTAGTAAACAGTTGCACTCAATTGCCTAATAACTGTCAGAAAATGGTAGGGCATATATACGAACCGGGCCGCGGAGCTGTTATGTTGGGGTTGTTTGTGCGCTGTTGTACTGCTGATACGCAAGTGCCTGTACCAATGATCGGTGTGTTGTTTGGTGTTCGTGCTGTGTATGTATGGTACATGCTCTGGTGTATGACTCTTCTGCCTCGGAAAACCCCAAATGCAAAACAAAATTTGTTGTTTTGCGCCATTTAGCGGTTACTGCACTTTCTAGGCGGCGCAAGCTGCCGCCTGATTCAAGAAGCTGAGCGTTGAGCTGTAATGTATCTATTGATTTACAAACTCGTGGCCAAGTGTCCTCCCTACTTCCTTTTAAAATCAGTTCGATAACAATCGTAATAATTGTGCCACCCAGCTAACGAAATGTTCGTTTTGTGTCCAGGAGCTGCGAAGTGCAGGCACACACGCGCACGAATAGATAACCACATCGGTAGAGGTAAAAATAAACAGGAAGCGATAGAAAAAATGAAAGCCGTTTACAACTCCCTGTAACGCCGAATTAGAGCGCAGCTCTTGAGGAGGAGGAGGGAAGGGTACTGGGGGGGGGGTCACGTGACCTCGGGGGGGGGGGGAGAGGGGGGTCACGTGACCTGGGGGGTCAAGTGACGATGACGTCATCAGTGATGAGGACGATGACGATGCGGATGCCGATGACGTCATCAGTGACGTCACTGATGACGTCATCAGTGATGATGACGATGACGATGCGGATTCCGATGACGTCATCAGTGACGTCACGCGTCCCACAATGCACCGCGCGGTTACGCCGACGGCGACGCCGACGCCGCTCAAGCCGGAAACGGGCGCCTAAGAGCTGCGCTCTAAAAATGAAAAAGAGCTAGCGTTGGTGCGAGCTCAACGCATCTGGAAGTTGTCGACGAAGGTGTCCTGCTATTCGTCGCCGTATACGACAAGCATACGTTGTGTTCAATAAAGCCAGCATGCCCATTCCCCGCGTAACAATTTATTTTTTGAGCGTTCTACTCCGGCGGTGAAAATACAAAAATCTAGCGAGACGTCGTCGGGGGTAATCGCGGTGATTCCGACACACACACTGTCCTCCTCACTGGATGCAACTACGGTACTGACGTGTTTGGTGACTGGTGTTTAGAGTCTCTGATGGCTCTTGGAAAACGTCGAATGGGCTGATGGCTCTCTTCTCTCATTCGGTCGAAACTCCATGCTGTTCGCAAGGCCTTACCGAGGAATTATATCATAGCTAGCCGGCCGCCATGTTGTTTCGATTTAGTCAATTTTTACCACCGGCATTTTTACTTCGCGTGGCGTCGTCATTTTTACCCTAAGTTTCGTTATATTTGTGGCAACTTTTGATCTCCCCAAAGTTAATCATATACGACTACCTTTTTTATTAGAGTGTACGTCCGACAGCACCTTCTTTCTACTGCTAATCGCAGAAAAACAGGTGTGTCGCGATCTTTGATCCCGTTTTTTAATGCAAAAATATCAATCTCATTTTTTAGAATGCTTAGAGGCCGTAAATTGAGTTATTCCCATATATAGACGATCTCAGGAACCACTTCGGTGCCCTTTTAAGACAGACGAATGACATAAGCGTCCATCGTCTACAGATCCCATCACAAACAAGAAGGAAAGAAGCGCATTTTGCATACCATCGGCAGTGAAGGCAGAGAGTAAGCAGGTGACGCCGCACAAAAGAAACGACGACGCGCAAGGCCTCCGACGGCCGAACTTCACCACTGATATATACCCCAGAGGGACTGCTGGCATTAGTAATATCATGGTGAAGTAGTCGACGCCACTCATTTGTATCCTCGTTGAAAAATGGACCGAGAAGTAGAATAGTATGGCAGTGAACCTAAGGAAACAGAAGTTGAGCAATTGTAAGCACAATTACATTATTTTAGAGGAAAGAAAAGTGCGGAGATTAGTGGTTAATCTTTGAAAGAAAAGTAGAGCGAAATGCCCTCACCGTCGCCTACAAGCTTCATTTTAGCCATCGTCAGCACTTCTCTGTCACCTGTACACTCTGTCGTGGTGTCTTCGTTATAATTCGCTTCACATTAGAGAGTGTTAGGGAACCGGAACAAAATACAATCGATACCTCGGATCGGGCGTGTGAACCGATCGTGTTCCTTGAAACGGATTTGGGGGAACCGTATTTGTAGACGGTTGCGGACGATCGGTATGGGTCGCGCCTCCTGGCAACAAAGCCTGCATCGGTCTCATTGAGAAAAGACAGATTTGCGTGTTTGTGTATGGAAACGATGTAGAAGGCCTTAGAGCGATAAACTGGCAGCTGAAAGTGACCCCGAATTGGCCGCCGCCATGTTGCACATTTTTGACCACTAGACACGTGACTGTACCAAATCCTGAGGCTTTTACGCAAAACTGAGCCGAGATTTGTATCGCGATCGCTGTAAAAATATTATATACTATTTTTTTCAATACTATTATCCCCAGAGATCAGCGTCTAGCTCCGATAAAAGCCCAAAATACAGCGCCGCGGCTGACGGGATCTAGCGGAGGCATTGCGAAGCTGCCCGAGTGTTTGTCGTAAAAGCCCCTTTTGGACTTAAAACAAGCGAAACATAACTTATCTCGTCGGTACTGTTATTAAATATCATTGAGCAATTATTTGTCCGCGGTACTTCGTTAAAATCTAAACGTAAAAGGTCGCGTGCCTAGTGGTCAAAAATGTGCAACATGGCGGCGGCCAATTGGGGGTCAGATTTGTCTTGTGAACGGGATACCACATTATCGCTCAAAGCCCCCCTACCTCGTTGGTGTATGGGGAGGCTTACGAATCGCAGAAACTGAAGTAAATAAAGTTCGCATATAAAAAAAAATATAGGGAACCTAACTTTGTATATCTACTCATGATTCGTGTCGTTTTTTACTGAAATGAATGAGCTTTTTTGATATTAAACTTGGCGCCCCACGGCGTGTCGCAACTGGCATTGCGAAGTCAGAAAATGTTTGTCTGCTAAAGAAGCACACGAGCTTTCCGACAACACTGACGCTGGATCTTTTTGACGGCGACTTGGAGTTGGCTCTGTTCGGCGAAAGTAATTTAGAAAAAGTTATTTTGTGCGACTATCCTGAGCACCAAGAGAAGGCGCTTGTTGGCGGCTAAGCATGGGACGTTCGACCTGGCGTCGATGGACGAGGAGGACGTCGTACGGCTGTTCAGGTTCACGGAGGGGGATCTGCCCCATCTCCGATCGGCGCCGCTGACTGAGAGTATTGTAAAAGGGAAGCTTTGGTTGATCGGCGCTGCGCATCCCTGAGGCGCCGACAACCAACTGCTTGTTCCGTGTGTGAGGGGACGAGGCCCTCGCGATCGGGCTGAGCAGGCTGGCCTACCCCAACCGCATCGGCGCTCAAGTTGCTCTCGCGATCGCATACGGTGCAGATAGCAGACGATCACTGTCGTGCGTCAGCGAACCAATTGTCGCGCCGTGTAAGGTACGACCACGAAGTAAAACGAAAGAAAAAACTTGTCACTTTACTGCTATATACTTTTTTTTAATTATCACCCAATATTCAGAGGGCTCGCTTTATGGTATATATGTGATTAGCATTAGTACACAAATTTTTAATTCATGCAGCACTTTTACCGTAAGTATCGAGAGTCTTGAAGCAAAAAAGACTGTTACTCACTCTGTTGCCAATGCAGATAACCCTCATAGCGACAATGGCAGTTCTAAAAACGGGTAAGAGATGCCTGAAAGGCACATCCCAATGCTTGAAACAAAATATTAATAAAAAAAGTAATAACATAAGTAAAAAAAAAAAAAACAAAGAAAACACATTTTGCAGGTAAGTCGGATTCGAACCCTTCACCCTCGCTCACCTACGAGCCCGAAACTAGCGCCTTTAAAAGGTACAAAAACGAAATGTTTTTTTTTTTTTGTTTATATCCTGCGGAAAGGAACTGTTCGCACTTATTTCTCTGCTTAGATGTGGGCCATGTTCTGCCTGCAGCCCAAAAAAACTAGCCTGGACTAGTGTTTCTAGGCTGCAGGCAGAGAAATCAAGAAAACGAAATTTAAAACGAATTAACAGCTTTCAAATTTGCGTCTGGTTCGCGGTCTGTGAAGCTACGTTGGAATGACGTCGTCATGAATTCCCAAGAAGCAGCGCCAGTTCGCTGCAGTATGGCTCTCTCGTGGAAATACTTAGTCCTGAATGTGACTTGGCGGAGAAAGATAACGCGTTTAGTATACTCCGTTCACCCATAAGCTGAGATAGCAGCCAGAGCTACAAGCCCGAGTTAGCTCGCGCTCATGGCTTTGAGACATGCATTTCTAGCGCTAGCGCTCGTTGTGCAAAAGAACGCTTTAAAGCAGCGATCTCGAGCTCTCGCGGTTATGGCATTGGCTGCAGTCTCGGATAACCGAAATATTCGCTTTGTATGTTAAAGCTTTCACAATGTTTCCCCAACGCACATTCCATACCATCCAGATCACCGCTCTTTGCAGACTTTAGGTTTAAACTTAATCTGAGGATGAGGGACCTCTGCTAAACCCCCCCCCCCCCCCCCCCCCCCGCCCCTTTTTGGATGTGCTGTGTATAGCGCGCTCAAATATGGCACCCAGTGAATACCCTATAGACTGTTTTACTGAAAGAGGGCGAAAGAGAAAAAGGGAAAGGGCTAGCGGCTCTTTCCCCTTCGCTGGGTCGGTAGAATGAGTGAAAGTTCCGGATGAGAGGCTTCTCCGGTGTTGGGTGTCTACAGTGCCCGAACTTCGTTCGCACTTTATTCTCTGTTTTAAACTCGCAAACGTAATTAGAGTCACGGGCTTTGATGACGACAGTCCTCCGGTTATCGGGACACCATTGCTCGGGTTTAGGGTGCACTAATAACGACAGAAAGCGTCGAATACTGTCCGACGACCTACGTAGCTTGCACGGAATCCGGCAAGGCGAGTGTGGCTGCAATGTCTTTAAGCTCCATCGCTTTCCACATGACCTCGGTCTCCGGAGGCAGGGTATTATTGCGTCCGTAAACCGAAATGACGTTTCTTCAATGCCATTTTCTCTACTGTGCTCGGAATATTTTGTGAATGGAGCGCGCACCGAACGCTGTACCGCCAATGAACATGGGGTGCACTCGAAAGGTGCGTGGGAGTTATCTCGCGATAATTTCTGTTTCATCTTGTAAACTTTTGTAACGGAATTTAACTTGATATTGATATTTTTCAGTAGTGACATTGACTTGATTTTATCATCTACAACACTTAGTTGAAGGCTCATTTCCGCCGCCAGGTGTGGCTGGAAATTGTTGAAAAGTTAGTTCTCCCAGTTTTCCAGAATCGCGATCTCCTGCGCAATACCAGAGTGCCGTCAAAAGCGCTCCTTGGAGTGCGGCTAGTGGGTTGTTTCCGTTGATTTGGTGCTTTGAAGCACTGGATATTCGCTGCAGGGCACGTCTCGTGTTTTGTGATCTGCGTTTTCGAGCCTAGTGTGCACGTTTCTTTATTCGAGTCACGGCATCCGCCAGTGCGGCGACGGGGGGAACAGCGGCTGCGAACGGGTCAGCGATAGAAATCGGAGGTGAGTACTCAAAATATTTCATCGAATAGTAAAATAATTTGTGGCTGCTTTGAGGCTTTCTGCGGTTTGATATATAAGTACATCTAGGACTTCTTCGTCGTTCATCCACAAGGAAATATAAGAGCACGGACACGCAAGATAAAAGCAGCGTAGCAAAACGATGGGTGGTAGCTCCGGGTGTTTGCAAAAGTTAATTGAGGTTCCCGTGTCGTGTATCGCTTGTTGATTACTAAAAACGGCTACGTTGGAATAGACCGAGTGCAAGCAAAAATTTATAAATGGTTCATCAGTTCCAGTCATGCGGAAAGCGATGGAGCATGAAGACATTGCAGCCGCACTCGCCTTGCCGGGATTCCATGCAAGCTATATACATAGGTCCTCGGGCAGCATTCGACGCTTTCTGTCGTTATTTGTGCACCCTATCACCGAGCAATGGTGTCCTGATGACCGGGGGACTGTCGCCATCGAAGCCCGTGGCTCTAAGTTTGCGAGTTTAAAGCAAGGAAGAAAGAGCGAACGAAGTTCGGGCGCTGCATACACCCAACACCGACGAAGCCTCTCATCCGTGACTTTCACTCTTTGTACCGACCCAGCGAGGAAAAAGGCGCCGGTAGCCCTTTCCCATTTTCTCTCTCGCTCTCTAAATGGCGCTATACCATGATAAAACTGTCTATATAGACCAGTGTCCGAAATCCTAGCACCCAGCGATAAAAGTGGAAAATTATAATCTCAAACGCAGGCTCTTGTAAAGAGAGGGGCTGCGCAAAAAACAATATTTTAGACGCCCGTTTCTGGCTTGAGCGGCATTGCCATCGCCGTCGCTGTCGGCGTCGGCGTAACCGCGCGCGTTGCACTTTGGGAATAATGCAAGCGGGCGTAACCGCGCGTTGCATTATGGGAAAATTTCCTCGCTAAACTTACCGAAAAAATTTCCCCGCTAAATTTAGCAAAAATGTTTCCTGCTAAATTTTGCAGAAAAATTCCCCGCTAAGTTTAGCGGCAAAATTTCACCGCTAAATTTAGCGGAAAAATTTCACCGCTACATTTACCGGAAAAAATGCCCTGCTACATTCAGTGTAAATATTTCCTCGCTAAATTTAGCGAGCATTTCCCGCTAAATGGGGGGGGGGGGGACCAGAACAGGAGGAGGGGAGGGGGGGAAGGGCATCATCTCCCCTCCCTACCCTCCTCTCCTCTTTCTCAAGAGCTGCGCTGTAATTTTCATTACAGAGAACTGTAAACATATTTCTTTTTTTTTTCAAGACTCTGCATCTGTGTTGTTCTTGGAGCTTCGTGACTATGCATTTCTGACGTTTTTGCACTATGATATGTGCCAAGGTTTCTAAAAAAACGGAGTCTCGCAAAAAGCGCAGCCCCCCTATACTGTGTCATGACGTCAGCATAAACAAACATGGCGGCGTCCATGGAACAGGGCAGACACTGGTCTATACAAAGCTCGCAGGTGTCACCAATGCTGGGTACCGACGGTTATTTCTGCTTACTGGTTCCCTCGAGCTACGACCTCTGCGGTGTGAAGCTAACACATTGAACCAAACGCCCGTGGCACATGAAATACCGGCACAGTAGCGAATGACGTCACGGGCAAGCTATTCATAGGTCACAGGGCGTACAGTCCTCGGATATCACTACTAGGGGAGATTGTCACACATTAACGCCCCCAAACGGCTAGGCTCGCCACTACAGTACTCTTGACCGTCCGTGAACTATTGACGTCACGAGCGCGATACGCATTGCCCTTCTCGTCATTTCGTTTCCGTAATCCTTTAACCAACTGAGGTACTGCGCAGGCGTGGCTACCGTTTACTAAACAATGCATTTTTTCTTAAGAGGAAGTTCTATCGCGTTTCGTTCTGAACTTTCTTCCTTATTTGCTGACTAAAACTTTATACACTTCCTGTGAACTATGGTGCCCCGGCAAGGTACTACAACCAGTTATTTTATTCATGCATGAAGCCTCGGCACGCTCTTAGGACAGCGAAATAGCTGTTTTAGTAACGAAGAGAGACCGTCGATGTCGGCCATACGTCGTGCCTTACGGTTCGAAAGACGCATTACAGTAAGACCGCAGAAGACTAACACATGCGCAGTTAGTACCGGAAAGCCCATCGTATACCGTATCGGATGTGTAAAAACCTAAAACTCTTTATTACAAAGTTCAAGGGAACCGTATTTCCACAAGCAGTATACAGTACGATCGGCTCTCCGGTATGGACTTCGGATGCGCGAGGTCACTGCTGCCTTGCCGTGGTGCAGTGTCCGAGCCGTAAGGTGCGATGTGTGGTCAATGCGGGAACGCGTCAGAACAGCACACGACAGAACAGCACGCGACAAAACAGCACGGTCAAAACAGCACGCGTCAAAACAGCACCGCGTCAAAACAGCACGGCGACAAAACAGCACGCGTCAAAATAGCACGCGACAAAACAGCACAGCGTCAAAACGGCACAGCGACAGAAAAGCACGTGCCAAAATAGCACGGCGTTAAAACAGCACAGCGACAAAACAACACGCCTCAATGTTGTTGCCGTACAGCATGGGCTGAGCACACCGTTGCCACACACGCTTTCTGTTTTTTCTTTTAACAACTAACGACAGCACATTGCCGTGCGATTGATTAATTTATTGTAGACGACATCACCAGAAAACTTGCGCGTCAAACTTAGCAGAACTGCTCGAGAAATAGCCAGAATACGCACCTGCGGGGACTTCATGTGCGCTTCGAGTATACTACCCACTCAGAACTTACTCCCAAGAGAACGGATTCGACAAATTGGCCATCGACGAGTTGGCTTTCGACAAATTGGCCTAGACCCGCCATTGCTTTACAATGCCTACTTTGAGACGCATTTTTTTAGACTCCATACGCTATATTTAGGGTTCAGCGTTTTTGGTTTAAACGATATAAAATTGGTAAAATTACGCCGAATTCATTTTTACAAATTCGGTTTTACCTGAAAAAGATCAGTATTCTCGAGGGCGTTTGAAAGGGTGGGGGGGACGGGGGGAGGGGGACTGTTACTCATTACTGACCATATGACTACTTCTTTTCGCAGTTTTCAGCTTGTCTTTGAGATCGGTTCAACTTTCAACAAAAGCTCCGGGAGCGCGGGGGCCTTCAGAACGAAATCTAGGTTTTTCACCTGATAGGGATTTGTGTGCCGAATTCTTTCTTCAAAGAATAGAGTTCAATCGTGAACTGAACAATGAAAATCAAGGGCGTCCGTAAATGCCACACATTGTTTAACACCCCTAGCTTCCGTCTACTACAGGAGGGCATAAATACGAGTGTTTTATTGTCGTTTCTGTGGTCGGCGTGAATTTACCACCTCTCGCAGTCGTGAAAATGGGGGGAAAACGCACTGAGTACAATGCTTTCAAATTTCTGGATATTGATATTTGCCTTTCTGACCGAAGTGGTAGTAAAACTCATGTTCGTCCTTTGTACAAATACGAGCACACGACGATAATGTCACATCACGATGGGGTCCCAGTGTGTCTTGCAGAACAGGACGCGTCAGCCGCCACAAACAGCAACAAATAAGAAAACCAGTACCTGGTTTACTCACTATATATTTTAAACAAACACTTTTAAATATTGCCTTTTCGTAAGTATACTGGGTTTCGTCAATAAACCGAAAAGAAACGAGAAGTTTATGAGTTTAAAAATATTCACCCTAATAAACCGAAAACTTTTGTTTGGATTAAAAATCGAGAAAAGTACGGCGAATTTAAGAATAATAAAGACCGAGAACGCCAAATCCTAGCTATATTGTCAATGTCCTGTTTTGACACTGTGCTGTGTTGTCGTGGTGCTGTTTTGATCCCATTCTCTTCTGTCGCTGCGCCCTTTTGACATCTGTGCTGTTTCGTCGCTGTGCTGCTTTGACGCTGGGCTGTTTTGACGCCGTGCTGTTTTGGCACATGCTCTTCTGTCGCCGTCCCGTTTTGACTCTGTGCTGTTTTGTCGCGTGCTATTTTGACGCGTGCTGTTTTGTCGCCGTGCGGTTTTGACGCTGTGCTGTTTTGACGCGTGCTGTTTTGACCGTGCTGTTTTGTCGCGTGCTGTTTTGTCGTGTGCTGTTCTGTCATGGTGCCGGTCAATGCGGCTGAAATCAGAAGCATCTAGACTCGTTTATAGAACGGCTGTTTCGCTGTGGGAAGAGGCTCACCGAAGCTTTAAACGTGATTGAAAGCATTCGTGGTTGTGCCTGGAAGAAATATCATAGGGGGCGGTTAAAGAGTCGAGACGAATTCCCGACAAACAAAACAGAAAACAAACGAAACGTGGACAAGACACCAACGCTTTCTTATAATCATATTGTTCGTTTGTGTCAGTTTTCGGGAAAGTTGCATATAGCTCAGTTTGTTGAAGCGTTGCTCTCCCATTTTGATGAAGGCGCCGACGACACGGACTCAAGCCTTGTCCGATGACCCAGTCGTTAGTGGTTCGGGTGTCCGGGGTTTGCGGCGCGGAGCGAAGGTGACCCTCGTCGGCTTTGTGAAAGCGAAGTTGGTGCAGCACACCCACTTCATCGACCAACGGGAGGTCGAACGTCCCTAGTCTCGCCCTCAACCATCTCTTACTTTTTAAGGCAGCCAGGGACGTTTTCTAGAGGGACGTTTTCTAAGTTTTTTCTTGCCGAATGAAGGCCATTTGAGCTCATCGTCGAAACATTCTAGCATCACGATTGCCGCGAGGATCACCTTCTCTTCTAGCAGACGAACTGATTAGTCATGTTGGGGACGCCAAAGCCACATTTAGAGCTCCCATCTTAATAAAACAAGACAAAACATGGTTAGCTCCACAAATTTAGCTTCACGCTATTCCTGAAAAGGAAAATGTTTTCCCTTGGGTTCTGTGAAACTACCAAACACTCATCCCTCCAAAAAATTGACCGCATCTCCACGTGGTGAAGGATGTTGATTGGGGCCAAGCTCTGGTGGTGCTTGTCTGCGCAGACGCTGAGCCGCAGCATGCCGAGCCTTTCGTTCGTTTTCATCCATGTCAGAAAGGGAATGTGTGGTATGGAACGTGGTTATATATGCATTTGAGCATTTGACCGCAGCGCCCTCTCGTCTATAAACGTTGAGTCAATGCATGCAAAGTTTAACGCGATTATATACGCATTTGACCGCAGCGCCCTCTCCTGCAGAGACGTTGAGCGGCTACATGCAACGTTTCATCCATGACATCCCCAGCTCTCGAGTTACTACCACATCTCAGAGCCCCCTACTCGTCCCGCCGTCGTGGCCGTGTGGTTAAGGCGATGGACTAGAAATTCATTGGGGTCTCCCCTCACAGGTTCGAATCCTGTCGACTGCGCAAACATTTTTTTTCCAGCATTTTTTTATCAATTTTTATTTTTTTATCATCTTTCTTTTTCCCTACACGAGCACATGAGCACGTGAGCTCACGAGCACGAGCACCGGACGCCGGACGGATAGACGGACGGACATGGCTAGCCCCTAAGGAGCTTCGCCTTTAAAAACATGCCCCTCTATACCCGCTTTACGAAGCCATTGCGCATTTCCCATTACCAGGGGGCGCGACCTGCACCGATTGTGTGCAAACGCGGTTCTCTAAAAGCCGCTTCACAGAAAATGATCGGTCCGAGCTTCCGATCCGAGGTGCCGATCGCTTGGTCAATCGACCGTGTTATGTTCCGGCTTCCTAAAACTCTCGAGTAGAGAGTTTTAGGGAACCGTTTTTGCACATCCGATACGGTACGATGGACACTCCGGTACGAACTGCGCACGCGCGGGTCTTCTGTGGTAGCATATGCGCGGTGCATACCGGAGGGCCCATCGTGCCGTATCGGACGTGCCAAAACGGTTCCCCTTAAACCCTCTGTTAAGTCCGACCGCAGCCAACGGTACGATCGGGCGGAGCCAATCAAGTAGCGCCAAAAGCACATCGTCACGGAGCTCGTCGTCTTTGCGCCTTTGAGTTCGCCCACCAGACCAGTCACACACAGGCAAAAGCACAGGATCACTCCCCACTCGCTGCGCGTACTTGGCTTGGCCGGTGCGAGCAAATGCACAAAGACGACAATGACGATGCACTTTGGTCGCTAGTTGGTTGGCTCCATCGAATCGTTGCGTTGGTTGTCGTCGAGTTGGTCTATAGACCACCTCGACACTCTGACGTCACGCCGCTGCGGTGGCGCTGCTGTCGCCACCGCGCATGCGCAGATGCTTCTCCAAGGGTGAATCTGGTTTTTGCGCTCGCGCAGTGCCCACACCCGGTGGGGGAAATGGCGTGCTTGTTTGTGAACAGTGTGTCGGTCGATAGACGCCACCATGGTGGGAGAAAAGAGGACTTTAATGAAGGCCTCGCAAGGCGACAACGTTTTGCTAGGGCTTCACGCATCTTCCCACGGGGTCACTGTAGGGGGTACGACCACGCCACCCTTCACTGTACTGCCTGAATAAACCACGCTGATTATCTGTTCCGACCAGCATGATAGACATTGAGAAACAATGTTTTTATATAGTGCAAGGTGCAGTGCGCTGAGTGAAATACTTTTGGCTTACGATAGATATTCATACAAAATCGTTTTTTCTTTATTTTAGAAGACGAAGAGGGATATGTGTTCTGCCTAAGCCCCTGGAGACAGGCGGCCTCAAGGCCTGTGGATCTAATCAGTACAACAATTCCCCCAATTCAACCCTGGAACGGGTTGGTAAAGACGGTTACGTTAAAGTGCCTCGTTAGAAGGAGTTAAAGCCCTGTAGGAGGGGTGAGGTCGCAGCGAGCCCACCGAGCTGCAATAGGAGGGAGAAACCGTTCCTCACGTGAAGGCACGTGAAGGCCGTAAAAGGGTGTGCTTTTTCACTCTAGCCCAACCGAGGGGTGACAAAAAATCTGGTTATCCGATTCCTTTCGAGTCATAATCTAAACCCCGAGACACGGAGGAAATAAAATTACGGAAAAGACGACATAAAATCTCAAACCTAACCGGCTCGCCTGCACACTTTCGCTTTTTGCAATTCCTTCTAGAATAGCCGATGGTGGCTGTTTCGTGACAAACTGGCTACTTTCGAGCAGGTCTGGCGACCAAAACTGGAGGTTGGCTCCCTGATTTCCCTGGCTATTTGTTGGCTACTTCTGGTTATAGTTGCAGCTACGGCTACCAAATTCTTCTTCCGCACTTCGAAGTCTCGATGCCATAAACTGAAAAACCATAGGAAGCGCCAAGTGCAACGCAGACATGATAAGAGTATCACCTCACTTTATTGGATGTTTTCTCATGAGCTAGATTCAGAAATCCAGAACCCACAGCAGTCAGTTTCAAGCACATTGAACAATACGGAGAACAAGTTGTCTGCCTCTTGCGCAGGAGTTGCGCGGTCGTCAGAACGACGCCGAGCTCTGTTTGGCTTTGATTGAAAGGATGGTGGGTAGACTTAAATGCTAGAAAAGTCCTCGAGGTCGACACATTATTTTTTTTTTGTATCAGCCAATCAGAGCTCGGCGTTTTGACATCATCGCAACTCCTGTGTAAGAAGGGGACGAAATTGCGCTCCGCATCATAAAACCTGCCTAAACCTCTGGCATGGAACGGCCGCTTACAAGAGCGTTTCCGGCGTATGCCCTTTTCTTCACTTAGTTGAAGGTGCTCCGAAAATTCCACCACTTCCACAATAAAATGCGGATTCTGAAAGTGCCTTTTCTCAAGTTACGGTAACAAGAACTGAACTATAAAGTGAAATAAAGCTGGACGTCTTGGAGAAAATTCTGAGACTAAAGTTCGGGCTGCGGCTGGAAGAGAAAACATCCTCGACATTTGACTCGCTTATCAAGCTTCTTATGCTCCGAGAAAACGAGGAAGAGGAGGAGACCAAAGCGCGCAGGGACGAGTTGGTAAAGGGGAACGCCGAGCTCTGATTGGATAAATTATGGGGTGGACGTAAAGCTAACTGCCTTTGTCTCCACTGCACTCCTCGAACCTGATCGAATGCGAAAGCCAAAATGTCGGACGCCGGCGTTCCGTGTTCTAGGGTGTTCGACGAGTGTAGTGGAGACAAAGGCAGCCTTTGTCTTCACTGGACTCGTCAAACGCATTCGAATGCGTAAAAATGGACCTGAAATATTCTCGCTCTATGTGGCAGAGTATATTCAGGTTGGATAAGGGTGTGTAGAGCTTCATTTCTTTCCCTTTTTATGAAATTCCTTTTTAAATACGGTGGTGAAAAGTTTTACGCGGAAATAAATAAAACGGCGGCAATCTTTAAATAACTATGACTTATGTTTTGGCTACTCTCATCAACTGCCCAACGGCAGCACTTATTATTTCGTAAAGTTCGTGATCTCCAGCTGCCCCGGTTTTCATAGGCCGGCGGTTGCAGGTAGATTGACGGAAGCAGATGGCTTCATACAATGTGGACTTTTTTGAAGTAAGTGTCGAGGGTCAAACAAGTCTTTACAAGGACACTCATAAACATACACATTTCTTTTTGTGAGTGCTGACGTTAGTGTCGAAATTATTATCTTGTTTTGGCATTGCAAAATTCATCACGAAAATACATATATCTTTAAGTACAACAATTGAAAAATCACGAACATGCAAAATGCATTTTTCGCTCGAATAAATAAACAAATAAGTTAGAACGATTAGTGTCCCTTCCCATCTGCCAACCGAATTGTTCTTGAATTCTTGGTGAAAGTGACGTGATTTCACAGCAAACAAAATGGTTCGCTAGAGAAATTCCCGCTAGAGCGAATAAATAACATACGCTTCAGAGCGACGATCCATGAGCCATCTTGAGGCTGAAGGTCGTCGTTGCCTGTTATCTGAAGTCTTAACTAAACTAGCTGGAAACGATTTTGCTCTCTCGGAAAAGGCTGAAATATTCCGTGTTAGAGCAAAACACGATCCCCTTGAGATTTGATGGCACCGTATCCGAAGCCAATAGGAAGTCCGATCTTCCAGTCGTAGCGATCGACAATTGTGCACTAAAATCCAACAAAGCAACGGCCACAAAAAATAAAAAAATAAATTGGAGTGCCGGTACTATAAGCGTGGCTTATTTTTACTGACTCTAATCCCCGCGATAGACACTGCGGGAAGCACAGACGTGCGCGCCCGCCTGTGAAAACTGTCGTTCTTTGCTGAGCACCCGTTCGAATTCAAAGTCAAATGCCGAGTTGCGCCAACGTCACCTAAGCTATACTCAGTTAGAGGTTAAGAAAAGTATTCGAGGGAAAGGAGGACTGGCGAGGAGGAAGCAAACGGAATGATGGAGAGTAGTGAACGCAACCTCTTCCTCTCTCCAGCGTTCCGTCCGCTTCCTCCTCCGTCGGGCTTCCTTTCCCTCAAAAACGTTTCTTAACTATCACTATAGCTAATACCCGTTAGATTCCTCCCATCTTATAAATACAACGTCGTGACACTACGGCGGCACTAACGCAGCGGTTGGGCTTGGGTGCGACGTTGATCGTCCATCGACTTAATGATTAAGCACGAGTCTCTACCGAACAGTAACCGAGCACTCTGTGCCATCGGCGTCAGTGCTTGGTCGCAGTACGATAAATCAAAATAAGAATGCACATGTCTTGCAAGATGTGGTGCTGGTTATGCGCTCACCGCAGCAATTGAGATTGTAGTGCACATAAATTCCAAACAAAGGTATAAGCTTAATTCGGAATACGCTTACCAGCATATAGAAACTGTGAAGATAGAAAATCGCAATTCTTTCGTCATTAAAAGAAAGATAATGTCGATGAGTTTGGAATTGCTAATATCCACCTGGAAGAAAAAACAAACAAACAGCTATTATGTTACATTACCACATTCTTCGTCATTGTCTTAAGGGGTTCATAAACTCTCAAGTGCTATTGTTCCTTTTTTTTTTCAGCTTAATCCAAACGAACGTTTGAAGGAAAGCGTCAAGAAGGCAGTCAATGTTTTTACTTTTATTTATTTATTTACATACCCTCAGGTCCATTGGCATTATAGAGAGAAATGGGAACAACAAAATATAAGAAGAAAAAAAGTAGGAACAGTAATTTTATACTTATTCTGGAAGGCTCAAAACTGAAAAAAGGTGTTAATAGCAATTAAGAAAAAAAAAAGATTAATAGTTAACAATGAAAGAAATAGAAGCCGCAGGGTAGTTCCATCCAAAGACGTTTTAGGAATGAATGGATGCTTAGATGCTTTAGTCTTACAATTAGGGACGCCCACTTTGATCTGATGGTCGATGCGCGGTGAACTATAAAATGGTGTAGCGAAAAGTCGTTTGTGTATCTACGGGTTAGTGTGATATATCTCGTGAGAAAGGCATAAGAGAGCAGTTTAACGGTGGAAAGAGAGTTAAGTCAAGGATCAATTGACTTTGGTGGATGTTACGCTTGCGGTGCGATGATAATTACCGAGAGAAAAACGTGCTTAGAGGTTTCCTACTACCACGAGAGTGTCGATTAAATAAGAGTCACTGGCGGAAACTGTCAGTATGGTTTCCCCGTTTTTAGGAAACGAAACAACAAAATTCGCCGACCGTTTTCCCGCAGATTACCCGGATGCCGAATCATTACGTACCACGAAAGGGTACGGCGAATGGCTCAATATAGGTCACGCTTCGATTGAAAACGAAATGTGCAGGGTCGGCTGTTTAGCCAGATGTTAACTGTTTGTCATAATTTGGTTATCCCTTTACACCAATAGCAACGAGGTGTTTGGTGTACTTTTGGAATTAATGTAGACGCAGGGGCTTGATCATTCGAGACAAAAGACCCTTTTCAAAACTCCGTCAAGCAACATTGGCGGTTTCTATTTCAATCTGGTGATATCCCACAACACCTGGTGATAGTTGGGGGAGAAAATCGGCTGAATAGGGCATGAGGACTCATGATGTTTTTTAGACTGAGGCTAGGTGGCGCAAGCTACCGCCCATTACAAAGGACATAGCCATTCACATCCATTCACCCATCCTTTGGCACGAAGCGTGATCAGAATCCTCGCCAAACGGTGACGCAGCACTCGTTTTCGATACGAGCTATGCCGAGACTCAGACTTGTGCCTATCTCAAATACTCTACTCAAGATACTGTATCTTAAATACTTTTTGGAGTATCTTGGTATCTTACAAATACCTTTGATGGAGAGTATTTAATACTCTATTTTAATTACAATTTCGAGTATCTTGTACTCATTATCTTAAATACATTTTTGACATTCCGCCATTTTCTGAGTTTTTAGGTATGAAGTGGCGTGGGCGTGGCACGAGCAAACGTGAACATTCTTTCGAGTAACCGAATCCTGTTGCTAGCTCCGACTAGCTACGGTGACTTTAACTGAGCTCGTGAAAATATCGCTTTTTTGCCGACTGTGACCAATGGTAACCGGACAAAAGCTCACCGGACAAAAGCTCACCGGACAGAAACTCACCGGACAAAAGCTCACCGGACAAAAGCTCACCCGTTTCTTGACAGACCCGGACAAAAGCTCACCCATTTTTCGACAGACCCGGATAAAAGCTCACCTCGATTTTTTTTTTTTTTTTTTGCTACCCGGGCTAAACACGGGCTGAAATAAAGTGCGGACGCGATGGACATTGGACCATTTTTAGGAGAATTTGTACCCCATTCACCATTAAGTTGCAAATTTTTAAAAATATTTTGAAAGAACAGGAGTTGGGCTTTTTGGAAAAGTACAAGACAGATGACCAATTTAGAAAACTGTGCGGGATTTTAGACAGGCTCGCGTTCCTTCCACCACAGCTTGTTCCACAAGAACTAACCACCAGGGAAAAGTCTACCGGTGACATCGGCTACCTGCTGGACTATTTTGATTGCACGTATGTCAACGGCCGCTTCCGTTAAGCTTCTGCTTTATCTGCGGCGGCACCCAGAGCGAATTCTTCCCTTCGCCTGACTCTGCGCCGACGACGACCGGAGTTTCCCTTAACTTACGGTGGAATATGTACGACGCCACTCGTCAAGATAAAGACCGGATGAACAACACCTGCGAAGGATGGAGTACCGGGTTCCAGAAGCTCGTCGGCCAAGCCCATCCAAGCGGCTTGAGGCTGATTGAATGCCTACAGCGAAATCAGGCACTCGTTGCCACGGCATTGACACAACCCCGGAGATATGAGCCCACAGTAAAGCGGGTGCGAAAAACCACTCTGCGCCTGCAGAATCGTTTTAGAAATATTTGCGAGGGCTTGCATGTACATCGAGATCTACCAAGACTGCTGGAGCTAGTAGGGGACTGCATTCGCTCCTAACCAATCGATAAATGAACTTGTTTGTATTGAAATCAACAAACCATGCGCCTGTCAGATTTAATTTATCGTTGCCTTTTTGCGTCGCACGCATGCACCTAAGTTGTCCGCACTCGTGTTAAGACCAACATGAAATTTTTTCGTGGTGAGCTTTTGTCCGGGTCTGTGAAAAAATGGGTGAGCTTTTGTCCGGTGAGCTTTTGTCCGGTGAGCTTTTGTCCGGTGAGCTTCTGTCCGGTGAGCTTTTGTCCGGTGAGCTTTTGTCCGGTGAGCTTTTGTCCGGGATTCGTGACCAATATTCCAGCCCAAAGTTCGTACAATGAAGGTTCTCCCCTCGCCTTCCCAAAGGCGCCTTTTGTTTCTATCGAGTTTCCCCCCAAAAAATACTAAAACAAAAGGTGTGGTTTTACGGAAATAAAGATGCCACCCTGAGGCGCAAGCAGACCGGGAAACGACCTACGAGAACAATGCAGACTTGAGTATCAAGAAAATAACAAATAGAAGAAAATGAGAAGTGGACACACACAAAAAAGTAGACATTTTTGTTTCGCTTTTTTTTTTGTTGTTTCTTTGTGTTGTCAGTCCGGCACTTATTGCTCTCGCGAACATTGAGAAGCAGAAAACAGTACAGGAAACGAACTAGGAGCTGGATGGATCTCAAAATGCCAACAAAGTGTCCCCCTGACGTTGAGTGCTTTTCTGAACGCAACCTACTTGAAGAAGGTGCGACCACTGCCGTGGCTATTATGTGGGTTCTCTTTGTTATCCATTCACTCATATCCGTGTCCCAAGTTCGTTTATAGTGAACTCCCCGTATAGGGAATATGGATTGTAGTTAAACGATGCGTCTAAAGGGCAACTCCGCTTCATTTTTGGTTTTGAAAAAACAATGCAGTTCTCTTCAGTATCAGGGTTGCCAGGTTGGGCTATTAATAGCCAAATTGGGCTATTTTGTCATGCATTTGGCGTTGAAATTCGGCGGTTGGCTGTGTGGCTATTTTTGGGCTATTTCAAATCCTAACGCGGCACTTTCTTCTTTTTTTTTTTCTTGGTTTAAAGTAGATGTACACAAGACACTTTAGCATGGACACAAAGCGACAGTCCACCCTTTCTGGATTCCCGCTTTCAAGGATTTTCTGCGTGAAGATTCGTGGGCGTGATGCCAGAACCTATTAGCTCAAGTGAGCTACCGTGACCTAGATTAAGCTCCGACGACATCGCTTTTGTATTAATTGTGGCTTATTTTATACTCCCAAGTTCTTACTGCTTCCTACTGGCGTCTCTAATTTCCTCGAGTTTCCCACCATCCTCCTACAGGAGGTACCTCATCCGAGGAAAAATTATACTAAAGGCAACTCAAGACATCCTGCAGAATTTGATGTCGCCCGGTAACGCCTGGTACACCGGATATAATAAAGGAGACTTTTCCGCCAAACATGAAAGTTTCTTAATGCACAATGAGCCATAACAAAATACAACGAATTTGGGACAATGAATATTCCGAACAAGGCTAAGATCGATGCGCAGGAGCAGCCCCATTTCCGTTGCTACCGGAGCTTTCCATCGCGCTCCACACATTGCTTATGTCGAATGCCGCCGTGTCCCTCACAAATTCAGGCATAAGAAAGAACATGTCTTTTCCAACTCTTCAAAACGTCCTCTATGTAAAGTTTGCTTTCCTTGGGAAGACCGAGTGCTGTAAGGACACCAACTCCACTGAAGAAATTTTGTCCCGTTTTAACACGGAACTCATGTATGAGGCGAGTAAGCCGGGCACGAGCGAGTGCTTCATAACTATGTGACTGTAACAACGCGTGTGGACATTTTTTTTTACTTTTGTGTTTGAAATTAAACGTTCAATACATTTCAAGATGTCGTAGATCTTGAAAGCTGCTCCTAAACCCTAGAGATGCAGACGCAGTGCCTTCGAATTGAGCTCGCACATTCGAGCGCACGATTTTTCGGGCTCTGCAGAATATGGCTATTTTTGGGCTACTCAAATCTCTTGCATTTGGCTACTTTTGGGCTACGCCGTCTAGCATTTGGCGGTCTGAGCTAGAAACTACTTGGCAACCCTGTTCAGTATCGCCTAGGAAGACCACACGTCAAATATTACAACGCAGTTCTGCCTAAAAGTTTCTTAAACAGTCCGGCGAACTTTGCAACTCGTCAAGTTGCCGAAATCGGCTGACTCGAGCGGGCGAATTCAGGCGCAACCAACAGCGCAGTCAAGGCTACGGCATGGGCAGAGCCAACATTGGGCTAAACGTCATCATCATGGCCCCCTTTTGCTTGTTTTTACTTCTCCGGGCGAGCGTAGCGCATGACGTCAGCAACGTTGCCTCTCGGCTCTCAGCGGTGTCCACGTGATTGGCGTAACGCGCCTGCGCAGAGCGCTTCTTGGGAGCCGTCCGGCCGCCAGCCGTGGTCCCGCCGTTACCGCCGTCTTCCGCGTCACAACCACCGTCGTCGTCTCACCGTTTGTGATTATTGTATCTCGGAGTTTCGTCCACACTACGGACACCACGTGCGCAGACGTCGTCGAATGCCGTAGACACCAAAACGTGGCGAAGAGTGCGGTGCAGACGACACTCGCGCCTGCCGCACCCCCGCCCCAATCCCGCCCGCCGTTGGGCCGAAGATCATGTGACATCTCGTACCACGTGATGGCCATGTACTTGGCGGCCCGAGGCCAATGTTGCCGGACGGAGCCGAAGTTTTGGTTTCGATTTCCGCTCGTGTTTAAAATTAGATTTAAAAATATATATCTCATTTTTTCGCGAAGCAAATGACGTAGTGTCTTTTACTAGGGCTTTTTAATTCGAAATCACTCATTATCCCGAAATCTTAGGAATTGAGCGGAGTTGCGCTCTAAGGTGCGCCGCAGGATGTGATATTCAGCGATGTCACTATTGGCGAAGCGCTCTGACCCGTTTGTCACCCACCCACCTCGGTGTTTACCCAACACAGGCCTGTTCACATGCCCACAGGCCTTGTGGGCATGTTCGTGTCATCTTTTTTAATAGAGCGCAGAGCGCAGTGTAATGAAAAAATGCCAACAATTAGTGAAGTGACGTTAAGTGCCGGATCTCCCCCGAAAGCAGTCGTCAGAGGATGCGAACTTGACCCACTTGGGCTTTTGTGCTGAGCTGGGCACAGTGCATGCTGCATTGTTCAAGCAGGCCGGAGTGGCAACAAATGAGCTCCCCCTCCCCCTCACCGGAGAACACGAACTCCAGCCGAACACTGACGCCGCGTTCGGTTAAGTCAGCCGAGCGCTGAGCCATTATATTTGTTGTCCCCATCTATCTAGTTCTAAAGTTAACCGCTTGGGGCGCCACGGTCTGATCTCCTCCCCAATAACTAAAGCGACCTCTTGTTGTCCCAGAAATGTTTTGTAACATCTATCCACGCTCGCTGCCCAGCGAGCGCGTGGCCGAATGGTTACCGCGCTTGGCTTTCGCGCGGAGGCATTCGCGCGGAGGCTCCGGGTTCGATACCAGAAAGCGGACTTCCCTTTTATTTATTCCTTCAACTTGACATTCTGGTAAGTTCGAGAATTTTGTCGTCTGATCGAGTTACGAATGTTCTACGCGCCGAACTTTCTACGCCGAATGTTCCAGAAGCCCACGCGGGTACAAAAGGTGCTCCGAGTGGCGGTCCGGAGTCAGTCTCGCCCCAGCGGTCGATCCTGCTGTTTCGCCGACATCGACGCCTGCAACGCTAGCCTTTCTCTATTTTGTTTTGGGAACAAGTTCGCCCCATTAAACATTTAGTTTCTTCCGTTATTCGCTGCCTCATCTTTTATCATTCGTGACAATATTTTGCTCTTTATAGCCCTACGATACTTTTTTTTCCCCCCCATTTTGTGTTGTTGCGTGCTAGTAAACCATTCTGGTAGCCCAGATTTGCGGAGCTGCATAATTGGCGTTGTCAATGACGTCGATACAAATTAAGCAATGCGGAAGTATCTTCAAAAGTAACTGAAATACATTTCTAAGTATTTGTACTCTACTCAAGATACTTTACAGTGAAAGTAACTTGAGTAGTATTTTAAATACTTTATGAAGCAAGTATTTAGTAACTTAACTTAAATACTTTTATCGAGTATTTTGTCCAACACTGTGCCGAGTTCATGCCGAGCGCTGACGCAGGCCTCGCGTCCAATCCATGCTTAGAGTGCGTGCTCAAAGGATGGCCAACTCAGATAATTGGCGCAGCAGGCGGTAGATGGCGATGACTTTTTGAAAGGGGTCTATTTTGCTATACTTTATTTAAGTGAGGACGAGTGCTTGTTTCAAGAGCAGTGATGAAGCATTTTTATTTGTATGTACGAACATTTCTTTATAAAGTCAGGCGCTATTCAGACCACGAACGACATTTAAGGACACATTCGTAAGTACGATCCGTCTTGCGGAATAAGTCAGGTAGAAGCACGTGCGTGAAAGCGGGTGTGAATTCAATGCAGAAACCGTAACCCAACGGGAAATGTCATGACTTGCCCACTTTAAAAGATCCAGTTGTGCGCCAAGGAGATCTATCAGAAAACATAATTTCCGACGGAACCGCAAAACTTCGTGAACGACTTTATGACACCAGGCAGTCACGGAAATTGCACATTAAAGGCTGGATAAAAAACCCGCGTGAAAAAATTACGTAAAATCCGCTGTAAGTCGAAACAGAAAAAAAATCGTTTCATGCTACTTCTAAAAAAAAAAAGTTAGCATGAAACAAAATTGTTGAAACAATAGGGGTGTGATTATCTATTAATGCGACAGCATTTATCGTTGCACACACGGGTTACACACGGGCAATGCTGAGGAAAAATTGAATTCCGCTAAAATTAGAGGGGAAACTGAATTGGTGCATAGGTCACGTGGCGTCCATTTTTCGGCTACATTTAGTGGGGAAACGGAAAACACGGCAGGAGACAGGATAGCGGTATTCAAAATACCTTGAGGTGTAGCTTACTACTCGCGGTCAACTTTCTGTGGCAATCCGAAGAGAGGAGGAAAGCACGTGTACGGCGGTGAATGCACCCTCTCCCCTAGCATTGACTGCGTTGCCACAGAAAGCTGACCACGAGTATAGTGCT
The DNA here is from genome assembly GCA_013358835.2 of Ixodes persulcatus. Lineage (NCBI taxonomy): Eukaryota > Metazoa > Arthropoda > Arachnida > Ixodida > Ixodidae > Ixodes > Ixodes persulcatus. The sequence continues at coordinate 233,917 of JABSTQ010011563.1, forward strand.
ATCACATTAAAAGTGAATTTGTTAAACGCATTTTTAACATCTCTTGCGGTAAATTCTTACGGGGGCTTGAGTTCGTTTTTATACGTGTGTTGGAGCCTTAAAAGAAAACATACTAGGGGAAGGTGCGTGTTATGTATGCGTCTACGTGGTGCGGATGGGACGACGACGAGTCGTGTGCCAAACATCCAAGCTTTCGTGCATCATGAGCAGCCACTCAAACTGATCGCCTTCCATGAAACTATGAGGGTTACCCTGACCTCTGTAAACAGCTTCAAATGTCCATATACGTACATTACAGTAAAACACAATGTGGGATGTTCTAAGCATGCATGAGGATGCTCAAAAAAAGGGCGCGTTATATAAGGGCGGTATAGAAGTTGTACGTTTTCCGTGTATTTTTTTTTTTCACATAATACTGCAACTTTTAGGCGCCATATTTTGAACGAGAACTATCTTGAAAATTTCAACGCGGTAAAATATTAAAGGCAGCTTGTTTTCTAAAGAAAAAAAGAGAGCAAATAATTTTTTTTGCACGCTGTACTTTTTGTTTTATTTTTGGTATTTTTTTCTACGTATGCGGTCCAATTTCTATATGCACATTTCAAAACTAACCTTGAGTGCTATGCTCCTATAGTCACTCTCAGTGTAAGAAGCTATTTGTCAGTGGTTTGTCAATTACTATACCTAACAACACAAATCCGGAGTATGAGTTTTAAAAAGCGACACCACTACATTAAAGCGTAGTGTTTCTTACAGCATTAAATTGCACGTACCACTTCGCGTTTTCGGCAGGTCGCGTAACCCGCTCGAGTAGGGCGAACGGGATGGGCTTTTGTCTTGCGGAGTTTCCGGTAAATAAGACAGGACTTGAGAAAGGACTTGAGTGCGGCCAATATCTTTCTTCCCGTTAATGTACCGGAGTGAGCAGATGACGTTTAGAGCCCCTCTGACGTCGTATCTCGCGATGAGCCACCTCGGGGATTCAAAGAGCAGGCTGAAAAGATTTGAGATCAAGGCGGGATCAGGTACGTATATTTGGGCTCCTCTGACGTGCTTTTCAATAAACAAAAGGTGACAATATATATATATTTTTTGTCACCTTTTGTTGATTGAAAAGGACGTCATATATATATATATATATTTATATATCGAATAAGGGATTGAACGCAGGTGGCTGATTTTCTTCAGCGACTCATAATTTGACGAGCCTTACACGAAAAGCAGGTTTTAGCTCGCAATTTAGAAACAAGTGTTTTGTACCGCAACATAAGACTAAACCAGAGCCGTGTATAGAGAGAGTTTGGTCAATGGGAGGCGCGGGCAGAGCCAGGGCGTGCACGAGGCGCAGAAAGTGGGCTTGACATGTTCTCTTGGCCAACCAGAAGCCTAAAAGAATCCCAGCAAAAAACTGTTTCAATCATAGGTATTTGTTGGTATATGGTTTTAATACGCGCGTAAGAGTGAAATGAAGTAACCCTCCGTGGTTGAAATTAGGGTACACCCGATGTTTCCATCATGATCATGCAGAAAGATGTAAGCGATGCCACTTTCGGCCAACGGCTCTTCCTCATTTGTCTCCTATACTTCCCTACGAATGGCCAAACTCTACATATACGGCTCTGGACTAAACAACCGATGTGTCGTTTACCAAATCACTGCCCAGCGTGCAATCATCGCAACCCAGCACGTGCACGCCACGCCATATGCAAAAAAAAAAAAAAGCTAAAAAATGGCACTGGCCAGACGTTCCTTTCTGGGATGATCTCTTAGCATCGATATGTTTCCGTGGCGCCCTCTTGTGGTTACTGTCCGTGACGTCATGACCATAGTTTCCCTCGTCGTAACGTCGCGGGTAGCGATCCGGGCTATTTATTATCAACTGCGAGCGCAAAGTTCGATGGCGCGTGTATATAGCATGCTGGAAGCTTGAAGCCATCGCGTTCTAAACCAACACCGTCAAAGTTGGGAGTCTGGTATCTCTCTCTTGTATCCGCGATCTAAAGCAGAATTAAGTCTTCTAGTGAGCGTTTAGTCAATCGTGGAAAGCGGCGGGAAGCCGACCGCAGCGACGCTTTCGGTGGCTCCCAGAAAGTGAGGGAGAGGAGGAGACGCGAGTGCGCGGGGATGGCGGAACGCCGATTCCTGATTCGGATATATTAGCGGGTAGACCTAAGGCTAGACGCCTTTGTTTCCACTGCACTCGTCGAACACGTTAGAACGAGGAGCGGCGGCGTCAGGCGCTTGGCTCTCGCATTCGAACGCTTTCAATGAGTGCTGTGGAATACAGATTTAAGGCTGAACTCCATGGAACGAATTATGTGACGAATAACTGGCGAACGCCGCCCGACTGCACGCTCGTTTTGCGCGCGACGTAGCAGCCACTGTGTTGATTCCACTGCGCAGAGCAAAAGCCGCCGGCCAAAATTCGTCGGTTATTCGCAGCATATTCGTCCCATGGAGTTCAGCCTTTAGGAGGCGCGTTCCAACCGTCGTAACAAAGGTTGGTACCTAAACAATAATGGGATGACCCCTTAGAAATGACGGGCAGAAGTTTGCCTAGTCTGGTTTAGTGCCCATGAAAAGACTTCCTTTTTTCATAAGAAACAAGGAAACAAATATGTCGTGGTTACGCACACATCATCATTAGGCGAGAAACTAGATTATATCTATCATTATATGCTGTCCGCCCTATTTTCTTTCTTAAAAGTGATATGGGGGTTTATTACTGTGGGGGACAGTTCCTGGTGTCTTTCTATAATGCTTCCCTTTAGCGTCTGGCATTCGCCTCCGTCAGAACGCATTTGTTCAGAAGAGCAACTGAAACCTCTCTCTTTACTGGAAGTAAAAATTACAAAAATAAGAAACTTCCCCGAATCAACAGCAATAAAACAATAACAGCAACAACTGCAACAACACTAGACGGAGACCAGATACAAGCTGCTGTGGAAATTCCACATTTTTTGTGGGGTTCGCGTTTGTCCCGTAGTTTCTCCCGCGATGTCGCAGTATGCTGTCCTGGAATACACAACAAACACGATATTTCTTTTGTGGGCGCGGTTTATTTATTTTTTTTATTTGCTAGCAACACCCCGCCCGCCTCTCTTTAATAAAGAGCTCTCTCAGGACGTCTGGGTTGCGTCCAATAAACGAGCCAAAAACAAATGCACAAACGTTTACATAAGAAAGAAGCTAAAGGGAACTTCAAATATTTGCGTTTGTTGGTTTCTGGTCCGGATTGAGGTTTAGCGTGCTTTCCGCCAGGGGTGGGTCGGGGATTCACTAATGATGACGTCATGTACAAGCCTAGTCTTTTAGGTGGTATCACTGGTCCAGCGCGTGCCGTTAGTGGCGCACTTGCCGAACGGAAACCACAGCTACACCGGCAACTCGAGCGAATTCAGCAACGACGATGTCAGCCCTCCGAGTACCCGCAGGATTTGCGAGTTCTGTTGTCTTGGTTTCGGTTCCCGTCTTTGAATACTCCGTGACCATTCTATTGGGCAAACTGTGCGCGCGCCGTCTCTCCGGCCAATCAGAGCTACAGAGAGAAGCGGATGACAGCTCTCCAGAAAAGGGGGCGAGCCAACACGATCTACGTAGAATAATCAAAGCCAGTATACGGACAACCTCCTCCACTTCTATGGCGCCAACTCAGCAATTGGGCCCGTGACCGACTCCGATCGTTCTACCACATATTGAACACAAAGCCCAGCAACACGCTGACACGGCACTCGTGTCTCACTCGTGGACACGGAAAATTCTAGCGCACGCGGGCTTTGGGTTTCCTAGGTAGCGCTGTACGTGCTCCGATGAACCTGTCCTGTGCCTCGTCTTGCCGATGAGAGTAGCTCGCTGGAGCCGTCGATATTTTTTCCCCTTTGCCAAGTTATGGTGAAATACATTATAGAGCTTCCTATAAGCCAGTCGCATTGCTAGGCTGCACCCAATCGGGCAGTCACGTCACTGGCGTTGTCGGCTGATGGATCGAAACGCCGCCCAGCAAAATTAGTTTGTTTCTAACTCTTTACTGTAATAAACATCTTGAAACTTTCTTCGCCTGCCTAGACTGCTAAGGTTAATATCGATGCAAATTTAGGAGCGCCTCGAAAGTGATTGCGCGGAAAAATTATAAATAAAATAAAATGTACATATACCTATAAAGATAATAGTAATAATAAAACTGGGACTCCAGCTTGCCTCTGCTGTGCATTGCAATTTTTTATGGTTTTAAATTGTACGCGTAGCTTCGCAAATATTTTCCTTATATTACGGGAGCGTCGACCGGCGGGCCAGTCAGGGCTGCGTCACGGACCGCTGCGGCGTCATCAGTGGGGCTGATGGCGGCTTTGGGAGCAACCGCTCACACCCGCTGATGACGTAGCAGCCCTCCGTGACACGGCGTTGATTGGCCCGGCGGTTCACGCTCCCGGGATAATATTAGACACTTGCAAATCTTTACGTGTTTTTTTGTTGTTGTTTTGTTTAAGTTTGCTAACGACGCAACTTCTTGCCTTAATAAAACGGTAAGTTGTATTTCTTCTTTTTTACTATATGAGAGATTGCGACGGCATACTTCACGAGGCAAGCGAGTAATCAATTATAATAAGACATTACGGAATAAAATATACTCTAAAAAAATACTGCGCGTTGAAGTTTCTGCAGGACCCGGAGAGAGCGAGCCACACTCAAAGGTGAGCTGAATGGGTTCTTGAAAAAAAAAAAAAAAAAAAAAAAACGACTTAGATGTGAATTCTTGAGTGTTTTTGTCCCGTGAATTCGAATATCACGAGCATTTGGCCCGAGCGTATCGCTAGACGAGAGAAAAATTGAAAAACTAACCACTGGGTGTGACGTCATACCCAGAGGTTTCAACTGCCTTGCGCGTGCCGCTTGTGACGGAACCTACATGTGCAGCGCTTTTGACTGCTCGGATAAGGCTCGCGGAAGGCGTGCGCATGTTGCGATCTCTGCATAACGTCACGATTCCTTCCTCCCGCTGAAAGCGCGGGGAAGGAGCAAGAGCGATGCAGGGCTTCAGCACTACTTTCAAAGAGCTCCTGGGACTACTTGGCAAATCAATTTCAAATATAGTTTTGATATTCGTGATCCCGAGAACCAAATGCTAACAATGTAAGTTTTTTTTTTTTTTTAAATAGAGAATTGTTTTAATTTTTCTTTTTTAAGGGGGATTCACTCACGATTTATTTGTAGCCATTTCCTCATAGATAGTGCAGATTTTTTTCCGAAACAAACAAGTTGCTCGCAGCTGCGCATGCATCTTGGGCGCTGGCGATTGGCACGGGCCGCGGGCTGTTCGCGCCGATTTTGGGCGAGGTATACTCCGTTTCACTAAAACCGTGCAGTACAGCCAAAGCTACACAGGAGAGAGTGTACTCCGAACTGTTCAAGAGGAGGGAAAGGAGGAACAAGGGAATCCCAGCCTTTTTCTCCCGTTCAACCTTTCCCTCCTCTCGAACAGGTTGGCATACGCTCTCTCAATTGTAGCTTTGGCTGCACTGCACAGTTTTAGTGAGACGGAGATAGGTTTTGTTCACCTGGTGTCCGCCGCTATCGACAGTTCTTTGAGTGGCTTTGAGTTCCGACTGACTCCGAAGTTGGTACCACGTTGAAACTAGTGCCACTAAACAAGCTACGCTTCAGAGTAACGACACTTGGCCATATTGTGGCTTAAAATCATGGTTGCCTGAAGCTTTATCTGAAGCTAAAACCTGAAGCTTTATCTGAAATCACAGGAAACGCTTTTTCGTCCTCCACGAATGTTTGAACATTTCGCAACAAATTAAAGCAATATCACATGAGCTTCCTAACACTGAATCTCATGCTGAGGAAGTCGCACTTTTAAATCATGGCGATCGGCAGTTGCGTCAACAACAATGTCGGGGAACGGAGTGCCGATACTCTTAGCGCAGCTCATTTAGTGGCTCTAGTTGGAACCATTCAAGCGTGTCTCATCAACGCCTTATTTCCTGATGGTGCTGTGCGTTGGTAGTGCACTCGAGTTTCCAGCGCTTGCAGTTGCGTCATTTGAGTGTAGATAGAGTAACTCACGCCCCTGACGCATTGATATCATGAATCTGCTTTGCGGCGCTTATCGCGTGTTTGTGGCATGAAGTTTGATGCCGACCAACACGCGGCGGCGTGTTGCAATAGATATTTGCAGAGCAACTGTCACTGTTAAACTTCGCTCCACACAATTAAGCCTTTAGACGCGAGCATGTATGAGTAGTCAGATCATGCAGGAATCATGGTTGAGGTAGAAAAAGGTTTCTGACCATGGTGCCATTTTCAGCACTTAGGCACAAGGCGGGTGCGTTGCTCGCTTTCAGAATCGACGAATAAGCGCGTGATGAGCTGCGAAGATGGCATGCTGAGAGCTGTGCGACCGTCACAATAGACCATTTGCTGTATTACCCAAGCATCAAGGAGAATGCAGGGATTGGTGTTCCACGCGCCACACGCGCACGTCTTCCCCGTATAAAATATTCGAAGTAAATAACCAAAATAAAGCGTTGACTTACGCGCGTGCAAGATACAATTTGTTTTAGGTTTTTGCTTTGGAAAATTTACTACTGCTGAGGCCAGCACGTGCGGCGCGTGGAACACCAATCCCTGCATTCTCCTTGATGCTTGGGTAATATAGCAATAGGTCTATTCATTATTTTGTAAACATAAAGCTTCTGCCCGGTGCGATTTTAGTGCTCGTGCGTATGGCGGGTGCAATTTGCTCGCTTTCCGAAGCGACAAACAAGCGTGTGCTGAGATAGCACGCTGGGCTCTGATTTCGAAAACAATGAGACGGTCCATATGTGGTAGAAGCATCTGTCAGCATCTGCCGAGCGGCGCTAATAAAACGTAATAAAAAAAAATGATTAGCGCTTCTCTAAAATATTAACATTGGTTCACTTTTGGCTTTTTTTTTTTTTCGTAATTCTAGATTTCTTTCACATTTTTTGTTCGTGCGCAACATGAGCGACCGTGTTGAGGAGCGGGGTGTTCCTGAAGAAATGAAGAGCGCGCGTGTAGAGCTTTCAACGGCGCTCAAGCTGTGCGAGTGCACAGGTGACACGGTAGTTTTGGGTTCACCACGGAAAGCTGTGCCAAGCAAATGGCGTGCGGCACGCACCGTTTCCTTGACAGTAAGCGCGGCCGAGATCAATTGTGTTGTGTGGGTGTCTACACAGAAGAAAGGTAGCCTAAATGGTCGTCTGATGTCTCAGCTGTAGATGACAAGTTTAGTCCATGTAGTACAACCGCTATAGCCTGAGGCCTTTAACGTGCACCCCTGCACCCCGCAGTATAGTGATACACGACTGCACACCGATATAAAGAGTATTCACTGGGCGCCATATTTGTGGGTGATGTCTAGAGCGCATGCTCTGAATGAGCCCACATTAATAGGCTGCTAAGACCGGCAATCTTGAGGGTGCGAAATGCACGTTACAAAATAACTGTGGAAGCTCGCCATCAGCACGCGCTCAGCAGTCGTGCACACAGCTATGGCCGCCAGTGAATGAATTCCTATAGTGAGTATTCACTGGACGCCATATTTGTGGGTGCTGTTTAGAGCGCATGCTCAGAACGAGCTCACATCAATAGGCTGCTAAGACCGGCACTCTTGATGGTGCGGAATGCACGTGACGAAAGAACTGTCGAAGCTCGTCGTCAGCACGCGCTCAGCATTCGTGCACACAGCTATGGCCGCCAGTGAATACTCCCTATAGACCTTTTCTTTAACGGCACCGCCATCTTGAGAATCGCGGCGCCGACGACGCCGTCTAGCGGCTTAGAAAAAGAAATACCGGCTAGTTTTGGCAGCACAGCTATCTGGGTAGGCAGCGGTGTGGGTATGGGGGGAACTTGGCTAGACTTGGCTATGGTGGGCTGCAATAACTTGGTTGGAGCTTGTCCGGTTGAATCCAGCTGGCTACTCACAGGCCATCACCTTGCCTCCTCGAGAGAACGAGGACGAAGGCGGTGGGGTGTTTTGATTGAGTTTCCACAGCGGAGTATATATGAGCAGTTTAATGTAGTCTATGCAGGTAAGCTCTTGTAATTTGATGGTTCCATCTTGAGTGGTGGCATGTCGACTTTTTCATACCTTTCACATACCATGGGGCTTGCAGTGATAACCTAATTGGACCACCTGCACCTGGAATTAAAATCGGTCCTCTTGTCGTAGACGAAGTGGTCGTGAGCTTAAACGTGACGTTGAGTCTGATGCGAATCTCTCGCGATTCAAGCTCGCAATCGACTGACTTCGTAAATAAGGATTCTTGGGGAAAATGCGAAGCTCGATAACATTGCAGCCACACTCGCGCTGCAGCTTCTTGTGCTCATGGCACACTTTCTGCTATTGCTCTTATGGTTTTTAAAATCATTTATCCATCCGACGACCACGCAGTGGTAGCCAGACAACCATAGATTTTCGGAAATTGCAGCACGGTAAAAAGGAGCACTCGGAACAAACTCATGCACGACGTCCGTTTTTAAGGCTTTTCGCCCATACCCTTGGCGGTTGCATACCCTGTGTCAGCGGGCAATCCAAAAATTCACCAGGTCGAGGGTACGTCAGTTACTGGCTGGTTTGAGGTTATGCGAAAAAGGTCTATACACCTTTTTCGTTTAGCCTCGCACCCAGCCACGTCGTCCCCATATCCGGTATGCGTTCCGAAAAAAAAAGCAAGAAATTACAACCCCGAACAAGTAAAAAAGTATAGAAGGGTCATAACAAGAACGACTGACGGTTGCAATTAAAACGTTAACACATTCTACTGTCGAGGGGAGAAGAAAGCGACGTTTTCACGCATACCGGAAGTGCCAGAATTGAAGATGGCGGCGCCCCCGTAGAAAAGGTGTATACGATGCTCATCCAGATCGAAACTGGCAGGTGCGGGGATGGAACCCAGGATCCCTGGGTTCTGCAGCGCGCGCATTTTCTAAATCCGCTCCGAGCTGCGGAGCGCTCACACACTCGGCCACCGATCACCCCCGCGGCCGAGATCGGTTTCGCTGGAGAAATGCAAGATTTTCTCGGCGGCTAGAAAATCGGGTTGAACAACTCCACCGAGTATAATCAAGGCCTGTAATCGAAGATACGGATTGGACAAGAGCTCTCTGCGTCACCGTTCAACTGGAAATCGTGTCCCGGCAACGCGTGGAAAAACGCTCAGCGTGCGGCTTTAGCCCAATTATTGAGTTGACGTCATTTGGATGTGATGACGTACCGTTGAAGAAGAGGATGTCGTTCAAAGTCTTGTCTGAAACGATGCGTGCATGACGTAAGAATGCCGTAATAACGCACAATGCCTTTACACCGCACACCTCTCTTTCACTTTCAAGCCCGATGCTGTGAGCCACGGCAGCGAGCTATCACAGCGGAATGTCCCAGCCAATACAGCATGATTTGTATAGCGTTTCAGAGAAAGTGAAGAGCGCGCGTGTAGAGCTTTGAGTGGCGTTGAAGCTGCGCGAGTGCACTGCACGGGCACCAATAGATTTGCCAGCCTCCTATTAGCGACGAGATGTTTTGGTGGCGCCCTGCTGTGGTTCCCCCTTGTGACGTCATTACCTTGCAATCAACAAGTTCGATGGTGTTTGTTATTAGCATGATCGAAGCTTGAAATCATTGCGCTCTCAAAGGAACACTGCCAACACCGTCAAAATTAAAGTTCTTTCATTCCTCTTATTTCCGTCGATGATAAATCTCCTTTCCGACGTCATAGTCAGCGTTCGGCCAATCGTGGAAGGCCGAACACAGCGACGCTTTTGGTCGCGCACGGGGCTAATTAGCGGCGAGATGTCTTGGTTGCGCCCTCGTATGGTTCCCTCTCGTGACGTAATTACCTTGTGAACAACAAGTTTGATGGTGTTCGTAATGAGCATCGTGGAGGCTTGGAATCACAGCGATCTGAAACCAGCACTGCCAACACCTTCAAAATATAAGTATTCAGATTCTTCTTATTTCTGTCGATGAGAAATCCTTTGCTGACGTAACAGACAGGATTCGGCCAATCGTTGAAGGCCGACCGCCGTAAAACTTTCGATTGCGCAAGGCGCTAATAAAGGGTATTCATGGGACGCCATATTGTTGGACCTTGTTTCACAGCGCCTGCTCAGAACTAGCTTTTATTTATCGTCTTCCAAGAACTGCGATTCTGGTTGTGTGGAATGGACTGTTGAACGTGCATCCTCGTGCATTCCTCGCAGGCAGTGAAGTCAAAGCTATGGGTACCCGTGCGCTCGCGAACCTTGAGCATCGATCAAAGCTGTGCACGAGCCGTGTTAGCTTCCTCTGAAATGCCTGTAGAGGCTGTACTCCAGCATCGTTCTAAGCAAGCGGCGAACGACGTCCAACAAAATGGCGTCCCATGAATACCCTTTATAGAGGCTTTATACACGAGCCCGATTACAGCCACCATCGCTAAACTCCTCTTGTCTCACTGAGATGGTGAGCCACCAAAGCGGGCGTTGGAGAGCCTCCAAGAAAGCCTGCTGAGAAGAAGGACACAGTAGAATCTAAAATGACAATAACCTGTCCTGCTGTGGCAATGATGAAGTAAACGGAATCAGACGAAACAAAAACTGAAGGTCGGTTATGAAGGCGCCTATGCAAGCTGCTGCAAAACGTCGATATGGAGGACTAGGCTTCGACTTCATATCCAAAGAAAGTGGTGCCAAACAAAAGGCCTGCGGCATTCACAGCTATATGCAAGCCTATTCAGTTCTATGTGACCTCGAGCTCCACGAAGCGCGAGGCCAGAACAGAAAATCACGTCCTCTCAGCGCTGGAGTGGCTCTGATGCTTGAAGCGTCAACTTGATACATTTCGGCTATCTCCTCTATTCAGTCGCTCAAGCCTTTATGTTATTATAAGTGCGAGGGAGGCCAAAGACACGAGCGCATTGTTTCATCTAAGGCATGCACTGACGTCTAATCATGCGGTTATTGTGGTAATCTTGCTACTGAGCACGTATACTTTTGCAGCCCACATTTGATACCATCGCATTTTGTTTTCTAGGCAAAAACAGAATGACCGACGGGATGGGGTCTGAACTGTTACGTGTGAGTCATGTATAGCGTCAAGGTAGCCGAACTTACGTGTCCTTGCTTTTCGAGCTCCCCGACGCCGTAGAATTAGAGCTAAACAAAAATACAACATTGTCAACAAAAAAACAAAACAAAAAAAAAAGAACGTTTTGACACAAATTCCAGGCGTCCCAAACAATTTCGAGGGTTTTCTGACCGCAAAAATAAACTACGCATCGCCGAGCACTCCGTCACCCAAATGTTACAATGTCCGAACTAAATGACAAAGTTTCAGAATTAAACCTTATCTAGTTAAACAAATTATAAGTTATTTTCTGAAATTTTCAATTGAAAAATGGCGGCCAACGGTGCTCTCGAATACTTGGAGCCGAATAGCGCCAGTTACCGAAAATGGGCGAAAACAGGCACCATTTTCAATTTTGAAGTTTTCAGAAAATAATTTAAAACTTCTTATTAAAATAAATGCCACCTTTTAAACTCTGGCATTAGGTTTAATTTATGATCACTACATTTGGGCGGAGAATAAGCGTTCGGTAATGCTTAATTTATTTTGGAAGCAAAGAAAAACAACAAAAAAAAGAACTTGCCGATTATTTTGGGACACGCTGTAGATGGCTAAATGGAGAATGACGTGAGCTCCCACGTTAAGATATGCCACTGCCTATGTTTTTTTTGAAACATGAGAGATGTGAAGCGGCCGATAGAAGCAAGGAACGCCAAACGAGCGCTGTGAGCTGAAGTCCTGACGCTTTGCAGCAGCTGGACATGAGTGCCGCATAACCGACCTTGAGTTTTTGTTTTGTTTACCTCACTTCATCATTAAACAGCAGGACAGGTTATTGCCATTTCAGATTCTACTGTGTCTTTCTCCCCATCACAGGCCTTCATGGAGGCTCTTCAACGCCCGCTTCAGTGACTCAGCATCTTGGTAAGACAGGGGAAGGACAGCATTGGCGGCAGCAATCTGGCAAGTCTGGAAAGCGTCTATGCACCGTTCTAATATTTACAGGTCCTCAGCCCAGCGTGCGATCTCCTTAGCCCAGCACGCGCATGTTCGTCGCTTCGGTAAGCGATAAAATCACGCGCCACACGCACGAATACTGAAAATGGAGCCTGCAAGGAGCCCTTTTTTTGGGAAAGGTCTATAACTCACGCTTGGTGTTTCTTACAAGTACTGACAACCATGCTCTGTTGGCGACCGCGAGCGACACGTACAACAAGGCCATGAGCAAGAGTCGCACCGCAATTTCCTTCCAAAGGCCGCTCCATAGCCGCTCATTTTACTGCTGCGCCGCCATTTGTTTCCAAGTGTCGCATGAGGCAAGAGCCAACGTTACTAGTTTACCTCAGTTGTGGAACTCCCGCGGAGGGGAGTACCCACCCTCACTCACTTTAGTTCGCCTCCCGTCGTTCGAAGCGCCATCTAGATTACGTCATCTAGATGATGACGTAATCTAGATTGACGTCATCTAGATTGCGTCAATACGTCATACATGCGTCGCCTCTCATTGGCCCTATTTTTTGTGTGGGGCAGCGTACAGATATCTCACACAGACCAAAGGGGGATCGGTGGCCGAGTGGGCTGGCGCAGACTAGCTCGGACCACGTGGAGAGGAAGCTCGCGTTGCAGAACCCAGGGATCCTGGGTTCAATGATCACCTCTGCCCGTTTCGATCTGGATGAGCATCGTACCGGCGTGCGGTAGTGTATCACTACTGCGTGATGCACGTTAAGGACCCCAGGCTAGCGGTTTGTACTGCACTGGCTAAATTTCTCATCTACAGCTGGGAGACAAGTCGCCCGTTGAGGCAGTCTACGTTCTAGGCGTTATAAACTTACACAGACCATCATTTTTTACATTTCTGCTTAGTGTTACGACGCAGAAAGTTTTCTTAGGTTTAAGCGTATTAATAGACACCTCGTTCGCCGAACTTCCTCCTTAGATCGCAGGAATTGGCCCTCCTCGAGTGTTTTGCGGGAGAACAGATTCTTCAGGTTTTTTTAGAATGTGCATCGTTTCACAAGGATTTTCAGAAAGGAAGGCAACGCTGGTGTGCACGCTCGAAATAGAACGAAACCGACTAGCGTTTAGAGATTTCGTCTTTTATCGGTAGCAGCGAGCGCGGAACCGATTACTGCCTCAGTTGAAACAGGTTGTTTAAATGATCACGATACTGATAGACGAGATAAACGGCACTTACATAAGCGACCCTAGCGTCGAGAAATTAATCACCGCAACGAAGAGGTTCACAGTACTCCAATCCCATTTCAGCTTCCTGACAGCTTCGATTGTAAGCACGCCCAGTATGAAGCCGCACGGAGCCAGCATCCCGTAGAGCGCACGGTTCTGGGACGTTACGATTTCGATAACTGAAAAGAAACCAGACAAATGACCTAAGACGCAATCAAGGGATTTTAATCAGTGGGGGGGGGGGGGGGGGGGGGGTGCAACAACAAAATAGATACTAATAAATAACAAAAAAAAAATAATTGATCAGCTTTTCGCTTCAGTTCACGAAAGGGTGGCACACACATTCCCCCTTTTTCTAATAAATCGCACACGAAACAGGTTAGTGGTTGGTCACTGAAGTACGATACCATTTTTGCTCCAACTTCCGATAAGATGGGTAACAAATGAAAGTCGTTTACAACTCCCTGTAATGCCGAATTAGAGCGCAGCTCTTGAGGAGGATGAGGGGGGGGGGGGTACGAAGGGGACGGTATGCCCCTCCTCCTCATTCGTACCCTCTCCTCCTCCCTCCTCATGTACTCCTCTCGTGCTCCTCGCCCCCTCTCCCTCTTCCTCCTCCTCCTCCCTCCTCCTCCTCTCTTTCCTCCCATCCTCCTCCTCCCTATTTCGCCTCCACCTCATCCTCTCTCCTCCTTCCTTCTCCTTCTCTCTCCTCTCCTCCTCCTTCCTCCTCCCCTCTCCCTCCCTCTTCACCCTCCTCCCTCCCGCGCGGTGCATCGACGCCGACGCCGCTCAAGCCGGAAACGGGCGCCTAAGTGCTGCGCTCGAAAACAACATGAGTGTTGATGATTTTTTTGTAATCTAGAAAATATGTAGATACTACACGCTATGGCTACTTCTCCACATAAATACCGCGGCGATTTAGGCAATTGTTATAACGTGGCGCAACCTTTTAGATGATATCCCGAAAGAATGTGGCCGCTGGGTTTTCTCATTTCGCTCGGACACCATAAATGCGCTCACCCAAATTTAATGCCTAGGTTTATTGATGGAATAATTAAGCCACTTGTACTGTACTAATAGTTTTGATGGCGATCATTGTGTTGTGAAAAAAAAAAGAATAAGAAAACAATAACAAATTAACGCTGCTTGTTCGGGCGAACAATGTCGCACTTTGTTCCTAAGTGAGAGTTGGAAGAGCCTCAGAGAGGAAGGGGGGGGGGGGGGGGGGAGTGGAAGGTATCACCGGGGGCGGATTTCTGGGTTGGTCTTCAGAGAGATCTGACGTCACGGGTGATGCGTTACCCAGATTCATTTTGTTTACCTAATATTTCCCTCTTTACAAAAACCGAAACATTTCTTACTAAAAGCTGCTAAATGTCGTTTTACAGCTGCCCTTGGAGGGTTCAGTGGAAGTAGCCATATCCCCACCGTAAATTCGCCCCTGGGTCTCACTGTACAAAGCGTATTCTCGCAGTGCGCCAATAAACGACGACAACAAAGCAGTCTGTCTAATCTCATCTTGGTGTTGTGCGCCTTTTCATTCATTATCGTTCCTAAAGAGTCCGTACAAAGATGTTGGGTAGGAACGTTCCTGACTTCACACAAGCTTACTGGTACTAGTGGTACCGAAGTATACTCGCACGAAACGGCACTGACCAGAAGCTTCTTTGTCACCGTGTAATTTTAAGAAACAAAAAGCGGAAGTTTTCTTTCAGTCTCTCCTTCGAAAAACTTGATGACGAAGTTGTGGGTTCCGCATTATTGGCGTTGTCAGCAATTCGGGCATAAGAATTTTGTCATCAAGCTTTGCGATTCCCGTAGTGACGATAGCTAAATAGACCCCTTCAAAAGTGTGCCTTCTGTTGAAAACTGTGAGTCACTGAACAATGGCGGACAGGAATGCAAGCTTCTTGCGTTCGATTGCGCACCTGCTGCACGAGACCTCGAGAAGTGGGAGCACGAGTCAAAAGCACCTACTCGCTTTCCTTGCACATTCCACGGCGACGGTTGTTCCACCATTTTACAGTCATAGCCTCCCCTATGCTCACAAAGCGTGGCAGTTCGGCGACGGAGCCATCGAGTGCCCGGTCGCAGATTTGTAGCGCGAGGATCTGGTACCATAGACGGTGACGAGTGGGTTAGTGGGTCGAACTCGGGGAACCTGGACGTCAACGCACAGCTTTTGCACCGGCGAGGACCCGAAACATGGTTTAAAAAAAAAAAGAAGAAAAGCTGTAGCGCGAGGAACGCGAGGAGCATGAGCGGACCTTCCATCGCTCGGGAGAAGTGTGTTTCGGCGTCTCGCCGCAGCGGGGCGCCCGTCACCTGGCTCTCCTAGAGTTCCTGTATAGACGCTTTACACACGCGCCAAAATACAGCCGCCATTGCCGACCTTCTCCTGTCTTACCGAGATACCAAGCCACTGAAGAGGGCTTTGGCGAGCCTTCACAAAACCAAACGCTGGGGAGAAGGACACAGTCGAATCTGAAATGGCAATAACCTGCCCTGCCGTGGTAATGATGGAGGCAAGTGATAAAAATAAGAGGAAACAAAAACTGAAGGTCGGTTATGGCGGCGCCCATGCACAGCTGCTGTAAAGAGCCAGAGTTTCTGGCTTCTGTTTTCCACGTGTCGCCGCGCCGCTATTCGCCGAGATCCCATTACCTGAAGAGCCAGATCAAGTGTCGTGCAGGAAAGAAAACGTCGCGCGCGCCCCGGCGTACGTTCCCCTGCTTTTAAACGCGCCGCGCGCCGCGAACGCGCGGCGCCGCTATTCGCCGAATTCAGTCACATGAGGAGCAGACTCCGCATGCCGTGCAGGAAAGCCGGCGCCCTGGGGTGAACGCGCAACTCTGGCTCCCGTAGGGAGCCATACAGGAACTCTAGGCTCTCCTAGAGTTCCTGTATATAGCTACCAAAGGTAGCAAAGTTGCGCATTCAGCCTCGGTGGGTGGCCGTAGCGCCGGCTTTCCTGCACGCCCTGGATGCTTTGCTCCTCACGTGACTAAATTTGGCGAATAGCGGCACCGCGCGCGCCGCCGCGCATGGAAAACAGAAGAGGAGGAGAAGGAGGCGAAAGCAGGGGAACATACGCCGGGGCGCGTGCAATGACGGCGGAGCGACCGTAGCGGTGGCTTTCTTGCACGGCGATGGATGCTTTGCTCCTCACGTGATCAATCTCGGCGAATAGCGGCGTAGTGACGCAGGGAAAACAAATGCGCAACTCTGCGAGGCTCTCCTTTCTTCCGCTGTCTGCCGCTCAACCTTTTCAATTTCGGCGGCCGCTTCTTGTGGCAATCTGCCAGGCTTTGTCAGTATAGACCATTCCATTTAGCACTCTCAGGGCGGCGCCATTTTGTTTGACCGCAGCGCCCCTTCGACACATCCTGGAAGTTCAGCAGGTTCTGCGGGTTAAAACGAGAGAGAGGGCACGCGCCCGATTCCGCTAGCAGACGACAAACCGGGAGGTTGCCGTCCTCCATCTTTGGGCTGTACCGGCGGGTTGTACCGAACATCGAACTCTCACTCGTGGCTGCCGTTTTGAAGTGGTTCGCGTTCTTAGAATATTTATGGCTACTCCTAAATCAGCCTATTGCGCTCTGTTGTTTTATTTCAGTAAATGATCAACTAGCGAATCTTTGTTCCCTTACTTCAATAGCGGTGGAGTCAGGCGGCAGTACCACCCTAAATCATTGCGTCTATTGCGTCAGGAGAGCACGTTTTTATTTATTATTCCAGACTTCCACTCACTGTCGTTAAAGGTCTACACCAGTACAAACCTTGTATAGTAAAACGGCTACTGTAACCGGATTTACTTTTCGCTGGAGAGACCGGCCACTCTGACAAACCTTTCTCATTTTTTTGTTTGTTTTATTTGCACGCAGGTAACAGCGCGATTGGACTCGGTTAGTCTTTTTTATCGAGCATAGCATTACACAATAACTTGCATATAAAAATCTGCGCATCTTCGGTTGAAATTTCCAAAATGACGCGATTTTAATCCGAATTTGAACGCCAGCCGGATGTTAAATACAGTCCACTTGGCGGAGCAGACGACGCGCGGGGTGAGAGGGGGAGGACATTTTTTTCTCTCTCCACTCTTCCTTGTAGAATGGTCTATAGAGGAGGCTATGGTACAGTGAATGAGATATTCTTTCAATCCGCACCTGTTTTTCGAAAGGGGTCTATTCCGCTCACACAGCGGAGACGAGTACTGCGTGAGCATTTGATTTAGGCTCGTAACAATTAATGCCATGTCATACAGTCGGGTAAAGGTTAGTGACAAATCCGGCGATGACGAGAATTCCCCAAGAAACAGAGGGAGGGGAAGATAGGAGAGAGCGCTAGGACGCAAGAACGCCGAGACTTTGGTTCGAATTACGCTGCCTCAATGTCCTTCTTTTTGGGGTGATGACATTTTTTTGGAGTACTCGATGCCGACAACACGCGCTCACAGGAAAAAAAAAAATACAAAGAAACTGTCGAAAACAATATATCGCCGTAGCAGGGTCAACGACAAGAGTGCGTGCAAGAATACACTCTTTCGCGCGCTCCAAAAAAAAAAAAAAAAAAATGCGTTCGGAACAAAATCGTTAGATGTCATCACCAGCTGCATTTACATCCACTGCACTCGTCGAACGCGTTAGTACGCGCAACGCCGGCGTCCGGCGTTTGGCTTTCGCATTCCGACGCGTTCGACGAGTGCAATGGATGTAAATGCAGATCCATTTAGGTCTATCTATTAACTATTCCAACCAGAGCTCGGCGTTCTGACGCCTCCGCGCGCTCTCGTCTCGCCCTGTCTATACTCCGTTTCACCTTATGTTGTACCGCAGCGAAGGCTAGAAGCGCGAGCTCACAGCGTTGGCAGCTGCCCTTAGTGCACGAGAGCTTGTGCCACCGAGATGTGCCATAGAGCAAGGAGCTCGCGCTTGTAGCCTTTCCTGCGGTACAACACAAGGTGAAACAGAGTATACCAATTTCTCGGCGCATAGCTGAACCTCACCAACGTCTGTTGCTCAGCGCGCGCCCTGTGATTTGCCAACCCCAACGCGTGGCGAGGATAAACAGTGGCGGCATGTAATCGGCTCCGGATCACGTGGACGCCTGTTCTGGCTACGAGTTGAGGGGGTGAACGCTGCTCTTTCACCTTTAATTTTGTTTTGCGACTACCGTTGTGTAGAGAAAAAGATAAACGTATACGTGTTTCCACGGTTATGAATGTTAAAGAATAATCGTAAACTATGTTTAATGCTAGTATGAAAAAGCATTGTTGGATCGCCCCTTTAATAGCATTCCACACTCACGAAGCACAAGGGAGGTGTAGCTGACGGCGCTGAGAGCTCCGAACACGAAGAAGCGGTGGAAAGCAAACATGTGGATGTTTCGGGAGTTTGCCATTCCCATTCCGAAGGCCTGGAGAACTAGCGAGGAGAAACAAATTACGGGCCTCCTTCCGACCCTGAAAAAAGAAGCCATAACAGATTTGGATTTATTCTGTTATTCTAGTGCTGAGAACGTAAGCGCAATTTGTCATCTGAATACCCCAAAACCCATTAAAAGGCCCGCAGTTCGTTATTTCACATGACAATTATCTGAGCTAGAAAAGGCAGCGAGAACGCACAAATATCAGCACTGATTTTTACAACAAATACATTATTCTGTTACCTCTACGGTGTATGAAAGACACTGTCGTTAAAGGGACGCTGAAATCTCCAAAACATTTTTAAGTGCCTGGGTAGGACACGTATGTCACAAAATAAGGTTTTTGCGAACAACTTTTTTTAGCTCAATAACTACGCTGTGAGACAAATCTTGAGTTATGAAAGAATCCGAAATAAAGATATATACCAAGAAATCAAGTGAAAAAACAAAAATAGAGGTTAGTTTCGGTTCACTCCAGAATTAAAACGTGCCTCCTGGCCACGGTGTAAGATAATACTCTTCAGGTGAGGACAGCGCGCTCCTCGCGCAGTGCAGATAAAGTTCGCTTTTCACTCTCTCCCTTTCTCTCTCACACTATGGCTTCAAGCGGCGCTTGCAGATGACTCGTCGACCCGTGGGTACGGCAAAGACGGCTCGTGCCGCCTCATGCTCGACACGCGCAGAGCTCCAGCGAGGTTGTCGCTCGTGCAGAAAGACCACGGTGTACCGGGGTGTCATGGCAACGAGAGAATTTTTTTCGCTCTCACACAGTTTCGCCGTTTGGCCGCCGGCGACGCTGTCAGCCGCGGGCACGGTGGCCGCGGAATAATGCAGCCTTTCGGATGCCCGTCGAACGAACACTATCTGATTCCTCGCGCCGCGCGTTCAGCCCCGCCGTGTCCTCATCTGAAGAGTATTATCTTACACCGTGCTCCTGGCGTAAATATTACGCGAAATACCGTTTTTGCTTTCAGGATGGAGAGGTGACCTGCGCTCATATCACCCTAGCTTCCTCGTATTACCAGAAATAATTTGTCACTCAGTGAAGCCAACACACTAGACAGGGTCAGCAGCGGCACGCTTCTCCGACCCTCACTATACCCGCCATTTCGGAAAACGAGTGGCGCCACCTATAGTGTATTGGAGTCGCGAATACTCGACAACAAACTGAAAAAAAAGTATTTTATTCCCATTTCAGTAAACCTCTCTTGTAAAAATAATAGATAATTCTCGTTGTTGTTAAACAAAACTCCAACGATTTTTTTTTTAACATCCCACGATTGAAAACGAAGACGAGTTTCATTCACTTTGACAAATCGCCTGACGAGCCTCACAGCCTCAATTGATGTCACGAATCAGGTGATTCAAAAGTTTAATTTTTTCGCAGTCTCGGGTGTCGCCTGTCATCGCTACCGGTGTAATTTTTCCTGGATTTATAAAATTCTTTTTGTGGGGCGCGAGAGCTCGTCTTCGAGCTAAACCTTTGTCAAAAGTACCTGGAATACACATGACTTCTGTTTCAATCGCTAAACCGAACTTCCAAATCGTCTACATGATCCCTTTAGGCTGCCAGTTACTAAAGTATTGATGTCTATCTTATTTCGCGAGGGCATTCCAACTCTACTTTGGAAATAATATTTGTTTCTTAAACTTTATATAATTTGCAATGTCTACTCTTTTGAAGATGCAGTCAATTTATCCTTCTCGAGCATATACAGTGTGTTCTAATTTACGTTCACCATATTACAAAAGAAAAAAAGAAAAGGTGGGTGACCTTTACATGGTACGGTTTTCACTCCGTATTTAACGGGCTCGGCGGACGTTAGGTGGGGAAATATTTATCAGGATTTGTCGGCTAACTACCTAAAACTGCTTAATTAACTTTTTGAATATTGGTTTTAGGAGTCATGTTCCAACTGCAGTTTTAAAGCCAATCACTAGTTATTGGCTAGACCAATTTCATTTGCGAAAGGCGATGGTCTTCGAGATATTTAGCGACAAGCCTTCGAATGTTTTGTCCGCAATTCAAAAATCTGCGCGCACAAAGCGCGCCTCATTATCAAGGTACAAGAGTGGCGTACCCGTGCCGGTCACTTCTTATCTCCCCACGAATTTAGGTAAGCTGTAAGCCTTAAAAAGTTCGTTCTAAACTTTTCTAAAAAAAAAAAAAAGTTTTCGACTACATGCCTTAGCGACGAATAACCCTATGACGAATTGCCCTAGGCGACCAATTGCTTTGTTATGAATTGCCCTGTTACGAATTGTCTTTCGACGAAAGGCCCGTAGCCCGCCGCCTCGATAGCGACGAAGTGCCAGTCACTTTTTTCCGCATTATTTAGGGCGCACCATCGAAAATAATCAGGCGCGCTACTAAGCCCGCTTTGTCCTTGAACGGCCGACAAACATGCGAAAACTTATGGATGAATATCTCGAAGACCATTGCCTTTACGCCAATTCTATAAATTGGTCTAACCATTAGTGATTGATTGGCTTAAAATCTGCAATTGGAACATGACTCATAAAACAAATACATAAAAAGTTGATTCTAGGCAGGTTTAGACTATTCGTTCGCCGTTGTATCGTGATGAATACAGGGGGGGGGTCACGTGACCTCGAGGGGGGAAGGGGGGGCGGAGAAAATTTTCCGCTAAATTTAGCGGGGAAAATTTTCCGCTATATTTAGCGGGGAAAATTTTCCGATAAATTTAGTGGAGAAAATTTTGCGCTAAATTTAGCGGGGAAAATTTTCCGCTAGATTTAGCGGGAAAAATTTTCCGCTAGATTTAGCGGGAAAAATTTTCCGCTAAATTTAGCCTGGAAAATTTTCCGCTAGATTTAGCGGGGAAAATTTTTCGCTAAATTTAGCGGGAAAAAATGTTCCGCTAGATTCAGCGGGGAAAATGTTTCCGCTAGATTTAGCGGAGAAAATCTTCCGCTAAATTTAGCGGGGAAATTTACCCATCATGCACCGCGCGGTTACGCCAACGGTGACGCCGACGGCGACGCCGCTCAAGCCGGAAACGGGCGCCTAAGAGCTGCGCTCTAAAAGCCGCGCTGCCCTAAATGTGTTTTCCGCAAATTGATGCAACCAGCGCTATAGATACCAAGCAAATGTTATGTGATGCTCACCGTAGCTGTGACCAGGGTATTTAAACTCGTAAAACACAAAGTTAGAGCCGAAAGTTCCCGGAGCGTGCCGATTGGACGTCGGCAAAAAAAGCGCGAAGTCATCGTCATGATAGGCTAATCGGTTCGCTCCGTCAACTTCGGCCGAAACTTTGAGTTTGACGAGAAGACGAAAAAGAATAGATGAAAAGATCCGCCTGGTCCTGGTATCGAAGCAGGGACTCTCCATGGCTCAATACCAGAACCAGGCGAATTTTTTTCAGTCGCGCACTACTCGCCTAGCTGTATTTTTGAGATTTGTGCTTGTGCTTTGTCCCCCCCCCCCCCGGTTCCCCTTCTGGATTATTATCGTCATTTTTGTCCAGCTCGCTTGCACCTTTGCATTAATTGCATTGTCAATAACCTTAGAATGCAGGTGTTGCACTAGTCTTGTACGTAGTTCAATAACTCTTCTCAAGTTACTGTAGTTTAACTACTTTTTTGAGTAGTTTAGTAACTTTCAATTACATTTTTATTTAGGTAATTAGTAGTTTACTTTAATTACTTTTTTGAGTAACTTCTACTCATGTTACCAATTACTTTCGAATTTTAGTGGTTGTTTTGCCTATCAACAAACATTCCTGCACAAACGAGATAAGATGCTGGAAGATCCGCTGATATTTGCAAAGAGGGGGAAGCATATGGTGTTGGAAGGGGGGGGGGGAGGGAAAGAAAAAAAATGGTTTGAAAAGTCCAACCCCCCCCCCCCCCCCCGAAAAAAAAAGAATATATTTCACGAGTCAGCCTTCCCCCCCCCCCCCCCCTCGCCCCCTCCCCCCCCTGCAACAAAACTGCTACGAGGCGCGGGGAGCGAACAGACACGTCGCAAGAGAGGCCGAGTAACTGCGGGACTAGCGTCGAAGACTGGCGTTTCTCTGTGTCCCGAAGCTCAAGGAGACTTGACCCATTTGAGGAAAGGGCTTATCCCCAACGTAGAAACACTCGCCCACTACATTAGGTACACACACTGCATCCTCACTCAAAGGAGGCAACAAAATGCAGCACCTGATCTGAAACTAATCTGATGCTCCCGTAGTTTGTGCTGTACTCGAAGAATCGCGTGCTAAAGAGCGACGCAAAGGGGCCTTTATGCTTTGCCTTTCCTCTCAAAACATAGAATATGCAGATATTCAAAGATTTGAAGATCGTTCGAGAAATCTTAGTAATTCCTCAAACGTTTTTACATAAAAAAATAAGCGAACAGTGTTGGGAAGTACTCTGTGTACATGATACTTAAAGTACTACTGTTTAGAAAACTTGTTCTTTACTTGAAGTACATTCTCTATGCTTGTACTTGTACTTTCCGAGGAAAGTAAGGCTCCCGACTTCAGTGTACATCCCAAGAATTTGAAAACAAAAAAATGGCGTATCGTCGTGTGAAAACGCGCTATTTCAAGACGTCATCTGGCCATTTCTCTGAGTGAAGTAATGGCGGCTATAAGACCGACACAAATAATATCCTTATGAGTTGATTGTGTCAAATAGCTCGTCAGCGAGAGCAAAACAACTACTGTGTGGTGACTTTGACCTTATACAATATTTGCTGCTATTTCCGTAAAAAGCTGGTGCACCTCCGATTGGCCCTGGAGCAATGCGTACCAGTTAAAAAAACACTGTATAGGGCAGTGGTTCTCAACCAATGATGTTTCGCGGACCCCTTGTGGATCGCCGAAGATGATGGGGGACCCCATTCGTGGTAAGGGGAAAAGAAACGTATAGGTCAATTATGATAATGATTTAATAAATCAATATAAGTAAGTGCTAGACCTAAATCATTGACACACACACGAGAAAACGCAATCGAAAGTTGGAAAGTTTCTTCTCAATCTAGAAAAATACAACTTTTATTGCCGGTCTTGACTAATGAGGCAGGGCTTCGCAGAGCTCTAGAACGCCTTCGCGGACCACAAAAGGTCCGCGGACCCCCATTTGAGAACCACTGGTATAGGGAATGAAAGGGCGCCATGAAAGATTGTGTTAAAAGTGCTTGCACTTTACCTTGAAATATATTGTATTTATATACGTTACTTCAAGTACATTGCACCCGGTGTACTTACTACTTTACTTGAAGCATATAACCTCTCATTTACTTTGTACTTCACTTCAAGTACTTTTTAGATGTACCTTACGCAACACTGTAAACAAACAAACACTGTCTAAAAAATCAAGCTCAGACAGTGCTAAACCTCAAAGTAGAAATCACACATTCGCAGTACATCATTGACTAAACAAACAAGCAAGTACAAAACAATTAGCCACGCAGAAGCTGAACCAGCTATTAAAGCATTTCTGTGAAAAAACAAGCCGATTAATATATGGCTAGACAAACATCAGCTAACGGATCAACCTCTGTACTTTCTTTTTACCATAAAAAACATATAAAAGTAACTTCAAAGGTAACTTCAAAAGTAATTCGCTGTTTTTTTAAAGGTAATTAGTAATTTTCTTAATTACTTTCTACATTAGTAGTTTCTACTCTACTCAAATTACTTTTCCCGTCAATACTCAGTAACTTAACTTAATTACTTTTTTTGAGAAACTTGTACATGTGTGCTTAGGTCATGCAGATGGAGAGAATATACGCTTGACGAGGGGGGGGGGGGGCAAACATCGACTGCCACTTTAAAGTTACTCCATTCAACCCTACTGTTACGGAATTCGACTCAACCGTAAGCATTTAGAGGGATGTAGTGCATAAACATTGTTTGAATCTCATGAGGTAAACTGATATCCGACTTATCAGTAAACCAACTGGCTAAAAAAGCGATATAGTAACGAATTACAGATGATGAGGCGGCGAATGAACAGAAAATAAACGTTTAATTTGGCGAACTTGTGCCGAAGACAAAAATACAAAGAGGTAGCGTCGCAGGCGTCGAAGGTCGGCGGAGTAGCACGATCGAGCGCAAGAGTGACACTGACTAGTACGGCGCGGCGCAGCTTCTTTTAAGCGTTCCCTGGAGGCCTAGAATATTCTGCCTCGATTCTTCTCGAACTATACATTCTGGACATGAATAGGCTAGACGGTTTTCCAACCTTCTCGAATCTTCTACTTTTATAAAGAAAGATAAAACGACACGCAGTGCCGGTAATCGAAGCCGAGTCACCTGTGTGTTAGCCACACGAGCTGCCGACTGGGCTACGCAAACGCACGGCTATCTCCCCCCCCCCCTCCGCCCCCCTTAAAAAGCGCATCGCCCCAATGCAACACTAAACAAAACAAGACAGATAAAAATAATGATAAACTAAAGGTCATCTGTAACCCACAGTCCTATCGAGTGTAGAATGGCTTGAGTCGAACGACGTGAATCACCTCGGTTCGCGGTCGGCGTCGTGATGATGCTTTCGCTCCGTTGGACACCACTTCGTAGTTGAGCTCCTCGGCGAGGCGACGAAGTACCGTGTACGGTCTAAAATACCGTTGCAACAGTTTCTCGCTGATCCCGCGGCGACGGGTAGGCATCCCCACCCACACCCTGTCTCCGGAGTCGGGCAAGCTGGCAGACTTCGGCCAGTTGAACAATCACCTGGGCGTCGTCGCACACATCGTCAGTTGGCTCGTGGGACAGGATCGCGTCGAGCATGGCCGTTACCTTCCGACCATGTACCACCTGGAAAGGTGTGACTCCAGTGATCCCTTGAACTACCGTATTGTAGGCGAACGTGACGGAGGGCAATACCTCGTCCCACGTCATGTGCTCAACTTGACATACATGGAGATCATGTCGGCGATTGTCCTGTTGAGTCACTCCGTCAGCCCATTGGTCTGCGGGTGGTACGCTGTGGTACGACGGTGGCTGGTGTGACTGAGCCGAAGAATTTCTTGGTTTAGCTCTGCCATAAACGATGCTCCCCTGTCAGTGATCAGGACCGGGAACACCGTGCCGAATGACGATGCACTCGACGAAGAACTTGGCGACTTCCACGACAGTTCCCGCCGAAAGGGCTTTCGTCTCGGCGTATCGTGTGAGATAATCGGTTGTCACGATTATCCAGCCGTTGCCTTCCTTTGACGGAGGGAATGGTCGAAGCAAATCCCATCCGAACGGCTCGAACAGTGCGGTCGGAAGAGCAATTGGCCGGTTTCGTGGGTTGTTGTCACTCATGGCATGATCAGACGTAGAAATGGACAGTATTCGGGAGCTTGGGCCAGTAGTACTTCTCGCGAATCCTGACGAGTGTTATGCTGTATCCAAGGTGTCCAGCTGTAGGTTCGTCATATCAGGCTAGGCAAACGTCTTCACGAAGGTCACTGTGAATCACCATTAGCCCAAATCACCATTAGCCCAACCGAGTTGCTGGTGCCGAAGTTCTCTTTGTAGGGTACAAATTGTATGAGAACAAAGGGGCTGGCTAAATTCTGGAGAAGATACTGGGGGCTGCGCCTCCTCGGCCCTCCTAGTACTCAATCAGCCCGCGGAGTTTAAAGGAGCGGTGCAACGATATTCAATTTGAATGTTTTTCACTTTACACGAGCTTACTGACACTGGTGGGACTCAAGGATACTCGCACGCAACGCCACTGGCCAAGAAACTTCTTTGTTGCGGTGTAATTTCAAGGACAAAAGCGATAATTTTCATTCAATCTCTTCTTTGCAAAATTTGATGACGTAACGTGGGGATGGCAGTACACCCCAATGACGATATTTTGAATTAGGTTCATAGATTGGACCCGAGCATTGCGTGGGCACTCGATTTGGGCTCGTGATAATCACTAGCCCGAGAAGCATTCGGGTAGTGGCCCGTGTCCAATCGCTGCAACGACGACAATAGCCGAGCCATAACAATGTCTGGAACTCAGGGCGTGTCCTGTGCTTTGCCAACCCCAGCGTGGGGCTATGATCAACATTGGCTGCATATAATCGGCTCCAGATCACGTGGCCGCTTGTTCTGGCTGCGAGTTGAGGGGGTAAACGCTGCTCGTTTTTCTTAATTTTTTTTTTTTTCTGGGACTTCTATTGCGTGGGCTGAAAAACGAACGCGTGTTTCATAGGTCATTAACGTCAGGGATCCGTTCTAAGTGGTACTTGCACGAAGTACAAACATTGTTGCATCGCCCCTTTTAAGGTCGCCCCGCTGGAATACTGCCATGTCACTCATGTTGACGTCACGGATGAAAACCTCGCTGTCATCGTCGGCAGGGCTAGCAGTCGTTGGCTCGACGGGGGCTCTCGAGAGACAGTCGATATCACTGTGATTTCGGCCGGACTTACACACGACAGTCATGTCGAATTTTCGTGATCGGTCATTGCAGTGAGCGAGGCGACCTGACGGGTCTTTAATATTGGCGAGCGAACAGATCGAATGGTGGTCTGCGACCACACGGAACGAACTCCTGTAGAGGTACAGGTGGAACTTGGTTATCGTCCAGACGACGGCAAGGCATTCCTTCTCTGTCGTCGAGTAATTGCTCTCGGCCTTTAAAAGTGTCCGACTGGCGTAGGCGATTACTCGTACTGTGTCCTCCTGCAATTGGACCAACACCGCTCCGAGTCCCGTATTACTTTCGTCCATGTAAATTTCGGTTTCCGCAAACTGGTCGACATGTCCAAGAATGGGAGGCGTTTGGAGTCTTCACTCCAGCTCGTCGAAGGACCGGTGCTCTTCTTTTCTCCACCCAAATTTTACGGCTCCTTTTGTGAGATGTGTCAGCGGCGCGGACAGCTTTGCGAAATCTGAAACAAACCGCCTATACTATGAACAAAGGCTGAGAAATATTCTCACGGCCTTATTGTCGGACGGCGGCAAAAATTTTGCCACAGCGCGCGTCTTCTGGGGTCTGGGTGAACACCCTCATTGTTGACAACATGAACCAGAAACGTGAGTTTGCCGTATAGTCAAAACGACACCTCGGTGGCTTGAGCGTTAGTCCCAAGGATTTGATGGCGTGAAGCACGGCCCGAAAGCGTCTCAGGTATTCAGGTCACTGTGATTTCGGCCTGACTTACACACGACAGTCATGTCGAATTCTCGTGATCGGTCACTCCAGTGAGCGAAGCGTCCTGACGGGTCTTTAATATTGGCGAGCGAACAGAGCGAATGGTGGTCTGCTACCACACGGAACGGACTCCTGTACAGGTACAGGTGGAACTTGGTTATCGTCCAGACGACGGCAAGGCATTCCCTCTCTGTCGTCGAGTAATTCCTCTCGGTCTTTAAAAGTGTCCGACTGGCGTAGGCGATTACTCGTACTGTGTCCTCCTGCAGTTGGACCAACACCGCTCCGAGTCCCGTATTACTTGCGTCCATGTGAATTTCGGTTTCCGCAAACTGGTTGAAATGTCCGAGAATGGGAGGCGTTTGGAGTCTTCACTCCAGCTCGTCGAAGGACCGGTGCTCTTCTTTTCTCCACCCAAACTTTACGGCTCCTTTTGTGAGATGTGTCAGCGGCGCGGACAGCTTCGCGACCAAACCGCCTATACTATGAACAAAGGCTGAGAAATATTCTCATGGCCTTCCTGTCGGACGGTGGCGAAAATTTTGCCACAGCGCGCGTCTTCTGGGGTCTGGGCGAACACCTTCATTGTTGACAACAGGAACCAGAAACTTGAGTTTGCCCTATAGTCGAAACGACACCTCGGTGGCTTGAGCGTTAGTCCCAAGGATTTGATGGCGTGAAGCACGGCCCGAAAGCGTCTCAGGTATTCATCGAAATCCCGTGAAAATACGACGACGTCATTATGGTAGACGAGGCATCTCTGCCATTTCAAACCTGCCAGCGTGGTGTCCATTACACGCTGGAAGGTGGCCGGTGCTGTACAAAGTCCGAAAGATATCAATTTGAACTCGTACAATTCGTCGGGCTAGGCGAAGGCAGTTTGCTCGCGGTCGCGTTCGTCGACTTTAATCTGCCAATAGCCACTCTTCGAATAGCGACGAAACATATCGGCAGTAGCACAGCTGGTCCAATGTGTCGTCGATCCGGGGAAGCAGATACACGTATTTTGTGGTCACGGTGTTTAGCCGACCGAAGTCCATGCCGAAGCCGAACCTTAGAGTTCCGTCTTTCCTCTTTTCGAGCACAACTTCAGAGGCCAAAGGACTGCTTGAGGGTTGGATTACGTCGTCGACGAGCGTTTCCTGAATTTGTTGTTGAATAACCTTTCTCTTTTTCAAAGAAGCTCGGTACGGAGACGGGTGAACAGGGAGGGCGTCGTCGTCGGTGACAATGTGGTGCTTCGCTACCGTCGTTTGTCGAGTCCCGAGGACGTGGCGAAGCACTCGCTGAATTCGACGAGAAGCTCAGCATCTGTCGTCGTTCAGTAGCAGAAAATCTCGGGTCATTGTCAAGTTGCGAGGGCAGCGTTCTTTGGTGCTGAGATGAAGAAGGTGTCTTCCGAGAGTGCATTTATCGCCGCTGTGTCCCAAAGTTCCTCGATGTCGCCCACAGCGGTACCATTCGTAAGGTGTTGCGGCTCTTGTCGAACGTTTGTAACGAGGATGATGGCATGCCCATCTTGAAGCTTCGTTACACCTTTTGCGACGCCGATTCCTCTTCCTAGAAGCAACGGGACGCTGTCCTTAAGGCTGAACTCCATGGAGCGAATTATGCGATGAATAACTGACGATCGTCGCCCGACGGCACGCTCGTTTTGCGTGCGACGTAGCAGTTACTGTGCTGATGCCACGCGGAGAGCAAAAGCCTCCGGGCTAAATTCGTCGATTATTCGCAGCATATTCGTCCCATGAAGTTCAGCCTTTAAAGGGGCGATGCAACAATGTTTGTACTTTGCGCAAATACCGCTTAGAACGGATCCCTGACGTTAATGACCTATGAAACACGCGTTCGTTTTTCACCCCACGCAATAGAAGTCCCAGTAAAAAAATTAAAGAAAAACGAGCAGCGTTCACCCCCTCAACTCGCAGCTAGAACACGCGGCCACGTGATCTGGAGCCGATTATATGCCGCCAATGTTAATCATAGCCACGCGCTGGGTTTGGCAAACCACAGGACACGCGCTGAGTTCCAGAGATTGTTATGGCTCGGCTATTGTCATCGTTGCAGCGATTGGACACGGGCCACTACCCGAATGCTCGAGCATGCGCTCTAGACATCACCCACAAATATGGCGCCCAGTGAATATTCCTTATTATCGCCCGGGTTGTGGAATGGACCTTTTGTAGAAACATCGGTTCGAGAGTAAATAGTTTCAGTACCCTCTCTCTCTTCCTTCTGGCCGAGCAGAGAGGGAAGATGGTTTCGTTGTGTCGACTTCGGGGCGGAAGATTACGCACGATGGGGAAAAAGGCTAGTTTGGGGGAACCGTATCTAGGTCACAGCGCCGGATGTAGCTGACGTTTTGGGTGTGGAACGGGTGGGAGAGGCCTTGCGCGCAGGTTGTTTTCTCTCCACTTAGCCTCGAACCCAGTCGCGTGTCTAGGAGGCAGCACATATTCGCCAAGAGGTCCAAATTGTGTGACGAATAACGGGCGAACGCCGTCCGACGGCACGCTCGCTTTGCGCGCGACGTAGCAGCCATTTTGCTGATTCCACGCGCAAAGCAAAAGCCGCCGGGCAAAATTCGTCGGTTATTGGCAGCGTATTTGTCCCATGGAGTTCAGCCTTTAAGCAGGGCTTTGACGCAGGAAGCTTCATCGGTCCCGACAGGTACCGGAGATCGTGACGGCAGGTTTACATGGTCGGCGAGGACTCGGAGCACGGGTGACGTCACTTTGCGTTCCTCCGGCGTTAGGACCGGTTTTTGTAGCGTCAACTTGTTTGCTCCCAGGTCGATGACGGTGCCGTATTCGCGAAGAAGTCCATACCAAGAATAACGTCCCTCCCCTCGCACAGTCCTGAAGAACGACGAAGTTCACCGGGCATGTTTCACCGTAGATTTAGACTTGATCAGTGCACTTCCCGACAGGTGTTGTCAGGTGCCATCCAGCCGTTCGAATTCGTGGTCAATCCCACGAGTCGTCATTTTCCGAATGCGTCGCGATAGCCTCCCACTCAAGACTCAAGATAGAGTAATCCTCCCCGGTATTCAGTTGTGTCATCGCGTCATGGCCGTCGATGACTACGTTGAAGTTGTTGGACACTGTCCCGGGAGCGTCGTTGCGAGGCGTTTAGTCGCCAGAGGCTGTCTGGCGTTCTTGCATGATTTTGTCTTTGTTGGCGAACGCCAACTCCACCTCCTGGAGTTGCCGTACTTCGTTTTCCCGTCGAGGCATGGGGGACAAACACTGTTTACGGGACTGATGAAGAGTTGACCCCGGACGTCGTGGGGACGGGGAACGGAATCCTTGCGGTCCAGCCGGAAAGGGAGACGGCGATTGACGCAGGTGTTCCTCGAGGACCCTTGGCCGCTGTCCAAACTGTGGTCGAGGGTCATTAGGCGCGAACCCCCACAGACCCATCTGGTGGTGGGGGCACCGTCGGTAAATGTGGGCGGCTTCCCCACAGTAGTAGAAAACAGGGCGTCCGTCAGCTGTGCGCCACACATCGGACTTCCTTGGCCCGGGTGGCTGCGGGTGGAGGTACTAGGCCCGTTCGTCGTTGCGTCGGCAGTGCTGGGGTGCTGGAACTCACGTCAAAATTGCGCCTGGTAACGGTTTGCAGCTGGCGGCGGTCGTCGGGCCAGGACGGCATACTGAGGGTGAGTATTTCCGTGCTGTTACGGTGACGGGAGCTTTTGGGAGGAAGGCTCACTGAACCTCTTCTCAGACTACCTAGGCGATGGAATTTGGGGCGGGGCGATCAGCAGCGGGTCGAATTTTCTGAAGCTCTTTCCTGACGACGTCGCGGACAATTTCTCGAAGGTTGTCAGCAACGATGCCGCTCTGGTCAATTCGTGGAGATGCAGTCCAATTCGTGGAGATGCTAGAATCGAAGAAATAGGTGTGCCGGCGAGTCGGTTGTAGTGGCTGGCTTGGACCAACAGTGCACGTTCGATGTTCTCTGCGTCGGCAACGAATTCGTCGTTGGTGGGTTGCAAACAAGTCCGCCGAGATGTCGCTCTTTATGCCTTTCATCAGGACGCGCAGCTTCTTCTCCTTGGTGGCCTGAGGGTCGGCGCGTCTGCTCAGACGGAGGACGTCTTCAACGAAGCTGGTTACAGTTTCGTTAGGGCCTTGAGACCTTATTTGCAGGAAGTCTTCCGCTCGCTGTCGTCGTTGCTGATTCGCGGAAGTCCTTTTGTGTTTGGCCTTGCAGGTGCCCCATGACATAAGGGAAGCCTCATGATTCTCCAATAAGTGTCTCGCAGTTCCCTCTAAGGAAAAGTAGAGTATTTGCAGGCACTGTTCAGCTGTCCATTCGTCGTGGCGTGCCACCCGTTCGTAGTGCTGAAGCCAATCTTCTACGTCCTCATGGACGTCGCCGTTGAAGTGTGTCGGCGTACTTGGAGTGACAGGCAGGAAAACGACAGAAGGGGTCACCAGAGTTTGCGAGGACTGGTGGTTCATGGCCCACTGGGTTTTCTTCGATTTTTCTGGCAGTTGACCAAACTCTGGGGGCAGTCCCTGTATGCGACGGCTTCTTCAATTCTTGGGTTCCTTGAAGAGAGGTCTTTTGGCCGGGCTTGGGATAGGACTTGGCTGACGAGTCCTCGGAGGGGTGTTGAACATGGGCAATCCTTACCCCGCACCTCCACGAAAATGTTACGAATGACACATAATGAGGCGACGAATTAACGGAAACTAAACGTTCAACTTGGCGAACTTGTGCCGAAGATAAAAATGCAAAGAGATGTCGTCACAGTCGTCAGAAGTCGGCGGAGTAGCACGATCGAGCGCAAGAGCAAGACTGACTTATACAGCGCAGCGCAGCTTCTTTTAAGCCTTCCCTGAGGGCCTAGAATATTCTTACTCAATACTTCTCAAATATATACATTCTGAACATGAATAGGCTAGACGGTTCTCTAAGCTTCTCGAACCTTTTACTTTCATGAAGAAAGATGAAACGACACGCAGTGGTGGGAATCGAACCCCAGCCACGTGGATTTGAATCAAACGCGCTGCCGACTCGGCTACGTAAGCTTTTTTTTATTGATATATTTTGATTGTGAACAAAGATCCACAATGCACGATACATTCCAATTGAGCATATCAAATATTATGTTGAGCAAAGACGACGTTAGTGAAGATGATGAGAGGAGGTGAGAATTGTTAAAATTCACGGCTCATCGACAGCTTCACAAAGTATGGCAACTACTCGTACTACAGTTCCGGACATATATTCTGGTACACAGCTGCTATCAAGTTCAGATTGTCAATGAAATTTACCGTATTGGATGGGCATCTATATTTGCATGACAAACTGACATCCTAAATCTCCACATAGCATGCAGGTCCAGTAAAAATTCGAGGTTATATGGAAAGGACGTCCCCTCCACAGACAAAAAAATTATTCCACGAGCCGTGAGCGGTAAGTCTTTTTTGAGGATGCGTTGGAGCACATCCCAACAGTCCTGACCCACGTGCTCCATGATCTCCGGTCTCTTCCCCAAAAAATAATCCTCGCCCCATGGTACAAGTATGCCCTTTTTCGCTAACTATGTATTTACTGGAAGCGAGTTTGTGTGCAGTTAAAAAAAACAAAAAAAGGTTTTTACAGATCTGCGAACTAGCATTTGTTTCACGCGGGAAAGCACATCGCGGTCTGTTCTGTCAGAAAACGAAGAGCGAAACAGTGCGACGAAAAACAGTCATTCAACAAGATTTCGTGTCAGACGCTTTCGTGTGACAGAGCTTAAGTACTCTTTTGAAACTCGTACACTTAGAAATTGGTATGCACAAACAACCTTTCGAAGGAAGCCCGTTACTTTGCCTTCACATGTTTCACACGTCGAAACAATGAACTCAGATTGCTCTCTGAAAAACCCTTACTTGGATGCCAGTTCTCAAAAAAGGGTCAGCCTGGTCTCGCAAAAAGGAAAACTGCGAAACCAGCTGTTCCATGAACAAATGCGACAAGCTAAGTCCACCCGACTTCACGCGAAGAAAAAGGTTATCTCGTCTAGTTCTTCCCCACGTACACGGCCATCACACGGTGCATCCTTTGCGAATGCACACGAGAGCAGTGCAGAACTTGTGACAGGTACCAAATCTTTGCGACAAAAAATAAATTACACGCCGTTGCTCACACGAAAATAATAAAAAGAAATCCTGGCCACCCCATTTCGCGGTTTTAACACCCATCTTCTTTGTTTTGTTACGTCAGAGCTCGTTGCTTTCACGGTAGTTTCTCAAAGGCACCCCAAAGAATACACGGGCTCTCTGGACCACTGAACAGTTTCAAACACACGCGGGGTCACGATCCAGTGGCCGTGCGAGATCTCAAGGCATTTCGCCCAGTTCACAGCACAGGCTGTTTGGGCGCAGAATGCTTTAGTGAGCTGAACAGCCGCTGAGACGCACTCTCAATCACTACAAAAAAAAAAAT
Source organism: Ixodes persulcatus (assembly GCA_013358835.2). Lineage (NCBI taxonomy): Eukaryota > Metazoa > Arthropoda > Arachnida > Ixodida > Ixodidae > Ixodes > Ixodes persulcatus. The sequence goes on from JABSTQ010011563.1 coordinate 268,151, forward strand.
CGCAACATTATCCGCGTTGGTTAATATTATAACATCACACGCATTTAATAAGAGCCACGTATGTTTTCACTCTTAATGCCACTTAGGCCGTAGGGATCGAGAAATATAGCAAACAACAATGGGGAGAGTGGGCACCCTTGCCGGACAGAGGATAACACACAAAAGCGCTTAGTTACTTGTTTGTTAATTACAAGACTAGTCATGCAGTTACTATACGCCATTTTTACTCCATCAACATACTTTTACCCACGCCTTTTGATTTAGAATGCAAAAAAATAACATCATGAGGCACTCGACCATAAGCTTTGTTTAAGATCGATGATCGAATGATCGAAGACAAAGCAACTTTACGGAACTCAGCATTACATAGTCCAAACACGCTACGTGCAGCATGAACATTACTAATAATCGTACGTCCCTTGATACCGCACGTTTGATGTTCTCCGACCATGCCCCCAATCACCTATTGCACTCTTCTTGCAATTATTGTCATTATAATTGTATAGTCAGTATTAGCTAGTATAATCGGGCGATAACATGCCCCATTACGGTGTTTAATCGGGCCTTCACCTTTGGGGATAGGGAGTGTGTGGGCAAACAAAAATAAAGGCGAGAAACTTTGTTTTCATAAACACTTGCGGTACACTTGTAGCAAAATACAAGCTAAATTTGTTTTTTTTTTTTTTACTTTTAATAAAAGGCAGCATCCAAACCATCAGGGCACGGTCATTTTCTGCTTTTCAAATCATCAATGGCTCTTTCTACCTCGGACGTACCCATTGGCTGTTCTAAACATTGTTTTATTTCCCTACTTACAGTTGGCAGAAGGGACAAAAATTATCTGTGATTCCATCTTCTTTTGGGGCTTTGTGACTCAGTAAACGTTCATAGAATTCAAGCGCGCGGTAAGATCTCTTCAATATTTTGCTTGCTTGCACTCGCCAGATTCGTTTAACTGCGTGTTTTGTCAGTTTCGTTTTAGGAGGATAAACCTAGCATGTAGGTACTTCAGACAGTAAATCAAAGATTAGCTACCACAAAGTAGAGCTTTACAAAAATGTTGAGACGGCTGCATGCGAGGGAGATAAAAGCACTCCTTACCTGTCAGAGGCCACTCCAGATATTAATACACCGAGCACGCCCCCCGACATGGAGACAGAAGATGATACTAACAAAAGCCACTCCTGGTCACAAACTAGTTCCCACTATTAGAGAAAGAAAGACAAGACTCTGGTAAATTCTAAGAGACTTCGGGATATATTTCTCGAAATTTCACTGCTCATAAAAGTGCACTTGTTTTCTCTAAGTCACGAACTGCACATTAACTGCGCACAAAAACTGAATATACAAACACAGCATTCGAAAACGTAAAAAAAGTATAGAGGCTGAAAACTGCTGGCGCGGAACCGAGCGGTGCTGAAATTATTTATTATTATTTTATTATTTATCAATACTGCAATCCCCTAGCACGGATTTTAGCAGGGTGGGTTTACGATGTGAAAGTACAGATACATAGCTGGCACAAAAGGACAAAAATACAAAATGTAATATAAACAAATTAAAAAAAAAAACACGAGAAAAAACAATATTAACTAAGGTGGGAGGCAAATGATGTCAATGATGGCTGCAAAACTACATCATTAGTAAGGTTATTCCAATCGATTATTGTTCTTGGAAAAAAAGAATATTTGAAGCAATTATTGCGTGCGCGGAAAGGAGTTATAGTTAAGTCATGCCTCTGTCTGGTCGCATATCCAGAAGAAAAGGAAACTAGTTGAGTTATATCAATTTTATAATGACCTTTAATTAATTGAAACAGAAGCTTGAGACGAGAATGACGATTTCTTTGTGTTAATGGTGGTAGGTTGGCCCTTGCTAAAAGCTCGGTTACAGAAGTACGTCCAAAGCTGTTGTATATAAACCGAGCGGCCTTTTTCTGTACGCTATCAATTTTATTAATATTAGTCGTGGTGAAAGGGTCCCAAATAATAGCAGCGTAATCTAACGTTGGCTGAACAATTGATTTATATGCTAGAAGGCGAACAGGAGGGGTAGCAAGTTTCAAAGCTCTCTTGAGAAAGAACAACTTATGAATTGCGTTAGCTCTTACGGAATCAATGTGTTGCGTCCAAGTAACGGTTATTTGAAATTCACAGACCTAGGTACTTATAGTGTGTTACCTCGGAGAGAAATGTATTATTAACAAAGTAATTGAACTTTAATGAAAGTTTTTTGTTAGTGATTCACATAAAGACAGTTTTGTCATAGTTAATACACATCTGCCATGCATCACACCAAGCAGCAACGTTTCGAAAAGCACTGTTTAGCAACAACTGATCAGCAATACTATCTATTTCTGAGTAAATTACACAATCATCAGCATATAGTTTAATTTTAACCGGAATGTCTTGCACGATGTCATTAATAAATATTAAAAAAAGCAGTGGTCCAAGCACAGACCCTTGGGGAACGCCAGAGTCAACGGAAAGTTTGTTAGAACACCGTTCGTTAAACACTACAAATTGCTGTCTATTAGAAAGGTACGCCGAAATCCATTTAACTAACTGGATGTTTTTAAGTATCTTATCTAGCTTGTACAGTAACTTTTCATGAGATACCTTATCAAATGCTTTTGTAAAGTCCATAAAAATTGCATCTGTCTGTTTCCGGTTATTGATTGATGTTGAAAAATCGTGTATCGTTTCAATTAGCTGAGTACATGTTGAGTAGCCTTTTCTAGACCCATACTGATGTTTAGTTAGGATATTGTATTTATCGAGAAACTCTGATATGTGGCTATGTATTATATGCTCCAAAAGCTTGCAACAACTTGATGTCCATGAAATAGGACGGTAGGTTTTGATGCAATGCTTGTTCCCATTCTTATGGAGCGGTTTTACTCTGGCAGTTCCCCAATCGTCTGGGACTTGGCCCTCGTACAAAGATCTTAAGAATAATATATACAAATACTTAGATACTCATTCCGCATACCTCCTTAAAAATGCATTGGGAATGTTGTCGGGCCCACAGAATTTCTTAACATCCAGTTTTAGAAGCATGTTCAATATGCCATGTTCACTAATGACAACATCAGACATGGGTGGGAAATGAGCATCAAAATTTGGTATAACATCATTGTCTTGCGTGAAAACCGATTTGAAGGCGCGCGTAAAGCCGAAACTACGGGAATGCTTAAAAACATACTTTCAAAATTACCGCTTGACGCGCGTTTGTGTAATATGTCATCGTTCAGAGCAGCACAATCGGACTCGTTGTTTAGGTTTCGGAGAGCGTCGGGTTTTTAGTCAACATTTTAGTATTTTATTTTGTGGAGATTAGTCACCCTTTTGACTTTTTTTTTATTAAACAGCGTTGTATCCGTTACAAAAAATAAGTAGAGAAATAGCGTTCTTCTTTACTTCAGCATAAATGAACTCGTTACTGAAGTTCGTGACTGTTCTTAATATGTAACAAAATACCGTTGCCGTTTCTTAAAAAAAAACTAAAAAAAACTAAGAAATGTTACTTTACTATTAATATTTTAGTGCAGCGACGATGTTTATTTTTTTTAAACAAATTTGTATAATATATTATTTTATATAAATTCTGATTGGATTGACTTTTCCTGTTCTGCAATCGATCCAGCGGTCTTCGTGTGTGACCATAGGGTTAAGCAATAAGCTATGTTTTAGTAAAATAAAATGAAATACCCCAGTCGACGCAGTCGCTTTTCTAAACATATATGCGTCAGAACGGAAAAGAATGATCAGCAGAATGCGCGCTGACATAGTCAACATGTAAACGGATTCCAAATCTCACATTGCCCGAAGGAGCCTTCGGATTCATTGAGCTGGGACAAAGTGTTAACACATTCAAGACGCGACGAATTGTCGCGTTCTAGGCTTATGTCGCTCACTGCTAGACGTCTGCGTCTTAGGTATGACGGCAGTAATCTTAGATATGAGTGAGGACTTTCTTGTTAAAAGTTTTTTTTTTTTTTTTCTAAAATATCCACCAATGTCGACTGCGGCTTCCTCGCAGTAAATGACTTTTCTACTTTCTTTGAGCACCAGTGTGGGAAATGTAACTTTCTCAGTAAATGATCATTGTGATGATGCCGCGTAGAAGAAAATAGGATTCTCCAGTTTAGGCGGTATTTACAGAAAGCCAAATAAGTTTGTTTTTCAGTTAAAAAAATATTATTGAGAAGTAACGAGTAACGTAATTCCGTAGACTGCACCGTAAAATAGCGACAAAAATACTTTACTCGTTAGTTATTTATCACTCTAACGAGTATACGCTAATGCGTTACTAGTAAAAAAGGAACGCGTCACCAGTAACGTCGTTACTTCCAACGCATTCTTTCAACACTGCTATTAAAATCTGAGAACGAGACAATAAATTAAACCTTTCATCACTAGAGAATTTTTAGTACCGTTTGGGGTTTCATAGAAAATAGTGAATTCTTGGAAGCGGCAATTCATGGAAAATCTAATTTCGTCATGCGTCAACGTTTCTTTAAACTGTCTGAATAAAACGAAACAGATCTGCATATAAATAACGGTGCTTTATTTTGTATAAATGTGGCTCGAATTAGTTCATGAAATATGATATGAAGTATTCCCCGCTTTTTTTACGCGCTTTGAAAAACGAAATACCATAGTCAAGGTGGTAAATACGGATCTAAGCGTTTTTGGAAGAAAAAAAATTGAAATGTACTAATGGGGAATATTGATAATGTACGACAGGGGAATATTGATAGTTAGGGAACAGTGTATGGTTATTTATCTTGACAAGCACAAGTAAGAGCGTTGCCGACCCGGCATAGAAAGGGTCTAATAAATTTGCTAATACCTGTGTGAAACGTACTTTACACTTCACTCCCGCGATATGACTTGCCATAAATTTGATCAATGTGACAGGCACTTTAGCCCAAGTACTGCAGGTTATTGAAGAATTTGCGAGCAAAGCTTCCTCTAAAGATTGGCCGATCACGATTTTTTTCTTTTCTCATATTAATCGTATGTCTTAATTGAATTAAATATTCGACTAAATTTTATAAGATAAGAACAATTATGCCTAAGACAGTTTTGAACAAAACTACGGAATGCTAAACTGATCTTGACTAGGTGACTAAAGCCGCGATGTCGTCATACACACGTACAAACGCGTAGTCAAAAGCTGTCTCTTGAGGCATAAACGATAACCTAAAAAAAAACGACATTTCGGAACAGACACTAACGGTTTCAACTTACTTTTTTCACAATCAATAGTGCATCGGTTGTAATTGTGTATCTGAGAGTAAACCAAGAGGCCGATCGGTTCGGTCGAAGTATACGTTTTTATGGTACGTACGTGGTACAAGTTTGCTACATCTGCAGAAGTCCGTCATTATTCGTCGGGGTCAAAGTAAAACGTACAAACAAATATCACTGTGGCTAATATTATCTTGACCTAATATGCATGGTCTGACTTTTGTGCTAAACGTTTTATTGAACGCACGTAAGCAACTTCACAATCACACACTCTGTTTCAAATAGCTAAAACGAGCCTTCGCTTAAAATAATACAGGGTCCCCCCCCTCCACACAACAAAAAAAGAATTACAAGTTTTTTTATTACAAAAATAAACAACTCATCGCCCAACGCTCATTTTACGCTCAAATGTAGTGTTAGATTTCCTCACTAAATGCCAATGTTTCGGCACTAACCGTTATCTTATTGAAATGTTAGAAGTGATTTTTTTATATTTTAAATGTGAAAATGGCGGCCGACCGAGCTCCCGAATACATAGACCTCGAATACTATGGCGCCAGTTACCGAAAACGGGCAAAAATCAGCTCCACTTTCAACATTGCAAATTTCTGAAAATAACTATACCTTTTGAATAAGGGAACGGGTAGTGATGCACGTTTGGCATCGGGTTCGCACTTTTAGCGCTACAATAGACCGATCTCACCAGCCAGTTTGACTACGCCACCGCTGCCGCAATGCATCGAGGGAACTTTAGTCTTTCTGCACGCGCGACAAACTCACTGGAGCTCTGCGCGTGCAGAGCACGAGACTGCACGAGCCCTCGCATGCACTGCCGTATGTCTCACGTGAACTAAAGTTATGGTGGCGTCACGCATGCGCCGAACGCTTAGTGAGATCGGTCTATTGGGCGAAGAATGAGCCTTCGGCGATGCACAGCTTATTTTTGCGGTTAAAATAACACTGTCCATTTTTGTCTTGGGACACAGTGTAGATATTAAAAGAAGTTCTTATAAAAAAAAACCGTTTTGAAAAGAACTTGTCATCCTTCGAACGTCGATCTTCATTCAAATATGATACATGACGCTTTTTTACGTCTAACAAAACCTCGCACGACTAGCAGCTGTCAACGACCAGTCAATTATTACCCAGCTTTTAACAATCAGCGTCTTACGCTTCTCTAACCGTAGCATTTCAGCTGTTTTCTAAAACTGCCTCGGCCTTAACTGCGCAAACGTATGATCCACCAGTTCGACATAAGTTGGCGCTGCTAGGGCGATAGCAAGGTTCCCCTCTTTTTTCATTCGCATAAACCTTCTTGCACAACATTTTTAACTCGCGTTGTAGGCTCGGCCCAGTAGGAAACACTAAGTCATGCTTTTGAAATAGTATGTTCACATTATTCATATAGCGTGTCCTGGAAAGACATACTATGCCCGAAACCTGCCATTATATTCGAAGATGGGAACATAGACTTTGTGATTCATGGAACCGAAAAAAAAATCAATTGTTATTTTACGCATGATATAGTTTTATGTTTTTCTTAAGGTTTCCATAAAAGTGACTCATATTGTCTACGGTCGTGCTCCGCATAATTCCGGAATTTGCCGTCTTACCTCTTGGATAATGCTCCGCCCCTTCCCAGAGCTGTTGTACTGCCAAGAGCTGCATGGGACAGTCTTATTTGTTGTGTTGTTTTCCGCAGACTCTTCGTATATTGTGCACTGACTGTAGCTGCCATCGGTCTCCACGGGTATGAAGCGAGCCTTCCATATTTCGAGAGTCATGTTTTCACCGGCCATCCTAGGAAGCTTGCACCAGTGGTCAACGGGCGTAGCGATGGCCAGGTCGAGCACGTCGTGCAGGGCCATGAGGAAAAAGAGGCACATCTGAAAGAGCAGGTGCAGTCGCTGGTGCAAGCCATCGCCGCCGATGATGGAGGTGATCCCTTCCGCCAATCGGTCCTTCTCATTTTCTGTGACGTGTGGTAGCTCAGATGCTCGTGAAGTGACTCCGTGCTCAGAGAGTTGGGATTCTTCGGCTGAAAATGTTTTTTCCGCACACCTGTTCGTGTTTGGCATGGCTCTGGATATTCTTGCAGAGGAGACGTAGGTTTTTGAGCTGTGACTTGAATGGTTTCGGTTGATGTAGCGAAGATTGAGAACGGTTAATATTTCCTGGTGTTCTGTGAATAGGTGGGAATTAGAAAAAGTTAATGCTTCTGGCTGTTCGTGGATAACTGACTCCTATTCAACTCCCGATAAGCGCAGCGAGCCGACGACACACTCCGTTGAAAGCAGAGGACGCTGTCGTCTGCTGCTAAGTCTCTCGTGAGATGGCGTCAAAGTGAAAATAATCCTGGGTTAACTCGGTAATTTACGTTGGTGTCCGCCGTTGCCCATGCTCTTTGCTTTCACAGAAGAGGAGCTGAGCATTAAAATTTCGCAATATAAAAGCTACAGCAAAAGTACATTCTTGATGAAAATTTTAAAATCATGATTGAAGGCGCCCATACTAATTCCAAGTGTTGTGGTAACTGCATAAAGCAACGTTCTATTAGTACCAGAGGTTTTACATATTATTCTAAAACTTCCTGAATATCTAAAGACGTGTCTGCTACTTTTAAAAGCAGCGTGGAAGATACGAAGTGGTAGGAATTGTAGTGCTTCGCTAGGTTCCTGTAAAAAATTAGATTAACGAACAATGTTAAAAAATGCCTCAAAGACATTTTTGCAGAGCATACACCCCCTCTCAAGAGACTCCTCTTCCATTTTTCATTCATAGCTGAGTTGGTTTTATACCATCTACCATGACTTCAACAGCTGCCGTAGACCACACAAAAACGTCATAATATTTTATACGGACAAGAAAAGTTCTACTTATTCCCTAGTGACCGACGTTGTTAGCCATTGTCACAAACCAAGTAATGCGATTTCTCGTAATACTTTATGTCTCGGGGGTACTAATTGAGATTATTTAGTTTTTTTTTACATTTGCGGATCTATTGGGTGTTTTTCATGCGATTGCGGATGCTCCTGTGTGAACACGTGACACAGCCCTTTAATGTGTAGCCTTCTTAACGACACGGGTAATGTGCCATTTGTGTTTTACAATTGTTCATTCAACTGCAAAGCGCAGTTCTCAGCGTCAGCAACAAGCACAAGTCCCTAAACATCGAGGCTTTACAAACTTCGGCTTTCAATGAGCCAATGATTGCTGCTTAAACGGCAAAAAACGGAGACAATGCCGCGTCTCTGACAATTGAAATCAACCAGATAAAACATTGACCGGGACATAGCTTGCTATATGAGGGCGGAGCCTGCGCTTTCTGTTCCAGAACAATAGAGTGCCAGGTCGCCGTAAAACAGAGAAGGGAGGAGCAGCGGTAAGCTAGAAGGACAATATTTTGAAGGCAACGCCTTCAGTTATTCTGGTGGCGGTATGGTGCACCACCTATCTTTTCTGTTGTATTTTTTGAGAGAGACGAAAAAAACTGACCGGCTTCCTCCATCCTCCTTTCTACGGCTTACCCTCTTCTAGTGCGGAATCTGGGAGAGTAGGAGAGTGCGCTGAGCTGTCCTAGGTGGGGTAGATAGAAAAAACGTAAATTGTTAAAAAAAAAAAAAGGCTGGAGGTACACCCACGCATTTCTTATGAGTTGTGAATGCGAAAACATGAATGCCGTTCTTGCGCGCGTTCTCGTGAAGTGGCCGCGCCGCGCTCCAAAGTATGCTCGAGCAGGCTCCCTCTAGGAAGCCCCGCCGGTCAAACTCTTCCTCTTCCCGGCGCGCTCTGGCGCGGCTTTACCTGGCGCAGGCACCTAGCGCCATGGGGTGGCTATCTTTGAAACTGACGCGCCTCGGCCAATGGGAACCTCGTTCCTTGTAACTATGCGCGCGCCGGCCAATGGGCTTTTCAGATTCACCATCAGATTTCGGCTTCACTTGGAGAGGTAAATTTATTTGCCGTGGGCTGGGCTTTTTGCGCGGCTTCAAAGCTGAGATGCCTCAGATCGCGGCTTCACTCCGCTGTATTGAGAGAGGGGAATTTTTCTGCCGTTTGGCGCGGCAGCTGATGACGTCGTCTCGCTCCGTGGAACAGTTAATGCTTTCGCATTAAAAAGATTTGCAAATTGCCTTTGAAGACGTCGGGGCGAATCATCCCAATTGCTCCACTCGCCTTCTGTCATGTTGTGTCGTTCACTCACTCCCAATGTTTGCGACCGGATTTGGCGCGGTAGGCGCAGGCTTTCATCCTATAGAAGGCATTCACTGGATGCACTATTTGAGGGCGCTGTTTAGAGCGCATGCTCAGAACGAGCTAACATTAATAGGCTGCTAAGAGCGGCAATGTTCATGGGGTCGAATGCACGTTGTTAAAGAACTGTGGAAGCTCGCCCTCAGCACGTGCTCAGCAGTCACGCCCATAGCTGTGACCGTCAGTGAATATTAGCCATATGGGGAGTATTCACAGGCGCGGATATACTCCGTTCACCTTTAAGGTGCAGTCCCAACGTGCATGACGTTTTGGTCCTTTTACAGCGGAGCTGTTAAGGGCTAGGTCCCCAGGATCGTGTCCGGTATCAAACGCCTGTCGACACAAACCTGCCTGGACAGCTACCGTCATCTATAAGCGACGGCGACAAGCACACAACCAGTCTGGTTGCCGCCGTCGCTCGTAGATGGCGGCAACCTTTCCAGCTATCATAGAGGAATGGATGGTTGGGCGCGTTGGTGGGAATTCATCGTAGGAAACAGCGCGAAAAACAGCCGACGACAAAGAAGAAGCACACGTAACGAGCGCAGCGCTTGTCACGTGTGTTTCTTCGTCCTCGTTTGTTTTGCGCGCTGTTTCCTACGCTCTTATCAGTTTCGGTTTGGACTTAAGATGGGTCGGCCGCGGCCCTTTCGGGGAAAATGTCTGGCTGCGGAAGGAGCGGCGACGTACGCAGCAACGCGAATGGGTTCGCAACCGCCGCAAAGCCGCTGTCGCCTCGACTTCCACTGCGTCGAGCGCTTCAGATTTCCTTGCCAAAGAAGAGCATATTGCTCACCTGGAAAGCCTCCGCCGAGAACAGAACCAGCGATGTCAACGGCGCCGGCGGGCCAACGCCACGGACGACGATCGTGACACGGAGGCCAAGCGCAAGCGCGAGGCCCGGCGACGGCATGCACTCCACGCCGGCTGAACAGTTCCCGGGCGCGACAACGAGGTTCCGGAGAAAGTTCGTGGATTACCCGTTTGGCGTCACGTGCGCCGTGTGCGACCAAGGCGATTAGAAGGTTATGAGGGGGCATGACGTCAGCCGTGTAGCCTCCACAAGCCAAGCTCCCTTGACGCCTCGCCTCTTTCTCATTTTCCTCCTTACCCTCCTCACTTATCCGCCCAGCACGTGACCTATCGGATGGAGCTGCTTGCTTCACGTCTAGCCTTTGATCTGATAAAACCTACCGGACGGAGCGCGCGCAAGCCTGCAAGGAATCCTACTACAATCAACCATCCATCTCGCACGTGGCATGTCACGCGCACCAATTGCCAGAGAGATCTGGGGTCACGTTGGGCACAACATCGTTTAAACTTCTTTATGACTAGGCTTCACACATATTGCAACGTGCCCCCTCCTAGTACTTTTAACCTCCTTGTGTGCCACCGACTCCGGTTCGCCGGAGACGTATCCACGATCGGCAGCGTGTCGGACGAAAAGAAACGGGAAACGGGCGCGTGCGCGTTGCGGCAGTGTATCGAGTATAGCTCCGCTTGTCTTCCTTCTTCACGAGAGTGGAAAGGCTGAACGTTTTTTTTTTGACGGTTTATAACTTTCCTTTTATGTATCCTGAAGCCATAAAGTTCATGTCAAATTATAGAACGGTTTTAAAACGCAGCTTTTAGGTGCCCGTTTCCGGTTTGAGTAGTGTCGCCCTCGCCGTCGGCGTAACCGCGCATTGCATTATGGTATGTTTTCATAATGACGTCACATGTGACGTCACGTGTGACATCACGAGGGTCACGAGTGACGTCGCGAGGGTCACTAGGGTCACGAGTGATGTCATGAGTTACGTCACGAAGGTCACTCGTGAAGGTAACGACGAAGGTCACAACCTTCACAATGATGGTCACGTTAAGGTCACGACCTTCACGAGGCCTTCGCGAGTGACGTCACGAGGGAAGAGAGAGGGAGCGGGAGGAGGAGGGGGAAGGGGTGGAGAAAGGGAGGGAGAGGGAGGTTAAGGAGAGGAGGAGGGAAGGTTACGGATTGGGGGCTGTAGTGTAATTTTGTGTTTTTGCCTTCTTCGGGGGTTCGAGCATCTTTACGGAACGGAGCGTGCCCCCTCCCGGGGTCGGTGGGCCCCGGGTGGTGGCGCGGACGTGAACGTTGTAACCTTACACCTGTTTATATAGAGCTCCGCATAAAACTCATTCGTGTACGAAGGTGCTTTGTATTGTTTTAGCTGCTCTTGACAGCTTCGTTCGGAATATGTACTGTTTTATGTACGCGCATTATGCCGTTTATGGCACGTCCCATCCCGTGTTGTAGACCTTTCGGGGTTGTACCGGGCATCGGCTATTGTGAACACGAGTGGTATGTTAAGGACTTGTACGTGCTTTTTTTAGGAGTCGACGATTGGAATGTTTACGGAGTTGGTGGCGGAGGGCCGTTTTGTTTTGGATAGCGCCAACTGAACTCATTTTTTTCTTTGCTTGTCGGGGTATGTGTAGCCATACCACGGAGACGAGAATGCGTGTTAGAGGGGGAGAGTGAAAGAGAGAGAGAGAGATGAGGGTAGCTATGATAGGAGCGGGAGAGTTGAAAAGGGAGAGTCGACTAAGAGATTTCAGAGGAGACGCATCGAGAGCGATGCAGGAGGAGTTGAGAAAAGGTCCCATCGAGAGCGATGCGGAAAAATCGAGTGGATAAAGTGCAGAGGTGTCACTTAGAGAGTTAAACGGCAGAGGCCATCGAGTTTCGAGAACTAGCGAACTTTAACTATGTTGTAATTTTGTGTATAATACCTGTACATTAAACCAAGTTATTCAACCCTAAAAGTCTACGATCCCTCCATCACTAAAATCCAAGAGAAGAGACCCTTGACTGGCAATCGGCGACAACGACGTCAGCACAGACCCGAAGACAACGAGCGACTTCACGTCACGAGACGAGACAAGACGAAAAACCAAACGTTACATGGTGGCAGCGGTGGGATTCGTGAAGTCCCTGCACGAGGAGAGCGGCTTCGGGAGAGTGCGGCGTGACCAACCGACAACGCGGGACCTGAGCATCGGAGTCAGGCACGAGTGACAACCTTCGTGAACAAACAAAAGTGCGAAAGGTGTGAACGAACTACCCCGGTGGACCTCATCGACGCAAGGCATTTGGGTGAGCGACAACCATGGACGAAATTTCGCATGCCGCGTTGTCCGCCCTCAGCAAAGCGCAGCTGAGAGAAAAGTGTGCCGAGCTCAATATTGTACATGTATCATCACTTCGAAAAGATGAACTTATTCAGCGCATTTTGGAGAGTCAGATGAGTCAAGATTCAAATGTCGCGAGAGATGAAGTGCGAGATGAGTCGCGGGAGGCTATTGACGTGCATGGGGGAGTTGACAGCAGGGAGGGGCGCCCCAACGATGGTGATCTCCAGCTAAGGATCCGATGCCATGAACTAGAGCTGCAGATCCTTAAGATGAGGGCGGACCAGAGACATTACGAGAGCGGACCCGAGGGGCACCTGGGGCTTGGCGGAAGACAAAGCGGGCGCGGTGATGTGCGTCACTATGTCAAACTACTACCTCCGTTCCGAGACGACGCCGACATAGAGAAGTACCTCACAGCCTTCGAGAAACTCTGCCATGTCCACAAGGTGCCCACCGAGCGGCAAGCTAGTCTATTGGCGTCTGTTTTGACGGGGATCGCTCTCGAGGCATACTCCGAGTTGTCCGTGGCGGAGGCGGAAAACTACGCGTCCGTGAAAACTGCGCTTTTCTCCCGCTACCACCTAAACGCCGACGCCTACCGAGACAAGTTCAGAAACACCAAGCGAACAGGCACAGACCTGTGCACGGAGTGGACAGCGAAGATCTGTCGATTCTTCGATCGTTGGATGAAGGCGGAACACGTTGATGACATGACGAGAATGAAGAGCTTGCTCGTCATGGAGCAAATGGAGCGAGCTCTGCCGCGGGAGGTGGTGACCTGGGTCCGAGACCGGCGACCAGAAACTCACGAGGAGTTTGCGAATCTCTTCGACCGCTACGAGGAGAACCGGAAGTCGGGGGGCAATTTGAATGTTTTGCCTAAAACGAGTCGCACCTCCCCGGACAAGCGAGCCGAGACTACCTCGCGGTCGTCAGCTGTCAGCTGTTTCAATTGCGGCAAAGTCGGTCACCTGAAGACGGAGTGTAGATCCGCGCCGACGTGTTTCAACTGTGGGCGACAGGGACACGTAAAGAAAGACTGCAAGGCTGCTCCATTACCTAGAGATGCGACGGGCAACACACGACCGTCGGGTGGGAATCACCCAAATAAGGCAAACCTGCCGTCTCGGACGATGCAAATGCATCAGGCCGTCAATGACACCGTCGGAACAGATGCGTTCACGCAGTTTTGTTGGCCAGTTGTGGTGAACGGAACGGTAGTGATGGGCTTTCGCGACACAGGGAGCACGATTACACTCGTTGATGAGCGCCTCGTAGGTGCCGGGCAGAGACTGGATTCGCGAACAAGCATCCATATGCTCGAGGGTACAGCGGAGTGTCCACTTGCAAAGGTGCATATGTCTGGCCAAGCCTTGGGAAGGGGACCCGACGAGGCGCCCGAAGAGTGTGTAGTGGCACTGTGCAAGGGTGGATTGCCCAACGGAGCAGGCGTTCTGCTGGGAAACGACCTGTTCACAAAGGGAAGGGGTTTTATCGACCCGATCACGACTGTTGGCGGATTGAGGCAGGAGAGCACATCAGATCACGGTCAAGCGGTGGCTAACGGCCATAGGACCTCGACGTCAGAGGACTCAGTCGTTAAATGTATTGAAAACAGAAATCCGGAGACAACATTGGTGACAACCCGCGAGCAAAAAAGAAAGCAAAAACAAGCATCGCGTGTCGAAAACGAAGAACGAGAGACAGGAGGAACGCTTACCGCGCTGGAACACAGCGTCAGCGACAGTGACGACGTGATTGAAGGAAACGGGGGTGGTCAGGTTCGGGACAGCGGTCAGAACGACCTGATCGCTGGTCTGGAGTTGAGCGAATCGTTTCGGATGGAGCAAGTCAATGACGCTGAACTGCGAGAGTGGTGGGAGCGAGCAAAGAAGTCGAGTGGCGGATTCTTTGTATCGCAGGGGCTCCTCTACAAGCGGTTTGTGAAAAACCAAGACACCGATGTTGAACGAGAGGTTGAGGTGCTGGCACTTCCGGAAGCCTGCCGGCCAATTGCATTGAAGTTTGCCCATGATGCGACGACAGCGGGACACCTTGGAGTGAAGAAAACGATGGCGAGGCTGGAGGAGCGTTTCGCGTGGCCAAATTTGGCGCGTGACGTGCGTGAATACGTACGGTCATGCGATGTTTGTCAGCGCCACGCGAGGGTTCTGACATCTGATCGAGCCGAGCTTCACCCCGTGCCCGTTCTGGGCGTACCTTTCGAAGAGATCTCGATGGACCTCATAGGTCCCATCGAACCAAGATCCAACAAGGGCAATAAGGTTGTCCTTGTTTTAATGGACAATGCGACAAGATTCCCAGAGGCTATCCCTTTGAAAAACGCAGATGCGGCAACCGTTGCACGAGCGCTTTTCGAGTTCTTCGCTCGGGTGGGCATCCCGAAAATCGTACGGAGCGATCAAGGTACCAACTTTATGTCAGCATTGCTCCGTGAACTGTGGGAAAGGTTGGGAGTAAAAACTCAGTTTACAAGCGTCTACCACCCGCAAGGAAATGGACAAGTGGAAAGATTTAACGGGACCCTAAAGGGCATGCTGGCGAAGTACATCCAGAAGCAACCCAATGACTGGGATGATCTTCTCCCATTTTTGCTATTTGCGTACCGGGAGACACCCAACGAGACCACTGGATTCAGTCCATTTGAGTTATTGTACGGGCGGCATCTAAGGGGGCCACTAGACGTACTGAGAGAAAGCTGGGAGGGAGCAGAAGTGACGGGGGCGCAGTCGACATCAATCGTAGAGTACCTGACGAAGTTCCGTCAAAGAATGGACGACGCTTTCGCGCTGGTGAAAGAAACCTCATCAAAGGTCCAGCAGAAGCAGAAGAAGTGGTATGACGAGAAGTCAAGAAACCGAGAGTTTCAACGCGGGGACAAGGTGCTGGTCCTGCTTCCATCGTCAGAGAAGAAGCTCTACGCGGAATGGAGGGGACCGTTTGTAGTTCTCGCGAAGCTGTCCCCTGTGGATTATTTAATTGATGTCGGAGGCAAGCGCAAGAAGGAGGAGAGGTACCACGTGAATGTGCTGAAGAAGTATGTTGAACGTACCGAAAACGTTACCCGAGAGATGTCGTTTGTAATGGAAGCACCCGACGAAATCGGTGACGAAATGGCGTGTTTTGATGTTCGGACCCGAGGGAACGGGTCAAGCGGAGGGCTGAACGTGGACGCGGAAGTTCAGGCTCATGAGGTTCAAGAACTGAACGAGTTGATCCGCTCCTACGGTGACGTCTTCGACGATAGGCCAGGTAGAACCACGAGAGTACTGCACGAGATCCCAACGAGCGCCGACCCGATTGCGTCGAAGGCGTACAGAGTTCCGGACAGTATCAAGGCGGGGGTACAGGAACAACTGAAGGAAATGCTGGAAATGGGCATTATACGGACATCGACAAGTCCGTGGGCATCCCCGATGGTATGCGTGAAGAAGAAAGACAACAGCGTGAGGATCTGTGTCGACTTCAGGAAGCTGAACGCGACAACACGGGATGATGCCTACCCCATGCCTTCACTCCCTGGGATGATTGAGACTGTGGGAAGAGCCAAAGTAATCAGCACCCTGGACATGTCCCAGGGCTACTGGCAAATCGGTCTATCAGAGGACGGCTATTCCTAAGACAGCATTCCGTACGGACACCGGCTTGTACGAATTTACGGTGATGCCGTTCGGACTGAAGGGAGCACCGGCGACATTCCAAAGGCTGGTGGACGACCTCCTGAGAGAACACCGAGAATTCGCTCGGGCATAACTAGATGACATAGCGGTATTCAGCAACACGTGGGAGGAGCACCTGCTTCATTTGCGCACCATCCTGGAGAAGTTGCGTCAGGAAGGCCTGACTCTAAAAATAGACAAGTGCCAGTTTGGGAAGCGGGAAGTGCACTACCTGGGGCACGTGATTGGGAACGGGCAAGCACAACCTGACCCTGAAAAGATCGAGACCATCCAGGCGATCGAGAGGCCCTACACGAAGACAGAAGTCCGTTCCTTCTTGGGACTAGTTAACTTCTACCGGAATTTCATTGAAAACTTCGCGGAGCTGGCCGCGCCGCTTACAGACCTCACACGCAAGGCTGAACCTAAACAAGTAGTGTGGACGCCGTCATGCGAGAGCGCATTCCGCGCACTGAAGGAGAGAATATGCAGCAGTCCAGTGCTGCGGAGCCCAGACCCGAGTCGACCCTACATACTCCAAGTAGACGCTAGCAACAGGGCGATCGGTGCCATCCTAGCTCAAACTAGCGAGGGCGTCGAGCACCCCGTTGCGTACGCCAGCCGTAAGCTACTTCTTCGTGAGACGAAGTACGCAACAATTGAGAAGGAGTGTCTGGCAATTGTGTGGGCCATGAAACATTTCCATGTGTATGTTTATGGACAAAATGTCACAGTCCAGTCGGACCACAACGCGCTCCGATGGCTAAACAACAGTAGGCAGAACAATGACCGTCTACAAAGGTGGAGCCTGTTGCTGCAGGCCTACCAGATTAAGATAGAGTACAAACAGGGTCGCTTGCATTCGAATGCGGACGCCTTGTCGCGTATCTAAGGGCACTATGATCACAATGTAGTGGCCCGCCAAGGCTTGCGATCTGCTTCCCCACTGAACATGTAGTCGCAGAGTTTTTATTTTTTTTATTTTATGAACATGAACGTTGAGGATGTGAAAAAAAAAGTGTATTGTATTCGGAGTATTTCACTTGTACGTGTCTGTTTCGGATGCTTAGTTTTATAGAGCTGTATTACAGGAGGAGTTGCACTGTGTAATGAAAACAATAGGTGTTTCGTGAGCAGAGGCTCGCAAATCGTGTTTTTATATGTTTTCATTTTGGTTAGAGGGGGCGTGTAGTGTAATTTTGTGTTTTTGCCTTCTTCGGGGGTTCGAGCATCTTTACGGAACGGAGCGTGCCCCCTCCCGGGGTCGATGGGCCCCGGGTGGTGGCGCGGACGTGAACGTTGTAACCTTACACCTGTTTATATAGAGCTCCGCATATAACTCATTCGTCTACGAAGGTGCTTTGTATTATTTTAGCTGCTCTTGACAGCTTCGTTCGGAATATGTACTGTTTTATGTACGCGCATTATGCCGTTTATGGCACGTCCCATCCCGTGTTGTCGACCTTTCGGGGTTGTACCGGGCATCGGCTATTGTGAACACGAGTGGTATGTTAAGGACTTGTACGTGCTTTTTTAGGAGTCGACGATTGGAATGTTTACAGAGTTGGTGGCGGAGGGCCGTTTTGTTTTGGATAGCGCCAACTGAACTCATTTTGTTACTTTGCTTGTCGGGGTATGTGTAGCCATACCACGGAGACGAGAATGCGTGTTAGAGGGGGAGAGTGAAAGAGAGAGAGAGATATGAGGGTAGCTATGGTAGGAGCGGGAGTGTTGAGAAGGAGAGTCGACTAAGAGATTTCAGAGGAGACGCATCGAGAGCGATGCAGGAGGAGTTGAGAAAAGGTCCCATCGAGAGCGATGCGGAAAAATCGAGTGGATAAAGTGCAGAGGTGTCACTTAGAGAGTTAAACGGCAGAGGCCATCGAGTTTTGAGAACTAGCGAACTTTAACTATGTTGTAATTTTGTGTATAATACCTGTACATTAAACCAAGTTATTCAACCCTAAAAGTCTACGATCCCTCCATCACTAAAATCCAAGAGAAGAGACCCTTGACTGGCAATCGGCGACAACGACGTCAGCACAGACCCGAAGACAACGAGCGACTTCACGTCACGAGACGAGACAAGACGAAAAAACAAACGTTACAGGGGCATACCCTCCTCTTCGCACCCTACCCTCCAACTCTACAAGCGCTGCACTCTCATTCGGAATTACAGGGAAATGTAAACGTCTTTCACTTTTAAAGGATACTTTAATGTCTCGATATTACGATTATTTTTAGATGTTAGTTAATTATTCAGCTTTTAATAGACCACCGTCTCTAATATTAAACAAATTATTTCTCAAGTTATAACGTCCCATCGTCTAGGATAATTTACGTAAACGGTCAGTTGAACATAATGATTTAAAAAAAGTAAGCAACGAACAGTAAAGATAATGTACTTTTTAAAATAAAAAAGCAAAGTTTAAAACGCTATTATTTCATAGTGTTATAAAAAGGAATCACATCAAGTAATAAAAATTACGATATATTAAATTACGAAGCATCCTTCGATATTACATTTTCCAGAACTTTGATATCTACCGTATTTACTCGAATCTAACGCGCCCTCAGTTGTAACGCGCACCCATTTTTTGAGGTCCGAAAAAAAAAAATGCGATGACTTCGTTTGTTACGTGCACCAGAGTTTGTAGGCTGGATACAGAAATGAAACTTTTTCTCACTTGGAACAACGAAGGCCTATTCCAAATGCGTCAATCTTGCGATGAAATAAACGGCGCTGTCTCTCGCCGGCAAGGTCATTATCACGACGCCGGTCCGGGAGAGCGCCCGTGCACTCTAAGAAAAAAAAGGAAGAGAAAGGTAGCAAAAGTGACTGTACCTCCTCGCGTTGGACACGCCCCCCTTGAGAAGGGAGGAACGGAAGGTAAGACGAAAGGAACAGCCTAGGTTCCCCCTTGTATAGTTGGTGCAGGGGTAGAACATCGCGCTTCTGATCAAGCGGTTGAGGGTTCGATCCCTGAAAAGAAACGACGTTTTTTTGTTTTTTTCTTGCTTTGTTGGTTTTCTTTTTTTTTAATTTATCAAAACAAAAATAAACCAAACCCAGACCGATGGAAGGAAAATTAAAATCCTTATTATCCACCGACGCCAAGGAAAACTATATACATATCATTGCTACAAGCTTCATCAGCACGCTGTTTGATAAACAGGATTTGGGCACCCAGGTTGGAGCTAAGCCGTTGACGCAGGGGCCAAGACGACGAGGTCGGTCCTTCAGTCGTTTCTTTTCCCGTAGAGTTTTCGACATTCATAATGAAAAAAGCGCACTAAGAAAAAATGGAGGAAAAAGGTAGCAACGGCGCGTCTTCCTCCCTTCTACTGACGCACCTCCAAGCGGACATGGGAAGAAGGGAGGAACGAGACGTTTTCCTCCTTCTCCAGGCAGACGGGAGAAAGCTGTTGCCCTCCCAGCTCATCGTTTTTCGGTTTCGTTTTTCGAGCACGTCGCGCACGTTGTTTAATAAATGTTGTTAAGTTGATTGAGCTTCAGTGGCTGCGAAGGCCGCCTGTAATTCCGTCTTCTAGTCCAAACGTGCAGAACATTTCGGTTGCATTGACGTTTTTACCACTAATTTTATCAAACGAGCACACGAAGCCGCTAGAAACAGCGAAGTTCCGGAGCAGTGCCAGCAGCGCTACGTACACTGGTTAAGATGGCCGTTTCTGGATTGCCACGCGGAACTACAGTAGCGGAACCACGCGGAACTGTGTCGACGTTTTCGACGTTATGGAAATCGCAGGAACTGCGTCCAAGGCAGGCAGGTTTTCCTGCCGGCTGCCTGGGTGCCTTCCGTGCTGAATTCGCTTCTGTTTTCCCGTGCCGAGTGCCAACCGGCGTTCAACGTGGTTCTGTATTTCTGCGTGTCAGCAACATAGTAGCAACATCGTGATGGCAGTGTTGTGCGTAGTGAACAGAAGACTGGAATTATCGCCGATGTGACCGTTTGTTCGCGTATCAGTGGTGTAACAACAAGATGAGATGACGTAAACTGTCGGGCATTGATGCCGCTGGTCGGGCCTTGATTGGAGGGGGCGGGGTGTCGCAGGTTGACATTCCGCTTTACATTAAAGAGTTTCAGACCACTTGAGGAATTAGGTGCAGTCGATCGACGTGTGAATAGTCATGTTGGAACGCTGGTCTGAACGGTAAGCTCCTATCGTACAGTGGCCAATGTGACTGTCGGTCCCCGGGAGAGATTGCGCTCTGGGGAAAAGACTGGACAGTACGAAATTATGACGGAAAGTACGTATATTTACAATGGAATTTTAGCATTAAAAATAAGAAAAAACAGGTAAAATCGAAAACAAAAAGCTATCCTTTATTTTGCTGTTTAAATATACTACGGTTCCTGGAGAAACTGCCCTCCAAGGGGCGCGATGGAATGAGCGCTAGAAGTTTTCGAGCTCGCCACGGCGTAGCTGGCGTAGCTCCGTACACTTGCCGCAAGTCGCAGCTTTGACTGCATTCAAGTTGATCGAAAAGCGATTTCTCTGCCCGTGAAGTATCACTTCCAGCAGGGTGAATATCTGCTCTACAGAGATTAATTCAAGACGGCAATTGCAGCCGTGCTCAAACAGCACAAGTAGAAAAACAAACACTACAATATAAATAGTGGCCACGAAGTGCCGTGCGGGGAAACGAACTCATGGCTTGGAACCGCATTGGAGTGGCTCGATTTATTGACTTTCAAATAATTACGGCATGATCGAGCGTTTTCTTTTTAATAAGAGATTCATTCCCTCGAGCCATTAAGAATACTCTCAGATGTATGACACTGCTGGAAAAAAATCAACATGCTGTGAATATTGTTTATTGTTTAGGGAGTCACCGAAAAATTCCGTACGTTCAAAACGACCAGTATAAAAGACTGAAACGCAGAGCTCGGGAGTAGTGATCGGGTTAGTGAGCTGTTCTATTGATGTTTGTATGTGCGATGCATGTGTATGCGCTCAATGTATGTTCAGCTGATGCTTGTAGTATGCCTAATGGGTCTACATGTGTGTATAATAGGGGCTCCCGAAGATCCCGAAGCGCTATGGTAGGCGTGAGACAATAAAATATTTTTTTTGTAGAACATGAATTGGGCGGTACCTAGCGCCTCCTAGCCTAGCTACTTGCAATTACTCTGCTTGACCCTGCCATCTAGTGGCAAGTGATTTAATCTCCTTTTAAGCTACGCGGCTACGCCATAATTTCGTGTTACCGTGCTGAAATGAGCCAAGAGGCTGCTTCGGATTTGCTTTTTTTTAAGAGCGGCGTTTAGTTTCGCGGGCGAATGGTTTATCACTCCTCCGTGATGTGCGGTTGACGCAACGATTGACGAAGGAATTGTGGCTCGAGGAATAGCAAAGGTAAGACATAAAGTGCGCGAACTGGGTGCCGGCTGTCTCCGTTTAACATCGCAGTGCTGACAATGAGAAGTCTGAGTGACTGCATGCTTTCGAAACGTAAGTTTCTTTACCTGCAGGGGGAAGCCGGCTTTGGAAATAAATACAGTTCGCGGACAGCTCGTGTTACGTTTTTATTTGCTGCTCTTCTCGCCCCGTACAATAGACTAAGGGCCGGTTGCACCAACGCCGCTTAGCGCAAAGCGGAGATTAGCCGGGAACCTAAGCTCAGTTTCGGTTTCGTTCGGTTGCACCAAAATCGCTTATCGCTAAACCTAGCACTAAACTACGCTTATCGTAAGCGCTCAACATTGGGCGCTTTGCTTTTGGTTGTTTCTTAATCCTGGATTTAAAACATGGCGGCTGGTTTGTGGCGGTCGACGCGGTGGACGAAATTGGTTGTACAAAGTGTTTTAGGCTACAACAGCGTGAGAGTTTCGACAGAATGACCTTCGATTGTGACAAGGATGCAAAATATTGTCGCGTGAAGTGTTTATCGACCTCTGTTTTCAAGCTGGCTCTCCACTCTCAGAGCGTGTTAGCCCTAACCGAGATACGTACGGAGCTGTGGGGCTCACGTCTGTCTTCCCGATGGTTATTCTGTCAACGAGCTTATTCGTATGTATGCCTTACTGATTTTCGCATAACTGTAACGTATCGTTATTTACCAGCTTGTTTATTTCTACTTGCAACGCATATCCTTCAATCCGATCAGCGCGTTGATCTCGGCGATCAGCTGATTGTCGACACTTCTGCCGTTTGCATCAGATTGCGGCGCTTTTAAAAATAAAACAGCGAAAAGTCAATTTCTTTCGTTTTCTGAGTTTCGAGACAATCTTCAGTGAATTTTCCTTGTCTCGCGAGTAGAATCTTGGCTTCAGAAAACTGTATCGTTCCATAACCGTAACTTTTCTGGTGATCGCGCTTTTTAGGAATATTTTGCTTTATATCTTTCATTCGTGGCGACGACAACTTCTATTCGTGGCGACGACAACTCGACGACTTCTATTCGACAATTTCCGGGCATTTTCGCAGCTGCCGTGGCGAGTTCGTCACTGTTTTGAACTTCATCGGTCTCAGGCATGACTTGATTTTAGTAGTCATCTTACCTGCCTACTTATTCTCGATGATGTTTTGTCTTCAGCGATGTAGCGAGTAGAGCGTCCTTCTCGCGTTCGGTGAGATTTGGGGCTCCCGATGGCTCCTTTATCTCAAAATGTGAGCACGAAAACTACTGTCACTGTCAAAATATTCTGTTATCAACCGATAATAAACACACAATCACTGATGTAAAGAGCATTTGTGTTAAAGCGTTGACTCCTGTTTTTAAAAGTTAAGCGAAAAAAATGATTGAATTTGGAGACCTTTAATTAGTTACTCACCGAAGAAATACAGCGAAAAGCAGACGCCGACGACGGCTACTACAGCAGGTTTTTTGTTTACATCACGAGATTCCTCTCCGCCAATCGTATTCGTCCCTCTGAGCGTTCCCTAGTTCGCTCTCTTTGTCCCTACATTCCCTAGGCAAATCCAGCGTTTAACTAGGGGCGCGTCTGTAAAGCCGGGTTAACGTTGGTGCAACCGGAATTTAAACCCGTGCTTACCCGAGCTCGGTTTAGGGCGCTAAGCCGACTTAGGAAAGAGCCGCTTTGGGTTAAGGTAAGCGACGTTGGTGCAACCGGCCCTTAGTGTTCTCGTTAAGCCTTATTGAGCTCGATTCGCTCGGTTCGTGGCCGCCATAATGAGATGCAGGCGACGGAGGAACTTTTGCTCCCCTGCTTTAGGGACGAACGTTTCTCCCTTTCTGAAGGAACATATGTATCAAGAGCGTCCCTCCCTTTAGGGAGGACTATACTGACCCTTTTTTCTAAGAGTGTGGTGCGGTATGCATCACTCGTCATCGCTGTCAACGGCCCAAAGTATTTAACCTTCGGTGCCGTCAATAGCAATAGAAATCTCGCACTTCTTGAAGGCCTTGATAACCATGGCAGACGGGATCGTGCAACACGCATCTTTCGCCCATCCGGCGAAGCCCTGCAGCGAGGCACGCTTCATCCTATTGCTGGGCGTGGATTCGTGGCAGCCATGAACAAGTCACTCAGTGTAGAGCGCCTGAATCCGGTCTTTCACCGGCTTGTTAAAAGAAACATCCAGCGGCTGCAACTGCGATGTCATGCTGCCGGGTATTACGACAAGGTCGGTGTGGCACGCAGTGAGCTTGCTCTTGATGCGCGCGTCGGGGTGGCACCTGAACGCGTCTAGAACAACCATCGCGCGCTGGCCTGAGCTTGCTCCGGGTCTCCACCGCCACAGGTGGTCAATCCAATGTGCAACCAAGTCCGTGGTCACCCACCCCTTCTCATTTGCCTGCGCGATCACTCCGCTGGGGAGCACGACTCCGTTTGGAAGTGTCTTGCGTTCAAAGATAAGATCTTTATACGCAAGACAAGTTTGTGCCCGTCCGCAGTGCAGCAAAGCATTGCATTGCAGTGGCTCTAGTCTTTTCATGGCCGGAAGATAACAAGCGAACTTGCTTCGCTTCCTTCTTTTCCATGGTTGCGGTGGCAGGCATATCAAAGTATAGTGGCGTTTGGTCGGCATTTCCGATTTGCCCGAGCTGGTGGTTGTTCTCGCGGCGCAAAATCAAAACATACCGCTGAAAAGCGTCCAGCTTTTCTTCAAACTCCGCAGGCAATTTCTTGCACATGCCTGTCCGTCGTCGAAGTGAAAAGCCTTTTCTTTTCACGAGGTTCGTCACCCAGCACCTGCTGGCTTTGAACTCTCTCCGCGTTAGCCTTTGTTGTAACGCTAACTGCATCGCCCGAATTTTAAACCGATCTGTCGTCACGGGTCTCTGTGCCGCTCGCTGCTGTTGTACATATTCTGCAAGCGGGTCTTCTATTTCGGGAAATAGGCTCTTCTTCGGTCCACTGAATCCCTTCCGCGTTGACTTGCTGGCCAAAATCCTTACCTTTCTGCTTGCGCCAGAACCGCACGCACGTTTCTAGAACACTAAACGCACGTGATGCGGCCCGATTTCTATCGCTCTCCCCGCACAATATCACTTTTTTTTTTATTCCAGCATCATGGTTAATGCGGCGTGTCTTTGCAGTGGGAACGTCCATGCTGATACGAACGCAAGAAACACACGACTACGCCAAGCGCGAGCTACGCTCTCAGCCTCTCAGCGCTACTGATCTCTATTGTAGTAGGCTGGATCGCGGATCAGGAGCCCGTCGGTGTCGCCACCAGCGGCCATTGCTTGACACCAGGCAATACACGCAAGTCTATGGGAGAAACGCACAAAAGTAAGAATATTAAAGCATGTACTCTGTTCTCGGAGGCGAGTATTTTATGGTGCGCTGCGATCCTTATGTCGGGTGTTTGGAGATTGAATCGGTATTTGTCAAACGTTCGAACGCCGATTAAAAAAATCAAACGTACCGGAGCACCTACGGCTGAGCTGGCAAGCTTGCTCTCGTAGTTGAGTAGACGAAGGAACTTTCCGTCAATGAGACCGTCCTCGGGGAAGCCCAGACATTGGTGAATGACAAAGAAGTTCCATCTCGACAGTGGCTTTTCGGTGGTGAGCGAATTCCGCGTAGGAAAGCCTTCGAGCTTGTCGTCTGCTAAACCCAACTCAACGAAACCGCCACCGACTCCGCGGTCACTCTAGGTAACTCTCGCCTCATTGAGCTGCACAGCAGCGGAGTCACTCTCGACCACAAAATACTTATTTATAAGAACTGCGAGGGCTGTCCGTTTTAATGTTTGTACGCAAGCTATTTGACGGGCTTATCGAAAAGCATCCAAAAAGTTTCAGTGCCGACAACAGCTTAGAAGCGGGGGAAACGGCACTTTTTCTCGTTCTAAACATTGAGTCCCATGCATTGGCTGGTGTCAATCAATGGCCGCCGGTGGCGACACTCGGCCCCAGCTGCCGAGGCCGCGGTCCGCGATCCAGCCTACTACAATAGAGATCAGTGCTCAGCGCGTAACGGAGCGGCCATTTTGAAATGTCAATGGCGATATGGTGGCGCAGTTTTAGGTCATACTCGATTCCAGCGCGCATGCGATTTTTGGACCTATTTTCCCGGAAAAAAGGTGCGCGCTAGATTCGCATAAGTATATTACACGTCAAGAATGTTATTATACCTAAAACTTTTCCCACTCAGTTCAAGTATCAGTTTCTCAATATAAAATACAGATGGCGACACGTGTTCAAGAATAGCTTGATGTGCATTTGCCCTCCTGTACCGCTTGGAACGCCACGTGAAAGACAGAAAAAGCGCCAGATGTCAGGGTGTCAGACTCCTGGGTGCCCACAGTGAGCGAGCCAGAGATGTCAGAACAACAAGCGCGAGGCTCTGGGGGTGCCTACAGCTGCTTTTGCACGGGTGCTATTGTGCGTCGGTACACATGCCTTGCGCGATTCAAACGAAATGGGCTCGATGAAAGGAATTTCTGTCATTCGAGATTTCGCCATGTATGCAAAACCAACTGAATGTTTTTATCATTCACACAAATCATTTTCGCAATCGAACTATGCTTGTCGGAAAGGTTCGACTATTTCTTTGTTTCGCAACAACCTCGCTGGCTTTTAAGTGGCAATGACAATATAGACAACAACAAAACAAAAACAAAAAAAAAAATGAGACGTTTACAATTCTCTGAATGCCGAATTAGAGCGCACCTCTTGAGGAGGAGGAGCGGAGGGTACAAAGGGGAGGTATGCCCCTCCTCCCTCTCCCCTCCCATTTAGCGGCAAAATATTACTGCTAAATTTAGCGAGAAAATGTTTCTGCTAAATTTAGGGGGGAATTTTTTTCTGCAAAAAGTTTGTTTCAGCTGAATTTGTAAAGAAAGTTTCCCGCTAAGTTTAGCGGGGAAGTTTTTCTGCTAAAATTAGTGTGGAAATTATTTCACTAAATTTAGCGAGGAAAGTTTTCCGCTAAATTTACATAGGAAATGTTTCAGCCAAATTTCGCAGGGAATTGTTTTCTCTAAATTTAACGGATAAATATTTCCTCTAAATTTAGTGGGGAAATGTTTTGTTAAATTTAGAGGGAAAATTTTACACTCGTGACGTGATACGTAAGGTCAGGTGTGAGGTCATTATGGGAAACGTCCCATAATGCAATTGGCGGTTGCGCCGGCGCCGACGCCAAATTTAGTGGGGAAAATTTCCCACTAAATTTAGCGCGGAAAGTTTCCCGCTAAATTGATGTGTGACGACACGTTTGACGTCACGTGTAACGTAACACGTCAATTTTACGTGTGACGTCACGTGGCGCGTGATGGAAAAATTTATGTCTGACGTCGCGTGCACGAGATGTGAAAAAAAAACATGATGTCACACTTGACGTCACGTGTGACGTCGTTATGGGAAACCTCCCGCTAAATTTAGCCGAAAAATTTCCCGCCAAA
Source organism: Ixodes persulcatus (assembly GCA_013358835.2). Taxonomy (NCBI): domain Eukaryota; kingdom Metazoa; phylum Arthropoda; class Arachnida; order Ixodida; family Ixodidae; genus Ixodes; species Ixodes persulcatus. Next base: position 295,338 of record JABSTQ010011563.1, read on the forward strand.
TGTAGCGAAACCAAATTTAGCGGTGAAAATTTTACCCTCGTGACGTCATTGTGGGAAAGGTCCCATAATGCAACGCGCGGTTACGCAAACGCCGACGCCGACGCCACTCAACCCGGAAACGGGCGCCCAAGAGCTGCGCTCTAAGATATGAAAATGTCTCAGTGGCTCTGAGCCAACGCGCTTGTCTATGCATTCCTATTTGTCGGGTTTAAATACCGGCCGAGGTGCCCGTAATCTGACGGAGGCCAATCTAAGATTTTGGTTGCACGTATAAAAGAACTCCAGGGTTGCCTAACTCGTCAAACACAACGTTGGGGCCGAAGTTCGCGGAGCGTGATGATTCGACTCTCGCGACTATGGCGTCAAGCGGAACGAGATGTCAATCATCCCGCATATGAAGGCACCCTAAATCATCCAAACTCTCTCGGTGCTCAAATTCAAGCGAGATTGAGACACACAAAGTCGCAGCGAGCTTCATGAGAGCGCGCGCGAGCAAGACCGTGGGGCCAGCCCACTGATCTCTATTGTAGTAGGCTGGATCGCGGACCGCGGCCTCGGCAGCTGGGGCCGAGTGTCGCCACCGGCGGCCATTGATTGACACCAGCCAATGCATGGGACTTTATGGGAAGAACGAGAAAAAGTGCCGTTTTCGCCTGTTTCTAAGCTGTTGTCGGCACTGAATCTTTTTGGCTGCTTTTCGGTCAGCCCGTCAAATAGCTTGCGTACAAACATTAAAACTGACAGCCCTCGAAGTTCTTATAAATATATATTTTGTGGTCGAGAGTGACTCCGCTGTAGTGTAGCTCAATGAGGCGAGAGTTACTTAGAGTTACCGCGGAGTCGGTGGCGGTATCGTTGAGTTGGGTTTAGCAGACGACAAGCTCGAAGGCTTTGCTACGCGGAATTCGCTCACTCCCGGAAAGCCGCAGTCGAGATGGAACTTCTTTATCATTCATCAACTTCTGGGCTTCCCTAAGGACGGTCTTATTGACGGCAAGTTCCTTTGTTTACTCCACTACGAGAGCAAGCTTGCCAGCTCAGCCGCGGGTGCTCCGGTACGTTTAATTTTTTTATTCGGCGACCGGACGTTTGACAAATACCTGTTCGATCTCCAAACACCCGACATAAGGATCGCAGCGCACCATAAAATACTCGCCTCCGAGCACAGCGTACATGCTTCAATATTCTTACTTTTGTGCGTTTCTCCCATAGACTTGCGTGTATTGCCTGGTGTCAAGCAATGGCCGCCGGTGGCGACACCGACGGGCTCCCGATCCGCGATCCAGCCTACTAAAATAGAGATCAGTGGGCCAGCCGATTGAACGGCTGCGCTGATGACGTCGCGCCCGCGTGTCCCTACATCCGTACGCTGCGTTAAATTTAATGCTGTCTAGAGTGTCCCTATACTTCGTTTCACCTTATGTGCGAGCGTAGGCAAAGCTGGAAGCGCGAGCACGGAAGCTCCGTGCGTTCAGGCTTTGCTCGAGCGCGCGAGCTGGGGAGAAACGCAAAAAGCGCTGGTCTCGCGCTTCTAGCTTTGGCTTCGCTCGCAGATAAGGTGAAACGAAGTATAGACCTTTCCAAGAAAGAGCGTATGGCCGGTGCCATTTCCAGTGTTCGTGCGTATGGCGCGTGCTTTGCTCGTTTTCCGGAGCGACGCACACGCGCGTGCTGAGCTGTGGAGATCGCACGCTGGGCTGTGGATTTGTAAACATTGGAAAGGTCTATAGGCGACCTGTGAATACTCTGAACTTTCTCGTTGCACGATCGTCATTTGTGGAAGTTATCGGTGACGACAAAGTGACGTTTCAGAACTCTGGGAAGGAGTTAGTTGAGGCCAAAATCTTCGCTTCGGAATCGAGGCGAAGATTGAACTTTGTGATATTGTGGAGCTGGCGCGCGGTGTCCCCGGTTTTAGAGCTCATCTTCCGCCACTGTCAACAACGTTACATGGGACACCGGGAGGCGGTGCGGGTAGTGACGTTGGTAGTGTTTGAGACATGAGGGGGCGACGGGGATTGCCAAGAAAAGAACCGGGGGAAGGAAAATAAAAAAGGGTAAGACCAACACGCACACACGCATGCACGCACGTATACACAATTCGGGGTCAAAACGTGCCGTATAAAATGTTCAAGAGAGAGAGGGCGCGAGGAAAAAGGGGGGGGGGGGGCAGTGATGAATGGGGACATCCCTTCCCCCCGAGTTTTTATTGTACATTTGTTAAACGTAGGGTCTGAGGCTGAAGCAATCGACTCCTCCCCCCCCCCCCCCCCCCGCCCCCCCCCCCCGCCCCTTACCCCTTTATGCCCTTCGCCCCCTCTTTCCACGCCACTTGGGGGAGGGGGTGTAAATTGCCCCCTTCCCCGTTATCCTGTTTCGACGCACCTGCTTAGAGGTGTTCCGACTGAGATGAGAAACAGAGCAGCGTGCAATTTTCGAAATGATGGTTTTAGAGGTTCTGGAATGAATACGGTTCGCGTTCCATGAACTCACGAGCGGCCGTGCCAGGCAAAAGCGAGAGGCTTGTGCCAGGGTTCGTAGTGAGCAGGCGCGTGCAGTGACGTGATTTTACACTTCCCTCCCTTGACGTCAGGCTCAGGATTATCACTTGTGAACGACAAATTCGATGGTGCGTGTTCGAATTTACGGTGACAACTTTGATTGTTTACTAGAAAAGCTTAGAGTTATCGTGTTCCTCAAATATCACCGTCGATATAGACAACCTGACATTACTGTTATTTACATGTAGCAGAGCGCGTTGGATAAACTAGAGTTCACACAGAAACAATGAAACACTGTTCTTAAATTATAATAAAAAATATTTGTAAAAGAACTGTGAGGGTCAGTCCTTGGTCAATTTCAGTGTTTTATTTTTTCTGTGTGAACCATTGGTCTTGTTTCCGTTGATGGAAGCCAAATTAATCCCACTTTGACTAATCTTGGAAAGTGGCGGCAACACCGACGTTCTTGGTAGCCTACGTGGCTAATAGACAGTACTTAGAAAAATAAAACAGTAAATTGATTTTATCCAGTCGATAGGGGTACAACTGCCCAGAGGCGAATTCCAACCGTAGGCGGGTAACGCTACTCGGCTGGTTCCGACCTATAGCCACGTCGGGCTACACTTCGATTATATCCAAAGGGCCGAGAGAAATCAAAGGAACGGCAGGGACGTTTTTCAGTAAATTCTGCTTTATCGGGAGAAATAAAAACGATATCAAATTTTTTGACGGTGTTGATTTTAGAATGCAATTACTCCAAGCCTGCACCGTGCCTATAAGAAACCATTAAACATGTTGGTCGCAGCTGGTAATCTTTGTGGTGACGTCACACGCATGAACCACGGTCGTCTCCGCGCTCTCTCGTGCTGCTCTTGTTCAACGCCTAGCGAGTTGTAGAGATTTTTCGCCCCATTCATGAAAAACGTCACGAAGATAAACGGATCTGCGGGTTTGTGACAAAAGACAACTTTGCGGCGTTCTTTCGGCCACTCCCCCCACTACGTCATAACGCGAAGAATCCTTCTGTTTCACGAGTTTAGCGACCCAGTTGGTCGAAATGAACCTGCGATTTCTTTTCGGCTGGCGCGTGCCAGATGACCTTCGCTGGTTTGCCTTTAAAACCCTAAATGCCCCTACGCACAGTTGCGTTTCAGAGGGTTTGACTGCGTTGTGGTTGCGAGAAACCAGGAAACCCCTGCTTCTTATGTCGCGTGCCAATCTATTCCTTGAAATGGATTCCACGCTTCATACGAAGCACAGATGTGCAGGTGACTGGCTTTCGTTTCTCGACGCAACGAAGTCAAACGCAAACGCAACTGTGCAATGCAACCTTCGTTTGGAGCGCAGCCAATGCTACGGGCTGATGAAGCAACTGAAGCAGCGCCAAGAGCGTGATGTCATATAGTTTGTTATCTTTCTGTGCCTATGCAGGTCAAGCTAAACTAGAGCCAGTAAATATGCTACGCTTCAGAGTAACGACACTTACTTATCATTGTGCCTAAAATCGTGGTTGCCAGTTATCTGAAGCTTTATCTAAAATTACAGGATAAGCTTTACGGTCCTCCACAAATGTTAAACATTTCTCAACAAAGCAAAGCAATATATTACATGAGCTTCCTAACACCGAGACTAATGCTGAGGAAGCCGCACTTTTGAATCATGATGATCGGTTTTTTGTCTGCTTTGTACTAAGCAACAAGATGGCGGAGCCCACAACAATATCCGGGAAACGAGTGCCGAAACTCTAAGCGTAGCTCATTTAGTGGCTCCAGGCTAAACCAAGTACGGGGGGGATCGTTGACCGAATGTGTTGCCACACCGCAGATCAGAGCACGTGGAGAAATACGCGAGCGCGAGCTCCGTTCAAAGCACGGAGCTTACGCTGTAGAACCTGCAGAGACCCTGGGTTCAATCGCCTGCAATCGCCCATTTGCATCGTACCGGCGTGCGATCGTGTATCACTACTGCGTGAAGCACGTTAAAGACCACGAGCGAATAGTTTCACTGCACTGGCTGAATTTATAATTTACAACGCGTAGCAATGTCGCCGTACGAAACTCGTGCTGTCTAAAAACTAACGTTTGAATGCGCCGTGACATTCCATTTTTAATGTGTGTTCGATTTTCTTTTTGTCTGCGCCTTTAATCCTGCGGTTCTCACGATGAAACAGAGTATAGTTGGCAGACATCTATAAAATATATATAGTAAGAGAGTGGCACGTCAACGAAAAAAAAAATGAAAAAAAAAACCCTTAGGCGCCGTTAATAAAAAAAGAGAATAATAGAAATTATTACAATTGTCTTTTAAATACGATAACACTTCACGCCTAGATCAGTTTATGTTTGAGCGTACCAAAACCTAAAAAAAGTAAGCTGCATGCTTTGAACGGCTCTACCGAGCACGTGCGCTTTTACACTATACTTCGTCTCACCCTAGCATGGACTACCGGCGAAGGCTGTGCTAGCGCGAGCGGCCAGCCTTGACTGCCTTGACTAGAGCACTTGCTGCACGAGCGCTCGTGCAGCCGCCGCGGCTTCAGTCCAAAGCGACTAGCTCGCGCTTTTAGCACGCGAGGCTAACAATAGTCCATACTAAGCTGAGACGAAGTATAGAAGAGTAGTTAAGGGCAGCATGCTCGCGCTTGTAGGTTCCGCTTCGCTCGCAAGTTAAAACCAAATACTTTACTGGTAAAGCATTTGATAAAACAAAGCTTACGTCCTGAATATGTGCAATGCTCTCAGTTTTCACGTAACTACGCACTAGTTTATCATTATTGTTTTCGTTTCTTACTGCGATTCAGCTCGTACTCTTATGCGTGCGACATGCATTAGACAGAAAGGTAACCCAGGAGCAACCTATTTTGCGGATTGGAAAGAACCTATTCTACCTCCCACGTGTGTCACAATCAAGACAGAATATTCTAAACTTCACATGTGCTCGTTCGTGTGAGTAAACAATGTTGTTTGTCAAGAACAACTGCGATTGTATGAAATCACGTAGGAAAACCTCGTTGTCAGTACGCAACCCTTGGCATGCAGTGATTACACATAATCGGCGCCGAGATGATTGGTAGCTGTCATCACGTGGAGTTTTTCTATCAACCCAGAGTTATAATATTTGCTCCTTTCTGTTGTAAGCAAACAGGACACAACTCAAACTAAAATCTGAAGCTAATCAAGTACTATAAGCATTCAAACATTATGGCCTGAGACGTTTATCTGTACGAGCTTTAGCTTTCAATGCACCCTTAACTTTCGATACGCTCAACGCTAGTGTAAAATGTAGCTCCATTTCAGTTTTACTCAGCGTGCGATGTGCGTACACTCCACCTTTGCATATATATATTTTTTGCACACCACTGCTTGTGCTGAGAAATCACCAAATCAAGACTGGCACATTGCTTAAACTCTGCCGAAAAACTATCCGCAGACCCAGAATCTTTTCCTGGCCAGTCACTGCATTTGTCACTGAACTCGTATTAAAATTAATTCATATTTTAATGCAGTGAGTGAATATTTAACCTTGAAATTACTTTATTAAGCTTAAGACTTCCGCACCAGCCCTACTTTGGGTTTACCAAACTCAATATCAACACCTGAGTGTCATTTTTTGTGTTTTCCAGTTTCATGGTTTTGGTCAAAATAAACACGCAGTTACCTAAATGAGACACCTGACCAAAAACAAACAAACAGATTATTTGTTTTATTTTTAGGTATTTAGTTCCCCAAGCTAGAATTTTTTAAACCCACGGCTTTCACGTTTGCTTGTTTCTCTGGAAATCCATAAAAAGCCAAACACACGCACGACAAAAGAGTCGACCCGTCGTATAAACCTGATTACATTGAAATATGTGGAATTGTCCTCCAAAACCATACTAACCAAAAGTGGGGCTGCACCTTAAGGTGCAACCCCACTTTTGGTTAGTGTGGTTCTGAACCAACGCATGGCAATGAGATCGCCTTCCAGACCTGTACGTAAGTGCAAGAAATCGTACGTGATGGCGCTTTGATACAGTGTGGTATTTTTCTATATCCTGAAATAGACCCTTCCAGAAATTCAGTCTGGCCACCTCGATAGCTATCATCACCTAAAAGTCTGTATCATCTGTACATGCGAATGGCGGCCTTTCTATGGCTGGTGAAGGAAGAATTTGAAGACAGAAACCGATGCGGAGCCTAAGCATCTAGACTTTTAAGCTTATATGCATTACGCATTTGAGGCTGTCATGCAAGTCCTTGGAATGCTCGGCTTCAGCACGCCCCATGACAGCTCATGAAAATGAAATGTTAGTTTTAGTGAGAGGCTTACTCAACTATAAGCGCCTTGTGCAGAGCGGTAGTTTCTTGACACCATCGAAACTGAAGCAGATAGAGAAATAACCGTTCAACAGAAAACACCCTAACTTTCGTACGCCTGCCGTTGATGAAAAGTCACCAGATTTTATCCGCCATTAGCATACAGCAGTTTGAACTGCTATTTCAGACACTAGATGGCACTGAATTTGTGAAAGGGTCTATTGGCATCCCAAACCCTTTACTTGTTTTTCTCTGCGCGAACTTTTTTTGGGGGGAACGCGCACGGTGTCGCCAGTTCTCGTGCAAGGGGACCAGTTGCCTACGCTCCGAGCTCAGATCTCCAGCAGATGTCGTCAGAACAAAACGCGCAAATCATCCTGAGCTAATGACGAGGCCCATGAACAACAAATAGAACGGAGGCGTCGAAAATTGAGATTGAAGGTGCGCATTTATCAACCCGAGGTTCTTGGAGGACAATTACATATTTCAACGTGTTCAGATTCGTAAGGCATGTCGGCCATCTTGTCGTACACATGTTTGGCGCTTTATAAATTTCCATAAAAAACTTAATGACGTAATAGGCAGGGGCTTCCGGAATTCTATCTTGAGGAATTGAATACCTCAAAAGGTCAATACGAAAAAAACAATCTTCTTTTGGTCAGATGTTTTTATTTAAGTTACTACGACATTCATTTTGACCATGAGGCTTGTAAAAAAAAAAAAAGAAAGCATTAGCTTTTGCAGATATTTAGTTTGGTAAACACGAAGTAGGACTGTTACAAAAGTCTTAGGCTTACAACATAACAAGTGTAATGGCAATGATAAAGAATAACTCACACCATTAAATTATCAATATTACTTTTAGCACTGAGTGCAAGGACAGTTAAAGTGACTGCAGCCTATCAATTATATTAATTTTATGGACACCTACAACAGTGTTTAAGCAATATAGCAATATTAAATTTGTGATTTGTGCGGACCAACAAGTTGTGTGCAAAAATATTTTTAAAGTAAGCAGGTGGCAAAATGTGACGTTATGTCAAATTTTGTGTACGTACCCATATCGCGCGCGCTGATGAAGACTGGAGGACGAGGAGGAAATTTTTATTGCACAAGGATGGCTCTATGGCCTAATGGTGGGATGTGGAAGGGTAGAGGGTAGGGAACAGGGCATCATATCCTGCCGGTTATCCCGGCTTCGCGGACAAACTCGCTGAGCGAGAGTGAAGTCTGGCGGGCGTCGGTCTTTGGGGTAGTCCGCGCCTCGAGGGAGTCAATGGTGGGACCTCTGTGCTTCGCCCTTATAGGTTCTAGACCGGGGCAGTTCCACAATAAATGCTGGGTCGTAGGGCGGGCTCCAATGTCGCACGTGCTGCATGTCACAATACAAGGGCTGGGGTCCGCAGGGGGCTCTTCCAGTTCGTCGTTCACCGGTGATTGGTCTTGGTGCTTCTTGGTGTAGGCGCGCCATTTGGCCAAGACGTCCCCGGTTAGGGCGGCACCCGTCCTGGCCTTATGGATGACCACCTGCGCGCCTCGAGGGAGCCCCTGGGGTAGGGGATGCTCGCTGTGTGGTATCTATGCCCGGAGCTCTCTCCGCCGTTCCAACTTGCGTCGGAGCTTTTCGGCCTCGGGGTCTGGTCGCGGTCTGGCGAGGCGAGGCGAGGCGAGGCGTGGCGGTGTCCTGCGAGCGGTTGGAAGTGATCCCGCTCACTAGGTCGTACGCAGCCTCGTTGCCTTGGTTGCCAGAGTGGCCCGGAACCTAAAGCGCCTGGGTTGTTATATGTCTTGTGTCCTGTAGTTGCTTGCAAAGCATCTTGACGTCGTAGGCCGCAGTTCCTCTTCGGGGTGCCCTGGACAACGCCTTAAGTGCTTCCAGCGAGTCCGTGTATATTGTAATCTTGCGAGTGCCATCTTTGAGTTTGGCCGCCCACGCGATGCCGTGGTAGACGGCGAGCGTCTCTAGCTCGGCCACTGAGGGGTCGGTCTCGTATCGGAGGTGCAGCGTCTGCGGTGGGTAGTGGAGGTCCGTCACCGCCAGGGCCGCTCGTCTGGTCTCGGGATTCCAGGAGGCATCGGTGTAACCTGTAATTTCATATGGGTCGTCTGATGGTTTGTCATTATCTGTAACTGTCTGGCGTTGCCTATTGTGGCGGGACTTGCTGGTCTTTCGAGGAACCGGTTTGGAGGCCAGAACGAGCACGTCTTCCCGCGGCGCGAGGCGAGGTGGGATATCTACTGCAGGCGAAGTCTGCCCGTCATAGTCGAGCAACCTACGGCCTTGTTGAGTGAGTTCGCGGCGTTCGACCGCGCCCTTTTTCCGGTCTTGGATGATACTGTCAAGTGTTGGCAGTTCTGCATAACGGTATAGTTCTTCCACCCGTGTATGTCTGGGAAGCCCCGTGACAACTCGGAGCGCTTTGCGATAGAGGCGTTCGAGTTTGGCCCGTTGTGCTTCCGTCAAGTAGAAACAAGTCGCGCCGTAGCAGGCTCGCGATGTGAGCACAGATGTTACGAGCTTTCGGGCAACCTGCGTGCAAGCACCGCCAAACCGGTGCGAGATCCGCTTGATGAGGCGGACGAATCGTTTCCATACCAGGCCGAGCTGTTTGAGCCAGGTACCAGCACCAGACTTGTACGTAATCCGTTACAAGTAACGAAATTACTTGTAATCCCTTACATTTATCAGTAATTTAGTAACGGAATAATTACATATTTTCTAGAGTAATTTTAAAGTAATTCCCTTACATTTTTTACGTAACGGATTCCTTGTAATCCGTTACTTTTTTTTTTTTCAGGATCACCCCCCCTGCTTTTTCTAAAGAAAGGGTTGTTTTTATTTTGGTAAAGTCGAGCGCAGTGACACTGTCACGCGAATTGAACAGCGGAAAGGGAGGCTTGGCACTCTTCAGTTCCGCAAAGCTTTTTTTTTTTCAACAACAAGCCCCTGAACCTATTTCTTTCTTTTTTTTTAAACCCTAACAACACTGTCAAAAAATCCAAATAAACATTTCCACAAAAAAAAAAGAAAAAAAGGAGGGGGGTGCAAGTTATATCCGCTTTTTTTAAGTTCCTTTGTTTTTTCTTTGCGATCGAAGACGGGAGAGGAGGACACCAAGTGATTGTGTGTGTGCCTCTTCGAGAAGTTCGAGGCGGTAAGTGCACAGACAAGATTTGACAATGTCCTTCTCGGTTATAGTCACTACGACCATTTTCATAATGTCACAACACGAGACAACGCTCCGTCTACCCTAAAATCCACTAAAAGAGTTGCGATAATATGTGAATATGTTATTGCCACAAGCATCCTCGTTCGTCGATGCACACTTTTCATCTTCTCTTATAAAACGGGATGTATTTTTTTTTCTGTTTCTTTCACATTATTTGACCCTGTTTTAAAAAGCTACTTACTTTTTTGTATTCCAACTTCTACGGTTGGCCCACTTTATTTGTGAATTCCAGCCAGGTTATCTGCATCTCAGTCACCCTTTTTGTGAGTCAGCTTTTTCCGAGCACTTGGAAAATGATAATAGTCTTCCTTCTTCTTCCTGTTTTTACCCCAGCAGGACGCATGCCTTATCTCAAGCAGATATTTTTACAAATAAAACATAATGGTGGCTGACGTAGACTTGATATTCTGAGCTTGAGGAGAAAGTGAAACTCGTGAGGGAGGCCATAGCGCGGCTTAGTTCTCTGCCCTTCGCTGCCCGTGGCGTTAGCGGACGTCTATCTGGAGAACACCGGAGTAAACTGCAGTCGTTCGTGCTCCGTGCGTTTCTGAACGGCTCCAAGAAAGGTACACACGGCAAGCGTGCGTTTACATTTCCTTGTTTTAACCGACGTTCTAATTAATTGTTGTTGTGAGTGTCCTGTTTTCTTATTACTTATATTTATATACTGGAAACTTTTTTTTTATTCACCAACGTCTCAACCAAGGCTCGACCTGTTCAGAACCAAAGGAAGAAGAATATCGAGCCAAACGTTATTTATTATTTAATTACCACCTTACTGTTATCAACCATATTTTGCTATTGTCTGGCAATATATGTCGGTATAGTAAGATGGAAATAAATCAATTCTTATTCTAGTTTTGGCTAGATGTATGATGACTTCCACAGCTTCGTGATTTAGACAATGGAGAATTTTAGTAGATCGGTCCGATGACTCCGATAACTATACCCGATACCCGCCGCCTTTGCGCATGCATCGTATCGTTTTTGGGGCATCGGAGGTATCTGAACGATCCACTAAAACCCTCGAATATCAGGCAAAGGCTGCAACGAGGAAGCTTTGCTCTATCTTCGAGGTAAATAGTACTTCCAAGTTCCATTGCTTCGCTGAAAAAGCTCAATGCAGAGCATGAAGCATTCGTGAGAAACAATATGGCACTCCCATCCAGTGCCTCAGTTCAGAGGGTGTTCAGCGTAGCAGCCGACATATTGAGTAAGAGATAACGCAAAATGTCCGACGAGACTTTCGAGAGTCAGCTGTTGCTCAAAATACTCAAGGTCATTAAATGGAACAGGTTACAACCATAAGAACTTGAATAACCCTCTTCCCTTTGTTCCTTGCTTGAAGACAATAATGTTGAAAGTAACGCCACGAAAGTAACGGATTACTTTTTTGGGTAACGGTCAGTTACTTTTATGGGAGGGTAATTGCAATTGTAACAAATTACAATTTAGCCTTGAGTAATTGTAAATGTAATTCCTTACTATTTGTCAGTAACGTGTACAAGTCTGACCAGCACCTCCCTTCTTGTGGAGAGGCACGCCCAAGATGCGCACCCAGCCTTCTGGCGGACGCTGCAGGCGCACCCCCGCGAGAGAGAGGTCGATCTTGTTGCGTTCGGTGTCTGCCCCTCCGAGGATCAGATACTGGGTCTTCTCCGGGGAGGCCTTCATTCCTGTGGCTTCCAGATGTTCGGCTACAGTGTCCAGGGCTCACTGAATAGCCTCAGTCGCCCGTTCGGTGGTTGGATGGTCGCGGGGCTCTGTCCAAATCGTGATGTCGTCCGCGTACATGGTCATCCGCACTTGGCCCCCGCGCTCGAGTCGTTGCGCCAGTTCTCTCATCACCACATTGCAGAGGATGGGCGAGAGGATCGCGCCTTGTGGGACTACCGTGTTGTTTTCGAATTGCTGAGGTGTTCTATTGCCTGATCTGATTTCAAAGGTCCTGTGTTTGAGGAAAGACTTGACTATGTTGTTGAGCATCCTGGGGCCGGGGTAGGCCTCCTTCAGGGCCCCTAGCACGGCGTCGTGGCGTACGGTGTCGAAGGCTTTCTTGAGGTCCACAGCGACAAGGATTCCAGGTTTCTTCGGCCTTCCTTTACGGGTGTTTGCAATTCTCCTGAGTAGGAATAGGCTGTCATGTGTGCAGAGATTTGGTCTGAAGCCGGTCTGTCCCGGGCGAAAGTAGCCGTCGGCGACTTCTTCCAGATAGTAGTTGAGTCGCGTCGCGCACATCCGTTCGAGCAGCTTGCATACTGTGTGCGTGAGTGATATTGGACGTAGGTGGGAAATGTTGTCTGGCCGTTTACTCGGCTTCGGGATGGGTGTTACCACGGAGTGCTTCCACCATCCTGGGAGCTCGCCCTTGACCCAAATGTCGTTTATAGCAGCATTTGTTTCGTTGCTCCGGGTAGCTTGCGTAACATTGCCCACGTGACACCATGCTTGCCGGGTACGCTGTGGACGTTGACGTTCTCGAGTGCGGCTACGAGTTCGCCCATCGTGAATGGGCTCTCAGGACCGTCATTGCGCTCAGGTAGTTCGGTGATGGTAACTGTTCAGTCGGTGGTTGTGGGAAGAATGTTGTTGCTGCTTGGCTCTCAAACTCTTCTTGTGTGCATTGTAGGCCGAGCAGCGAATCCCCTGTAATGTTCCGTGTCTTGGCGCGGCCGGACATGGCTGTAAATGTGTGCCACAGCTTGTGGAGACCAGTCCGCTCGTCGAATGAGGCGCAGTGATCGAGCGATCGTCCCCTGGAAAGTTGTTTGACATGTCGTCTGACCTGCGCAGTTTTGTTGCGTACCTTGACTAGGTCCTTGTGGGTGCGCCCGTTGTTCAAGTACTCGGTATGGAGCTTAGAGCGGTCCTCCCATAGATGCAATAAGTGTTTGTCTGGTTTTGGCGTGTTTTCAGTCAATTCGAGTTCTGTTGTGGCTCCCTTGGCGGCCCCGAGAATGCGATCCACTACGGGCACATCCTCTTCCATGGTCGTTTCAAGGGCCAGCCGAAACCGAGTCCAGTCAGTCACTTTGGTTGTGCGCGCATGTCTTGCTCTGTCCCTCACGTTGAGTGTGATACAAATGGGGTAGTGATCACTTCCACGCGGGTCCGAGTCACACCGCCAGTCCGTCACGAAGCCGGCGGTGGTCCATGTCAAGTCCGGGATGCTGTCTCTTTGGTTCGAGTGGAGTGCGTGGCGCGTCGGGTAGTCAAGATCATTTGCGAGCACCAGGTCTCCCGCTTCGGCCTCCCCTTCCAGGTGGCGGCCTCTTGGCGTCGCCTCGTTGTAGCCTCAGTGGGGGTGATGGGCGTTGAAGTCGCCGGCTACAAGTATCCGGTCCTTCGGGTATCGCACTCGCAGCTGGCGCAGCCACGAGAAGTTCCCCCGACCCCGACGACTGGTCTCGGGGCGTAAGTAAACGGAGGCGAAAATGGCCTCCCTATTCTTGTCCAGGCGGCACCGCACCGCCACAACCTCCTGGAATGAGGTGCAGTACTCTGCCGTGTCAATTTGAAAGTGGTGGACATCGTGGCGCACGAACACTGCGGCCTGGGCCTGCACAAGGTCCGGTTCGCAGCAACGTCCTTGGCGTTTGATGGACGGTGAGAAAAAACCGAAGTAGCCTGGGACGCCCGGTGTGGTCCCCTGGTTTCCTGAAGCAGCAGGACTGTCGGCTGACCCTCATACCGAAACAGTTCCTCAAGCTCAGTGGCGCTCATTCCAAGACTGCGACAGTTCCACTGGAGGACGTCCGGTATCAAGGGGGAGGAGTTAGTGGCGAGGTTGGCAGTGGTGGAAGGTATGGGTTGCGGATGTCAGGTGGGGAAGCACGAAGTGGAGCCGCCTCCCTGGGGGGGTGGGGGGCGACTAGCGCTGTTAGATGGTGCTTGCTGAGTGGCCATTGTATTCGTGTTGTGCTTTCTGTTGCAGTAGCTGCTGGTAAAATGCTTGCTGCTGGGCTTGGTAGTTGCTCATTGTTTGTTGGAGCGTCTGTAGGAACATTTGCTGCTGCTGTTCTCTGAAGGTTCGTAGTGTACTGAGCAGTTGTGTGTGCGAGTCCTGGGCGTTTCTGGAGTCGGTCGTAATCTCCTGTGTCTGCTGTGTGTTAACGGCGGGTGCACTGTGCTTCCTCAGCCTTCCTTTTTTGTTCGTCTTCAATTTGTTGCTGCTTGTCTTTTCTACGTTGCCGGTCTACTTCAGCCTCTTTTGTGCGAGCTTCCTCAAGTGCAAGGAGGCGAGTTGTTAGCTCTGCGCGTTTTTTGTCCAAGTCTGCCAGAGCTTCTTTTGAGTTCGGTGATAGGGTCCTTATTGGGCCGTTGGGTCAACGGATTCCGTCGACGGCTCATACTTTTTTTCCTTTGTAAGGTTGCCTCTGCATAGCTTGCAGCAGGCGTAAAGGATACCGACTGACTTCGTTGTTCTTGCTGGCAATCTTTGTTCTTGATGGGCAGTGGTGGGTAATCCTCGCCTGTTAGCCTTTCGGGGCTAGGTGTGGGCGGTCGTTTCGATGCACCGGGTCGAGCACGCCTCGCTCGAGTGCGCGATCTGCGCCCTGTACGTGCCTTGAGCTTGTCCAGGCGTCGGGCCTTCTCAGGACAATTGGGATCTGTGGCAAGGTGCCCGTCCTCGTCGCAGATAGCGCAGTGTAGCTTGTCGCCGGCGCAGATAGCCTCGGAGCCATGCCCCACTCCGCACCTCTCACACACAGGTTTGGTACAAATGTCCTGTTTGTGCCCCATTCCGTGGCAGCGGAAGCACACCAAGGTTCGTGGTACGTACAGTGAAACGGCGGTCAGTCGGCTCCAGTATTTAATGGTGCGCGGTGGTCTGGGCGCCGCGAAAGTGATCAGTGCCATCAGGCTCTTGCCCATGGGGCGGGCAGCGAGGATGGTGGCGGATTCGCTCTCGAGCGCTTCTTTAAGGGTATCTTCTGTTTCTGTTTGAAGTGTCCGTATGACCTCACGAGACATGCCGCGGCTGGGGACCTGGTGGATGGTCACCTCGAGAGGGGGCTGTCCGGGGACCCTAAGTTCTTTGTGCTGGCGTAGTCTTGTGGCGTGTAGCCGATCATAGGTGGTAATAGTGATAGTGTTGGACACATCGTCCACACGTACCGTTAGATGCTTGATGGTCTCCGGTGCCACTGCTAGTGCCGTGATTTGCTGGTGAAGTTCCCTCAGAGGGATGTCTGCCATGGCTCGACGCCCCTTCGGGCGGAACGACAGTACATATTGGTCCAGGCCGCGTCTCTCTTTCATGGCGTCTGGCCGTTGTTTGGCTCTTCCTCGTCGCGCTGTGGCCATGTTCCAGGTGCCTTCGTCGTCGCTGTCGGGGTCCCTTGCGGACCACGACGCTTGGAAGTGGCAGTCGTCAGTTGCGTCGTCGGATGTGCTGTCGTGCCGACGCTTCTTGGCGTCAGGCAAAGCATTGTCGGCGTTGCGCTGGCCTGGCGCGGCCTCTCTCCCTCCGCAGGCGAGGGCGGCGGGCGCTCCAGCTCAATACCACCTAGACTACTTCAAGGCCTCCGCAGGCTCCCTTGACGTCATCGAAGTGAGATCGGCCTGGAAGCTGGCTTCACCCACTCGAACAGGCTCTGTAATGCGTTTCCTAGTCTCTCCGTCCTCGGCGCTGAATTTTCGAGAATGGAACACTGACAATACGTTTTACTTCAGAAAAGCTCGTAGGAATTAAGACTTTGGTTTGAGCTAGTTGGTTCATAATTATTTAAAAGGTTAAAAGCGCAAAACAAGGACGAAGAAGAAACGCACACGAAACAGATTGGCGCTCGTAGGACGTTTCAAGTCGTGTTCTGTATTCATTCTTCGAATTCTCACTTCCATGTCGCCTATGTCTACGAACATTTAACGAGTCCAGAACTCGCGCACGATTTGCGAACATATATTAAATAACAAAATTAAAAGCAAGAATCCTGGCGCCCCGATTTCCACATTCATTATTAAAACATCACAACTGCTTTTCGGGGGTACCGATTTTCACTCTTTATTTTGCAGGAATAAGCTGGACAAGTTTATGAAATAGGCTTGTAACACACATGAGAACTTGGGTTTGTGGCAAAAATACAATTTCTCAGAAATAGCTTCCACAAATGAACTGATAGCACATTCATAAACAAAGTTTCAGAGCAAAAATATTAATACATCAACATTTCCAACAAAACAAAGCGAAAAGAAAATCCTCGAAGTTCTAAACAACATACAGCAACGTCTCCAAATACATTGTTTGCACAAACTGAAGAGAACAAGAAACAGAAATAAGTCAGAGCACACACACACACAAAAAAGCACTTGTGTGACAATAATTTCCAGGCAGCAGTCGAAATAGTAGACGTTATGCGCTTATGCCTGAAGCGTCTTCAGTTTCCGCTTTGCTGCTTTGGCTTCAGCAAGCATGTTGTTCTCTTGTTTGCACAAGTTATTCAACAAAGTGTTGGCAGCCGCACTTAGTACATAACCCATCACCACGTGAGGTAAATGGCCGTTTTCACAGACGTCCAGATCCTCGTTATACTCAACAAGGGGTGTTGTCAGGGACACAAGCAAATCTTTTTGCTTTTCACAAGAATAAAAGTTTAACGCGTACCTTTCGCTGCTCAGTTTTTCCAGCACAATATTTATTACTTTAGTTCACCTCTTGTTACACCCGCAATGAGCTCTTCTGCCTCAATTTCAAGAGAGCGGTTGTCAACCACAAGGTTCTCTTTACAGAATGGGCACATGAGCTTTTTCAGCGCAGCATGCGCACAGTACCCAGCCACGTATGTAATAGCTGGGAGCATGTGTTCTTTTTTTTTTTCAACGTCAACTGCTGCCACTTCGACATCAAACTGCTTCACGGCAGCATTCACCACATCAGTGCGGGCACACAGCGAGATGCCATCAAACTCGGGAAGCTCAAGAACCTTCTGCAACCTGAGTTTGTGTTCCGACTCGTATATCTGGCGGATCGAGATGTGGTACTGTGCGCCGCACAATTGTCGGTACCGTCCAAACCTATCCTCAAGGCAGTCAGACTGAAATTTACCAAGAAGGACATACTTGAAGCCGAGTTCTTCAATGCAGTAACGCGACACCTAAACTAAAGCAAGCGATGTGTGACGAAGTGCATTGTGTGTCTCATTTGTGAGGTGGCCTGCATCATGCTTCAGGCTTTTCCAGTAGTCTAGCCACTTGACTACTTTGTTCAGGAAATCAATTTGGGGGCAAGACACTACCGTTATGGGCTCCTGAAGCTTGTCCCAAAGACGCCGGCCCTTGTTTGGCGTTTTCACATTTACTATGCACCACCACATCACAATAATGTTAATAAATTCAGCTGTGCCTTTGGCATGCTGCAGCGTTGCAGCCTTGGTGCTTCTAAGTGCTGCAACAGTAAGAATGTTAAAGATCTTAAGGACAAGCTTGACATTCTGTCGTTGCAAACTCGAAGGTTTGAGCGCTTTCAAGCATAAAGTTGGAGCAAGTCGCACCAGCTCATTTCTCTCTCTCATGAAGCTCTACCAAAGCATTAAACGAAGCTGTCAGCACAGGTGGTTGATCACCAGCAGCGTTAATATCGGGGAAAAGCTTGCACTTTCTGCTGTTTCGCTGTTTGAGCCAGTTATTCCGTACACACTTCAGTACATGAACAGTATCCAAAATAAAAAACAGGGACCTTGATTGGTCCGAAGGATGCTGGTACACAGTGTTAACCTTTGGAGGTTGGGAAAAAAATGACATAGCCTTGCCATTGATGGAGTTATTGTCTGAAACTACTGCGATAATTCGAATTCCAGCCTTCTCGAGCTCAAGCTGACGAAGAAATTCATGCAACTGTTCTGCATCTATCTGTGCTACTGGCAGAATATGCACAACAGCTTTGCTCGCTGACAAAAGGCTTTGGATCATGAACACATATGCTGTCTTTGCTGCAATTGTGCTGTTTGTGGCCATTCCCACTACGGTTCCACCCTTATAGTCGAGGTATGGCTGCAGGTGGATTTCGTCCATGACTAGCGTTACAGTCTTCTCATGATCGTTCATTGCAGCTGCAAGTCTTTTTGCATAGGACAGAAATAGGGTACTTTGCTGCTCTGTACAAGGGTTGACACTGTACGACGCACAAACACGCCTAATAGTGTCAGGATGGGGCTGTTTGAGCTTTGACGTGCTCCGGATGAACCTATAAGCGTGTGGGGATATTGTAAACACGAGACTTGAAAGCACAAGCAGGTCTGCAGGGTAATTCGGAGACTTGCTTAGAAGCATGTGTACCTGCTGCATTAAGAAGTTCATAATTTCTATTTGCCAATCATGTGGGAAATTTTCTGATGACAGCTCCTCTAGAATTGCCACTGTCTTCTTTAGGACAATTTCTAGTCGCTGCTGATCGTTAGAGGAGTTCTTGGCAAAACCATGCACAGCCTCTAAAGCTTTCTCTAGCTCCCTAATGTCAGACACACACATTGGAAAAATGAGAAGACCAACCTTGTCGAGCTGCAGGTCTCCATAAAACGCTCTCAATGAAAGATCTGCAGAGACCGCCACTGAATAGCGCACAACTGGTGCATCTCGAGGAGCAAAGTTAAAAAAAAAGCACTTGCTTGTCAGTGACCAGCTTTGTCCAGAAATCGGCCACCTGAAATTCCTTGAGAGTAGCCACGAGTTCGTCAAAGCTGCTAACGAAATTCTTTCTCTGTTCGTGTTCATAAGCTTCGGTGGAGAGCGTCAGTGATTCCTGCAGGGCCTCCGCTTCAAGCCGAGAGCGCTTTTCTTCAGGACCTTCGCGGGCAGCAGGTGTGTTGCGGGACAGGTATGCAGGGCAGTTGGGGAAGATGCTAGGAGTAGCGCAGGGCTTCAGCCGCCTTAACTGAAGAGGAACTTCAAGCACTCGTCCAGTTTTTTCGTCCGTGTACTTTGCAGTAGTGGCGAAGTCACCCGGAGAAAAGTGCTTTTCACAGACCTGTAGAAAGTGCAAAAATCTCAATATAAGACAGGCGATTCGCGCACGGTACCACGACAATAAAACGGAAAGCGGTAAGTTACACGACTCAATAATTCTAATGCGCACTCGTATAGGCACAAAACTACTTTCTGTAAGTATTCTGGCACCGTCCTCGTAACCCGTTCGGAACTATGCGCGAGAGCTTAAAAACTATTCCCCGTGTCAAGAAAGAAAACAAAGACATCCCAGCTGGTAAGATCAAGAATCATTGCAATACCCCGAACAGCAGGGGAACATGAAACAACAACGAAAATTAAACAGCGTAAGAGGAATTACTCACCACGCTGTACTTCGTTGGCGCGAAGTCTTCGCGAGGTATTGCTTTGGTCCAAGCCGTTCTTCGTTCCGCATCAGAAGGAAAGCGGTAAACCCGCACTTTTGGCCCACTCACATAGTTTGAGTTACAGTTCGGCGCACAACAGCAGCCAGGCATGTCGCGTAACCCGAGAACAAACAAGAACAAAACAGAAAGCAGCACATCAACGCGAGCGGCCAGAATCAAATGCGCCGTTAACTCTGTTTATGGTTGCCAGATGTGGTAGTACGCGCCACCAAAATTCAACGCAATTAAGTTTCTTGCGTAGCAAAAGTGTAGGCGTGTAAAATATTCCGTACTTAAAAGCGTCAGAAAGAATTTTTTGTTAATACAAGTACAATTATTCACGTTTTATAAAAATAGCTTTTTGAAACGTTTTCTAACTATTTGCGCCGGGCCACACATTTTACAAAAGCCGTAAGTCGTTCCAATCCAAGCCCTTTGTTCTCGGATTCGGGCCGATCTCACAGTGATGACGTCAGTTTGTGGAAAGGCAACGTTGCGGAGGCCTTGAAATAGTCTAGGAGGTGTTGTCAAGCTCCGGATCCGTCCAGTTGCATACGTTCTTCGCGAGATGGCGCTGCCATCGCCCCTGGGCCGCCGCCGGTCTGCCGCCGTGAGCGGACCAGGCTGATTTTTCCGTTAGGCTAAAGGGCCGCCCACACTAGCGAGAAAACGCGAAAATGACTGCGAGAAACCGGCACATCTGTGCTTTGTATGAAGCATGGAATTCAATTCAAGGAATCATCTTGACACGCGGTCTAAGCAGCACGGATGTCCTGGTTTCTCGCAGTCGTTTTCGCGTTTTCTCGCTAGTGTGGGCGGCATTTAGGCAGCCAGTCACAAAGGGGCAGGCGTGAATCGGCTCGAATTGGGCGTCGGGGGCCCAAAACAGTTCACCGGGTAAGGAGCGATGACCTTATTAGAACGTATACTAGAGATGGTTGACTTACGTTGTGACGATCCGGCGCAAAAAAGAATCAAACGCGGAGCTCATAACAGCATGGTCGCTTCATTCGGCAAGGTTGCCAGCACCCGATGAA
Source organism: Ixodes persulcatus (assembly GCA_013358835.2). Taxonomy (NCBI): domain Eukaryota; kingdom Metazoa; phylum Arthropoda; class Arachnida; order Ixodida; family Ixodidae; genus Ixodes; species Ixodes persulcatus. The sequence goes on from JABSTQ010011563.1 coordinate 315,727, forward strand.
GACTGGAAAAGTGCTACATTTGACACCATTGGGCGCATCAAAAGCTAAAGCTTGTACACGTACGATTCAGGCTCTAATATTTGCATTTCCTTAGTACTTTATTACATTAAGGCGTGGTGTAAGCTGTGTCACCTTATTGCTTGCAATAGAACAAGTGGAAGCATTCTAACTCTGGGGTGCAGACAAAATTTCACGTACTGACGGCTGACTCTTGGTCAAGGGTACAGTGTAATCAAGGGCTTGCCACAAAGCGCGTGCTGACGGTGAACTTCTGCCACTTGATTTTACACCGTCACAATTGTTCTTGAAAGACAACTACCTTTATTCTCGCGAGCCTCGCGTGTGAACATTGTGTGTTGACTGTGGAACACGTGGCCAGTAGCGTAGTTTTTTCTTTAATCCGAGCTGAATCACAGTGTAAACTATAAGCCAAATCAATATTGATAAACAAGCGTGTGATCACGTGAGAAGTGATTTGCACTGAGAAATAGTGCAACAGAAAATTGCAGAGAGAAATAGAGTGAGAAAGAAAGAAAGAGGAAGGGATAGACAGTCACAGAGAGAAAAAGAGAAAAGTAGAGTGAGAGTGAAAGAAAGAGGAATAGATAGACAGTCACAGAGATAGAGTTATAAATCTAAGGTAGATCTTGTATTGGCCGGTATAATAGTTGTACGACGGGGATAAACTGAGCTTATCGCCTTCCCATTAATCATTGTGTCTTACACGAGCTTGATGCTTCTCTTTTGAGACCATTCCACCACGACCTTTTGAGACCATACCCAATAAGTCGCCTTCTAGGCGACTTGCCGTCGCTGAAAATAACCGCCAGGTGCGAGAACCGACCCCTGACCTCTCCAAGACTGGCGAAGCGCTCTGCCAACTGTGAGCTAACCTGGAGCTAGCTGTGAGTACTGCACACGAATGTTAACAGTCTCTACCACTCCGGATCGTAAGTGCCACAAGGGTAAGATCAGACGTTTATTTCTCAAGTATCATCACTGAGCGTATGGCAATCCGTGGAACTAACTGGGGATCTCTAGGCCATCGCTTTGCCTCCTTTTCTCTGAGGCAGCTATGTAACTAAATAAAGTAGCATAATTGCGATATAAGTACAGATGATGAATTTGTTCTGTGACAACATAGAAAAGAAGTTCCTTGACCAATGGAATATCTTTTGTCGTTCTACCGAAATCTTGACTGCAGGGTGCCTTCTCTGTAATAGGCCACCGCCAGATTGCGGGCAACTCGGAAGGGATTAAAGCCCTCAAAATGGGGACCCGTAGGCCACGGTGTAAGATAATACTTTTCAGGTGAGGACAGCGCGCTCCTCGCGCAGTGCAGATAAAGTTCGCTTTTCACTCTCTCTCTTTCTCTCTCTCACTATGGTTTCAAGCGGCGCTGGCAGATGACTCGTCGACCCGTGGGCACGGCAAAGACGGCTCGTGCCGGCTCATGCTCCACACGCGCAGAGCTCCAGCGAGGTTGTCGCTCGTGCAGAAAGACCACGGTGTACCGGGGTGTCAAGGCAACGAGATAATTTCTTTCGCTCTCACACAGTTTCGCCGTTTGGCTGCCGGCGACACTGTCAGCCGCGGGCACGGTGGCCGCGGAATAATGCAGCCTTTCGGATGTCCCGTCGAACGAACACTATCTGATTCCTCGCACCGCGCGTTCAGCCCCGCCGTGTCCTCACCTAAAAAGTGTAGCTTACACCGTGCCCGTAGGCCAAGGCTTTGCCTCAGAGCCACCGAAATTTTTCTTATATATTATTTGCGGTTAAAAGCCATTGCGACTGCTATGAAAGAAAACATAGTCGCATCATTCCCACAAGGCGTAGTGTAACTAAAAAAATAATTTCTGCAACAGATAAAAAAAAAAATATTTGTAAAACATGGAGGAATTGCGAACCGCCGAAATTCCTTTCACGGCGTCAATTTCATTTGGGCATACCGATGAACAGGGAAACGCGCGAAAAAGCAGTTGTCGTCCACTCGCAGCCTCGCGCTTGTTGTTGTTATGTCTCTGGCTCGCTCACTGCGGGCATCCTCGTATCTTACATCCACACACCTGGTGACATTTCGGTCTCTCACGGGGCGTTCTAAGTGGCATATGACGACAAATTCAAATGAAGCTATTCTTGAACGCGTGTCGCCATTTGTAATTTAGATTAGAAAAAAATGCGGTGGCTTAGCTCGGCTATGCCAGGATATACGTAGCGTGAGCTTATGCGCACAAAATGAGAGGCGCTATCAAGCGGCTCCGGTGCAGCGTCAGACTTGGCTACTGCGCAACAGACGCGGACAGCTGGGCACGCGGCGGCGCCAGTGCGTCTGCCGCGGCTGTGACGTCACTCTTCTGGAATGTGCAAACCGGCGAGGCGCGCGCGGTGGCGGCGGCGGCTCCGGCGCGCCAGCTGTGCGCCGTGTGACGTCACTGCTCCTCGCGCATGCGCAGACCGGTGAGTCGCGCGCGGCGGCGGCGGCGTCTCCGACGCGCCAGACGTGCGCCTTGTGACGTCACTGCTCCTCGCGCTTGCGCAGCACGGAGCATGGCTCATTCTGCGAGCCACGCGAAACTGCTTAACCTCGGCCAGTGTAGCTCACACTACAAAAGGCAACTTGCCGTAACTGAATGGGAAAATTTGTGATTGAATGCTCAATATACAGGTTCTCAAAATGTAATATAAAATTAGGGATGGGCGAATATTCGGTTATTACGAATAGCCAATCGAATTCTGTTCTATTCGGCATTCGCTTCGAATCGAATTTAAGTATTCGACAATATCGAATTATTCGACAATATCGAATTATTCAACAATATTGAATTATTCGACCTTTCTAAATACAGTCAAACCCAACTATATCGAACCCGTGTACATCAAATTATTCCTTATATCGAACAATTTGTGTGCACAGTAATGTTCCAGTGATTATATATAGCAAAAACTATGGTTTCATTGAACAAAAATAGCAGCCGCTACTGATATATCGAACTGCCAAGAGCGCCGTTTTGCTCTGCAAGCTTGCTTTTTTTTTTTTCCGGGCGGCCGCGTTGTCGATTGCCCCGAAGAAAAGAAAAAATACCTTTTGCGGAGGGAGCGGAGAGAGGGTGCTCCGTGCTCCCTCTCCCCGCTCCGTCCGCAAAAGAGAATCTTATTTTTTCTTCCAAACAATTGACGCGGCCGCCCGAAAAAAAAAAAAAAAGCCAGCTTGCCACCTGTCTTGGGGGTAAGCCAACTTGCAGAGAAAAACGGCGCTCTGCAGCAAAAGGTGCTCCTGCTCGGACATACTCCGTGCTCTCGGCACAGTTCGGAGGCTAATGCGCGAATATAGAAGGCAGTGGCCTCAGCATTTTGGAGTCCGTCGATAGCGTAGAAAAATATCGTTATCGCGGATGCAATGAAGAAACAGCAGCAGACGATGCAAGACTACTTCATTGTGTAATATTTCAGCAGAAAGTGGATTTTTGAGAGTCAAATTCATTAAAACTTTTATATCGAATTACCCGCTATATCGAAGTGGTAGACTTTTTTTGCGAGTTTGATATAAACGGGTTTGACTTACTCTGGCTTGGATTTCCGGCCAGGTGGCGGAAGCTTCCGAGCATTTCGTGCTCCCGAATTCAATACACTTGAAATTAACAATTACAGTACTTCTAATACCAAATAAGGGCAAATATAAAACAATAGTTTAAACATGTCTTGTGATATTTGTTGCTTGTACTATTCGAACTATTCGATTCGAAATTATTCGGGCAAAATCACTATTCGATTCGAATTCAATTCGGACCCAAAATCCTCTATTAGCCCAGGCCTAATAAAAATGCTTCATAGTTTACTCTCTCGTTATTTTCGTTAGTTGGCTTGATTTCGTTTTCATAGCACAAGAAAATAACACTATTTTAAATTTTTTTTATAACTGTACATTCATGTAAAGTTAATTGCTTACTTTTTAACTCACTCTATCCAACAGACCGTTCACGTAAATTATCGTGGACATTGGGACGTTATAAGTCGAAAGACAAAGTGTGGAATATTAGAAACTTTGGTTTAATAAAAGTTAAGTATTAAACTAACAACTAAAAATAAACGTATTATAGAGGCATTAAAGAATATCTAAAAATACTTTTTATTTAACATTAAGTATATAAGTGTGATAATACACAGAAATAAAGTTATAAACAATAAAAAAGGAAGTAAAATGGCCTACATGGTGGGGTTGCACCTTAAGCTGAAACTGCAGACAATGTCACATGCACGAGGCCTCGAGCTCGCTGCCTTGAAGCGCTCCTCCGCAGAACGAGCACTGGCGCTAGAAATACGCGTCCCAAAGTCAGAAAGGCGGGCTAGATCGCGCTTGTAGCTTTGGCTGCACCCTCAGCTTAAGGGCGAAACAGAGTATAGGGAGTATTCACTGGCGGCCCTATCTGTGTGCGCTGCTGCTGAGCGCGTGCTGACGGCGAGCTTCCGCAGTCCTTTTGGAGCGTGCATTTAGCACCATCAAGGTTGCCGGTCTTAGCAGGCTATTAGTGTGAGCTCGTTCTGAGCATGCGCTCTAAACATCGCCCTCAAATATGGCGTCCAGCGAATACCTCCTATTAGCGGCGAGATGTTTTGGTGGTGCCCTCCTATGGTTCCCCCCTGTGACGTCATTACAAACAACAAGTTCGATGGTGTTTGTAAATAGCATGGTGGAAGCTTGAAATCATTGCGCTCTCAAAGGAACACTGCCAACACCATCAAAATTAAAGTTCTTTCATTCCTCTTATTTCCGTCGATGATAAATCCTTTTCTGACGTCATAGTCAGCATTCGGCCAATCGTGGAAGGCCGGCCACAGCGACGCTTGAGTTCGCTCTCGGGGCTAATAGCTGTGTGCGGGGGGCGACTGCTGAGCCTCATGCTGGTGGCGAGCTTCCACAGTTCTTTTGCAACGTGCATTCCATACCATCAGCATTGGCGGTCTTAGCAGCTTATTAATGTGAGCTCGTTCTTAGAATAAGTACGTTTTCTCACTCACTCACTCACTCATGCACTCAAACAGCGCTTGCATGGGACGTCATTCGCGGCCATGCAAGTATTTTATGCGCCGCGAGAGTTCTGTTCGCTGTGTTAGTTTCACACCGCTGACGTTGTAGCTTAAAAAAAAGTAAATGGAAATAACCGTCAGTAATCGCTACACTTGCAAGCTATGAGGCTGTGACCCTGGACATAGAACAGGGGACTCACTTGTAAACTGCCAGTAAAATTAGCTGATGACCAAAATAGACAAAACATGGCAGTCATGGTTCCATGCAGAAAAGATGATTACGAGCGTCTTGTAACAATTCGGTAAGACACTCAGCCGCCTGTGGTCGAGATTGTGTTAAATAAGAGTTCGGAAAACGTATGGAAAAACGGTTGCCACCCGACAGCATTATTGTCTATTTTGGGTTGCCGAGGAACCAAGAGATAGATGTGTGGGCTTCCATTCAGGGCCAAAGTAGCGCTACCTCTCTAACCAATCTGCCATTGGTGTGAGGCGGAAATAACATCCCTAGCTTGCAGACCTGATTTCTGAGTTGGAAAGAGTTGACAAGGTCCAATAAACTAAAGGATATTACGCGACTGCGTGTCTCTGCAAAAGCGGTTCATATAGGTTGTAAGTTTTTACTTATAAAACTATACAGTTTTTGTTGCATAAATTGATGACTAACCTGTTATAGAATGGCCTCCCCCAGAAAAAGACACAATAGTAGGTGCCTTGGCGAGGGGTCACACGTCGATGAACTGAAAGTTGACTACATATCACGGCAGCGAGGATGTTCCAAAAGCAGATCTACTTGCTAATGAAATACCACGCATTCGTAGCTCAAACTTCTTCTTTTCTGCTCAACGAACGCAATCGTGCATACTTTTTTTTTTAAATTGTGGTTTCAACTTTTTGTTTTTGGTTTTACTACTTCTATTTAGCAACTGAGCACTTAAACACGGAGCGTTTATTTTTTTAGTGGCCCCTTTTTTGTTGTTTCCTTTCACGTTGCTTCTTGCTTGAACTCTGCCAGCGTATAATGACATTGGTACATTATGGATATGATTTAGACAGTGCGGTACTGTACAGCTGGTATATTTAAGTCTTGGGTGGCCGAAGCCGTACCAACACTAAAGGCCAGCCGCTCGTCACTCGCCGCCTACGACCAGCTAGCTGCCTTGTTTAATAAAAAATGTTAGCGCGATCCTTTTTTTAATTTTAAGTGCACCCTTTCCGTATGAATTGTTTCAACTATACTCTGTTTCACCTTACGATGTACCGCAGGAAAGGCTACAAGCGCGAGCTCCTTGCTCTAGGGCACATCTCGGTGGCACAAGCTCTCGTGCCTTAAGAGTAGCTCCCAACGCTATGAACTCGCGCTTCTAGCCTTGTCTGCGGTACAACATAAGTTGAAACGGAGTATAGTGCCACTAAATAAGCTACGCTTCAGAGTAACGACACTTTCACATATTGTGACTTAAAGTCATGGTTGCCAGTTATCTGAAGCTTTATCTCAAATCGCAGGAAACACTTTTCCACCCTCCAGAAATGTTTAAACAGTTCACTACAGCGCAAAGCAATATTTCATGAGCTTCCTAACACCGAGTCTAATGCTGAGGAACTCGCACTTTTGAATCATGACGATTGGCAGCTGCGTCTGCTCTACACACGCACCAAAATGGTGGCGCCCACAACAATGTCGGGTAACAGAGTGCCGATACTCTAAGTGCAGCTCATTTAGTGGCTCTAGCAGCTTTGGTTTAACCTTGACTTAGAACTTCTGGTTAGAAGGTGATTCTTATATCTTCGTCGTCCCCTTGGCATTTTCGAAATGTTGTGTGGTAATGGCGGTCTCTATCGTTGCACTGACACACTCGTTGATTCTATTTGTTGCTTTCTTTAACTACAGCTCAAATAAACAAGGTATGGATTACCCTCGCGTCATGTGGTACCATAGCCTCCTCTATACTCACAAAGCCTGGCAGCTCGACGACGGAGCCATAGAGCACACGGTCGCAGATTTAGAGCTTGAGGATCTGGTAGCACAGGGCATTTCTCGGGGAGCCTGTAGTCAGCGCACAGCTTTTGCAGTGGCGAGGACCCGAAACATGGTTTTCAAACCCGACGAGAAAAGAAGCGGCAGCGCCAGGAACGCGATGAGCAGGAGCGGACATTCCATCGCTCGGGACAAGTGTGTTTCGGCGTCTCGCCTCAGCGGGGCGCCCGTTCACTTCTCTCATCCGTTGTCTGTCGCTCTACCTTTTCACTTTCGGCGGCCGCGTCTCGTGCCGATCTGCCAGGCTTTGTCAGGAGGCTGTGGTGGTACGTATTAGCGCCGAGATGTTTCGGTGGCGCCCTCGTATGGTTACCTTTCGTGACGTCATTACATCGCGAACAAGAAGTTCGAAGGTTTTTGTAATCAGCATGGCGGAAGCTTGAAATCATAGCGTTCTTGAACTAACACTGTCAACACCGTCAAAATTGAAGCCCACACGTTCCTCTTATTTCCGTCCATGAGAACTCCTTTGCTGACGTCATAGTCAACATTTGGCCAATCATGGAAGGCCTACCAGCGCGATGCTTTCGATCGCGCACGTCGCCAATAGTCTTTTTCAAAAGTTTAGAAGCCACCGCGCGCGTGGCCGGAGTGGGCTCGCTCCCGTGCGGTGGCGCTCTTATCGTCGGCCCTCGCTGGCTGCGAGATTTTGAGAGCGAGGGGGAACTTGGCGCTTGCGTGGTGTTGGGTCGCATCGCACTCGCCTTGATAACAAAGTGGCGCGAAATAGCGATAACGAAGTTCACACTTGCTCTCAAATATCTCGCAGCCAGTGAGCACCAGAGACGTATATAGAGAGAGTTTGGGCATTCATCGGGAAGTATAGGAGGTAAATAAGGAGGCGCCATTGGCCGAGAGCGGGCTGGGCGTGTTCCAGGGAGTCTTCACAGATTCGAACGTGGCAAGCCAGGAGCGGCGAATAACACCCTGGCGGTGGTCGCTAGAAACAAAATAAGTGCGTCCGAGTTACTCTCAGTGACTGAAAATATGGTGCACGTGATTTTTCGATCACTGTCTCGCGAAATCAAAATCTAGGAGAAGGTTCGACTTGATGCGTACGCCAGGGGCCGAGGGCCGGGAAAATGTTGTCCGAGCGGTCAGACTCCGACCGAGGAAAATAAGGTTCGAGCGGCACGTTCGATTCTTACATCTTTTTGCGTGATCATAATCGAAACATCACGTGCACTCTATTTTCAACCATGATGAGTTACTCCATTTAATTCTAACACACTTATTAAAAGTTGTTCTCGCTACCCCCACTAGGAGATTATTTTCGGCTTCTGGTTGGCCAAGAGAGCATGTCAAGCCTTCTATGTGCGCCTTGTGCACGCCCAGGCTTGGCCCGCTCCTCCCACTGACGAAACTATCTCTACATACGGCTCTGGTGAGCACCGACGATAAGTGCGCCGCTGCACGGGATCGAGCCCGCTCCGGCAATGCACACGGTGGCCCCTAACCTTTTGAAAAAGACTATACATTTTATGTTCCATGTTTGTATCTAAAACTGCAAAAAAAAAACTGCAAAAAAAGGAAAAAAAAAAAAAAAGCGGCGATCGGATTGCAAAGTTGCCTGGTCGGACGTCCTCGCGAATTAGTTTATGTTTGCTCTCACTGTTCCCAAATGGGCAGAACGAAAATCGCACCGGGAATTCCGTTCCGGAATCTACCTGTTTGGTCACTCGACAAGCCCTCGAAGCCACGATGACGACCGAATTGGTCTTGGTCAGTACGATGATATCTGAAAGGAATTACCTATCCGTGTAATATACTATAGTCACTGATAAAGTGAGAACGGGAGGGAGGACGTGCAGTTGTCCCTCCTCCAGCACGAGCTTCCCACCTTCGACAATGCTTTGGCGTCTCGTGCACTCCGAGCGCGCGCGGGCAACTATAATGTACGGCAGAAGGCATGAAGCGCGTGCTGGAGACTAGGGGTTCAAACGACACGCCCCGCCGTTCTCACACTGTGAGTGACTATACGCGACGTTCTCTGCCGGTCTCTGTATCTACCATAATGTTTTTATATGCGTATTTTGTAGCGCAGCGTGAAATTATAACGACGTTTTCATTCCCCAGCTCCCGTTTGCTCGAAGCCAGTTAACTTTAACCGCGGTTAAAAGGTAAACTCCCTTCCCTACTAGGTACCTACAATGTACCTAGCCAAGTTTGACGAGGGCTGGATGAGCGATAGCTCCGTGTTTTATTATGAGGTGGTAGCTGGTGTCCCTCACTGGTTGTAACGAATGTAAGTGGCTTCCGTGGGAAAAGTTCCCGAAAAGGGGAGACTCAAAAACTAGCGCTACCCGGTTTTCGCGACGCTGCGCGGTAAACATTTGAGCAGAGACTTTTTGTTGCTCGTGGTACAGATATTGGATAAGGTAAAACCAAATTCACCCTTGTTTGGAAAAGTTCTGAATGCTTGGCTGTCTCAATTGAAGACAAGCCTTGTTGAAATTTCCTTCCAAGTTCGAAAGAGGACAACGAAGTTCAGTCCTATAGAAACGATAAGGAAAAAGCGAGCAGTGAAGGCCGTGCGGTACATCGGCAGCATGGTTGGCCAGCATGTAAGAACTGTAAATAACACTATCTTAAATTGAAAAACCTGTGATTTGGCTCCAGCGAAAATATACCAATAGACCCATCTCACCAGCTAGTTTGAGTACGCCACCGTTGTCGCCATGCATCATGGGAACTGTAGTTTTTCTGCACGCGCAACAACCACGCTGAAAGTCTGCGCGAGCAGAGCACGAGACGGGACGAGCTGCGTCGCGCACGGGCGCCTACCTCATTTGAACTACAGTAATGGCGGCGTCACGCATGCGTGAAACGCTGTGTGATTCGGTGTATTAGTAAATTACCCAAGCATCGAGGAGAACGCTGGAAGTGTAATTCTACGGTCCGCGCGCGCTGGACTTCACCTTATAAAAGATTCGAAGCAAATAATCATAATAAAGCTTTGACGAACGCGGGTGCATGGCTAAGTTTGTTTTAGGTTTTTTTTTTGCTTTAGAACAGTTACTACTGCAGACGCCAGCACGTGCAGCGCGTGTAACTACACTCGTAGCATGCACCTCGGTGCTTGGGAAATTTAGCAAAAGGTCTTTTGGGACGCCGTCGGCTTTTGTGTGCTATCAATACCCGGCCGATTAAGTCAAGGCAATCCACTTTCCAAAGACGTTGCCATGCCGACAATTATCGCGTTCATTTAGGCTTACGAATGGCCAGAATCGAAAGACTATCTAAAAAAGGCGGTGATGTCATTGCTCATACTTTGCGATTTAAGTGAGGTAAGGCAAAGCGAAAGCCTCTTGCACCATTCATTTCTGACTAACGCGCGGCCGGTTATTGTAGCTACAACGACTTATTAGTTTCAAAGCGAGCGGCGCTCACTCACTGTGGCGCCGCCATGTTTCCCCGCCGTCCTTACTCTGCCGGTCACGTGACCTAAAAATACCCCTCGTAGGGAAATGCGGTTAACTTCTAACCGCGGTTAGATTTAACCAGCTTCGAGCAAACCGGCCCAGGTGACTGAAGTGAGTGAGTGAGTGAGTGAAACATGTCTTTAATATGGAGAGGAGGATCGCCTGCCTTGGCCGAGTAGGTCTTAAGCAGGAGGGGTAGGGTTATTTGGGTTGGGGGCGGGGGTATGAAGATGAATACGGTGAGGTTATATGAGGTTATGTGTCCCCGATTTTCTGATGGAATCCGTCAGGGAGTCGAGGAGCGCTTTGCGGTGTTGTGGCGAACCTCTGGGACGGGCCCATTTGTCTTGCGTCCTCGGTCGGTCTTCCTCACGAAGGACTTGGAGGGTTTCTTGTCTGTGTCTATCTAGGCCTTTGCCGTTCCAAAGAAGGTGTTGGAGTGTCGCCATGTTGTTCCCCGTGCATGGTCTTGCACTTTGCTTCTTCTGGTTCCAGCAAGCCAAAGCTCGCCAGTTTCGCTGAAGTGCACGCCGTCTTGGTCCTGATACGACAGACCCGGACGGCAGCCCATCGGCTGTAGCCTGCTGGTATCTCGTCTTCTTGTGGCGGTAGGAGCCCCCTGAGGTAGGCCTTCCTCGCCTGCCTGGCGAGTTCCGGCCTGCTCCTCTGGATCTACCGCCTCGTGCCTGCCGGATGGAGAGGTCGGGCCAAGCGTGGAGCTATAATGTGCTGCCTCCACTGCGGCCCTGTGTGCCCTCTTGGTCCCGGCTATTCCACTGTGTCCACGAAGCCACGTTATGTACAACTCGATGCCCCTTTCTCGAAGCTCCGTCGCCATCTTTTTTATCTTTTTAGTCGTGCGGCCTTTGGGCCTGCTGCATCTGGTCGCGATGATCGCCTCCTTTAGTCGTGCGGCCTTTGGGCCTGCTGCATCTGGTCGCGATGATCGCCTCCCGAGAAACCGTAAAAATTGTGGCTTTATTTGCCGTCACTGAGATGCTCAGGATGTTTTCGATCGCCGCAAGAATCGCCCTGAGCTTGGCTTCTTTGATGGATGTGCCTTCCGGTAGCGCTTCGGCCCACCCCTCGTTCCTTCTTGAGTCGTTGCCTTGCTGCTGCTGAGGCTCCCTCGGTCCTTGCTGCGTCGGTATACAACGTATCTCGTCGCCCCTTCCATGTTCCTCACACCAAGCTTCATGTAGTCTAGCAGCCCTTGCCCTCTTCCTTACGTTTAGGGCTTTAGGGAGTGGCCGATGGTCTGTGACTGCCTCATCTTGCCACGGTGGAAGGGGCCCTCAAGTGGGGGCTTGTTTCCTATGTCTTACCCCAAATCTTCTAGAAGTCGACGACCTTGCCTTGTCCGCTCCAGTCGTTGAAATTGAGCGATGTTCTGTACGTTGGCTCTGTCCTCAATGCGGCTCATCTGAGCTTCTTGCCTCAGCTCTTTGAGTGGCGTGAAGTTGAGAAGACCTGTGATCACCCTCATGGATCGGTGATTCAATCTTTCTAGCTTCTTCCACTGCCCGCGGGTGAGATTTAGCCAGTTGCAGCTATATAGAGCTCTCGACGTGAGCAGGGCTTCCGCCAGGATGTGAAGAGCCCAGGGATTTCCCCAGAACCCCCTAGGGGGGGTTTAGACCCCCCTCGTTTTTCCGAAGGCACCCCATTAATTCACAACGACTCCTATATTCGTAATGCCCCCCCCCCTTTAACCCCCCAAAAAAAATTTAGACACCCCCCTTGATTTCAATTCCTGGGGAAACCCCTGGAAGAGCCTTCTCGTTGGCGCCCCATGACTTGTTGGTTGTTTTTCTAATGAGCTTCAAGCCCTGAAGCCAGTTTTTCTCTATCTCTGGGCTCCATTTCGTACTTCTCACCGTTTCCTCGAAGGTGACTCCGAGGATTTTGATCCGTTGTTTTCTGCCAATCTCTCGCCCGTTTATCTCGAGTCGCATCGAGTTGGCGATTCCTTTCCGATGGTCTCTGGGCCTGGCTACTACCATGTATTGCGTCTTCTCAGGGGACGCTTCCATTCCGAACTCCTTGAGATACTCCAGGACTTGTTCTATGCCGCGTTGCATCGTCCATTCCTGCTGATCTAAGGATTCGCCGCGGGTCCAGAGCGTCACGTTGTCAGCGTAGACGGTGAAACCCAGTCCTTCAATCGTACGAAGTCGGGTGGGACGACCTGCCATCACCATGTTGAAGAGCACCGGCGATATCACCGCCTCCTGCGATACACCTCTGCAGTTCGGCGTCTGGGGACCTTTGGTGTCTCCTATTTTCACCTGAAAGTTTCTATTGCGTAGGAAGTGCTCTATGAAATTCAGTGCCTTGCCTCGTATGCCGCATGCCTTGGCTCCTCTAGCGACAGTCCAATGGGGGACCACGTCAAAAGCCTTTCGGATGTCGAGAGCAATGACAAGTTGCGGATCTTGCTTATTCTTGTCGGCCATAACCTCTTCGTAGAGAAGTTTGAGGCTGTCATGGGTACCCATTGCCTCCCGGAAGCCCGTCTGTCTGGGATCTAGGCATTCGTGCTTCTCCAAGTACCACACTGTTAGCAAAAATAACACGCCCAGACGTGTAAACCGTTGTCCCATAGCGGACACGTCATAACGTGTTCGTTTTACGCGCAGCCATGTGTGTTATTCGTCTACACATGAGGGGCCGTGTAAACTTAACACGATACACCGTGTTTTTCTTCCGCTAAACACGGCTGAGCGTGCTCTGAGCGTGCTCCTCATAAAACATGGCGGCCAGCAGCCGAGAACAGGCGAGAGACGAGCCCAGCGAGCCGCGCGCCTTGTTTTTGTTCGATGTCTTTTATACACAGTAAACAGTCTCCAAGCGGTGGACGTAGCTACGTGCAAAGGTACAGAGCGCGACACTGTTAGCGCGAACAAGCGATGGCCGGTTTTTCCAGTTTTCTCTTTGAAACCAAGGGATGCCATCCAAGTTATTATTGCTACGGAAAGAGCTCATCTAGTTCTATAATGAAAACGATAAAATTTCGTGCTCGCTAACACTATTTAGAAGTAAAACGCGAAAATGTGCCGATGTTGTGTTCGCGCTAACTGTGTCGCGAAGTACGTACGTGCGTCGTCGGCGGTCCGCGGCGTCGGTAGCAACGACGCAGTGCGACGGAGCCGCTAGACAGAAAAACGAATGCCGAACTTACATGGACAAATAACTCGAGCGAACTATTTAGAATCGGGCGGTAACTTGCGCCACCTAGCGAGATTTCTAGCAGTCTATAGAAAAAAACAAAAAAAAAAAAACGAGTCTCTTAATACGCTATGACCGATCACGAGTAGACAGCAACCCTTCATACATCACAGACAACACGAATACCACGCATTACACAGTACCGACATATACACAAACACAACACCAACACTGCGCCCGACACTTCCTACTCAACGTGCTTTCTTCCCCGCGGCGTATATAAGCTTGGCATGTGCGGGTGAGCTCTTTAGTCGCTGACCGTTACAGATTTATAGAAGAAGACACAAAACACGGCGCAATGGACAGCCGTATATAAGAACTGTTCGCATTTAAAAAGTATGGAGGCAAAATCTATGATGTTAGTTCGTTGCGAAAAATAACGATGTATTAACAATAAATCTTAAACCGGTCGTGAAGAAGTTCAACTTTATGTTATTTTCATGCTAGACCAGTGTTATGAGCAGTCCGACTAGCTTAAATCAGATTAAAAAAAACTAATTATTGAGATTTTATCATTATGTAATTAATAATAAATGAAAAGGATCTTTGCGCAAAGCATTTTTTATATATTCTTGTGAAGGACAGCCGCCCAACACTTCACTTCCGCTAGTTGCACTACGGGAGCAGACGCCTTCACTTTTGGGGCGTCTTGATGCAGTTTGTTGTTTCGGTGTTGATTGGAGCGGTGGGGCTCGGGAGTTTGTATCCGGTGTTATTCGTGATCACTGGTGTAACGCTAATGCGTTTTTTTTTTTTATGCCGTCATTTTTTCGAATTTTGAAAATTCACGGGCCCGTGGCACTGCATTATGCTGAATTGCGAACTCATTCTCTGTTGACGTCGTTTTCCTGGTACCCTCGTGAATACTGCAAGCGTTTAAACAGTGTGTACCGTCTCGCCTACATCCCCGGGGACGTACTCGACCTGTTGAAACTTATTGCTTCGTAATTTTGTACTACGCAAGGCAGTTATCTCGCTGCTCTAGTTTCGGTTATAAAAGCAAGGCGAAACGCTCGTAGTTCCTGGCCTCAGTACACGTTGGACATCTTCCACACTTTGACACCGGATAACTGGATGAACTTGGATTTCCATTTACCTAAGAGGTCACTCTCGCCGCTTCCTCACCGTTGACCAGCAGGATCAGCTGGCGACAAGCTGCGGATGAAAGGCTTGAGCATCAACAGTCCAAGTGCACTTGGGGCCGATGCGGGCGATGCGGCTTTCTGTCAACCGGTAGGCCAGCACAAACCGTGACCGTTCCAGCTCCTCGTCATGACACGGTGTTGCACAGAGCAGGGTAAAATACAACTACACGGACTTCCGAAGCAAACGCAGTTATCGTAAATCTTGGCTTGTGATTGCGCCTTTGTAGATCATCTTATTCGTTTTGCTGGAGAGACGCAAACGACGGGCATAACAAAATCGTTCGCATATTCCGCATATTTCGCAAAAGCATTCACCCATTCCCCAGTCACATTGCGAAAAGCGCAAAACACGGAGTCCGCACCGTCCTGACTTCCCCTGTCTTTCACCTGCTTTAGAGCAGTTTGTACCTGCTAGTAGGAATACCTACTGAAACTGAAACTAGGAGCAGTGCCAGAGAGAAAAGGGACAAAGTTGGGAAAGGTTGCTCGCTCTCCCCAATTTCTCAACTCTCAAGTGATTGTACAGTAATAAATGAACCAACGCCTCTCTCCAAAATAAAGAAAAAGCACTATGTTCATTACGTAAAAAATGGTCTCAGTGCATGCATCTGTGGGCAGGTAGGAAATCTTGCCCTAATTTATTCCCACCGGATGAGGAGCGCAGCAAACTCGCACGAGATTTACAGGAAAATATCGGTGGTGACTTAAGTTTCCCTGAAATTATGTTAACCGGTCGTTTACAGGACCGAATTATCTACTCGAGCGGTGTGCGTCGCTGTGCAAACGCAGTCCAACAACACGAAGCATAAAAACGGCAGATGTTGGACAACAATCCGGAGTCCATTGTTCAATTTAAACGACGTAATTTTGTTGAAACCTCCCGCAGCTTTTTACTCACAGTATGCGTCGGGATACTTCCACATTTTGAAACGGAACGAAGGAAGATTTACTTTTAAAGACGCTCGCTGCGTCCTCCCGGACCAGCTGGACCGGATCAGCTGACGACGACGGGACTGAACCCGTAGACAGTAGAACTGCAACCCCACAACAACCAATTCGCGCTCCGTGTTATTGTGGCTTTCTACCTCCAAGCACCGCACCACACACCACGAACGTTTCAGCTCTTTGTCGCATCGCCGTGTTGCACCAAACAGAACGAGATCGCCGAAGTCAACACAGCGATGTCGTGAACCTTGGCTTGTGGTTGCGCACTCGTGGACCCTGTGACTTTCTTCGCTTCCCAAGCACACACGGCGAATACGAGGGATACTTTCCGTCTTCCGGGAACATCACAGGGGCACTTCTCCGGTCACGTCTTCGCTACATGTGCTCGCAAACCGAGCAGCTTCCCCCCTCCCCGTCCAACCAAAACATTACCGGCGCCATGTTAAACGTGCGTTGTTGTTAGATTTTCTCCGACCAAATAAAAACCACGAAAGCAAACCGGCTCTAGCTTCCAGCGTACATCGGTGTTGCGCCGTGGCCAGATTTTCTCTGTCAGCTCTAACTTAAAGATGACCTACAGATGCAGCAACACTGGCCACCACGGAGCGCCGTAAATTCTGAGGAGGGTGCATGGGAAGCGGCGGCACCTTCGCTTGCAGTGAAGGGTTGAAGCCAAAACGAAACCAACTGCAATGTCACGTGTTCAGATCGAGGGCACGCTTTTTATATCCATTGTAACTGTTTAGAACTAGTAATCAGACCCCTAAATTTATTTGTGGTGTGTAATAAACAATTATAGAGACCCCTAAAGTAAATACAAACATGGCGACATGAGGGAAGCCGCATTGCCATCGACCAGAATCAATGGCAGCAATGGCAGCACGCACGGTAAGCGGGGACGCCTTGTTCGGAGGTCGATACGGGGCAGAGCTAAGTAGCAGAGTAGTAGTTTGACGTCCGCGACGTCATGTCCGGTTTTAGTCAAAATTGAGCTATTTGCAGATATTTTGTTACTTTGACATCTTTACCTCTTCACTTCGCGTACTCCTCCGGAGTAAGCTTCAAGCTCGTTCCTCCGAAGTCAACACAACACACAACTGTCATAGCTGGTAAAAAATGGCCCGTGCCAGACGTTTGCAAAGCGACGTAGATGGAAACAAATCGCCGCGGCGTTTTTCGCAGCTTCGGAGATGCAGGAGCGTGTCGACGTTAAAAAAGGCACGTTTCAACTAAGAGAGTGTCAGCAAGAGCCACGTAAATACCTGTGCACACTCGGAGCGGACGCGCACGTTTGATCGAAGTGCTTCGGGACCGATCTTTTACGAGTACCAGTCGATACTGACGTGACACCGGCAAAGAAAGGTGGGACCGGCATTGCGTAGCTCCCACGAACTGTTTTAGCTCGACATTAATGTACTATCGGAAACAAGTGAGCGTGAACGCGCCTCCGCGGCGACAAGCGTGTCAGAATAAAAATGGTCCACTAATAACAAAGTGTTTACATACCGTGTTGCGAAAGTAATCCATACGGCGTTTATGTGAGCTCCATATCACACAAAACAAGGAGATAGAATTGACGACCGCGTTCATCACCGCTGCCTCGAAAAAGGAGATGACAAGGGGAAGAGAATGACCCCTAAATCTAAAATTGAGGTCAGCGATCGAACTATAATACAGAAAGGGTCCACAAGGGTCGCGCGAACGCGTATTCCATTCAGAAAGCCAGCCGGTCGGTCGTGGGCAGACGGTCTTGGCCAAGGACCGTCGGAGCAACGCCGGGACGAGTCGGAGTGCCTGCTAGGCCTCGAGCTCGTTCGGTAGGTGGCATTGTTGCCGCCTTTTTCCGGGGGCTTGTGGATCCAGCGTTCATGTTCGTCGTGGCCGGTTTCAAGTACTTCCTTCTTTCTTCTTGCTGCTTGAAATCGGGACCCGCGAGAAGAGCACGCAGAAAAATTAATGTCCGTTGTTCGTCGCGACAAAGTAACTGAGCGACGTTGTCGGTCATGTTGATTTGATCGTGGAAAGACCACTCCGGAGCTGTCGTCGTACGTACATTCTTGGCGTAAGATCGTTTCGTGTATCTGGCATCACTACTTTAGCGCATGGCACTGCAACAATAACACGCCGCGACCGCCGCCTCCCTCCGCCCCCCTCCACCCCCCTCCACCGCAACACTAGACACATCCTGCAACAAGCTCTCTGCAAAACGTAAAAAAAAAGACAAAAAACAACAACATGTTTTTGCTTGTTTTTACGTTTCCGGCAGTCGCGTCACGGACGTCACTGCCCCGTATCGACCTCCAAAAAAGACGTCCCCAGTAAGCGCGGGGTTTGCCCCGTCCCGCACATGGCGTAATTGCTTTTGGTGCATATCTGTCTCCGAGACATGTTTATTTCCGCGGAATTTGTCTCCACAGGCCTTTCTAGGTGTGTCCCCGAGATTTCCGGTGCTTCGGTAGCCGGCAATGCTGCGGTCGTCACAGGTGGTGATGCGTGTTTTCGAGGTCGGCTACACGGTAATGCGTGTATGATTGAACCAAAACACGTTTTTTACAACCTCGCATGATTTTTGAACGAATTATCTGTTACTCAACGTGTAAATTTATGGTAATTTATGTAAATAGCGTATTTTTCACTCCAAATATTCACCAAGTACATGGGACTTGCTAACAGTGCACTGAATCCTCCTGAGTACAATCTTCTCCATCGTCTTTCCGACGTTTGATGTCAGGGAAACCGGCCGCAGATTTTCAATACGATTGAGTGGCTTGCCGGGCTTGGGTATCGGAGTCACCCAGGACAGCTTCCAATCCTCCGGCAGCCTCCCTGATTCCCAGAACTGATTAAATTTGTCCAGGAGTCTTTTCTTGGCTTCTTCCGGAAGTTTTCTGAGGGCTTGATAAGTGACCCCGTCCTGACCGGGGGCGCTGTTGGTCTTTGTTGTGAAGATCTCTTCTATAAGTTCTCACATGCCAAGCTGATCTTCCATCTCAGCTTCTAGTGGCATGTCGAATTCCTCAGCCGTTGGTCTAAGGGTCGTCGGTGCTCCGTCCTGGGGAAAAAGAAATGTTCACCGGCCTTGATTGCCAACTCTTCCTCGCTTATGTTTAGCTTAAGGGCGAGGTTCTGTGCCGCATTTCTTGTCCTGCGCTTCCTTCCGTCAATGCCCCGGTAAGTATGCCAGGCCTTTCCAAGCCCGGTGCGCTGGTTGAAAGACTCGCAGTGAGTTCTCCATCTTGTGCGTCCCAGTTCCTTCGTGTACCTGTTGGCCATCGCCGTCGCATGGTTTAGCTTGATTTTGTTCCGTAGTGTTTTCTTTTTACCGCATCTCTGGAGCACTTGTAGCCGGATAGTCCAGAGATTGAGTAGATGTTTGCCAGGGGTGGGGGCATCGGGCTTCACCAATATCTCCGTCTTGGCTTCTCGGAGTGAATTGCGTATGCTTATCTTGACGTCTTGACCGTCTTCCGCTTCAAGAAGCTCACTGAAACGTTCCCATTTTACCACCAGTCTCTTCTCAATATAGCCTGTCCATTGGCCATGTCTGAGCTTTATTTCCAGGGGGAAGTGATCGCTGCGAGGCTATCTCTCCATGGCGCCCATTCAAGGTCGAGACATCTCGAGGCCCAAGAGAGGTCCGGGGCAGAGTCCTTTTGCCTCCGCTGCTTGGCTAACCTAGTCCTGACGCCGGGTGCGTTGAGCAGCTCGAGGCCTACCGTTTCATGGTTTCAAGAATATCTTTGCCCCTCCTCGTGTTGGTCGTATATCCCCAATACCTGTGTGGTGAATTGAAATCTCCCACTACAATGATGGGATCCCCTTCGGCTAGTTTGATCAGCCCTTTGATCCACTGCATCATCTCCCCGTCTACCGCTTTGGTTCCTGGTCTGAGACTGAGAGAGGCCACGGTGATTTTGGTTCGTCCACGCCTGATTCTCGCGGTGACAACTTCTCTGTCAGTTGAGCAGAGGGTTGTCGTATCCAGTTGGGCTTGCGGTGTCGTAGGATACCAACGGCTGCCCAGCCCTTCTTAGTTACAGGGTTCTTCTCCCGAAATCTAGGGGCCGTCTTGATAGTAGGGTTTGTGTAGAAGTTGTAACACGGTAGTGTCATGGTCGGGGTCCTTGTTTCTTGGAGTAGCAGCACATCGGGCGAGGGCTCCATCTTAAATCGTATTTTGAGTTCCGCACTTCTGGCCGTAAACGTAAAATAATTCCATTGGATGATCCGAGTCAGTTCCGTGGCGATCCGTCTAGCGTTGGTTGCAGAGTTACTTGCTATGCTTCAGCTCGGCAATCTCCCTCCTGAGTTCCCCGTTGACCTCGAAAAGTGCCTTGAAACCCATCTTCATTTCGGCTTGAAGCTTGTCGACCTCCCTCTCGGCGTCAAAAGTAGATGTTTGTGGCGTTTGTGGTGGTGTAGGATTGGCCCATTCCGGCATCCAGGCAGGCAGGCCTGTCCTGCTTATCTCGCTTGCTGGTTTGGGTTCCTTTGTGCTCGCCAAGGTAGCTGCTGCGTAGCTGTCCCTGGGTTGCGTCTCCGGAGGCTTCAATGCGGGTTTTCTTTTTTCCGGAATTTTGCGTTTCGGGCAGGCATTGCTGGTAGCAACGTGCTTGCATTCACAGTTGTGGCCTTTGGGTTCTCGGTGACAGTTCTCCATCTCCTCATCGTGCAGCTGCCCGCAGTGGCTGCACCTTTGCTCCTTCCGGGGGCATACATCGGTATTATGTCCAAGCCCGTGGCATTTAAAGCACACGATGGGGCGTGGGAGGTACTCTTTCACGCTTAGAATTGCGTTGGAAAAGATTACTGTCTTGGGGATTTTGTTACTTTTAAACACCACTATTACCACGTTTCGTCGTAGTTGTCTCCTGGGAGGTAAATGATGCCTCTAATTTGATCTTAGAGTATCGGCACTCTGTTTCCCAACATTTTTGTGGGCGCCGCCATTTTGGTGCTTGTGCAGAGCAGTCGCTACTGCGGATCGTCATGATTCTAACGTGCGACTTCCTCAGCATTTGATTCGGTGTTAGGGAAGTGCATATAATATTGCTTTGCTCTGTCGCGAACTGTTTAAACATTTGTGGAGGGCGGAAAAGCATTTCCTGTGATTTCAGATAATTTTTCAGATACCTGACATCTATGATTTTAAGCCACAATATGAACAAGTGTTGTTACTCTGAAGCGTAGCTTATTTAGTAGCACTAGGAAGAACATTGTGTCTGAAATCTATAGCTGAGTGCTACGCTGTTCCGCCATGATCCTCCCTACTGCCACTTAATAACCTACGCTTCATAGTAACGACACTCGTCCATATTGCGGCTTAAAGTCATGGTTGCCAGTTATCTGAAAATTTATCTAAAATCACAGGAAACGCTTTTACATCCTCCACAAATATTTAAACACTTCGCGACAGAGCAAAGCAAAATTACATGAGCTTCCTAACACCGAATCGAATGCTCAGAAAGTCGCATTTTTGAATCATGTCGATCGGCAGTTGTGCCTGCTCTGCACGAGCACCAAGATGGCGGCTCCCACAGCAATATTGGAGGACAAAGTGCCGACTCTAAGCATAGCTCATTTAGTGGCGAGGTCCACACTTCTGCGCGGCGATTCTAAGAACAACAAGAAGCAACCGTCTCCCACCCGTGAACTGTACCAAGGAGTTCTCTGTCCGAGCAAGTGGCGCGGCTCTACTACTCGTCCACAATCTCGCGCCAAGTGCACAGCAGCTGACAACATTTGCAACGCGTAAGACAAGAGAGGACACTTTACGTCAGTCTGCCTGTCAGCGAAAAAGAACCACTTAAATACACAAAGCCATGTTGCACTTGAGCTATCCTCGTAAATTTCAAAAGTTGAAGGCACTGCCGGAAAGTGCAGACTAACCGCTCATTCACACTGGAAGCCATCGTACCGGCGTGCGGTCGTGTATCACTACTGCGTGATGCACGTTAAAGACCCCAGGCTAGCGGTTGTACTGCACTGGCTAAATTGCTCATCTACAGCTGGGAGACTCGTCGCCCGTTGAGGCAGACCAAATTCTAGGCTGTATAAACACACACACAACCCAATCCACCTTTTTACGAAGTCACCGGTTCGAGATTTTTGGGTAGAGAACGCGCGTGCACACCACGAGCGCTTTCACGAGATCTCGCTTGAAAGCATGCCATGGCCGCTCGTGAATCCATGGAACGCGAACATGTGTTTTCATACCAGAAACTCTGGAACCATGATTTCGAAAGGGGTGGATTTCACACTATACTTCATCTCACCTTAGCACGAACTAACTGCGAAGGCTGTGCAAGTGCGAGCGGCTAGCTTCGACTGCCTTGACTGGAGCACTCGCTGCACGAGCGCTCGTGCAGTCGCCGAGGCTTCATCCAAAGCAACTAGCTCGGGCTTCTGGCACGCGCGGCTAACAATAGTCCATGCTAAGGTGAGACGAAGTATAGAAGGGGATCCGCGTTCGCATAGCGGTTGCGAACGCAGTTCCATATAGATTCAGTACAATGTCACGCGTACGTGATGTCATCGAGTGCGCGTGCAATTCTACTGGATCTTTATACAACCGCGTTCGCAACCGCTTTGCGAACGCAAATTCGCTTTCACTGTGAATGAGCGGTAAATCCCTTTGATAAAATTACCGCTTACAAGTACCGCCAACCATTGCAGTGGAAACGCGCAAGACACGTGCCAGGAGCGGGTGCTCCGCTGCCATTTGCTTCCAAGGGCCATTCATTTCAGTACTGCGCCGACAACTGCTTCTGAGGGCCACTCGAGACATGGGCCTCGTGCACTGACGCATTTGACGCTACTTGCAAGACAAGCGCAAACACATCGAAGGGCTTTAGTCCAGGCCACACCGTGGTCCAGACCACGGGGTCCAGACAGATAAAGGGGGATCGGTGGCCGAGTCATTCCATTTTCGAACGCACGAGCGCGAGGACGTGGAATCATGAGCTCCGAAGGAGCGGCGATAACGGCCCTCGCCGGCCGCGGTGACTCTGTTTTTCCCGGCTCAAGTGAGTACAGGTTTTTGTTGCCCCAGCTTCCATCAGGTGATTCAATAAAGAAAGCGGTCGTCCTTCACTGCGACATGGCCGTAAGGCCATACAGGATTGAGGATTTTCGGCAACCACTCGACGAACTGGGGGTCCTCAGGGAGGTAGCCGGAATTGGGGCGTATCAGATGTCCCATGTCTGGCTGCTTGACCTGAGGACCGACGCGGCCAAGCTCAAGCTGGTGAACGCAGGGCGGCTCGCTGTCAAAGGACGCACCTGCATCGTCGTGGACCCGTCCAGGCAAGAGGTGCGCATCAAGTTGCACTGGGGGGTGTTCGACGTATCAAACGACACCATTCGCAAGGCTTTCTCGGAGTACGGCGAGGTGAAGGACGTTGCGTCCGACCGCTGGAAGGTGCCGGGCTTCGAGGGAGCCGAGTCTACCACCCGGATAGTGTTGCTGGTACTCCGGGAGAGTGTCAACCTTGACCGCCTTCCCCATCAGCTGCGCTTCGGAGGCGGCTTGGTATTGGTCGTCGGGCCTGGGAGGGCCCCAGTATGCCTCCGGTGCCGTAGGACGGGGCATATCCGACGAGACTGCCGGGCTCCCAGGTGCTCCGAGTGCCGAGCCTATGGCCACGAGCGTGACGACTGTGTCCGCTCCTACGCCCGAGCCGTGGGACGAGGAGTAAACGAAGACCACGTCGACGACATGATGGACGAGGAAGAGGCGGAGAGAGCGGCCGCGTCAGTGAAAACCCAGTCCGAGCAAGCCAAGAGATACGACGCTTCCAGCACCTCACCCGAAGTGAGCAGCCCCGTCCTGCCGGACAAGCCGTCGACTGCAGCTCCTGCAGATCCACCTGCAGCCGAGCGCTCGACGGTACCTCCAACAGGGAGCGCCGGCGGCGCAGCTGGTGCTTCGCCATTGTCAGACGAGGTCTCCATCACACCAGAGATGGACGTCGAGCTGGGCTCTGCGAAGCGTAGGTTCGAAGACGTCACGGACACGACTGGTCAGGAACTTCGGCTGCGCCAGCTCGAGCGCAGGTGGAGGATGGTGTCGGGCGGGAAAGGAGAGGATGGCCATCAGCGGTCCAGCGCAGACCGCGGAGGATCACGCGACAAACTGTCGCAGTGAACGGCGGTGCAGGCGGGTTGGTCCTCACTAGCCCATGGTCTC
Source organism: Ixodes persulcatus (assembly GCA_013358835.2). Lineage (NCBI taxonomy): Eukaryota > Metazoa > Arthropoda > Arachnida > Ixodida > Ixodidae > Ixodes > Ixodes persulcatus. The sequence continues at coordinate 339,720 of JABSTQ010011563.1, forward strand.
CTTACAAAGTCCTGTCCGAATAGCGACCCTTAATGTCTGAGGCCTCTCAGATCGCAGGAGGCAAAGGCAACTCTGCCGTCTAGCAGTCGAACAGGACCTCGACATCATCGCTGTTCAGGAGACCAAGGTCGAGAGTGAGGACCAGACCAATTTTATGGTTAGACCTTTTACGGCGCGTTACGAAGTGTTTGTTACTCACGCGGTTGGGTCGTCGGCGGGCTGTTTGTTGTTAGTGCGCCATGGAGTTTGGGTGCAACAGTCGAGGCGGTGACGACGTGTGCGTCAGGGCGCTTTGTTGTATGTGATTTTTCTCTTTCATCGTATGATTGGAGGGTCATTTGTGTGTACCCCTCCAACAGGGTTGATGAGCGGCGGGTGTTTTTTTGATTTCATGCATCAGTACTGCAAAAGTGATCGCCTTATTATTTTTCTTGGCGATTTTAATTGCATCTGCTCTGCTGGGGACAAGTCCAGTTCAACGCCCTATCGCGATTTAAGCACCGAGAGCCTTCTTTGTTTAATCAACGAGTCTGGCTTAGATGACGTTGGAGAATGTTTAAGGAATGGCCGCGAAATCCAGTACACCCATTTCCAAGGGTCGAGTCACGCCCGTCTAGATCGAGCGTACGTTTCTTTAGATTTGATACCATTATGTTTTGAATATCGCGTGCACCCTGTTTCCTTTAGTGATCACTGTCTAGTTTCCTTTTGTATGCGCAGTAAATCCCAAGCCAGGAAAGTCTTCAGCTGGGAATTATGGAAATTGAACGCGAAACTTTTGGAGGATGACGTTTTCACTGCGCAAGTGCAGGCCGCGGTTGAAACACTAGAGAGCCAGAACAAATTAGGGTATGGTGTGAGATGGGAGATTTTTAAGCAGGAAATAAAAATGAAAGCGTTAGAGCGGGCAGGCGTACTTAAAAGCACTGAAAGAAGCAACGAAATGTTATTACGTAATAATTTGCGGATACTGCTAAAAGAAGAGACTAAAATGCCTGGGGCATTCAAAGACGATATTTCTATTGTGAAAGATAAACTCGAGATTCTAGATCGGGAACGATATTGTGGGGCGATTGTTAGAGCCAGAGCCGAAAGATGGTCAACAGGCGAAGCGCCAACTAAGCGTGCGCTGAGCCTTGAGAAAAGATATGCTCGGCGTAACGAGATAACGGGGGTAGAGAGGAACGGAACAGTTACGAGCGATAAGGAAGAAATCGAACTCGCATTTTTCGAATATTATAGTAGATTATTTGCGTCCTGTCCAGTAGATGTCCAGCTTTTTAAAGATGAATTTTTGGGTTTAATGCCGCGCATAGATGACGAAACGAAAGAATTACTAGAATCGACCATCAGCGTAGAGGAAGTGGTCTTTGCAATAGAAGCCCTAAACCCGGGAAAGTCCCCTGGCCCAGACGGCCTAAGTGCAGCTTTTTATAAGACTCAGAAACAAGAGATTGCCGCAGTCCTAGCCAAAGTATTCAATGAAGCATATGATTTGAATATGTTGCCTCCATCTTTTATGTCGTCGCACACAGTGTTAATCCCCAAAACAGATGACGCGGTTAAGTTGCAGCAAGTCACAGCGTACCGGCCGATCAGTTTGACTAATGTCGACTACAAACTTTTAATGAAGATCTTAGCAAGGAGATTGCAAACTGTAATATCAGATATAGTGGGGCCCCATCAAACTTGCGGCATAAAAGGACGGACTATTTTCACCAATATCCATAAAGCACGCAGTGTTCTGGAGTGTTGCGACGCAATGCGTACTTGCGTTGCGATGCTCTAGGTAGATTTAGAAAAGGCCTTTGACCGCGTGCCTCACGACCTGCTTTTAACCATTCTCGATCATGTAAACGTCGACGCTGTTATCCGCGAAGGTGTCAGCATGGCGTACAACGGTTGCTCGACGAGATTTATGGTGAACAAGTCGGTTGGAAAACGTATAAAAGTGAATCGATCTGTCCGCCAAGGGTGTCCTTTGTCACCACTTCTTTTTTGCATTTACATAGAATCCCTTTGCATTAGTATTTTTAAAAACAGTTCTATCAGTGGTTTTAAGCTTCATGCGACCGAAGTTAAAGTGTTAGCGTATGCTGCTGATATTGCAGTATTTTGTTCCAACCGCGAGAGTATTGTTCAAGTCGTTCACACGCTTAAACGTTTCTGCGAAGTCAGTGGCAGCTCTGTTAACTGGACCAAGTGCCTGGGATTTTGGCATGGAGAGTGGAGTTCTACTCCTTGTTCGTTTGCCAACATGCAGTGGGTGACCACCCCCGTAAAATATTTGGGAGTGCCTCTGGAAAATTATCGCGACAGCGAACCCTATTGGCGCCGGCAGGCGGTGGAACTTCGCGAATGAGTAGAAAAAAGACGGAGGTATGATCTGTCTATTTTTGCACGGGCCACAGTTTGCAATTTGTTTTTTGTCAGCAAACTGTGGTACGTTCTACAAGTCTTGCATTGTTCGCGGGTAAATGTGCAGAAATTGCACCGGGTATTTGCAGTGTTCATCTGGGGCTCCACGTGGGAGCAATCAAGTAGGACGAATCTTTTGAGGCGCGTACGCAGTGGGGGGCTTAGTTTGACGCATTTGTTTTTACGCCAGGTTGTTAATCGGTTCATGTATTTTCGGGACATAAGTGACCCCTTTTTGCGCACCGTTTGTCAAGTGAGAGTTGCAAGCAGGTTGCCTGAGTTGATTGTTTCCACGTCTTCAATGTCGGGTGGTATTCATGGATATTTAAAGGAAGTTGTTGCCTCATGTAAATTTCTGTAATCTCGTTTTTCAGTTGAGTATTTGAGTGAGGTTCCTCGGAAAAGATTGTATAAGGTTGTGTGCGATACTGTGTTCCCTGTACCTCTATACAGAGCCTTATTCTGTGCAGGCCCAGGGCAAGATGTCTTGAAGCGCGTTAAGAGTATGGTGGTGCCCGCAGGCACCAAGACTTTCTTCTTTAAATTACATTCAGGTACACTGCCGGTCAAGACGTGGCTAAACGAGAGGGGACTTTTTGTACCGTGGGGGGATCACTGGTTTTTATGCAAGAAGCCAGAGACGGTCGAGCACGTGTTTCTTGAGTGCTGGGATGGGGTCTTCTTCTGGGACGTCCTCCAACGTACCCTGAAAAAGGATCTTCCCCTAGACGCGCATGGAATCCGTTATCTTTCGGTTAAAAACGAGGAAGGTTTTCCCTTTGACTTGGTTATGCTGTTGGGTCTGCACAGTATTTGGAAGTCCCGAATGGCTGTACACAACGCTGACAATAATGTACGGGAGGCGCGGGAATATTTTCGTGAAAGTATATCTTTGTTAGTTGAAGTCAACAGAGCACAGAAGTGCGAGCCTGAGTGGCTTCCGCGCATTGAGGCACTTTTGTCATGAAACAATTTTAGCCCCCAACGCCAGTCACTTCGGACTGGTTTAGCTTAGCCTTGCCCTGTTTCCTATGTTTTAGGCGATATGCCTGCCTATTTGACAATGTAAAAAATCCGGCAATAAAAAAAAAAAAAAGGATCGGTGGCCGAGTGGGCTAGAGCACACCAGCTTGGAGCACGCGGAGCGAAAGCTCGCGCTGCAGAACCCAGAGATCCTGGGTTCAATCCCCACCCCTGCCCGTTTTGATTTGGATGAGAATCATACCGGCGTGCCTCCGTGTATCACTATACTGCTTGGTGCACGTTAAAGACCCCAGGGCCGGTTTGCTCATCTTGCGGCCGCGGCTGCGGCTGCGGCCAAGAGGGATTTTTCTGCCACGTGACCAGCTCCTTGGGGACAATGAAGTACCTAGCGTCCCTGCCTAATGGCGGAGAAATCCGTATTGCTTCAAGCACAAAAGCCTAATTTCGCTCGCAGAAAGTGACTGCAGGAACTTTCAACTGGAGTCCAATTGACCGCCCCTTTATACTGTAGGAGCGGCAGGTAAAGTTCCGGCCAGGGAGGGCAAATGTGAGCCAAAAGAAAGAAAAAAACCACGGAAGATAAAAGCGGTTGCAGTATGTTCATATTCCTCCGCCAGCGCTGGCGGCTCATAAAGAAAAAAAAAAAACTTCTGTTGTGGTCTAGAGGTTAGAGCGTCGGTACTTCTCGTCGCGGCGTGTAAGTCCCGGGTTCAAATCACGCCAGAAACTCTCTTTTTTTTTTGTATTTGACTGCACTCCCACTAAGAATGTAGACAAGGCCCTATGAGCTCTATAAAATCATTGGGCGGGTAGTTTGACTCACCAGTTCGTTGTTCATGACCTCGGAAGAGCGCATACATGTCTCTGGCTTTCTTTACCAATTTCCGCCACGCCTCCTGCATCTGCCGTACACTCCGCGGAAAGTTGACAATATCTTCGCATGCCCGTCTCTTCGTTCGCCAGGTAACTGTGCTGCTGAATTTCTCTAGAATTTGTTGTTTCCGTTTTCCAACTGCTCTAATTAATACCATTTGTCGATCCAAAGTAATTTTAGGTGTTTGCGTTAGAGAGATGGTTTGCGATGTCGACCCCTGATTCATTTTTAAATTCGGTTGCGATCGTCTGCGATTCTAGCTAAAATTCAGCAAGTAATGTGTTAAATATCACAAAACAATTGCCACAGCAAAATGTAAAGAGTAAAATATACCTTTTATCACATTCCATGCAAGTAAAAGTATGATCTCTTTTATTTCGGTTTTACTACTTTCTCAGACGTTTGACTTGCTGCCTTGCCTGTAGGATTTCGCTCAATCAATGCATCCAGAGCTGCTAGTCTTTTGTTTTCTTTTTGCTTATTTTGTGGAAGTTTTTTTTTTTTTTTAATTGCCACAGCTGCAGTTTTTATTAGTACTAAATAGGCGTTTACTGTTATTGAAAGGAGTTGTAGCAAGATCGTTGTATATTTAAAAACACAGAAAATTGTAGTTGCTGGGGAAAGGATGCTTGTTTCGGCTCCGTTGGTGTAAAAGCCATACCGATGTTGTTACCTTGGTTTCCTTTTAATGAACATTATGAAACGAATGGATTAGCACGTTAACTTGCCTTGATCTTTTTTTTTTTCTTCCCGGTGTTTCAATTGAACAGGCGGGACTAACAGTAAAAACAGTGTAAGGCGCAGTAGTGCAAGTGGATGATTCGTAAAAAGGATCACAATTAAAAAGTGAGACACGCGCAAAATTACGCAAAAAAAGTTCCTAGCGCGATTTGAACCCGGAACTTTCACGCCGCGACTAGAAGTTCCGACGCTCTAACCTCTCGACCACAACAGAAGTTTTTTTGTTTTTTTTTCTTTATTGCATGGAAGTTATGGCACAAGAGAGAGCACATCAGCCAAATAACATTCAAACAGGCAAACTAGCATGGTAATGTACATACAAAGATGAAATGTTATTTACAGAGAACATTCAATCTGCAGTCAACCGTTGGCGTCTTTCACGCTGATGTCTTGATTAGATTATTATACAAAAGCTAAACAGATGATAATCAAATCTCTCAAATCTAACGATTCTCAAATTGCATCTAAAGTTTTTAGTATCACAGTGCTATATACATAAATAACGGATGAGTTCACACTGAGCAAACAAGCAAAATGTTCAAAAATCTGGTAGACCTATGCAGGCGTCTAACAGTAAATACCACTCAGGCTGGGATGGCTGCGCCGCATAAGCACTGCGCAGCTGAGCCATATTCTCCACAAAAATAGATTTTGTCGTGCGTGGCGGTTCCGCGTTTCTATCAATCATTCTACATCTCCATAAACTGTGGAGGCCTAAAATTACAAACATGTCATAAGGATCACTTTCCTCTTTTGAGAATGGAAGGAAACGAATGTTTTGATCAGTGATGTTGAGGTCTTTCTTTAGTGTTCGTTGAAGCACATCCCAGAAAAAAAAAGCGTCATTACAGTAAATGAAGCAGTGCTCTATGGTTTCTGGCTTATTGCATAGCCTACAGTTAACCGACCATGGCACAAAAATCCCTTTACTATGAAGCCAAGTTTTAACGGGCAAGGTCGAAGTGTGCAGTTTGAAAAAAAATGACTTGGTTGATGGTGGAACGCACATCTTCTTTACTCTGCAAAGAACATCGTAGTGGGGGTCAACGGGAAAGTAACTTCGATAAAGCGGGATGGGGAAGATGCTTTCAATTATCGCTGCTGATAGTTCCTTGCGTGTTACACTAAATAAATATTCTAATGAGAAACGTGTCTTCAGAAATGCAAACGTATCCACAACCTCTTTTAGGAAGCCCCAAGGTCTTCCTTGAAAGGAATCATCACTGGATACAATTAAATAATTTAAACTTGTGGCCAGTCGTAACTGAAGAACGGTGTTGAGGAAGGGATGGTCAGCATTCTTAAAGAAAAAAAACCGGAATACTAATTGCCGAACAAATAGATGACACAGATTCAGTCCACCGCCTCAAGGGGAAGGAAGAGGTTGTCCCTTGTGAGAGGCTCCCACGACGAACGCCAAATAAATGTCGCAAAAATTCGATGAAATTTTTGAATGTTTTTACGCGCACAATGCATCACCTGAAGTGCATACATTAGTTTAGACACTAGGAACACGTTACAGACATTTGTCCTGGTGAACATGGACATGTCACGTCCTTTCCATGCTTCAGCTTTCCTCCTCAACGAGGTTTCCATTGACGTCCAGTAGGGTGAACTACTCCTGATGTGTGAGAGTGGAACTCCCAGGTATTTCAGCGGACCACGATTCCATGCAATACCGGCAAAAAGGCGGGGCGTGGTAGCCCATGAACCATACCAAAATCCATTACATTTTTCCGTGTTCACTAACGCTCCAGTAACACTGCAGAAATGTTTCGTAACGTGGATGGCCTGTTCCACACTTTTCTTATCGGCACAAAAGACGGCAACGTCATCAGCATAGGAAAGTACCTTCACCTCAGCATTATTAAGTTCAAAGCCTCGAATACTCTGGCTTGCAAATATGCTCCGGCATAAAGGTTCCAAATATATGGCGAAGAGAAGAGGTGATAATGGACAGCCTTGGCGAACAGACGCTTTTATGTGTATTTTATCGGAAAGCATGGTGTTGACAATTAATCTTGTAGTGCTATTCTTATAACATAAGTTAATACCTTCGGACACTGTTTCGCCTACGTTGATGTGGCGTAAGAGTGCAAACAAAAATGCGTGGCTCACACGATCAAAGGCTTTTGACAAATCAATTTGTGTCAAAGCAACTTGAGTGTTACTGTCAGAAGCAAACTCAAGAACCGAGCGTGCAACGTGGATATTGGTTTGAATACTTCTTCCTCTTATACCACAAGTTTGGTGCTCACCCACAAGGTCTTCGATTACTAACTGGAGTCTGTCATTCAATATTTTGGCAAAGATCTTGTAATCTACATTGCATAGTGATATTGGCCTATAATTTTCAACTTTTTTTCTCAATTCCACGTCTTCCGTCTTGGGTATTAGGACAGTATGACATTCATAAAAGGAGGGAGGAAGCGTCTTGCATTGGTAGGAGTAATGAAAAACGTCAAGTAACACTTGACATAGTTTGTCTCGATATTTCTTATAAAATTCTCCACTAAACCCATCTGGTCCTGGTGCTTTGCCATTTTGAAGGCAGTCGATTGCGGCCTTGACTTCATTTAAAGTTATGGGGCCTTCTATGCTCTTTTTATTTTCTTCACTAAGTGCAGGCATCAGTGATATCAAGTTATCTACGTCCTCTGCATTGCCTGTGCGAATTTCCTTGCCAAAAATATTTAAGTAGTAGTTTTGAAATGCTTTAACAAGCAAGGTTGGCTCCTTGATAGTTACACCTTCTTGTTTTATTTATAATATTTCTTTCGATAGGGCATATCGTCTCTCATCATCCAGGGATCGTTTGGTGGGCTGCTCGCCAAGCAAAAACTTCCTCGTGCGAGAACGTATCACAGCTCCACGATATCTTTCTGCCTCGAATTTTTGAAGCTGTGCTCTAGTGACATTGATGTCGTCGTTGTGAAAACCGGGACTGACGCTTTCCATCTCATGGAGTAACGAGAGAGTTTGATGGAGTTCGCGCTGTTCCTGCTTGTTTTCATAAGATATTGTTGTAGAGCGTTCAATTGCCCAGTTTTTTACCTCTTGCTTAAAACTGTCCCATATTGCAAAGATATGCATACTTCGATTTTTAAGGCTTTCTGACTGAATTACTGAAATACCCTTTGAAAACTTCTCATCCTTTAGAAGCTGCACGTTAAGTTTCCACAGCTCCCATTTGGGCTGAAAAACACGGAGTGTTTTGGTTCCAAAGCTAACAGAAACTAAACAATGGTCAGAAAAGAACACCGGTTTAACGTTATAGTTCATCATTAAATTAAATGCTTCGCCTGACACATATATTCTATCAAGACGTGCGTGTGAAACACCTTGAAAGTGGGTGAAGCGTATTGATTGGTCTTTCCGACATGCCACATCTACAAGGTTGCGCTCCTGGAGTATGTCAATCAGTAATGCAGAGCTTTTGTCATACCGTGCCTGCTGTAGTGCACGGTCTTCTGCGCTACAGACACAATTAAAATCGCCCATTAGTACTACTGTTTTGTCGGTGTTCAAAAAGTGTTCTAGAAACTGGAAGTAAGAAGTCCTTCCATTTACCGTATTAGGAGCATATATACAAATAAAACGCCAGTTATTTTGTCTTAAAGAAAGGTCACATGAAATGAGACGCCCTTCCTGGTCACTGGTCAAGGAAACAGACGAATAGCCAAGCTTTTTACAAAGAAACAGAAAACAACCGGCAGATAGGCCTACTGCATGACTCACACATATTTCGAAGTCATTCCGAAAAGGCTCTAAGGCCTCTGCCACGTCTTCATCAGATGACAATTTTGTTTCTTGTACTGCGGCTATGTCTACATGTTCGTGATTCAAGAGCCTTAGAAGCTGGTACTGTTTCCTTTTAGACCTTAAGCCCCTTACATTTAACGTTAAAAAAATGTAAAGGCAGGGCGGATTCTGTGAGGGGCATTAGGGTGAGCTAAAGCCCTTCATGACCATCTTCAAGCGTCTTATGGCTACCTTGTTTTCGATATGGCTGATGTCTGGCTCCTACCTGCTTCCTATCTTTCCTTGACTTTGCGATAGGCCCTTCTTCAGCTACCACAGTGTCAGACTGATAGCCGAGTCCCTCTGAAAGATCTTTCTGCTTCAACGCGTCTGCATCCAACCCGCTGGTCGTTGGTGCTGCCTCTAAGGTGGTAGTGGTGTCGTCTTCACTTGCTATTGCATCCTCCTCGACGACCGTGGTGGTTGACGAGTTATCGTCATCATCGTCAGGTGGAGGGGAAGATTCAGGGAGGAGTTCTGGATCGTTTTTCGTAGTGCTGGGGTCAGTCACTGCTGCTGGCAGGTCACCTTCTGCTTGGCTCAGAAAGGCTGCTGAGGGTGATGGTATGTGTCCGGAAGCATCAACAACCTCCGATACATCCATCACGAGCTCAGACTGTTCCTCTTCATCCTGTAATATCGTTCCGCGAAGCTTGCTTGCATAGGTTGTGACGCAGTCGTCTGCGGTGTGTCCGTATCGTCTACATTCTGAGAAGCGCGGTGTTCTGCACTGTCGGCGGACGTGTCCCACCCTGTTGCACCTGAGGCACAAGGGGGGTCTTCCTGGAGTGAGGATGAGAGACTGACACCCATATACTTTAAGTAGGAATGGAATTCTCTCCGTGGTGATTCCTTCATGCAGGGTAATGTTAACTTCCCTGTTGAGGGTGTCCATGTGCTCCATGCCGGGGCACCGCCACTTCTCTCGGCTGATGTTACGGACTGTGCCGTAAGGCGCTAGAGCTTCGATGATGCGCCTATATATATCTTCGAGGTAGTCCGGAAGCCAAATAAGCTTGATCTTGAGATGCCGGGTGTCTGGGTCAAGGACAAGGCATTTCTTGCCTTTCACGATCAACTCACCACGACTGCAAAGCTTCTCTTTGGCAAGGGAGTTGACGCAGGTCACCATCCACACATGACTCATCTGAAATTGTCCGGTGGCTTTGACATCTTTCAGGTCGATAACATCTTTGATGGCATCTCGGAAGTCCGGGGCCGTGTAGGGCCTAGCAGTCAGATCGGCGTGGAGAAATACGGAGTTGAGGACGATGTTGCCGGTTGGCAGACGTGGAAGTATGACCTTATATTCGTTGGAGACGACATCCGAAGATTTGGAAATAACTCGGCCAGTGGCCGATGTGGTGTTTCCACCAGAGAGCATTTTTCCACGGCCGTTCGCAACGGCGTCTTCTTCTTCCTCCCGACCACAACAGAAGACGCGAGCCGCCGGCGCTGGCAGAGGTATATAAATGTACTGCAACTGCTTTTATCTTGCGTGGTTTTTTCTTTATTTTGGCCTATGTTTACCCTCCCTGGCCGGAACTTTACCCGCCGCTCCTACAGTATAAAGGGGCGGTCAATTGGACTCCAGTTGAAAGTTCCTGCAGTCAGTTTCTGCGAGCGAAATTAAGCTTTTGTGCTTGAAGCGATACGGATTTCTCCGCCATTAGGCAGGGACGCTAGGTACTTCATTGTCCCCAAGGAGCTGGTCACGTGACAGCAAAATCCCTCTTGGCCGCAGCCGCAGCCGCGGCCGCAAGATGAGCAAGCCGGCCCAGGCTACCGGTTGTACTGCACTGGCTATTAGCGGCGAGATAGATGTTTTGGTGGCGCCCTCCTGTGGTTCCCCCTTGTGACGTCATTACCTTGCAAACAACAAGTTCGATGGTGTTTGTTATTAGCATGGTGGAAGTTTGTTATTAGCATGGTGGAAGCTTGAAATCATTGCGCTCTCAAAGGAACACTGCCAACACCGTCAAAATTAAAGTTCTTTCATTCCTCTTATTTCCGTCGATGATAAATCCCCTTTCCGTGTTTACGGGGAGAAAGACGAAGCTACCCAAGCTACCAGACGTGTTTTCTAAGCTCCGCTAAGTCTTCGGTAAACCTGAAGGTTTAATCACTTTGACGGACGGGACCGAGCCACTTGCTTCGGGCCTTCGCTCCAGGGCCAGGAACGAAGACCACGGTGAGGACCTGTAAGTCGGACAAGATGAAAGACATCTTTCTAAAGGTTTGTTCACACGATGCATCTTTTAGGCGCGCAACAGTTTCGCGACACTCATGTTTCGCGAAATGTGCTCGTTCACACGTACCGCTTCACGTGCAACAACGATGACGTTTTGACTCGCGAAAATGGTTTCGGTGTTGACCATAATGTGGCGCTCCGAATCAGATCGCTATTTATCTGGGGACCTGCTTTGCGCATTTTATGCAGTCAATTCAATTCAATACTTGGAGCGATCTCGCATGTGCGCAAAGCCGATTGAGGCGGCAACCTGTACGTGCAGGACATGTGCCGGCGCCGATCCCGTACGCAGCCAATTCATTGCCAAAGCTCCTATCAATGCACATGGTATTCATAGAAACGCTACGTGCCCAATCTGGTTACTTCTCGGCGCCCATGTTTGCCCCGATTTTACTGTGCACTGTTTTAGAGAGCGCAAATGGTTTCACGTTCGAATGTAAACAAAGCAAACTTGGTTTCAGTGGGCGCACTTAACTGCAGTTACGCTAAGCCACAGTTAGCGCACAATACTTGCGGACAACATTCTGCGGCTATGCAGTCAAAGCTATGGGCGAACGTGCGCTTGAGCATTTTGAGCACCCATCAAAGCAGTGCACGCGCGCTCTTCACTTCTTCTGAAATAGCTGTCTGAGAGTATAGTGCGGTAACTGTGGTGCCACGTAACAGCAGTTAAAGCGTTAACCACGGTTAAGGGTGCCCGTTTAACAGGGGTATTATCCAGTGGTATCGTCGCGACAACAACGCTATGAGCACTATTCTAATCTCGCCAACTCCCGCTAATTGTCTTCGTCCATCGCTGGATTGTTTTTCCGATATGCTACTCACTTTTCCTTCAGTGGTGCCTGACGTGCTTGCGGAAGCGCCGGCAGTCATCCCCAAGAATCCGGGACACGCCGCTGCTTACAACTTGCGCCATCTCTCGGCAGTCACGTCAGCGGCCCAGCTTAACTCAATGGGCAAAAAAAATATATTTTTCTAATTCAGTAAAGAACCCGCCGATTTTTTTGCACTCGGAGGATTATAATATTGACCTAATGGCCCGCCTATTTTAAGAAATTCAATGCCACACGACCATTATATTTTCTTCCTGAATTAATGATCCGGTTCCCACAGACCCCCATTGAAAAAGAGACCATGACATTCACTTTACAGGAAGAAAATCTTGGCGCCACAGACACTTGAAGTCGAATACGATTATTTGATTAATCTTAGCTTTAATTGATTCCAGGAGAGCATTTTGAAATTCACGTTTAATCTTGAGTTATCGAGGTCTAAAGTTCCGTGATAATCGAGAGCTTGCAATAGCGTGAAAACATGGATGGGCCAGCACGGATTTCCCGCTCAAACCTTTTTGCGAATATTTACTATTTCAAGAGATTAAATATGTATTAATGCGAAAGCATTAACTGTCCCGTGGAGTGAAGCCGGCGAAATACGCCACCTAAATTCCCATTGGCTGAGTGTAACGAGACCTAAATTCCCAATGGGTGCGACGCGTCATGTGGCTCCATAGCAACGGGGTCATCGTTGCCGAGGAGCCAGCCAAACTGCAGGCGGCGCAGGGGTAAGGGGGAGGGGCTGGGGCGGTTATGCCCTGGGCTCACGTCACGCTTTGAGGTCTAACGTCGTCAACTGGTACGCGCAGATGTATTACGTGAAGGTGGGAAGCGGGTATGCGATGGCCTGACGTTAGGTCTATCATTACGCTTTAAGGTCTAACGTCGTCAACCCGTACTTTGAGATCGTCCTAGACGTCGTCTTTGGAGTCGTCCTTGAGGTCGTCCTAGACGTCGTCCTCTAGGCGTCGTTCTCGATGTCTTCCTAGACGTCGTCACCTATGCGTCATTCTCGACGTCATCCTTGACGTCGTCATCTAGGCGTCGTTCTCGACGTCATCCTAGACGTCGTCGTTGAGGTCGTCCTCCGCATCGCCCTAGATGACGTCCTTGACGTCGCTCTAGACGTCGTCCTAGATGTCACCCTCGACGTCGTGCAAGGGGTCGACTTATATGCCTTACTTGGCGCCGATCTCTGGGACGTCGTCCTCGACGTCGTCCCATACGTCGTCCTCAACTTTAATACGGGTAGAAGCATTACTAGAAAACATTTCTCCCGTGGGACTATAATGCTTTCGCATTTCAATGCATAGCTCGGTATGTATAGTATCACAATCCATGAGACAATTTTGATGATTATTAGAATTGTTTGTTTTTTGTGATTTTTTTACTCTCGTCCCTTGTACAATAAGTCGGCTCTCTTCGCTGTGGAGACTAAGTCCGAACGAGTTTTTGGGGCAGTTGCCCCTCGCTCAGGAAGCCACACAAATCATCTGACAAGATTAATTTTTCTCCTATCACGTACCTCTGTATACCTATTTATATATTCCGGGAGAGCATTTTGATATTGCCTATAATTATTTTTCTGTAAATTTTTTAATCCGGTCTCTCGGAACAAACGTCGGCACTCTTCGCTGTGGAGACTAAGTCCGAACGAGTTTTTGGGGCAGTTGCCCCTCGCTCAGGAAGCCACACAAATCATCTGACAAGATTAATTTTTCTCCTATCACGTACCTCTGTATACCTATTTATATATTCCGGGAGAGCATTTTGATATTGCCTATAAGTATTTTTCTGTAAATTTTTTAATCTGGTCTCTCGGAACAAACGTCGGCACTCTTCGCTGTGGAGACTAAGTTCGAACGAGTTTTTGGGGCAGTTGCCCCTCGCTCAGGAAGCCACACAAATCATCTTACAAGATTAATTTTTCTCCTATCACGTACCTCTGTATACCTATTTATATATTCCGGGAGAATATTTTGATATTGCCTATAATTATTTTTCTGTAAATTTTTTAATCTGGTCCCTCGCACCACAAGCCGCGTGTATTCGCTCCGAGGACTGAGTCCTAACGACATTTTTGGCAAGTTCCTTTTTGCTCAGGAAGGCAGAAAACTCGCCTTGGAAGCTTCAGCTGCCACTATAGCGTAGCTGACTATATATATTACGCTAGTCTGGGAGAGTACTTTTATATTTTGTTTAAAACTGTTTTAGTGAGTTTATGAATGATTCGTAAATCATAAATCTGATTATTTGCTGTAGATACTTAACTTGTATATCCTAAAGTTGATCTATGTCACAGTACGCAATTTTTCTGTATGTATCTCTGATTCCACAAGACCATATGAGGCAAAAGCAAACAGATTGTCATTAGACTTTTCTGGCTGTGGGCATGTGTTCTGGCTGTGGACATGTGAAAAAATATGTAAAAGTGTTCATTATAAACTTTGTAAATATTATTTTTGATGGTTGATGTCAAACTCGTTGCTGCGAATAATACTAGTGATGGACGTGAAATAGTCTGGAATGGACATTTTGAAACAGTCCTACACTCTAAAAAAAGGGGGTGTAGGCGTTACACCCCTTGTCACATATACGACAGCCCAAAACTTCAGTTGGATGTACGGCGCACTGACGTTGTACCGACGCTACAAATTTCACGAGCCGCTTGATAACCGAGTTGTACAGCTCGTTAAAATAATTAATGTAAGTGTGACTGACTGCAAAAAAAGTTACGGGGTTTTCTAGGCTCAACTGCGAAACATGTGTGTTTTTTTCCTGTAGACTTTGATACGTACCTTAGCTGTTGAATACGTTATATCGCACCGCCATCAACCCTGTTGCAAAAGTTGGGGCAGTCAGTTCGACGTCAGCGCGCTGTACGTCCAACTGAAGTTTTGGGGTGTCGTATATGTGACAAGGGGTGTAACGCCTACACCCTCCTTTTTTTAGAGTGTAGACTTTTATCTTTGTCCACCTACATTCCGCCCTTTCACAATTTGTGCGTCTTAAAAAAAAAGAAAAGAAAAAAAGGCTGGGTTCACGACTGAAACAGCAGCCAACAACTGCCAGGGCTCCATGGGGAATCAGGCAGGAAGAGTATGCGCGGGTTTTTGAGATGAGCCGACTCGGCGAGGCGTAACCGGTTCTCCGCTCGCAGTGCTTGCTTTTTCGTTTTGGGGAGCGGTGGGGACTGGTTTTCCCAAGGCTGCGATGTTCAAGTTCGACAAAATGTCGGGGAATCCAGCGGCATTGTCCCAAGATCGAACACTTCGGCGCTGTCGCTGGGCGCCGCCATGGTGCCGTGGATTTCGCTTACTATTGGTGAGCTGCTAGCGATGATAGCGCGTTGTTATGGGCTCTTGACTGCGGTTGACTGCGTGTCAGCGCAACTGTTTGTACAAGCATGGCGCAAGCGCTCTTCGCAACGCAACGCGTCCGCTTGCCGCTACGGAACGCACCGCGCTCAAACACAGACGTGCGTATGGACCTTTAAGGGGTATTGACACGAGGGAGAAATCCCGGGGATTTCTCCCCGGCACGCGCGCCTCGCGAGATGAAAACGCGAGGCTTTTGTGCATCCCAGAGCCTGACGTTTTCGTCGTGGGATGCGCGTGCCGGGGAGAAATCCCCGGGATTTCTCTCTCGTGTGAATACCCCTTAGGCGTGCTTCAGACATTGTGTTTGCTTGCGCTAATCCCCACTGCGTCCGCTTGAGACGGCGCGAGCTACCGTTCTACGGGGATTAACGTAATATCTTTACAAAAGACGCAGGCGGACGGAACGCAGTCAAACGCTAATAGGGAGTTTTCGTAGACCGCGTTTCCCACTCCGCTAAGCCCTCCGCAACGGAGAAGCCGCTAATGCGCCTGCAAGCCGATGGCCTTGACTGTAGAGTTCCGGGTAGCGTAGCGTGTTGCGGAGAGCTTTGCGGGACGGCGAAAGCGATCTACGAAAACTCTCTAATGTCTGAACCGGCCTTTAAAGGGCCCATGAAACGAATTTCGGGCTGGAATGAATCAATTTATATTCGGATTTTACTAATAGCACATCGTTCAGTGGGCTAAAAGAAAAAAAGGTAGAAAGTCAAAAGCGTGACTTTCAGTACGAAAATTTGAAAAACACAGCGGACTATTTCGTAAATCCTTCCCTTCGTAAGCTCTCTGCCTTTTCACTGTGATACATCCGCGGACCCCCCAGCGCGTCACTGGGCCCAAACGAACGTCACACGACACCGGACCTCACTTATTCCCTTCATCCCTAAGCTGACATTGTGGTGGAAGCTACGCGCTTGCCGGACCAATCAGCCACCCCCCTTTCATCACCTGTCTCTGCGCGTGGGTATGCGCGAGAGAGCGTGATCACGTGGCAAAGGTGTGGCTGGCCTAAGGAGCATGTAACTTTCATAGCACTGTCAGCTTCGGGGTGAACGGGGTGGGGATAGCAACTTTTGTCTGAATTTTGAGCGACGGGCTAATCTTTTAGGGGGAGATGGATGTGTCCGGATTACACAAACGAGAGTCCGAGCAAGAAGGGGCTCCCCCTTTCCGTCTTCTTGAACTGTTCGGTAGAATGCGCGATTTATGAGTTGAGGAGGAAAGCTAAATATGAAAATATTGGAAAAACGTTTCATGACTCCTTTAAAGGGCAACTCCGCTCAATTCCAAAGATTTCGGGATAATGAGTGATTTCGAATTAAAAAGCCCTAATAAAAAACACTACGTCGTTTGCTTCGCGAAAAATGGGACATATATTTTTAAATCTAATTTTAAACACGAGCGGAAATCGAAACCGAAACTTCGACTCCGTCCGGCACCATTGGCCTCGGGCCGCCAAGTACATGGCCATCACGTGGTACGAGATGTCACGTGATCCTCGGCCCAACGACGGGCGGGATGGGGGCGGGCGTGTGGTAGGCGCGAGTGTCGTCTGCACCGCACTCTTCGCCATGTTTTGGTCTGCGCAACTGCGGCATAAGTCTGCGTACGTGGTGTCCGTAGTGTGGACGAAACTCGAACAGACAATAACCACAAACGGTGAGACGACGACGGTGGTTGTGACGCGGAAAGGGGTGTCCAAACAGGACACTACAAAACGCACGACTCCGACAAATCGTGAAAATTGAAGCGTGAGGCGTCCGCTTCAATTTTCACGATTTGTCGGAGTCGTGCGTTTTGTAGTGTAGTGTTTGGACACCCCTGAAGACGGCGGTAACGGCGGGACCACGGCGGGCGGCCGGACGGCTCCCAAGAACGCCAATCACGTGGACACCGCTGAGCGCCGAGAGGCAACGTTGCTGACGTCATGCGCTGCGCTCGCCCAGAGAAGTAAAAACAAGCAAAAGGCGGCCATGAGGATGATTTTTAGCTCAATGTTGGCTCCGCTCATGCCGTAGCCTTGACTGCGCTGTTGGTTGCGCCTGAATTCGCCCGCTCGAGTCAGCCGATTTCGGCAACTTGGCGAGTTCCAAAGTTTGCAGGACCGTTTAAGAAACATTTAGACAGAACTGCGTCGTAATATTTGACGTGTGGTCTTCCTAGGTGATACTGAAGAGGACTGCATTGTTTTTTCAAAACCAAACATGAAGCGGAGTTGTTCTTTAAGCGCAAAACACATATGTACGATGACCCGTCCGATCCGACGTCCGATCGCTGCTCCGACTCGCCGCAAACGATTATCCGAAACACATGCTTCCGACCGAGCTTGCGACGCGTCGTTCCGACGGTTCCGATCTGCTCCGCCCAGCTCCGTGACCAATGCGTGTTGCCCGACTTCCTACGATCGCCCTTCTGCAGTGGAAGGGACAGGCACGCACACGTTCCCTCTCCCATTTTGAGCGCTGAATAAAGCTGTGCGCGGGCTCTCCTCCTCTCCCCGGAAATGCCAAGAAGAGGAAGAGGGACTGGCTACCGGATCCTTGCTCCTGAATAGCCCGTTCCCCAAAACGTGACGGCCTCATGACGTTCCCGCTACCTGCGTCGTCATTTGCCGCGGCCATCCGACCACCGCAACCCCCCCCTGGACAGTCGGTCGCATGACGCAACGCCGTTCCGACGTTGCGTGCGACAAGACCAAACAAGGTGCGTCCGACCGTCGTATTGCCTGATCGGACGCAGGGTCGGACGGTTTCGTCGCACATGTGTTTCGCGCTTTAGCCATATCTCGCGTGTCTTGTGGTATCAGTTGTTATACACCAGCACAATGCGTCTGTCGGTTTCCTCCAAAGCACTTGAGTGTACTTCTTCCCCTGGACTCCTACACACTCACTTATGATATGCGCGCGATCGTGCCCAATGCCAGGTGCCTCGTGACGAGATTTCAAGCTCGCAACAACACATGCAGTTTTAGCTAAGTGCAATAAACAAAAATAACTGAGTGGTTTTAACGTCCCATGCTCATTCGGATGGGACGCCGGATAAAAACCGAGCGTCTGTGTTTCCTCCAGCTCGCGCTTGTCACGGAGAGTGACAAGCGCGAGCTGGAGGCGGGGCTTCTCCTGCTGGCCTTCTCGGTGTGATTCAACCCTTAGTACCACCTGGGTGCCTTCTGTACCACCTAATGCCAATTATTCACCGCGCGCTCGGCATGGGTTGATATTACGAGAGCAAAAGAGTGCTTCATACCCCAGTGGACTTCCGGTGATGGATGTATTTATTTGTTCATCTGCAACGCAAAGCGTGCTTCGCGTTACGGATTCTACCTTTATATGAACGTACTTGCGTTTCGAGCTCTACAGGAAACAAAAGGACGCAAAAAAAATAGTTAAACGAAGATGAAAACCGGAAGCGCGCAGGGGATTGCCAATAGTGGGCGGTTGTGAGCTTGTTTACAAACAGAAAAATATATAGCTGACACGATTATGCCACCGTTTCACGGCCAAAGCTATAATTCGCCTCATCCTAGCATGGGAAAAAATTGGGGTGTATCTATGTTTATACAGCTTAGAACTCGGTCTCCTTCAACGGGCGACGCGTCTCCCAGCTGTAGATGAGAAATTTAGCCAGTGCAGTACAACCGCTAGCCTTGACTCTTTAACTCAAGGCTAGCGGCAACGACCGCACGCCGGTTCGATGCTCATCCAGATCTAAACGGGCAGGAGTGGGGATTTAACCCATGATCCTGGGTTCTGCAGCGCGAGCTTTCGCTCCATGTACTCCGAGCTGGTGGAACAGAACACTGTACTGGTGTGCTCTAGCACACTCAGCCACCTTTCCCCGTTTTTCTTTTTCTTTTTTTTATTACATGGGAGAAGAATTCGGCCACCGATCCCTCCAACCTTAGCATGGACTAACTCCAAAGGCTGTGCACGTGTGCGCGATAACCATTGGCCGCCCCGACTGGCCCTCGCTGCGCGAGCGCTCGCGCAGCCACCGAGGAGTGACCCAAAGCAATTAGCTCGCGCCTATGCATGACTAAACATAGTCAATGCTAAGGTAAGACGAACTTCAGCTCGATCCAGAAGACCCTGTCTAACACACTCCAAAGATAACAACGAGAAAGCCCAGCCTCAAACAGACGCCGTAGCATCGTTTTACTACAGTGTATACTAGAATGCGGTGTAGTGTTTGGACCGGCGCGGCTCGGCAATGGGAGCATGTGAGGCTGCGCGCGTAGACAGCAATCGCGGCGGTGCAGTCGATAGGGCAGCAGAAAGTCACTGCAGTCCGCACGTCCCGCCGCACGTGCAGGTGCACGCGGTGCACGCGCACAACCGCCACCATACTGACATTACTGCCGATGCGCCGGTGTCAACGCCTATCGCGATCTACACCACACGCCTCAAGCCCGGTTCACACAGTTGCGTTTGACTGCGTTTGACTGCGTTGCGGCAGCGAGAAACCAGGACATCCCTGCTGCATATATCGCGTGCCGAGAAGATTCCTTGAATTGGATTCCACGCTTCATACGAAGCACAGATGTGCCGGTGACTCGCTTTCGGTTCTCGCCGCAACGCAGTCAAACGCACTCAAACGCAAGTGTCTGAACCGGCCTTCACACGAGCCGCTCTGGTCTCAGGACTACCTCGAATCCTAGTACACTGAAGTTTTTACCTTATGTGCGAGCGAGGCCGAAGCTACACGCGCAATCATGCTTCGTGAAACAATTCCTGCACGAGCGGGCGTGCGAGGTAGGAACACCCAGCGCGTTCGGCTCGCGCTTCTAGCTTCAACTTCGCTCGTACATAAGACGAAATTCTTTATGGTGTATATTATTCGCTTTAAAATGCGCACTGGCCGCAGGAGCGAATTCACATTTCAAGCGCGCGAAGCAAGTGAACATTTAGCGCTTCTGCGCTATGCGCACTCAGCTCTGGCCTTGGAAGGTTCCGAGGTCCCGAGCCGTCTTTAACATAGTAGGCCCTTGCGGCATTACATGATGCCTCCTCTTCGGATCTGAAGATTGGCGGAGCCGCGGAGGAGGCGAAAAGAAAAGGCAAATAGGAAATTGGAAAAGTGTTCCGCTTAAAAAGGAAAGGGGGGGTGCAACGATTTCAGGACTTCGGTCAAACATTTGTGGAAGTTACCCTCTGACACTTCTAAAGTAGAGAACAGAAAACCGATTTCTCCTGCGTTTCCTAGTTATTGCGTAAAAAAAAGAGATAAACATTGGCATTTCTGGCACCCCTCCACTCACTCCTAGTCTTCAGGGTCACACTTGGTCCCCCTCCTAGTGACATAATTCGGGGTGCCGTGTAGCTTCCCGTATGCTCTCTCGGAGAACGCTTACTCTCCCTTTCTCTGCTGACATTAGCGGGCGTTATGCTGCAGCTTAGAGCCGAGCGAGGTCACGTAAGCTTTTCGCTGTAGTCCCTTCGGCTGCCACTCGCGGCTGCAGGTGAGGGAAAAATCTCGACTTTGGCTTCGCGATTGTGCAGCGGAATCGCGACAATTTTTTAATGAAGGAGATGTTTTCTGTGTCCTCCGGGACACGATGAACAACGCAAAAATGACGAGATGCAAACCCTTTTAATCTTAAAATCGTTGCACTCCCCCCCCCCCCCCCCCCCCCCCCCTTAACAGCCCCATCAAGTTTTAAAAGTAGCGCAAAGTGCGTCGACGAAGGAGACACGTGCAACGTGCAGCCCTTTGAAGATCATGGCGGCACAACGCACCACTGAGCTAGATCTAAAGGCCGGTTCAGACACTTGCGTTTGAGTGCGTTTGACTGCGTTGCGGCGAGAACCGAAAGCGAGTCACCGGCACATCTGTGCTTCGTATGAAGCGTGGAATCCAATTCAAGGAATCTTCTTGGCACGCGATATAAGCAGCAGGGATGTCCTGGTGTCTCGCTGCCGCAACGCAGTCAAACGCAGTCAAACGCAACTGTGTGAACCGGGCTTTAGACGCCGTTTTCTTCCCAGCAGTGGCGCGCGGCACGTGCCTCGAGCATTTGTACAACAATGAATGGCGCCACTTTTCCCAGGATAGAAGGGCTTTAATAGACCCTTTTCAAAAGTCAGAGTCCTCTTGTGGCAGTCCAGAAAGCTCCAATATTGCCGCTCTAATGGCGGTGATAGGAGATCATGCGCGGCTAAATCAAGCACCCTCGATTTCGTGCATCGAAGGTGACGTGAAACGGCCAACATCTTTTCCTTTTTCTGCTCTATGCTTTCGAAGACGTTCGATTTGTCTGGTGTGGAGAAACAGTGTAGTTCCGCCATTAGAGCGTCGGGTCTGGCTCTGCCCAAGGTGGGTAGACTGACTTTCGGAAAGGGTCTATTCCGCTCGGGCTTGGACGCCACGTGTCGTCGCGCAGTGGAACTAAAACGAATGTCCCGGATTCCTGGCCATGATCCATCGTTCGTGGTTTCGGTTTTTTCGGATTTGGCTCGGCTACAACACCGGCAGTGAAGCGGTCTTCTCAAACAGCTCGCTCCTCCCTCAAAGGCCACGTGAGAGCGTTTCTGAGCGGCCATTGGCGGCGCCCTCAGAGTGATTGACAGGACTCGGCAAAGTTTCAGCGAAAGCTCGCTCCAAAAGCGAGGTGTGCGCGCAACTTTTTTTGGATGCGCGCGTCCTTTTCGGACTCGTTCAGACGGCGCAACCATTTCGCGAAACTACATTTCGCGACACTAGATGCGCGAGAAAAATGCATCGTGTGAACAGGCCTTAAGCCCCGAGGAATGCCTTAGGCCTTAGTGGAACACAATCGGGAGACACCAACGAGACGACTCTCCGTTTACGTGGCGGACTTCGTGGCGCCGCCAAGTGCTGCGGGCAGCCACCCAAGGCAGCAGATCGGCAGAAATGACCCAAGCAAGTCTCTTCGGTCCGAGTGGATTCAACACAGAAAAATACAAAATAATCAGCGCGACAGGCGAAACGTTTTACAATTGGGATACGCTACTGAATGACTTTGGAGCCCAAGTTAAGGCTTCGGTGGAATCTCAGATGAAGGCGCAAATGGAAGCACAACAAGCTCAGTTTCAAGCTCGGATTGAGTTACAACTGAAAGCCCAAGAAACTCAGCTTAGAACGCAGTTCGAAAAAGAAATGAGGGAAAGACTCGACCCACACAAGACAGACAGAAAAAGGCCAAGGACGGAGGAACTCCAGCACGTAGACGAAACAGTGGCCCTAACAGAGCCACCCATGGAACCGGACAACGAACAAGACGAAGAAAAGGAAGGACAATGGATAGAGGTCCGCCGCGGGAACAAAGCGGGCGTGCGCAAGGTCAGAATCAAGAACGACAAGCCTAACACGAAGCTGGACATAGATCACCGAACTTTCAACCAGACCATGAAGAAAGCGGGAATCTCGCTAGAAAACGGAGCAAGAGCAAGGATTGACCCGAGAACCAACGACTACATTGTCACCACAAAGAACGAGGTGGAATATGAAAGGCTTTGTAACCTGAAGAAGTTTACGAATGAAAGAGGCGAAAACACGGAAATCAAAGTGATACCAGGCCTCGCAAGCAACCACTCGAGAGCGGTCATATACCTGAGAAACCCGGGGAACAATAAGGAAGCCCTCTGCGAAGAAATCATATGCAAGACGCATCAGGTCATTTCAGCGACCATAATTGGCAAGAAAAGAACAACAGTCCTATTAACGTTTGAAGGGAAGGAACCACCAAAGAAGCTAGCGGTTGGACTTATAATTCAAAAGGTCTTCCCATACACGCCAAGGCCGGTAGTCTGCTACCGTTGCCATAGAATCGGCCACAAGGCCGAAACATGCACAAGCAAGGTAGAAGTATGTAAGACGTGCGGAAAACCCCACCCAAACGGGCTAGACGCGCCATGTGGAGGGGACCCCACCTGCGTGAACTGCAAGGGGAGACACCTGGCGCTCAGCAGGGATTGCCCGATGAGAGTCCCGCGGAGGGACGGCAAACCCACCTACGTGCAAAACACTGAACAGGAAAGAAAAAGCTCAACTCCCACGGAAACGGCAAAACCAGAGAACAGTGCTGAAAAGAAGACATACGCAGCTGCAGCAAGAAAGAAACCTGTTGGGGAAATCAAAGACCCTCTCATAGCATTATTGCGGCAACTCACCAAGCTTCTCTCAGACGAATATGGAACCTGAGCTAAGAGACATAGCCCCAAAAAGAATGTATTGGATACTACAATGGAACTGCAGAGGAATTAAAGGTAAAATTAACGAACTCAAAACCAGAATAGAGACATGGGGAGACAAGAGCCCCTACATTCTTCTCCTGCAAGAAACGAGGCATGCTAACCTGAAGGTCAGGGGCTACAACACATATCTGAACAGGACGGTAATCACCAACACGAGCAAGCAGGAAAAAGAGGGGGTCGCCGTACTACTAATCAAGGAGACACACCCTCAAAGCCAAATTAACACGGATTTTGCTTGCAATGAGGACGAAGAATTGGTAGGAGCCACAACCACAATCGGTAAACAAACCTACTCTTTCTTCTCCTTTTACCAGAAGCCGGGGAAAGGAGATGAGCACTACAGATGGATTAAACGGATACAGAACATAACCCAGCATAAGAGCATTGTTGGGGGAGACTTCAATGCAGAACACAGCGTATGGGGAAACCAAGACAACAGAAAAGGGATGAACCTGCTTCACCAAATGCACGGGAACTCCTTCGAATGCCTCAACGAGCCAGGAGGAAACACAGGATTAGGGAACAAGAACCAGAAGGACACAACCCCGGACAGCTCCTGGACGAGGGGAGTACCCGAAGTCGACTGGGAGGCCCACGACGATACATGGGGTAGCGACCATGTTCCAATAATCATCACTCTTCACAGAAAGACCAGAGAGAAACGAACAGCCCGGGTCACCAATTGGGACAAGTTCAGAGAGATCTTGAAGAAGAAGATTCAAGTATAAGGCCCAACAGATATAGAGAAACACATAAAGAAAGCCGCACAAGAAGCCACCACGACAACGCAGGTGGACGCAGACGCACCTAACCCGGACCACCATTTGACAAATCTCCAAGAAGCGAGACACAAGGCACTGCTGAGGTACAGAAGGAAGAAGACAGACACCAGCAGGAGAATAATCCTTAACAGGGCCACACAAGAGGTGACGGCTTACACAAGAAAACTGAGAAAGCAGACATGGATACAGCACTGCGAAGGGTTTAACGACCGCACCGGCGTCAAGAAGCTCTGGAACACATATAGAGCCATGCTGGGAAAGAAAAAGGAAAAGAGCACGGGTCGCAACCTTGCACTGAAACTAAACATGTCGGAAGAAGAGCTAGCGCAAAAGCTCGGAGAGACCTTCTTCCCACAACCCGACGACTGGACACCTCTTCTAATAGAACACACGGAAGAAAGAAAAGAACAAGACGTCAAGTTCAGTAT
This sequence comes from Ixodes persulcatus, assembly GCA_013358835.2. Classification (NCBI taxonomy): domain Eukaryota; kingdom Metazoa; phylum Arthropoda; class Arachnida; order Ixodida; family Ixodidae; genus Ixodes; species Ixodes persulcatus. The sequence continues at coordinate 364,425 of JABSTQ010011563.1, forward strand.
AGAAGAGCTAAACTACGCCATCAGTAGGGCGAAAAAGGGCACTGCACCCGGGGAGGATGGCGTCACGCCTGCCATGTTGAAGAACCTACCGGATGAGGGAAAACATGCTCTCCTTGACCACTACAACAGGATATGGGAAGAACACACTCTACCACAGGGTTGGAAGCATTCAACGGTCATCCCAATTCCAAAACCAAACAAGCCCAAAGATAAGATGGCGAATCTTAGACCAATCTCGCTAACTTCGAACATATGTAAGACTATGGAAAGAATGGTTCTGGAAAGAATAAACTGGACACTAGAAAGCAGAAACAGCCTACACCCGATGCAGACAGGGTTCCGAAAAGGGTTGTGCACACAAGATAGCCTCGCAATGCTTCACCACGACCTGACAAGCAGAAAGGTTACCAAAGTACCAAAATTCCTAGTGGCCGTCGACATCAGGAAAGCGTTCGACTCAATCCCACACAAATCTGTTATAGCCAGCGCGAAAGAAAATGGAATCGAAGGCAACATGCTCCGCTTCATTCAAGATTTCCTCGAAGAACGCACCTACAAAGTTAAGGTAGGGGAGACAGAGGGACTGATTCAATACAATAGGATAGGAGTCCCCCAAGGAGCAATACTCTCTCCGACCCTATTCAACATAACGATGACTGCACTGGCAAAAAAACTAGAAAAGATCCCAAACTTATCATTCACAATTTACGCAGACGATGTAACAATATGGACCAAGGGAGGGCAGACTGGAAAACAAGTCAAGGCGATTAAAGAGGCACTGAGAGCAATAGACGACTTCGCAGAAGAAGTCGGGCTACAAGTTGCTCCAGAGAAGACAGCCTTGGTCATCATCGCGACACCAGAAGGAAGGAAGGCAACAGCAAGCAAACACAAGTTCACCTCCGCAGGAAAGACAGCTAGAACCAACCAGCTCGACAAAAATCCTCGGCATGAACATCAGCCAAGGCGGAAAAGCGAAGGAATGGCTAGAAGGTCTACGAAAAAGCTGGACACATATCCTTGGAATCATCAGAAGAACGGCTACAAAATCATGGGGTGCCAACGAAAATACACTAAGAACGTTAATACATGCCTTCTTAGTGTCTAAGGCAATCTACGGGTACAACTACACCACACTCACTAAGACACAACAGGAGAAAATCAAATGCCTGATGAGGAAAGCCCAAAGAGTCGTAACGGGCCTCCCGAACCACGCAAGATTAGAAGAGGTCAGGAAATGGGCGCTCCTCAACGACATCGAGGACATTGCCCGGGAAGGCGCTGTTTCGCAAATAATAAGGCTTCACGGAACAAAAGCAGGGAGGGTCATCCTAACCAAGCTTAGAAAAATCAACCTGCAGATGGAGGAGCCCGAGGAACCCCTACCACCGTGGGAAACCTCTCTGCCACAAGAAGGAAAACCGCCGCCAAACGCAGGGAGGGAAACAGCAAGCACGAGGCACCAAAATAGAATTCAAGCGCTTAAGGACCCCAACAAGGAAGTGATATACACTGACGCAACTGTTACCAGGGAGAATCGTGCAGCCTGTGCCTGGTATAACATCACCACGGAGAAAACAGGCAGAGCAACTCTGCCTGAAAAGACAACCGTCAGAGACGCAGAAATAGAAGCGATAGCCAAGACAATTAAGGACCATCAAGGCAACACCGGAAGAAAATATTACATTTTCTCGGACTCGAGGGAAGCCATCCAGGAGTACAGGAGCCCAGCCACAACACTGAAAACGGTGCAAGAAACAAGTAAATACATCGATGAAGCCAAGAAAGCCGGCACGAGCTTTACGCTTGAGTGGGTCCCAGGGCATGCGGGGATCCAGGGCCACGACAGGGCGGAGCGGGAAGCGAAGGCGGCGCTCATACACCATTATAGCACCCTTAGTCAGCTTCCCGCGGTAGACTCCATCGATTCCACGGACCCCTACGATTACCCACCAGACATCGCAAAACAAGTAAATAAAGAAAAAAGGAAAAAAGACTGGAAGCTCTAAGGCCAATACCCCCCGCCCTTCCAAATATGAGACTCAGCAGATGGCAAAGAGTATGTCTGAGAAGAATCATCTCGGAAGCTGCAAACACGCCTGAAACTCTCTACAGGAAAGGCATTATTAAATCTAGTGAATGCACATCCTGTGGGTTTACTGGACCAGCAGGACTAGAACACCTCATTTGGGACTGCCCAACATGGGAGAGGGCAAGAGCAAGGCACATCAAGCAAAACAAAATTAAGGACTTTAGGGACTGGTGCCAACCAGTCTTTAACTTTGAAGAGAGCGATCGCAATAGAGGTCTAGTCAAGAGCCTACTAGACTTCATTGCGACGACAGGAATCAGAAAGTTCCTCTGACCTAGTTACCCCTTAATTTCCCTTTCCTGGAAGGCTATCGGCTACAGCCACGTGACTTTCTTTCTAATAAAAACGATTTTCTATCTATCTATCCCCTTTCCGTCGTCATAGTCAGCGTTCGGCCAATCGTGGAAGGCCGACCACAGCGACGCTTTCGGTCGCGCACGGGGCTAATATTGCTCCTCTACAGCTGAGAGACAAGCCGCCAGTTGAGGCAGACTAACTTCAGGCTGAATAAGCACACACAAACACAAATGAAGCACTCACACAAAGGTATCTATGAGAAGCTTGCTGTCTTTCGGTGCTTTTGAAGTAAGCACGAGCAATTGCAATCCTGCCAAAGATAGATTCGCGTGCGCGATTCATTTGCTTGAGGTGTATCGATGATGGTTGTTTATATTAGTCACTCTCGTTGGACTTCGGCATAAGCACAGCTATCCCGCAACTGCCCAGAGCGGCAGTATACAACCGGGAGCTCGCGCTATTATTTTGAAGCATGCTCTATCATCATCATCATCGTAGACCTATATATTTTAGAAGCAAAAGGACCTTGCTGTCCTGGTCGGTGCCCTTAGTCCAGGGGTGCTATTCTGGTCGCAAATGGTACCTTTCGAGTTGTGACGTATCGAGAAAGAAGGGACGGAGCCTCAAACTAGAATGATTCTTCTTTGAGGCTCCGCCCCAACGTTCGGGTTCAAGCACGCGGTCAGCTAGAATCTGACGATCCCCCTACGTCGCGATGACCTGTCCGCTCAGTTGGGGTGCAGAAATCCCCGCATTTCCCCTGATCTTTTTGTTACCTTCTTCCTTTCCTTCAGGAGTTAGAACGAGCGAATAACGGAAAAAAGGCTACCTTCCGGAAAATGGAAGGAAACAGAGAAAAATAACATTATCCTTTTATAAAATACGAAAGATTATTTCAATAATTATGACGTAAAGTAAATTTAGCTAAGATATCTCAGCTTGTATTCTCGAAGTCTTTCGCTACGGTCTTTGAAAACAAACATGGCGAAAACCGCGGTAACGACCTTGTGGTGTTTGTGTCTCGTTTGCGTCGTTGCTTTCCCTGTTTCTGCACGATACGGATGGCATTACGAGAAGAAAATATTATGTGAAGGTACGCTGCGACACCGATCATCCTCTGTGAAGCCGCCGTGAACATAAGCTGCAAATGAAATTTCCTGTTTGCCTGTGAAGGAGACTCCAAATGGATACAGAGCTGACGACGACTCTGTCGTAATATATTACAAGTCATGAGATCCACGCAGAATCCACCGGTTGTGAACATGCTGTGGATGATGCAGGAACGTTTCTTCGGGCAGTTTTAATAATGCTTTGCTCCCTTTGCTGACTGCAGTGATTACGACAGTAGTCCCCATAAGCCATGCTCTTCTCTTTCGGCGCTGAAGAAATGGACGCGACCGCATGATCTCGGGCAGTCTTTTTTACTTATTTTTAATTTGAAGAAAAGCTCGTGCAAAAAAAAAAAAAAAGATGTCCCTACATAGGTACCTCGCTATCCCATTGGCTTCATTGCGCGTGACGATTCAACGCTCTTTGCCATGGGAACGTTCGTGAAACTAGAAAGCCTCTGTTTGCCGCTAACAGTCGCTTTTCGAGTTCGGGTTGTGACGACAAAATGACGTAAGAACAGGAATGCACGAGAGTATTTGCATTGTTTCAACTCGACAACCGTACCCTTGGCGTGATAAACTCGAAAGAACATGGCCGCGATGTTCGTCGGATCGACCGCGGCTGGGGTTTGACTTGCGATCGGTAACTTGATCACCGCGCACACGAGTGCTTTCGTGCTGTTGGATTGGCACGAAAGCACGAGTGCTTTCGTGCGTTGCTGTGGACCGGATTGAAGAGCACGGTGAGCTGGCTTTCAACGTCTCCGGTATAACACTTGGCGAGATGCAAGACTTGACTTCTATTTGTGCCGGTGTTATGAAGCTTGAAAGTGGTGGTGTTGTTGTGGCTCGTAACGGCGGCCTTGCTGAGATTATTAAGACGATAATAGACCTTCATTCAGCGTTGCCATGCGTCAAGATTCAAAACCTCACCTTTTCACAAAGTGACCAACGCTTCTGCGAGCACGGAGGGAGCAGCAAACGGTCTGAGAAAGAATTGTGCCACCGCCACGACCGCCAGTGATCGCCCCAACGGCAAAAAAACATACGACAAGCTCGTTGAGGTTTGTGTAGCTCTGACTGCTGATTCATGTAAAACGCATGTAAGTTTGCCAGCGTTTTGCAAATATAACGCGTTTCGTTGAAAATTTAATTTGTGGAATTTGTTAACGCCTTGAAAGTTTGTCGGGGACTGCATTGTGAACGCAGCCTTCACGCAAGTGTTTTCTGAAGTGTGTGCTTTGCCTGCATGCATATCAAGACAGAAACGCATGCCTATATGGGGCATAAAATAAAAGAAATTTCGCTTGTCCTGATAATGTTGACTATCTATTGAGTGCTGTTGATCGTAGTGGCGTAGCCAGGAACGTTTGAGGGGGTGAGGGGGGAGGGAAGCTGAGGTGAATGAGATGTTCATGACCTGGGGTGCGGGGGGGGGGGTGGATGTTGTCAAAATTTGTATGCATATTTTAGGGTCCGCCGGATTTTGGGAGGGGAAGGGGGCGAAGCCCCATAAGCCCCCCCCTGGCTTCGCCACTGGTTGATACCATATGGGGAGCATCCTACATTCATAGGCTGCCATAAGGCTGTGCATAGCAACTAAGCTCGTACCACAATGGCAAGATAGTTGCTGACATTCTTCACGTTACGTAGCAGTTCTTTCTTTAGCATATGCTCGCTTTTCCTTCACACATCTACTCTGCTTCAACTTGTTGTTTATGCTTGATGGTGATAAGTCAACAGTGCGTATTTGCTCTGCATCGCAGGCAAATTTAACAAAACCATTTAACACTACTCTTTAATTTCAATGAGTTACTGTCACTTTTGAAACGACAATCTATTTAATTGGTATCATAACCTTTACATTAAACATATGTGTGTTGAATGTAGGACAATGGTATCTTTATTGTTTTTCTTGGTCACGGAGGTGACAACCATCCACAAAATTGTACTGGCTAAATTTCTCGTCTACAGTTAATGGCAGGGAATCGAACAGTGTTTCTTAGGACTGTCCGATGACTCACATGCAACTCCAGAAGCTTGACTTAGAAAGGTAGAATATCTAATTGATACAATAAAATGCCATCAGCAGCCCACCCAGATTTTATTGCGTGAATGACAGTAGCTACAAACCGCAATAAACGGTCAACTGTAGACATAGGCACTAAGCGTGCACTAACTTCGAATCGGTAGAAACCCTGAAGTTTTTACGTACTTACCACCATGTCGTTAATGGCAAAGTGCTGTTTGCGGCAAAGTGTAGGAGGCCTTCAGAACGGTGAGGGTCTCCTTCAGACCGATGATGACGGTAACGAAGGTTCAGTTAGATTCTAGGTTCCGTCAACGCACCCCACGACGTCGGTGTGCTTGTCGTGGTGGCGACGAAAGCCTTCTTTCGCACATGCCTCAGCTTCCTCGGTCCAGGGTTTTGTCGACCCAGCCGCCTCTTCCCAGCCGGTTGACAGCGACATTCGCGACGGCCGTCACGGCTCTGGTCACCATCGACTGGGCATTAGCTATGAGATCATCGGTGGCAACCGCGCCCTTGCAGCTTCCCGTTGCGCAAAATCTCAGTGCGATTCGATTGGTAGCTGCTGCTCGACGGTCATCATCTCTCATCGTCTCCATCTCTCGGCGCGCAGCTGGTCACACTGCGATCGCACGGTGCTTTTCGACAAGCGGTACTGTCGTCAGAAACTGTCGTCGTGCGCATAGCGAAGGCAACCGGGTGCTCGCAGAAAACCCGTCATTGTACGCGTTGGTCGAGCCATCGTTGAGCAACAAGCATCGCCGCCATTTTCTACGCTCTAGAATCCTGCCCAAAGCTTTTTCCTCTTCATGCACTTAGCCCCGTGCGCGACCGAAAGCGTCGCTGTGGTCGGCCTTCCACGATTGGCCGAACGCTGACTATGACGTCGGAAAGGGGATTTATCATCGACGGAAATAAGAGGAATGAAAGAACTTTAATTTTGACGGTGTTGGCAGTGTTCCTTTGAGAGCGCAATGATTTCAAGCTTCCACCATGCTAATAACAAACACCATCGAACTTGTTTTTTGCAAGGTACAAGGGGGAACCACAGGAGGGCGCCACCAAAACATCTCGCCGCTAATAGAAACAGAAGTTAAAAACACGAGCACATCACCCCGAACGATGCTTGCGCGAGCGTTGGCTTGCACTTAGATACTCTCGAACCCAGGCATGCGCCTGGGTTCGAGAGTGTCTAGTTCCAAACAATCCGCCATCTTGCATTTCTCGCCTTTGAACGGTTTCGTTGTGTCGACCTCGGGGCGGAAGATTACGCACGATGGGGACAAAGGTGAGCTTGGGGGAGCCGTATCTAGGTCACATCGCCTCAATGGGTGAACAGGATGTAGCTGACGTTTTGGGTGTGGAACGGGTGGGAGAGGCCTTGGGCGCGCGTTGTTTTCCAGTCACCTAGTCTCGAACCGATTCGCGTGTCTAGGTGGCAGCACATATTCGCCAAGAGGTCCATAGCACCCCAGGCATTTCACTGTCATCTTAACCGCAAATGGAGGTCTTTGACGTCATTTTCGTTGCGTGTGCTCGCACACACCGGCGGCTGCTGGCTCGTGGAAAGAACGTGCGCCACTTATTATGGACACTAAATTCCTTGGGGGATCAACCGCTCGTCACTCAATGGACAAATTTCGCTACACAAACCTGAGTTTCAGGAATGCACGATAGTATTCATTCTTTTGGAGGTTAATTATAAAGACGTAATGAAGGTTGTACGGCCCTTAGATTTTTCTTTTAGAGCGCTGGAGATGTTTAATAAAATCCAGAAATATGACCGTTTTGACTGCTTTTAGCGCGTTTTGAGGAATTTTTGAAAATACGATTATTTAGAAGACAAACGTGACAAAACGCTTGGCCGTACGTACTAGGGGTTCCTCTAATCTTAATTTTAAGACCATGACAAGAACGCAAAATATTGTTGTATTTGCGTATTTGTGTAAATAAAATCACCCTGTTAATTTTATTTCCAACTTGTTAAACGAGATGGCGACACTAGTACTAAATGCCTCAAACCGGAGGTTTTCTTGCTGTTGCTGTTGTTGTTTTTCTCTCGGGCGCGAATTCGACCGCGATGTCTCGTTGCTCGTGGATCGGTAGCACGTGTAGCGAAAGCTCACGCTGTAAAGCTCACTGATCGTGTATTCAATCCACTGCCTCTGCCCGTTTCAATCTGGATGAGCATCGTACCGGCGTGCTGTCATGTATCACTATTGCGTGATGCACGTTATAGTCGTCCGACAAGCAGCGGTATACTGCACTCTCTTTCATCTCCAACGAAGACACCAGATGTCCTCAGAGCTGACTAACTTCCCGCTGTATAAACATAGACACAACAGAAATACAATTGAAGGCTCCGTTGGTCGACACTTTTTTGAACGTTGCAAAAGAGTGTAACTAGTCAACAGCAGACTCCTAGCAAAAGGCCTGATAAGGCTCTGAAGGCGATACTTTTGTTGATTCTATTTTTTTGTGCGTGCTATGTTAGCGCGCGTGGTCAAACGCTTGCATACGCTACAAGCGTGGCTCGTAAGTACCCTAAGATCGTGCCGGGTTGAACAGAGATGTCCGAATATGTAGGGTGCCTCTATAAAGAGTTTTAGTAGATCGTTCTGATACCCCCGATAGCCCCGATAACGATACTATGCATGCGCAAGGGAGGCGGTGGTGGAGTATCGGGTATCGTTATCGGAGTCATGGGAACGATCTACTAAAACTCTCTAATGTCCCTCTGCTTAGGGTGATGCCACCCTTTGTAGTACCCGATAACCCGATGCCGAGAGCACGCGCTCACGGGTAAAATACAAATAAATCGACGAAAACAAAATGTCGCCATAGCACAGTCAGCGCCACAAACGCGTGCCGGAACACGCTCTTTCACGCGCTTCTGAACAAAAAAAGAAAAATAAAAGTGTGGGACAAAATGGCCAAATGTCTCCACACTAAGCAGAGCGCACATGAAGGCACCCTACTAATATGTATTTGGAAATTAAATAAAACAACAGTTGAATGAGTTGCAAAGAAGGCTAAAACACATATTCTGGACAACCTTTATTTTATGAAACATTATTTCAGATATTTTCATTCTTTGTAAACCTTGTTTGGTGGCTAGTGGATATGAAAACAAAAAAGAAGCATGATTTCTATTATTTTGAACAATTACAATATATTTTCTTAACCAACAAACAGGTGCTTACTCTGAGATGCAAATGAAATTTTGACGTTAGCGTTTTTGGCACCCGAAACAGTTTTGTTTTCTAAATTTAACACTTCCCGTTTTGCGGATTGCTAAGAAAACCAAACGGGCCATCAATAGGTATACAAAATACGTTTCTACCTAAGGTGAGGCGTACGTTTCTTTTTTTTTCTCTCTTTACCTTTCTAATTTTTAGGCAAAATCAAATGAACCTCTAAATAACTTTAGTGTGTTCATAAATAACCTCAGGAGTTCACTATGCTATTGACCGTTATGAACACCTCTTTCAACAGTGATCTTACTATGTCACGGTGGAATGAAGCGGTGCTACCTTACCTGTCTGGAAACAAATTGGGGTGTGTGTATGTTTATACAGCCTAGAACATAGTCTGCCTCAACGGGCGACTTGTCTCCCAGCTGTAGATGAGCAATTTAGCCAATGCAGTACAACCGCTAGCCTGGGTTTTTTAACGTGCATCACGGAGTAGTGATACACGACCGCACGCCGGTACGATGCTCATCCAGATGAAACGGGCAGGGGTGGGGATTGAACCCAGGATCCCTGGGTTCTGCAGCGCGAGATTTCGCTCCACGTGCTCCGAGCTGGTGTGCGCTAGCCTAAAGCCCCTCGATATGTTTCCGTTTGTCTTGCAAGTAGCGTCAAATGCGCGAGCGCACGTGGCCCGTGTCTCGAGCGGCCCTTGGAAGCAAATGGCGGCGCAGCACTGAAATGAGCGGCCCTTGGAAGCGAATGGCGGCGGAGCACGCGCTCGTGACACGTGTCTCGCGCGTTTCCACAACAATGGTTGGCGGTACTTGTACAAAAAGCCTTTATCAAGGGGCTTTACGCTAGCCCACTCGATCCCCCTTATCTGTCTATAGACCTTTCCAATGTTTACAAAATCACAGTCCAGCGTGCGATCTTCACAGCCCAGCACGCGCGTGTTCGTCGCTTCGGAAAGCGAGCAAAGCACGCGCCTTACGCACGAACGCTCAAAATGGCACCGGCCACAAGCTCGTGTTTGGAAAGGTCTATAGGAAGTATTCACTGGCGGCCATATCTGTGTGCGCGACTGCTGAGCGCGTGCTGATGGCTAACTTCCAGGGTTCTTTTGCAACGTGCATTCCACACCGTCAAAATGGCCGGTCTCAGCAGCCTATTAATGGGGGCTCGTTCTGAGCATGCGCTCTAGACAGCACCCACAAATATGGCGCCCAGTGAATACTCCTTATACTCGGCGACAACTTTTCTTGGCAATGAAGGGAATTCTAGGGGGGGGGGGGGATGGGGGATGGGGGTTGGGGGGGGGGGGGGGGGGCGTAGCTCCTGCACATGTATCACTCCGCCAAGCATCCGGGCTTTCATTACGTCAGTTTTGGTTTCGTTTTCAGTTTTGGTTTCGTTGTCCGCATTCAAGGCAAGCACTCTATACAGCTCTTTAGTGTCTATGAAACCGTTTCCAGTGGATATACCCGGGCTCAGAGCAGATGCCATTCTTAAGGAAGAGAACCCGGGCACGTCCGCTTCGATGGTGTCGGTTTATCGTTCCCTCTCGTACTGTTCATGATCTCGTGGTTCTGTGCTCCTCTACCTCCTTTTTCTCTTGTTACCTACTACCAGATCTTTAGTAACTAGAAAACTAATTTAATTTTTATATTTTTATTGTTCAAGATTCATAGTGATTTGACAATTATTATTCAAATGACGAATATTAAGATTACAATTTACGTTACAGCCAAAACACAATTTAGACCCGGAGACTGTGTTCAGCTGCGTAAGAAGACAGCGTGCTTCGGCTCTGTAGCTTTGGCAGCATTGCCAAGAAAAGTTGTCGCCTAGTATTGGCGACGTGCGCGATCAAAAGCGTCGCTGTGGTCGGCCTTCCGCGATTGGCCTAATGCTGACTATGACGTCAGCAAAGGATTTCTCATCGACGGAAATAAGAGGAATGGAAGAACTTCAATTTCGACGGTGTTGGTTGTGTCGCTTTAAGAGCGGAATGATTTCAAGCTTCCACCATGCTCCTTACAAACACCATCGAACTTGTTGTTCGCAAGGTAATGACGTCACGAAAGGTAACCATAGGAGGGCGCCACTAAAACATCTCGCCGCTAGTAGACTAAAGCCCTTCAATTTAGCCTGCAGGAACTCTAGTCTGCACTTGCTGGCAGCGCCTTCAACCTATGGAATTTACGAGGATAACTCGAGTGCAACATGGCTTTGTGTATTTGAGCGGTTCTTTTTCGCTGACAGGCAGACAGACGGAAAGTGTCCTTTCTTACCTTACCCGATGCCAATCTTGTCAGCTGCTGGGCACTTGGCACGCGTTTGTGGACAAGTAGTAGAGCCGCGCCACTTGCTTGGACAGAGAACTCCTTGGTACAGTTCACGGGTGGGAAACGGTTGCTTCCTGTTGCTTTTGACTCGACGCGCAGAAGTGTGGGCCTCTTCGACGAGGTCCACACCTCTGGACGTGCAGAAGTGTGAACCTCGCCGCGCAGAAGTGTGGACCTCGCCACTAAATGAGCTATGCTTAGGGTCGGCACTCTGTTCCCCAATATTGCTGTGGGCGTCGTCATCTTGGTGCTTGTACAGAGCAGACGCAACTGCCGATCGTCATGATTCAAAAGTGCAACTTCCTCAGCATTAGATTCGGTGTTAGGAAGCTCATGTAATATTGCTTTGCTCTGTCGCGAAGCGTTTAAACATTTGTGGAGGACGGAAAAGCGTTTCCTGTGATTTCAGATAAATTTTCAGATAACTGGCAGCCATGATTTTAAGAGACAATATGGACAAGTTTCGTTACCCTAAAGCGTAGCTTATTTAGTGGCACTAGAGAAGATCATGGCAGAACAGTGCAGCACTGAGCTAGATTTCAGACGCCATGTTCTTCTATATATAGTGCCACTAAATAAGCTACTCTTCAGAGTAACGACACTTGTTCATATTGTGGCTTAAAATCATGGTTGCCAGTTATCTGAAAATGTATCTGAAACCACAGGAAACGCTTTTCCGTCCTCCACAAATGTTTAAACAGTTCGCGACAGAGCAAAGCAATATTATATGAGCTTCCTAACACCGAATCTAATGCTGAGGAAGTCGCATTTTTGAATCATGACGATCGGCAGTTGCGTCTACTCTGCACAAGCAACAAAATGTCGGCGCCCACAACAATCTTGGGGAACAGAGTGCCGATACTCTAAGCGCAGCTCATTCAGTGGCCCTAGTTCTTCCCAGAAGTGGCGCGCGGCACGTGTCTCGAGCATTTCCACAAAAATGATTGGCGCCACTTTTCCCCGCATAGATGGGCTTTACTCCCCACATCCTGGGAGCGGGTTTGCAAACCAGTATTCAGACGAAGAGCAGGCCGATATAGGACATAGGAAGTGCAAAACTGCCACTTTATTTTTATTTTTTTTTTGTTTTCTAGATTTAAATTAAGCTCTAAAAATATATATATATATATATATATATATATATATATATATATATATATATATATATATATATATATATATATATATATTTTTTTTTTTATTTTTTTTTTGTAAAACAACGTTTGCGTGTTAAATGTGGTGGTCCAAACGGCCGCAACGCCGCACCTTGTGCTTTCGATAATTTCGAACGTGGATGGAACTTCAAATTCTCTCGGAAATCAGAACTTATTCTACGTTTCGTAAGCCACTGTAATCTACGATGTAATGATGATGATGATGATGATACGGCTTTTCCCTTTATACCGGGCGAGCTCGAAGAGTCTTCGTGCCCTAGCCAAAAAACCTATAAGATATATGTTCTAAATTTTCTTCCACCAGTGTTCCAGACGCGCTTTCGTCCTTCGCACGCACTGCATGGTAGAGATGTCACGCCTGTCTTGTGGTGGGTCGTCTGCTCCGCCCGTGTAGAGGTTGTCTGAGTCAGTCGTCGTTTTAAAACCCAGTGCATATGCTAGCATCACCTCTGAGTGAAGCCGGCGATCTACCAGTGGGGTTGGCAGCAGGCACTCACAGTAGAGCACTAGGTGTTCAACTGTCTCAGGTTCTTCTCTGCACGCGCGGCACATCGTGGAAACCACCTTGGGGTCAAACCGCTTCCGGTATACCAGAGTTTGTAGAGCGCCCGCTCACGCCTCGAACAGAAGGCGGCTGCCCAAGCTGTTGTCATAGAGCAGGGTTTCAGCCGCGATCAGTTGCTTGTTTTTACTGTACACCAGCAGCGTTGGCTTCGCTTGAGCGGCTTCAAACCACTGGAAGACCTCCCTCTCACGTACTCTGCTTCTCACTTTGGACTCCAACCTCTCACCCATCACTACCTCTAAGGGTTCTGCAAAGATGCCATACTTTTTTCGAGTTGATAAAGGCGCTTCTGCCACCTTGTTCTTGTCCCAGTCATGTGCGTGTGTACAAAAAGTTTTTTGGCCCATTGGTTTCGATCCATGTGGCGGAGTCGTGCATCATAGCTTATCTTGCTGGTGGCTCCCTGGCTTCGAAGCTAGACCATCCTAGGTCTCCCTGGATGGCTTCGTTAGCCACATTTCCGTGGCAGCCCAGAGCCTGTCGTCCCACTGCTCGTTGTCGTCGCTCCAGAAATTCTCGTAATTCACCAGGGACGCACACTACAGCATTCGCGAAAGTCAAGCCCGGAACCATTACTGCCTTCCACACTTCCCGTGTATCTCGTATCTCGCGCCACCTGTTGGCCGCTTCCTGCAGCGGCGGACGCAGAGTGAAGAAGATCTAGCTCGAGATCGGCGGCGACCAGCCCGTGGCCCGAGCCAACCTCGAGCGCCCGACCTGCATGCGCAGCTGCGAACATGCAACTCGTTTGTTCCGGAAAAATTCTGCGCCATCTATGAGGAAAAGGGTACAAATAAATAGCGGTAAGCAATCGCGCACGCAGCTGTGGCCACCAGTAAATGCGGCGGTGTTCCTCCGAAAACCCGTGGGAGCGGCGGCGAACGCCTCTAGAGGACTCGGAGTCTACGTAAGCAGACGCTTTGCGAGCCCCGTTTCGTCACCCCAACGGCTGAAACAATTCATTACGGTCTGTCCGCTTGCGAAGCGGAATCCACTGATCGCAACTGCAACGAAAGTCAAATAACAACGCGCACATAAACAAAGATGGGGCAATCTATTTAGCGGTCTCAAACGCCACTCAGAGGATCACACGAGTTCGGAGCGCATCTGCGAAGCAGAAGAAAGGCGTTTAGCTGCTCGAACTACGTCGTAAGAGGTTACTGTTGATGTGTTACAAGCTGCGTTGTCACAGTTTCTTACCTAATTAAGTGATCATTGAAACGTGCGCAAACAACATGTTCAGTCTTTCTATGCTGGAACGCAAACTAAATGATGTAGAAAACTGCATCGGCACTGATTGGCTATTTTCTCGGGTCATGTGACATGACGTTGCAATGTAGATTTTTCCCTATGCAGCTCAAGCTATGCACTCTTAAAAAAAAAGGGGTACTGTAGTACCCTCCTTAAGGGGGTAACCGACTTGCGCACAGGGCAACCCCTTTTGGAGGTATCGTTACCCCCTGCAACGAGGGTGCAAACTTACCCCCTAGGTTAGGGAGCAACATTGCCTCCTTTTGGAGGTAACCTTAGTTCCTTTTGGTGTTAAAAGTGCATCCTTTCAGGGTCAGCCTTTACCTCTTTTAGGGGGGAATTTCAACCCTTTTGAGAGGTAAGGCGACGTAATTAAGGGCGCTGCTTTTACCTCTTTTAGGAGGGAACTATGATCCACTTTGGCGTTAAATGCACACGACGAGGAAAACAGCTCAGAAAACACGGACTACGAAGAACAAACACGACAGAAAAGTGCTGTCCTGTCGTGTTTGTTCTTCGTAGTCCGCGCTTTCCGAGCTGTTTTCCCCATCATGTATAAAAGTAACCAACTGGCCCAGTTCACCACCTTATTACAGGTTAAATGTACACTTGATGGAATCACTTTTACCCCCTAAAGAAAGGTACTATGGCCCTTCGTGGGTGTGATAGCACGTGCTTCAAGGGTGGGCTTTATAACAGATGAAGACTGCCTAGTTCTGAAAGTAAATGACAATGTTTTATTGTGGCTGTCAAAAACACAAAATGGCAAAAAAATCAATGGCATGACAAGATATCTTATAAAAGTTCTAAGATGAAACCACTAAGCGCAATAAAGGCATCTGGAACAACACTTTCGGGGCTCTAGTCGTAGCTAAAGATGAACTAGAGGCAGAATACAACCAGGACTGCCTCAGCAGGCGACGCGGCTTCGAGGTCTCCCTCCACTGCCACATAGCTGGGTGCCTCAGGATTAATTAGGCTTGAGCTGACAGCCACCGGGTAGATTGCACTGCCTGCCTGGAACGAAAAAAATGTAGAAATCATGTGATATGAAGTTGAAACATATCATCCCCAATTTAAAGAAACTGTGAAGAAATATTAGATTTTTCTAAGACGCATTTGGAGCATTTGATGGGCCATTGATTCCAGCATTATAAAGCATCAACCATACTTACCAGACGTGACCAGTTTAACTGTTGACTAACCACCACTGACTAAAATTATCACATGGCGGGTGGTAATCATAGATTAGTTTAGTAAGCACTTTGTATTCACCGGTCATGTTTAAATTTGTCACCCCGATTTAATTAGGCGACTAACAAATCTTAGTAAAAGGGGTACAACTACTGTAGCAGGTTAGTATATACAAGTGCTGATTGTTGGGCTAGTTGGTATTGTACGTGAAAAAAACATGATTGCGCTTTAAGACAAGGACAGAGGAAGAACATTCACCACAGAGCGCTACACCACATTAACTACTCAGCACCACAGCAGACCCCTATGACCGCCAACCCTAACTGCCGAACTTCGGCAAATTTGCAAATATGTTTGCCGAAGTGCTCTGCCAGATTAAAGTTGAATTTATGTTTTATTTAGACATCACAAGAACAGCACACAAGGACAAGAACACAGAAAAAGAACGCACCGAAAAAGACACACTCAAGCGCCTTGTGTGTCTTACTCTAATTTATTTACTCGAAGTATACCCTCAATTTTCTCTGGAATATGAACGAACGCCAAACACAAAAAGAAAAGATAAACATAAAGAACCTCATTTCAAGTGCCCAAATGCGAACAACAACATCAAAATAATATATCTGACTACGCTTACCTGCAGTTGCGTCCAAGGTAGCAGGCATCCAGTACCCTCGACGAAATCACCCTACAACGTTGAAAAATATATTCAATCAACTTCAAATAATGCAAACTTGAGCCATCTGACTCGCCTACTGAATGATCAGCTTTTAAAAATGCCTGATCACACGCAAAAAAAATGCCAAGACAACAATATAATTGTTAGTCTCTCTGCCGGCAATAAATTAATGACCTTGTTCAGTAAAATACTACCATTAATGTTTGCGAAGCGCACGAATAATTTCTAACTGCCGAATGTCGAACTTCGGCAAATATGTAAATTTTTTTATCGAAGTAATTTCCCAGATTAAAATTTAAAATTGAGTGTATGCTTTATTTAGACATGAGAAAAACAGCACACAAAGACGAAAACACAAAAAAAGAACACCGAAAAAGACACACTCAAGCGCGTTGTGTGTGTTACTCACTGATCTCAATGACAATTGCTGGGTCGCGCTTGACCAGCACCGCCTATGGACGGGAATGCGGCCTCGTTCGGCCATCTTTTTGGTAGAGTTATATCATATCTGGCCATCACAGTAATATGGCCAATATGGCGGACAGCGCAAACGCGGCAGACTGCCATAAAATAGCCGTAGATCTAGTACACTGTACCGTGGGTGATATTTCGTGCTTGATTGAAGTTGTTCGACGAAGCAGATTCTTGAAACTCGGCGTGAACGGTAGTCTCGTCTTTGAGGACCCGGCGAAAGTTCTACGAAAGCGCAGCACCGGGGGAAAGCAGCGCAGCTCGCATCGAAAGCAGACTACGTACCGGCGTCTGCTTTCGATGCTTTTTTCGATGCGACTTTCGATGTGTGCTGTGCTGCTTTTCCCCGGTGCTGCGCGATTTCGTGAAACTTTCATCGGGTCTTCAAAGACCGGGCTACAGTTCACGCCGGGTTTTAAAAACATGTTTCGTCAAACAATTTCAATCAATCACGGAATATCACCCACGCTATTTTGATGGCAGCCCGCCACCACAACTGCCAAAACGCCGTCTGCCATGGATGGATGATGGTGGCTGCCAAATGGCTTCAGTAGCTGTATCTTGGCTAGAGGTGATATAACTCTACCAAAAAGATGGCCGCCAGTGACCACATTCGCGGAGTGGGCAAACGCGATTCAGCAATTGTCATTGAGATCAGTGGTGTTACTCTAATTTATTTACTCGAAGTATACCCTCAATTTTCTCTCGGAAATGAACCAACAGCACACACAAAAATAAACATAAAGATCAAGAGCCCCATTTCAAGTGCACAAATGGGAACAAGAAAATCAAAATAAAATATCTCACTACGCTTACCTGCAGTAAACAGTATTAAGAACTGTCACGAGATGCGTCCAAGGTAGCAGGCATTCAGTACCCTCGACGAAATCACCCTGCAACGTTGCCGCAGGACGAAAGAAATATATTCAATCAACTTGAAATAATGAAAACTTGAGCGATACCTAACTCGCCTACTGAAAGATTAGACTTTTAAAAAAGCCTAATCACACGCAAAAAGAAAACCAAGACAACATTATAATTGCTAGTCTCTCTGCCGGCAGCAACTTAATGACCTTATTCCGTAACATACTACCTTTAATGTTTGCGAAGCGCACAAATAATTTCTAACTGCCGAATATCCAACTTCGGCAAATATGTAAATTTTTTTACCGAAATAATTTGCCAGACTAAAATTTAAAATTGAATGTATGTTTTATTTAGACATGAGAAGAACAGCACACAAAGACGAAAACACCAAAAAAAAAAAGAACACCGAAAAAAACACACTCAAGCGCCTTGTGTGTCTTACTCTAATTTATTTACTCGAAGTATGCCCTCAATTGTCTCTCGGAAATGAAACAACAGCACACACACAAAATAAACATAAAGATCAAGAGCCCCATTTCAAGTGCACAAGTGGGAACAAGAAAATCAAAATAAAATATCGGACTACGCTTACCTGTAGTAAACAGTATTAAGAACTGTCACGAGATGCGTCCAAGGTAGCAGGCATCCAGTACCCACGACGAAATCACCCTGCAACGTTGCCGCAGGAAGAAATAAATATATTCAATCAACTTCAAATAATGCAAACTTGAGCCATACCTAACTTGCCTACTGAAAGATTAGACTTTTAAAAAAGCCTAATCACACGCAAAAAAAGCCAAGACAACATGATAATTGCTAGTCTCTCTGCCGGCAACAACTTAATGACCTTATTCCGTAATATACTACTTTTAATGTTTGCGAAGCGCACGAATAACTTCTAACTGCCGAATGTCGAACTTCGGCAATTATGTAAATATTTTTGCCGAAGTGATTTGCCAAATTAAAATTCAATGTATGTTTTATTTCGACATGAGAAGAACAGCACACAAGGACGAAAACACAAAAAAAGAACACCGAAAAAGACGCACTGAAGCGATTGTGTGTCTTACCCTAATTTATTTACTCGAAGTATACCCTCAATTTTCTCTCTGAAATGAACAGACAGCATACACACAAAATAAACATAACGATCAAGAGCCCCATTTCAAGTGCACAAATTGGAACAAGAAAATCAAAATAAAATATCGGACTACGCTTACCTGCAGTAAACAGTGTTAAGAACTTTCCCGAGATGAGTCCAATGTAGCAGGCATCCAGTACCCTCGACGAAATCACCCTACAACGTTGCCGCAGGACGAAAGAAATATATTCTATCAACTTCAAATAATGCAAACATCAGTTATATCTAACTCGCCTACTGAATGATCAGAGTTTAAGAAATGCCTGATCACACGCAAAGAAAATGCCAAGACAATATAATTGCTAGTCTCGCTGCCGGTAACAACTTCATGACCTTAAGTTCCGTAATATACTACTATTAATGTTTGTGAAGCGCACAAATAATTAGCTCAGACATTTATATTCCGTATTTCAAGGTAACGTGACATTTTACCAAACTATTTATTAAACCTCGTTAAAAAAAAAAAAAGTTGATATTAAAAATGAGAGTTTAACACTGACTTTTACAAATATCAACGACGTTGAGAATTAATCGCGCCGGTTGGCCGGTGCCGCCAATGAATGCCTGATGACTACTGCTCTGCGAAAAAAAAGACAACAACCACCTTATGAGATTTTCAAATATTTGATCAGATCGTCAATTTAACGTCCAACGCGACACACCAACGGCCCCAAAAAGAGAAAACCTCCTACCCCCTCACGCCTTAAACGAAGGCGACCCCCGATTCAAAAGGCGTCTTGTCGCCCGGCCGCCCGGCTCGCCGAACCGCCGCTCTCCCCCTTCCTCCACCCGCACACACATACACCGGGAAAAGCTGCTGACTACGCCACTGGTTAGCGTATGTCAACCTTCTAAATATGCGCTAATGCAAGCGGCAGTCATTCCTGTTCTTGCTCTTTATGAACTTCGATGGTCTAAACCGTGTCTGCGTTCGCGCCACACACTAATTTTATCGAACGCTCGACGCCTTCAAACGTGCCAACATGTCCGCCAGCCCTTTGTCTAAGGAAGACGGGGGTCGCCTTCCCGGGCGGTCATAACCGACGCCAACTGCCGCCCGTGCAGAACATTTCCTTACCTGCATACGGTGCACTCGACTTGGATCTTCGACTGAAGTCAATGCAGCACTCCCGGTGACCTCGTAGGAAGAGACTGAGCCGAATAGAGCTATGAAGAACGTTCCTGCGCTGGGACGTCTCCGTCGAACGTTCGAGAAGAAAGACCGTCGAGACCGTTATGACCGGGAGCGTCGGCGGGGAAGGCGCCGACACTCCCGGTCGGCCGGGCAGGCGCTGTCCCACGCATGCGCGAAGAATCACGTGTCCTACGAGGAGACCAATTAGCGAACTCGTTTGCGCCTTCCCACAGCCAATCGCAGCACCCAGGCTCTGGCAGTGCAAAACAGGTGCACCCTCTGGGAGGTAATACTTACCCCATTGGCGCTCTTTCGCGGCGAACTTCACCGTGTAGCACCGAATTCTTCGTGTCTGCTGCTCCCGAGGAGGTAACAAGCGGGGCGCTTCCCCCCTGGCCGGGAGGAGGGTGGTAAAGGCGGTCTGTTACCTCCTTTTGGTCCCCTTTTTTCTAAGAGTGTGCTCGTAAATTGATGCAGTTGGCGGTGACGTCAAAATGTCGTCACGATGCACTTTGACGATGCAGTTAACAAGTGGTCGAGAAGAAGCCAGAGATCAATCTGCATCGTAAAAGATGGCGACCCTAACATATGCATCCCTACTGTTGGGATCGCCAGCGGATTGAGTTTTTAGAGATCACCCGGTTGCTTTCGAGACGAGCGATGCGAAGTTCGTGGGCGAATACAGGCTGACCAAAGGGGTGACTCGCTGGCTGTGCGACCAGCTTCGCGGAAAGCTCCAGCGTTGTCATGAAGGGCCCCGTGTGCTGACGGTCGAACAAGTCCTCGCAGCTCTACGCTTTTACGCCGCTGGCGGCTTCCAGGGAACCGTCGGGAGCGACGAAAACATTGGTGTTCACCAGTGCTCTGTGAGTCGCGTACTTGGTGATGTCACCAACGCTATCATCGATTGCCTCGGATCAAAGTGGCTGTGTTTCCAACAAACTCAAGCAGAGAAGGCGCTCACAAAAAGGAAGTTCTCCGAGCGATGCAAGTTCAGGGGCGTGATCGATAAATATTCTAAATACTTTTACACGATTCAACACGATTGTGTTTTCATTTGAGTGCACTCCATATAAGCGATTTGGCTGAGCGAAAAGCCAAGCAAGCAACGGTAACAGGCTTAAGTTGAGCTAGTTCGTTCATACTTCAGGTAGAGAGAGAGAGATATATATACTTTATTTTAAAGCAACTACTTCAGGTAAGGCCAGCTGAACTAGAATAAACATACACATAACGAAAAGACCATACACACCGTGGGACTATCAACTGATTTTCTTTTTCCTCCTCTTCTACTACAAACCCAACTTGAAGGAAATATTCTCTTTTCTTCTTTTTTGCTTCCTACTTCAACGAAAATTTAACCCCCGAAGGAACATTTTTTTCTTTCTCGTGCAGCACGAGAGAAGTTGCACTAACGCAGTCAAACATAGTCAAAAAGTAAAATTTGTCGTTAGTTGTTTTTACAACAGTAGGTTAGTCTGCCTGAACATGGCCACATTGTTACCCACTGTAGATAAGCAATTTAGCCAGTGCAGTACGACTGCTAGCCCGGGGTCTTTAACGTGCATCACGCGGTAGTGATACACGACCGCACGCCGGTACGATGCTCATCCAGATCGGAGCGGGCAGGGCCGGGGATTGACCCCAGGATCCCTGGGTTCTAATGCGCGAGCTTTCGCTCCACGTGCTCCGAGTTGGTGTGCGCAGTGTGCGCTAGCCCACTCGGCGATTCTCCGAAATTCCCTGTAGGGAGAAAATAAACGATGGAGTTTCAACTCAATCGCCACTCTTCGGCGACGTCACCGGACACGTCACGGTGCAGTTTTCTTCCGATGTAGTTTGTTGGCGATGGAGATTAGACTCCTCCCACCGGCGGCGTCGCGATGCAGTTTCTCCACCGCTTTTTCCAGCATAGACAGACTGATTACCAGAGCAAGCGCACCAGCCGATGCAGCATAACAAAAACAAAAAAAAGTAACCAGAAAATAAACCGTGCAAACATTTTACGAACGCAGGAAAGACGAAAATAAAGAGAAATGGGGAACAGGTAGCAAACAACGGCGAATAAAACAAAAAGTTAGCAGACGATAGAAAGATATATACAAATCACCCAGCAAAAAACTCCTTCAACGACGACAATCATTGCGGCATTTATGAAAAAAAAAGGGAAAGCAGCTACATAAAAAAAAGAGCTTCTCTTTTTTTCAGTTGTTTGGTTTAGCTTAACTTGAATGCTGCAGCAACTTAATAGACCATATGCAAAAAGAAGCGCCATCTAGTGTATTCATGATCAATGATCAGATTTCCTCCATATTGGGGGGTTCCCGTACCGACGGTTTCGCCCGAAAAACAATAGTCCCGGCAAAGTGTAAGTCGTAGAACTAAAAATATGATCACCTGCTGCAAGTCCAGTACGAAACCTTCACAGGACGTCTTCGAGAAATACCGTTCATTGACCTGGATGGCCCAGTTCACTGCTTGAGTGACGAGTCTTGCGACCTCGTTGCTGACAATTCCTTTTCCTGAATTTTGCGGCCGTCTTTCTTTTCTTCTTTGATCCGAAACTAACCAGCAACCCATTGAGTGTACAAATAAACTGCCCTAATATCATGAAAACCGAGTTAAATGCAGATGCACCTCGTGCACAACTGGAAGATGTGATAAACCCCCCAATATGGCGGCTACTAATGGCATGATGATGATAGCTGGCAAGGATTTCGCATATGGCCTATTACCCACGTTTGTTCGGTCTTCGGGAAGGGGAAGAAGTATTTTCTGACACATCGCAAAAACTTGTTTTTGTAGTGGTAGGCAGCACATGACATGCCTGTCATCTCCAAGTATGCGCTGGTGTATCCCCAAAGGCGGCCTGTTGATCAACAAACGATGACCCTTAGCAGACGTTCTGGCGTAGACAAACAAAACTCGAATATAAATGTATCACGAGTTTGCACTTTTTAATATATTTAATAAATACCAAAAAGCACAAATGAAGATTTCGGATAAGAAACTCAATCGAAGGCGAAAATAGGAGGTTATCACAGACGACAGGGGGGCAAAAAAACACACACACACACAAAAAAACAATAACAACAAAGTTTCAGACGGCCCTCAAAATGTCCGGGCACAGCGTAGCAGACGGACTGGCGGGGGTAAGCGCCGAAGTGAAAGAAAGAGAGCAAAAACTAAGCCAAACAAAGCAAAACTAGTGCCACTAAATAAGGTACGCTTATTAGTGGCTCTAGGCAAAACAAAATACGCGATGGTTCGAACGTCAAGTAAACAAAAAGGGGAAAAAAAGAAAGCATAAAAGCAGGAGGAAGACAGAACGCGACGGCGTAGCGTCTCCTCTAAATAAAAAGAAAGTAGACTGAAAAATAGAAGGAGTTGCTCACGGTCCAGCGTGTGCCGACTTTTATCGTAGAAGACGACGAAGACGCGAGTCGTCCCGGCGCTCATAATCGGAGCTTGTGCACCGTATCTAACCTAACCAAAATCACCTTTATTTGCACTACGACGCTCTCCTCGTTTTTTTCTTTTGGTCGCACAAGAAGTCTGCTTTTCTTGTAACTCCGCTTTTATTAGTTTCAGTAATAGCGTCAGATTTGCATGTGCACAATCGACTTCTTCCAGAGCATACTGATATCGAAATAACGTACGTGGTTCGAAATTGCCTTTTGCTTCTTCATCCTATTCGCCTATCAGTCAAAACGGTTATAAGCAAGACGTTCATGAGAAATGGGAACTGAAACAACGAAACGATTTGATCGATAACAACAGTAAAGTTGGAACGTAGCTACGTTCTAAAATTTTTGCACATCGCCCTTTCTTTCAACAAACAGTGCGAAGGTACATTCGTGTTTTGCCTCGCCTACATAAGTTGTGACAGAGTGTTTTCTTCAGGAGAGCCCCAAAATTGCACCCAGAAAGCTGTAACATCTTTCCCACGCAAAGAAAATGTGGTTCACTTATGAGTTGGTACCTAGTTTTTAACATTCAAAGTAGCGAATACCCGGGACAATTTTTTTTTCGTTGGTCACCTTGCACGGAAATGGGCAAAACCAATGCGTAGCAGAGAATTCGTCTGCTAGCGGAGGCTCGGAGCTCGCCAGGGGCGCTGGGATCGCTTTTCGCTCGCGCTCCGCGGGGCCGCTCCAACCCCCCCCCCCCCCCCCCCCCCCCCTCTCGTCAAGCTTCGGGGTGTTTGTTGCTTGGGGCCGGTCGGGGATCTACTAACGAAACGTCGTGCGCAGGCCTTGTTTTCGAGGTGGTATTGGTGGTACAGGCTGGTACAACTTGAACCAGGAGCAGTACACCACAGCCGTGGTAGGCAGCGGTAACGATCTTCTAAAGGCCCATAAACAGTTGCGTTTGAGAGCGTTTGAGTTTGTTTGACTGCGTTGCTGCTGCGAAAAACTAGGACATGCCTGCTTCATATGTCACGTGCCAAGATACTGTTTGAATTGAATTCCACGCTTCATACAAAGCAGACTTGTGCAGGTGACTCGCTTCCGTTTCTTGACGCAGCGCAGTCAAACGCACTAAAACGCAACTCTGTGTGTGGGCATTTAAGCAACCTATTTTGCATGGCATTAATTCTTACTGTTCCTCAGAATCTGGTTTCGGCAGCACTTGCAAGCATCAATATTTTCCCCGTGTCATCAAGGAACACGACCGCTCTCACTGATGTAACACATGAAACCTAAATATTCGTTTGTAGGTAGGTTGGTATTAATTTGTGCTCGTAAGTACAGGCGCCACAGAGATGCACGTATACCCCGTACAATGAATGCCGGAGAGGCGCGTATAAGGGGTGATAATGATAATACAGTGCGATATAATGTGAGGCACTGAGAATTTTCAATGAGGCATCACGAAGCAGGGGTCTAAGTTGATCGCAGGTGTGTGGTGGCTTCGCGACAAAGTTGCGGAACTTCGGGTAGGTCACTATCGGGCACGTTTGTTATTCTTTTTTTGAAACGTTTTAAAAAGTGCAAACGAACGGAGCCATCAAATGTAATTCTGTTGTGTGTATGTTTATACAGCGAGAAGTTAGTCAGCCCTGAGGGCGTCTGGTCTCTTCGTTGGAGATGAAAGACAGTGCAGTATACCGCTGCTTGTCTGACGTCTTTAACGTGCATCACGCAACATGACAGCACGCCGGTACGATGCTCATCCAGATTGAAACAAACAGAGGCGGTGGATTGAATCCACGATCAGTGGGATTTACAGCACGAGCTTTCGCTACACGTGCTACCGATCCACGAGCAACGAGACATTGCGGTCGAATTCGAGCTCAAGAGAAAAACAACAACAGCGGCACCAAGAAAATCTCCGGTTTGAGGCATTTAGTACTACTGTCGCCATCTCGTTTAACAATTGGGAAATAAAATTAACAGGGTGATTTTATTTACACAAATGCACAAAAACAAGATTATTTTGTTTTCTCGTCGTGGTCTTAAAATTAAGATTAGAGGCGCCCCTAGCACGTACGGCCAAGCGTTTTGTCACGTTTGTCTTCTAAATATTGTATTTCCAAAAATGCCTCCAAACGCGCTAAAAACAGTCAAAACAGTCATATTTTTGGATTTTATTAAAAATCTCCAGCGCTCTCAAGAAACACTCTAAGGGCCGTACAACCTTCATTACGTCCTCATAGATAACCTTCAAAAGAATGAATACTCTCGTGCATTCCTGAAACTCAGGTTTGTGTAGCGATATTTGGCCATTGAGTGGCGAGTGGTTGAATCCCCCTTAAGGGGGCGGTCCCACGGCCCCAACTATAATACCGGTGGCAGCTCTGCTAACGCTCCTGTTTGATGTGCAAATGTCGCGTCTGTGCGCGTGTTACGTATTTCGTTCTTTTTGCAAATAAATCGTCAATTCATCATCACTCTTTTAGTGCAAAATATGCTACACATTTTTCAAAACTTAACGCACAATAAGAAAACAAAAAAGTGCAAGTTTTGATATTTTCAAAGACATACCTCTATGCATTCCAAGTTTCTAGACTTGCAATGCATCCAAGACGCGTTCCTATTTTTTTATTCAATAGAAGAAGGACTCACCTAGTTCCGTGCATACGTGTTTTTGTTAATTAGCAGGCTCACATTTTTTTAATATTTATTCAAAAAGAGCCTTTTTTATGTGATTTTGAAGTCTCGTAACTCACTTTTATATCATAACGCAGCAACGATATTTAAGGGCATGCTCGAGGTAAACATAGAAACTCGGAATACAAAATATTAGAAGTGCAACGCCAGCTGTTTTCTTGTAAACACAACTTGATTATGGTAAAATTTCTAAGAATTCCCTTAAGGCGTTCTTGGTTTTCTCAGACAGCGTTCTGGCATCTGACCTAATTTTTTTTTAATTGTATGCTAGAGGAACTCAGCTGGTTCACTAGAAGCGTGATTTTTTCGGATTCATATTCAGATTTGTTTAAGATATGTTTAAATCATGGGACTATTTTGAAGCTCGACTCTGTACGCAAGAAA
Organism: Ixodes persulcatus; assembly: GCA_013358835.2. Classification (NCBI taxonomy): domain Eukaryota; kingdom Metazoa; phylum Arthropoda; class Arachnida; order Ixodida; family Ixodidae; genus Ixodes; species Ixodes persulcatus. Next base: position 390,466 of record JABSTQ010011563.1, read on the forward strand.
CCGGTTTCAAAGAAGAGGGCAGCTATTTAAGCAACGATTCTTTAATTAGTACTTTTCTCGTTCTAATTAAAATCACTTTCTATGATTGTAATTTTTTTAAAGCATACTAATTGTCCTAAATAATAAAAAGAACCTATGTTGTAGCAGACGACGCGCACTTGCGCCATCTCTTGAAAGGTGGCTGAAATTCGAGGTTGAGAAGTTCAGGAAAAGTGGCGCTGGGGGGGATTCTGGCCCTGATGCAGAGGATTCTTTTCTCAAATATTTCCTCGCGCTACTTCCTCGTTCTTGCAATGAGTAAATAATCTTGCAAGAAAAAGAAGAAAAAAACAAGGGTCACGAGCAAGTTCTCGAAAACATCTATACTTCGTCTCACCTTAGCATGGACTAACTGCGAAAGCCGTGCAAGCGCGAGCGGCTAGCCTTGACTGCCTTGACTGGAGCACTTGCTGCACGAGCGCTCGTGCACCCGTCAAGGTTTCATCAAAAGCAACTAGCTCGCGCTTCTAGCATGCGCGGCTAACAATAGTCCATGCTAGGGTGAGACGAACTATAGTGCCTTTAAATAAGCTATTCAATGCTCCCTGCCATGTTCCGACACCACGAAAGGTGCGAATATTGAGCTCCATATGATGGCGACAACAAAGGGGAATTTCTTTTCCTTCCCTCCAAGATTTTAACCCGACATTTTTCTTTTTTTAAGGTTCCAGCTTTCCAACCGCTCTGGTTCTGTTTTGTTCGCCATCGTGCAGGAATTTTAGATTTTCAGTTTTAACGTTACTCTTCTTGTAAAAAAAAATTGGGTTGTGTGTATGTTTATACAGCCTAGAACTTGGTCGGCCTCCAAGGGCGACGAGTCTCCCAGCTGTAGATGAGCAATTTAGCCAGTGCAGTACAGCCGCTAGCCTGGGGTCTTTAACGTGCGTCACGCAGTAGTGATACACGACCGCACGCCGGTACGATGCTCATCCAGATCGAAACGGGCAGGGGCGGGGATTGAGTACTCTACTTGTAGAAAACATACGGAGAGTGTTATGTGTAAACCGCAGTGAGTGGTCCTCAAATTAAGGCAACAAACAGCCAGTCATCGTGGTTCAAATCTGAGGCTCAGGAAAAGGGTCTAACAAACCCCCTTTCCATGCAGTGCCCTATCAAAAGCGTTGCACATGTGCGAAATCATCACTACGGTCGTCTTTCTTTGGATTAATTTTTATTTCATTTTTTCAAATAAGAACAATGTCAGACGATCAACTTTCATGGTGTTGGTTTAATAATGCAACGACTCCAGGCTTCCACTTTGCGTTTACACCAACCACGACTCTTGTCCTTTGCAACTAATTATAAGCAGCCAGGTCAGACTGGCTAGAAACAGCAGGTCTGTTCGATTCGGTCAGAAAGTTCTGAACTAGTTCTGTCCGAGTTCAGACGAGTGCAGGAGTCGTGCAGCGGCGGCGCAGAAACAGTGCAGCCGCCGCGGTAGGACTGGCGCTGTGATCGGCTTTCCGAGCGGAAGCGCATGGGTGTCGTCTGCATCTGTTGGCTCTTGTTTCTCCACGCCACGTTGTATGCTACATTTTATTAGTCGCAGTTTGATGAGACCATTCGTGTTTTCTTAGTTTCAAAGTATAATAACGGAATCTTTTCTGTGAACATTTTTTATTCGAGTGTACTAAAAACGTTTTCTGCACGAAATGTGTTTCTGTCTGCATTTTTAACTGCCGTTCGGTTCCTGTCGTTTCCATAAGCGTTCGTGTCCTTCACATTCATTTAGCAATAGCAGATTAATTACAAGTCTCTCGAGTTTCGCATTTCGACGGTAGGTTCGCGGCATCAGGATGATTTTGCGTCGGGAGTCACTGGCGGCAGCGCGAGGTCGGTACAGGTCACCTCGAACACGAAGGCCTGACGATAGCGTTTTAACCAAGACAGTTATCGACCGTAACTTTGGCGTCAAGCTGAAGCGTTTTCTGATTCTCAAGAAAGACTTGCGTGGAACTACCAAGCCAATGCCGATTCTCGGCGTCTTTCCCAGGCCCGTTAGTGAACGCCCACAGATACCAGCGGACAAAGCATGCAGTATTATGCTCAGCTTCGGGGCATGCGAGGGCCAATGTACTAAATCCCAGATCGTTGCAATGTATCGGAGTCGTCAGTATGCATCCAAGAGCAACTGAAGGCGGGGACTATCAAGAGTGCAATACCTTTCCCGTGTCTGTAAGGAGAATATCAACACTGTGGATCCCCACATAGCATCAAAAAGAAACAATTTACGTGAGCCAATATTTCAAAACTTACCACAAGGAGACAAACCTACACGAGCAGGTGCCTAAAACGCTTTCAGAATATCATAATCAAGCAAATTGCTACCCTCAGTTATGATCTCGATTCCGCGTCTACCGCGGGTACGTTTTTATCATAAATGAGAGGAAACGCAACCTCCGTATCGGCGTTATTGTTAAACATCGCAGACATTTGAGCAAGAACTGCGAAAAATGGCACCGCGAGCAGAGATGGGCGAGGAGTGTCGTCTGCTGTCGCCGTCTGCTCTTGTCGTCTGCTTCTGCACGGGCGCTGAACTGACTCCGGAGCCGGTGCAAGATTTTGAGGAACTGGGTCTGAGCTCGTTTAGAACTGGGATGAATCGAACGCGCCAGTGCAGCGGTCGTGCAATTTCCGGCTGAATCGAATGCGCCAGTTCTTGCAAAGCTGAACCAGTTCAGCCAGTTCAGGCGAATCGAACAGACCTAGCGTCTCAGCTGAGACTTTGGGAAAGAAAGCAATTCCAAAACCAGCGCTCGAGCTGAGCGGGACTCAAGCCGCGTCTCAAGACAGTCGTGCGACCAAACTTTTGCAGTGCTTTCTTTCACTCAGTCTCAGCTGAGACGCTGTTCTAGCAAGCCGGTCCATGATCACAACTCGTGAAGTTTCCTCGCGCTTCTCTTTCGTTTATCTGAGTCCCCGCAATGAGTATTGCGAAATAAAATCAAGCGAGATGCTCAGTGCTGCCCTGCCATGTTCTTCCATGACCGGGCTAGAGAGTGGTTTCCTTGTGGCCTTCACTCTCGCCGATGAGCAATGGAACTTCTTTAGCCGCGTAGGGGTGCGACCACACAACCATGCCCAACGCCGCCTGAGCCATCCTGAACAACTGTTCCCCGACCAATGCGATTGAAAATGTGTGCAATTATACTTGCTTGAAATAACTGTAGTGAGCAGATTGAAATAAGTTTCGGCTTACAATAATTAAATTCTTGTCTATTCAAACTTGTTTCTTAAGGAGACGAAGAGAAAGACGTGTTCCGCATAAGTCCCTGAAGGCAGCTGGCCTCACGACCTGTAGGTCCAATTACTCTAAAAACTTATCCAACTCAACCCCCGAGCAAAGAGGAAAACACGGTGACGAGGACGTGCCTCTCAGAAGGAATTAAAGCACTGTAGGAGCGGTAGGGTTACAGCGACCCCTCCAAGCTGCCGCCGCAGGGAGCAACTACTCCCGGTGCAATGGCCGTAAGAGATCATGCCTGTTCACTCTAGCCTAGGTTGCCTACATGTCTGTCCGTCTCAGGGTGAAGACATTCATTGTTGCTCTGAATGTGCCAGCGCGTGACGCTCTCGCGCACTCGGTGCGTGATTTGGGCGGTAAAATGGCGTCTATGCACTAGCCAAAGCTACGGGCTTGAGCTGAGTGAAACCGGATTGCGCGCACTTCAAAATGCATAAAACAACGAATGGGCGGAAAAATGGCTAAGTTGTCACCACTTCATGTGGTCTTCGGTTCAGGCACGTAGCCAGGATTTTGTTTCCGCCCATGACAAAATGCTGTATGAGGTGGAGGGGGAGAGGAGGTCTCAGCAAAATGGAAGATTTCGGGGGAAGGCCGGCCCCATGCACCCAGCACCCCCCCCCCCCCCCCCTGGCTACTTGCCTGCTTCGGTTCGTTGTCATTTGAAAAGAGAAGACGGTCAACGGTGTTTTTCCATTTGAGCGTGAACGTGCAGACGGCTATAGGAACGTGAAGACACACTGAACTTTGGATGGTCCAGACCGCTTGGCGGTTCTCCCGTGAACATGTTGTAAAAATTAAAATAAATATTCCGACAACAAGTGTGCGTAAGTTAATAATAAAAATAATAATCCTTATTTCCAGACATACATGTGTCTGAGGGGCTGCGGCAAAAGAATACAAAAGGAAATTCCGCACAGACACTTTTGATTGCTTACGTGTGGGAATATGAAAGCATTGCAGTCCTTTTGGTGAAAAGTTTTCGATTTATTTTTTCGACATGCGTTATTTTTGCTGATTCGGTGTGTGACGCGCGGGAAACAGCGCACCCATGTTATACACTCATGACGTGGCGCCACCTTCTCCCCATTGGCTGCACCGTCACGTGCCCAATGATGCACGCACTTGGACACACCTTTAGTCAGCCAGATGGTTGCGACGGGACGTGTGCAATGACGCACGCACTAGGCACACCTTAGTCAGTCAGGATCTGGGAGCCGCCGTGGAGTCGGGGAAGCGTGCCCGTCTCGCACCCCGGAGGCCCGGATTCGATTCCTATCCAGACCGAAATTTACTAAAGTTTGCTTCGAAAGTCGGTCATTTACTTTATTTATAGGAGTCTTCGTGAAAGTTTTGACGTCAATCCGAGCATTTCTGACATGTTTTTACTCTTTGCGCCGTCGGCCATTTTTGGTACCATCGCATGCCGCCGCCGCCGCCACCGCCGGATTTTTGCGTGGTGGGGCAAATACTTTTCTCGCATTAAAAGTCTTCTGACCAGGCCATCAGCCCCTTTTCACAGCATTCATTAGTGTACAGGACCAGTGTCAGTATAAAAATCAATTATGCATAAAATATTAAAATTGACATCAGCTAAACATTGTAGTTATCATAATTAATATCAACGTCATCAAACGTTTCAAATGGAAATCATTCCCATCGACATCATTGAGATCACATTAATTAACATACAATGTCAGCGTTACTGTAAAATTTTTCATATCGGTTGCAATCAAACAGAAAATATATATAGATAAAGATACGTGTAAGAGGTTGGTATATTTTTTTAACATCAAATTATAAATAGACCTAAATGATAATGCAAAAAAATATCAAAAGCACCATAAAATGCACTTTGAAATCTGCTACCCACTCGCCTAACAAAATTTAAGCCACTTGGGCTACAAAATAACTTTTACTCTTTTCTTGAACATGCAGAGTCTTCGACCTCGGCGTACTATTTCAACAATATTAGGGTGGTTATTTATAAGGTCAGATAATTGGTATTCAAGTTTAATCAAACTACCATCAAAATGATGAGTTATATAAAGCGCCCTTCTGAACACCCGCCTTGAAAAAAAAAGTCTGCTATTGCTTGTTTTATTATAGATCAAAATGCAGTCAAAGACTATAAGATACACAAGCACAAACACGCATACTAAAAGCGCAAGGCCATAGGGCATGGTTTGCGCTTGATTGCTTTGACCGGTGACAACAAACGCACTATAGACGCTTTAAACACGCGTTCGACTCGCGCTAGAGTGAGCCGCCATTGCCGACCTTCTCCTGTCTTACCGAGATTCCTTGCCACTGAAGCGGGCGTTGACGAGCCTCCACAAAGGCATATGCTGGGGAGAAGGACGCAGTAGCAGCTAAAGTGGCAATAACCTGTCCTGCTGTGGTAATGATGATGTGAAGCGAACGAAATAAGAGGAAACAAAAACTGAAGGTCGGTTATGGCGGCGCCCATGCACAGCTGCCTGAAAGCGTCTATAGGATGTTGAGCTCCGTCACATAGTGTTTTTTGGTTCTGCTTGATTGGCCTCATTGTCCTGTTATGTTGGCTGCGCTCTGACTTACAGCGAAAATGAATTTAAACGTTTTTGTCGTGCAAAAGATCTTTCATTAACGAAATGCTGACAAGGCATGTCTTATATATGTTCTTTAACGTTTGATAAAATTCTTCACTGATTGATTGACTATGTTTTTAATTCTTAAATAGTTAAAACGATAGCTACTGGCTTTTGAGCCTCTCGATCTCGAGCTAGGCACTCTCGATCGGGTCGATGAGCTAGCTGGGCTCCGCTTCTGTGCGAACTGGGCACCGCTAGCACCACTGGCACGTTTGCTGGCATTTGTGTCAGCGGGAGCACGCGCTGGGCGCTGAACGTGCACGGGCGAGCAGCAGAAAGGAGGAAATTAAGAGCAGAGGAGGAACATCACTGCCACGAGCTTGTTTTCTGCCCACACGGATGAGTGCCGCCATCTAGTGGTTGAACTAATGGCTTGTTCAAGATGGCCGCCGTGGGACCGCCGCCTTAACGAAAAAAGACGACGAGGATCTGATGGCGAGCGGACGTGTCTGTGAAGCGCTCTTCCATTCGCCCTGCCCGCATTCATTTTTTTCTCTACGAATACTTCGCTTTGCCCACGCTAAGCGACGTAGAGAACACCGACGTTGTGTGGCTCGCACGCGCGCGGGGCCGACCTTCTACAACTCCGGACCGGGGACAGCAGAGAGCCCCAGCTACGCAGACGATGGCTACGCCAATTAAGGGCAACGCATGCACGACCCAGGCAGCAGAATACAAGGTTACGGCACCGGACGGCAACCCAGCCATGCCACTAGGACCGCCACACAACGGACCCGCTGCTAGCGACGAGAGATCTATTGGCGCCGTGCCAGCGACGCAAGTACTGCAGTCGCAAGAAAAACGAGGGATGTCTTCAACTTCAGCGAATGGCATTCCTGCTCAAACTGTAAACCTAGAGCAAATCAACACCAAGGGCAACAACGTCATTGTACACAGAGTAAGTGACACTTACTTAAAAATTTGCCTCGAGAACAAAGACGCCATCTCAAACTTTATCACAATGAAAGAAGATTTCGATTACTTTATTCGAAACAAAAAACAACTCCAGTGTATGATGAAAAAATTCCGTGAAACGGATTGGGAATCCTTCGAAGCTTTCACAGTCGAACAGAACCGCAAGAGAAAGCAACCCCGTGGAGTAAGCCCGATGAGAGAAGCAGTAAACGACCCCATAGCCACCTCTTCAGAGGAAATCGAGATGGTAGAGGACCACCAGACCGCGGATGATTTGGCAGATTTCAAAGTTGTAACATACAAAAAATCGAAGGCTAAACAACCAAAGACCGCCACCAATGTAGCAGTACAAGAAACCTCAACTAACAAAAGTTCGAATGAAAAAAAGGCAAGTCAACGACTTCTGTCGCCGTCAATAAAAGTCCGGTACAAGAATCCCAGGAAGTGGACAAGCGTTCAACAGAAAGAGAATCAGCGCGACCCGCAGCTGGTGGCAAACCAAAGATGCAGGCAGTAGTTTTCCGCCCAACTTGCAAAAGGAACGTTATGGAATTCACTCCTAGGCAAATCAAGTCCGCCGCTGCAGAAGTGGGAGTTAAACATCTGGAAAATTTTACGCTCAAGTACAACCGAAAAGCGAACACGATAGCTGCAGTTACGAAAGACACAACCACCGCAGACGAGCTCACCCAATTCAAGGAAATTTGCACCTCTGACGGAGCTATGGAATTTCAGGCAGTGAGAGCACAGAATCCCAACCAATGCAAGGGCATTGTATACTTCAAGAACATCCCAGAAGAAACAGACGAAACACTTTTGGAGGAAGTGTCCTGCCGAACACACAACATTATCCAAGCCCATATCTTTGGCCCGAAGAGATCCACTGTCTTGCTTACGTTTGAGGGAACGACAAGGCCGCGCTACGTGCGCTTCTGCAATTTTGCATATAAGGTGCACGAATACAGGCCTAAACCACTTGTATGCTTCAATTGCCACCGATTTGGACACCGTGCAGACATTTGCCCCAGCGAAAACAGCTATTGCGGCAAGTGCGGCCACGAGCACGACGAAAGCAACGAGTGCACCCAACCACCAAAATGTAGGAATTGCGGAGGCAAACATCCAGCTACAGATAGGAACTGTCCCAAGCGAACCATCCCACCCTCTTCAGACAAGAACGCTCCACCGAGGATACCAAAAAAGCCGCCCCCGACTAAAGAGGACATAGAAGCCTGGCCGGAGCTTCCCGAGAAGCAAGAGAAGAGTGGCCAACAAACAACAAGAGAGACTCGCTCTTGGGCCGACATGGCAGGGGGTAACCACCAAGGAGGCTTCATCTTGGAGCAGCCGATCGCTGTAGGTCTTAATACGGCAATGGAAGCCCGATTCCAAGCGCAAGATGCGCGCCTGGAAAAACTCGAAGCCATAATAGAAAAACTCTGCGAAACTGTCAACACTCTAGTCCGCGCCCATAATGGAGGACACTGAACAGGGACAAGACACGCAGAAGATGGCTGAAAAACCCCCATGGATTTCACAATGGAACTGCAGGGGAATGCGAAACAAGATGGCAGAACTAAAACTAAAACTCGAACGCATGCAACAAAACACGCCGATAGTCATCATCTTACAAGAAGTGGACATGATTCAACCCAAGATCACCGGTTATAAGACATATCAACTCCCCACTATCATATACAAGCAGAAAAAGTTGGACCTCGGTCAACCATGTGGAGCGACAGCCACGTTTGTCAGAGAGGACGTGGCTCAGACTGCACTTGACACCACGCACGTCTGCAATGAACTTCCGGAAGTCATTGCGGTGAGAATTCGAATCAAGAAGATGTCATACATTGTAACAAACGCTTATGTAAGACCTCGTAAGAAAGACGCAGACGACAGAGCTGGATCACCGATCTGGCCCGTAAAAAAAGGAAAAAGGAGCAGCTCATTGTTGCGGGCGACTTCAATGCATGGGCAAAAACATGGGGCTACCGTAAGAACAGTCAGAGGGGGGACAGCCTAAAAGAACACTTTAAAAGAGCCCAACTCCGCCTACTGAACAAAAAGAAATCCACGACCAGGTTCGGAAACAACGGACGGGAAACTTCACCGGACTTGACATTTTGTTCATACAATACGAGGATCCAATGGCAGACCCTGCCAGATGCGATGGGAAGCGACCACTTTCCAATAAAGATCACCCTCGCTGCTGAAAGGCCAGTGACGAGAGAGACAAAATTTATCCAGTGGGACTGCTTCAGGATGGCCTTCGAAAAAGAAGACCAAGAACAGAGCATCGAAAGCAGAATCTCCGCAGCCCTCAGAGCTTCAACCAAAATTTACAACGTCAAGGAAGAGGCCCCGGATCCGGACATTCACCTCCTTAAAGGGGCGGTGCAACGATATTCAATTGGAATGTTTTTCACTTTACACGAGCTTACTGGCACTAGTGGGACTCAAGGATACTCGCACGCAACGCCACTGACCAAGAAACTCCTTTGTTGCGCTGTAATTTCGAGGACAAAACCGAGTGTTTTCATTCAATCTCTCCTTCGCAAAACCTGACGACGTAACTGGGCGGTAGCAGTACCGCCCAGTAACGATATTTGAATGCGGCTCATAGATTGGACCCGAGCATGGCGGGACACACGATTTGGGCTCGTGATAATCGATAGCTCGAGAAGCATTCGGGTAGTGTCCTGTGTCCAATCGCTGCAATGACGACAACAGCCGAACCATGGCAATGTCTGGAACTCAGCGCGTGTCCTGAGCCTTGTCAACCCCAGCGCGTGGCGATCATCAACATTGGCGGCATATAATCGGCTCCCGATCACGTGGCCGCCTGTTCTGGCTGCGAGTTGAGGGGGTGAACTCTGCTCGATATTCTTTAATTTTTTCTGCGACTTCAATTGCGTGTGGTGAAAACGAACGGGCATTTCACAGGTCATTAACGTCAGGGATCCGTGCGCAAAATACAAAAATCGTTGCATCGCCCCTTTAACCTATGGGCCAGCAGGCTACAAGCGCAACAACGATATCGAAAGAACAGGAAGAACAAAGTCTTGAGAGCTAAGTTCAATGCAGCCTCTGCAAAAGCCAAAATGTACACGATTCAGCTAAAAAGACAAAACTGGCAGAGACACTGCCACAGTTTTAACGAGAAGACCGGATCAAAAAGAATGTGGAGAACTTTTAAGGGTATCAACAATAAGAAAAAAGCAAAGAAGACAGGGGAGAGCATCGCCCTCAGGCTGGGGATATCGGAGCAAGAACTGGTGGACACCGCTGGCTCCCAGTTCTTCCCCCCTGACAACAACAAACGGCCACTAGAGGACAAACCAGAGTATTTCTGCAACGACACCCATGGACGCTCCCTTTAACATGGGGGAGCTAGTCCAGGCACTATCGAAGGCAAGGAACACGACGCCGGGCCCAGATCGGATCACCGTGGCCGCCTTGCGCAATCTTCCGGAGAAGGGCAAAGAACAACTGCTCGAAGTCTTCAACAAGGTCTGGGAAAGCGGAGATATACCGGGAGAGTGGAAACACTCAACAGTGATTCCCATCCCAAAACCGGGAAAACCGCTCGATTCTCTGCAAAACTTAAGACCAATATCCTTCACTTCAAATATGTGCAAGATTATGGAGAGGATGGTGCTAGCTAGGATCACCTGGATGTTGGAGGACAAGGGCCAGAACGAATCTCCCGCCTACTCTCCATTTCAGACCGGATTCAGACCTGGCCTTAGCACCACGGACAGCATAGCCCTCATTCACAAAGACGTGCTGTCCAAACAACCTTCTTACAGACCAAAGACAGTGGTTGTTCGTAAATAAAACTCATTTGCTTGAATCTGGATTTCTGGGTTTTGTGCACGGAGAGTTGTTAAACATTCTGCTGGTAGGATGTCGGGATCTACTCCCGACACCCTGAACTGAGGTTTACGTTTTGTCTGCTGACGAAGCACGAAAGCCTCTTTCGTGTTCGGGTGTTCGTTAATCGCGTCTGCCAGACGCTGGAGTGTTTCAAGTGATTGCGATTGTATCGCAATCCCATTACGGATTTCCTTCATGATGACTTCTTGAAGTCCGATTCTTTGAGGTTCGAAATATTTTTTAAGCATTATTTCAAGGCCACGGTCCCACTGAATGTGGCAGTTTAGGTACTTTTTGGCAGGTCATTACTCATATTCTTTTGAACACTGTTTTGTGGGATTAATGTCGTTCGAAAGGCAAAGTAATCCTCTTTCATTTGATATTATGTATGTGTTGGTTTATACTGCACATGCGCATTTGTAGCGTTGCGATTATGATGGTGCGGACCCTCACTTGCCCCGCTGGTTCATGTTTCATGAAGAATCTATTAAAGATAACACGGTTCCAATAGAGCAGTTTTGTTAAGATGATGTTGGAGCAGAATGTAACGGTATACTTTTTTGGTATTTGCACTACTTTGTTTTTTTTTCAGCTCTCCAAATATTGCCCTAAAATTGACATTTTTCAGCAAAAATATGTTTTTAATGACAAGCGCTAGGGCAATGAAATTAGCTACAGATGTAGTGCTTATAATTGGTAATATGCAGAAAAACATTTAATGTTGTGTAAAATTTTTTTGTTTAGATATTCTATATCAAACGTAGCACTTTTTTGTGCTTCGAGTCATGGTAATTCAAATGCCGCTGAGTAAATAATTAAACTATGGTAAAATCTTTTATAACATTTAGAAGTACAATAGTTTCCCAAAAGGTGGACGGTGTCTTTTTTTTTTATTTTCAAATTCATAACGCTCTGGAAGCCCTTCAAACCTACCTGTTTTTAACGCACATCTTTTTTGGACATCAAACAGATTAATTGGTATCTAATAACATTTATTGTATGGAGTAGATATACATTGCGATGTATTAGATTTTCCCAATGATCTTGCTTTGGTTTCTTCATAGTTGTAGAGCTTAGCTAATTTTAAAAACAATTAAAAACTGTTTGGGTGTTTTGTTGCGCTACCTGGCGAATGGCAGACAAAACTGCTGATTTCTAAGTTCAAAAAATTTTCGAGGGCGGCGTTGGCGTCTGTATCATCATCAATCTCCGTGTCGTTTTACCTTCACATTTAGAAAATATATTTGAAGATTTACTATCGGTAAATGAACAGTTTAAGTACTGGGTCAGGTTAATAAATTTAAGACAAATAATTACACAAGCGTTGCGTGATATAAAGTGTTCATTATTCGATATAATTGAAATCAATACACGATAAAGACGAAGAGGCAAAGAATACACCCGAGTTCACTTCATGCCTAGAGTCACTAAATGAGCTGCGCTTAAAGTATCGGCACTCCGTTCCCCAAAATTGTTTTGGGCGCCGCCATTTTGGGTCTTGTGCAGAGCAAACGTAACTGCCGATCGTCATGATCCAAAAGTGCGACTTCCTCTGCATTAGATGCGGTGCTAGGAAGCTGATGCAATATTGCTATGCTCTGTCGTGGGTTGTTTAAACATTCGTGGAGGACGGAAAAGCGTTTCCTGTGATTTTAGATAAAGCTTCAGAAAACTGGCAACCATGATTTTAAGCCACAATATGGCCAAGTGTCGTTACTCTGAAGCGTAGCTAATTTACTGGCATTAGCGGGAACAATGTGGAAGAGGCAGGTGTCAAAAGGTAGTGGCTTGCGGAATCCACGGGGCTTACGTCATGGCCCCTCCAGGTATTACAAGCTTCTTGAACAAGGGCATGAATAGTGTCATTAAATAAGCTACGCTTCAGAGTAGCGACACTTGGCCATATTGTGGCTTAAGAGGATATCGCAGCTCCCGAGCCCTATGCAATTCTAATGGCAACCTTTTAGTATTTTTTCTCGAGAACCACCGAACGGATTGACTTGGGAATGGTTTTATTAGAAAGATAATGAAAAACTGAGTAATATTGCGGCGCTACATTTCTCGATTTTTAAGCTTAAACGTTTTTGCGGGAACTTAAAGGTGCTTGGAAAAGCCTTTTTTTTCGTTCCGTTCTTCATAAACATTTAAAAATAAACCGGGGCCAAAATAAAAATTTAGGCTCGACAATATTCAAGACCAGGACTTTTTGCATATATCTCTTACAATATCTTTTTTCCAGAGCTTCTCATTGTAGCAAATTTTAACTAAGTTTGTAGCCTATCAAAACGTCAAAAAATCCAGCGGTCACCTGGCGCCATCTATGAGTCTGTCCGCAAAACTTGCTCTTGAAATTGCGCAATGTGTTATTGCGCCCCGGACTATTTGCATCTTCAAGGTCGTCGGGTTGACAGTCGGTCTTTTGAGGAAGGGTGCCCAGGGTGCCTCTCAAAACAGATCGTTTTTTTTTGTTTTTTTGTTTTTTGTTGGGGGCGGATATATTTTGCGGGTTACCGCGTTATGGTACGTTTACACTTGCGGATCCGCTAGCGAATCCGCCCAGCTTTTGCCGCTGGGGCGAAACGCTGGGCGGAAAACGCGGCGGCGAGCCGTTTAGGTCCAGGACCTATTTCTGCCGCCGAACGAGGCGTTTCGCTGACCGGAAGTGACATTCTTGCGCAGTGCGACGCTGCCTACGTCATGAGCACGCGTAGTTCCGGGAGCAGCAACGCCCGGGAGAGAGAGCCGAGGCGGGAACTCTCGCGCCTTCTCGTCATATTTGACGAGATGTTACGGGAGCCGCTGCCGCAGCTGGCGCCGCCGCCACTGCCCGAAGGAAATAGATGTAAACGCAACCCGCTCGTCGCCGCCGCCGCCGAGAGCGGATCCGCTCCCGCGGCAGCGGATTTCTTCTCAGGTGTAAACGTACCATTAGTGAGTAATAGGTTGTACATCGCCCGAGCGCGTCCTTGGGCGGATGTTCGGTTCTTTGTTGGTGTTTTGGGGTCGCACAAATAAAAGTTAGAAGTTTCTTTTTTTTTTTTTTTTTTTGGGGGGGGGGGGGGGGGGGAGGGGGCGACGGAGATGTTTAGCAGGGTGGGTGAGAGTCATTAGTTTTCAATCGCCGGAGCGCGTCATTGGGAGGATGTTCCATTCACGCTTCAAGCGGTCCTTGCGTGAGGCCTGAAGTTAGCAAATGCAGGTAGACAAAAGCAACCGAAGCGTCAAAGAGTAGATACTGTCTTACCACTTCTTTGTGTTCGAAGTTGAATAGGTGATTTGATCTGGCGATTTCAAATGTTCAGCAGAGAGGCATTTAAATTTTTTACTTATTTTAAATGTGGAAGAACCATACGTGAGTTCGTCGATTTTGTTTTAAGTTCGACATTCGCTTTGCATATGAACTTGTGGAGGCGGATTTCTACCGAAATAAAACAAACACTGCGAAAAAAATTTCAGTGAAGCTGAAAACAGAACAAGCTTTTTGGTAGTAGGCGTGACACGTTGCTATTTGGAAGTTGTGAAAGTCGCGCTGAAGATTCTTTGTTTGACCCGAACCAACACACTCTTGATTCAGTATTTTATGAAATAGAGGCGAATGTATTAGACAAGAACACGCACATCTTTTATTATAGTGTTCGTCGATTACACTGTCTTGGCTGCGATGAGCCCTTGGTCGGCTGTTACTGTTGGGCGGCGGACAAAATGTCTCACCAGAGAACGGGCGGCGGAGAAAAGCTCACTAGTGAAATGCTCACTGCAAAACCCACAAATGCGGAGAAAAGCTCAGTTACGAAATATTTTATTATTGTTTGCACTGCGGTGTTTATATTTAAAACTCACGTCCGCACTTTGCTCAGCGCTCATGCTGCGCTTTTGCGTGTTCGTATATTTGTAAAACCAAGTGTTCTCGCTCAGCCCCAGAAGAATAGCTTACCTTTTAAGAAAAATGGGGAAGAGGAAGACGAATCCACAGTTTTGCGGAATGTGAACATGTAAAAAAGTGGGGAACGCTTTTTTTTCTGCTAACTTTTACATGGAGACAGGACATTGCCTCAATGTTGAGTACTACGAAAAGAAACAATGTGACCTCCATCTTGGCACCCGACGACTCCTGACCTCCCAAAAAGTATCAAGTTCGTCTTAGGCCACATAACCGAAAGAGGTCATTGTTTACTATAAAGCAAAAGAAAACCGGAACATAATATTCCTGCGTGAGCAGCTAGCCAAGTAGGCAGCGCGCCCGAGGCCTAACGGTTACCGTGCTTATCTTCGATGCCTGGCCGCGGATTCACCTTCTTATTGTTTCTGTAATGTCGCGTTCTGGTAATTTCGAGAACCCTATTGCTTATTCGAGGTTAGAATGTTCTAGGCGCCGAACCTTCTACGCCGATTGTTCCAAAAGCCCACGCGTGTACATAAGGAGCTCCGCGTGGAGAGCCGGAGTCAGTCCCGATCCTGCTGTTTCGTCGACATCGACGCCTGCGACGCCAACCTTCTATTTTTTTCGCCCCATTAAACGTTTAGTTTCTTCAGTTATTCACCGCCTCATCATTTGTCATTAGTGACATTATCTTTATCCTTTGGATGCAAAGAAAAAAACACTATCTAGTATTTACAAAAACGAGAAACGATCTGGCCAGACACCATCATGATGTTCGATAAAATGGTGTTCTACGAAACGGCTTCGATGAAATTGGATTCAATTACATGGCGTTCATTTAAATGACTTTGATAGAACAGAGTCCGATAAAATATCGAGAGCTGCGAAGAAATAATGTTAAAACGGTTTGTAAATGTGAGCTTTTCTCCGTATTTATCCGAAGTCTGGTGAGCTCTTCTCCGCATCCGCCGGATTTCCCGTGTGCTTTTCTCCGCCGGAGAACAGCGCAACATCACGGGAGGAAAGCTCCCCAAAGAAAAGTTCACCGAAAATCTGACAGATGCTGAGATAAACTAACTCATGAATTATACGATCAAGTTTTTAAATTTAGTATTTGCGGAGAGGTATAAACGGAGAGATATTTACACGATTCGTATATTGCAGACACCAGTAGGAATGAAGAAGCAGAAGTCCACAGTTTCGCAGAATGTGAACAATTAACAAAAGGATAGACACGTTTTTTGTTTTTTTTTCTATAAAGACATTGCCTCAACGTTGAGTTCTGTGAACAGTAACGAAGTGACCTCTTCATTGCACCCAACGACCACAGAGAGCCCCCAAATTGTGGCAGGTCCTGCCACAATTTGGGGGCTCTCTGTGGTCGTCACATCACACCAAAAGTCATAAGTTACAACAAATAAAAAAATACGGAAAATAATGTTTTTATTATCCATATACCAAAATAATGCCATTTCCGAAAACGAACCTCGTAGGTCGTTTCCACCGTATTCATCAAGATTCCGATGAGCTTTTCTCCACGTCGGTCGGTCGTGCGGTGAGATTTTCTTATATTAGCTATTTGCTGAGATTTGTGACTTCGGCATGGATCTGAACCTTTTTTATATCGGAACCGCAGAAGATCGCACAGGCCTGAAAGACGATGCTGGTTTTCAGCCATCACATTTTCACAAAGTGAGGCACCTAAGGTTCTGTTCGGCACTATAGAAGGTTGCACTATAGAGTTCTGTTGCGCACTATTAGGATTTTTTGTTTAAAAATACCGGCCAATTGTTGTGAATGAACGTTTCGGTACGGGACGACCACTTTTTCGATGAAACGGCGTTCGATGAAATGTCGTGGAACCTACGCGTTTGCCGTTTTTTTTCCTTCGGCCGGGTTATTTTCCCGATTATTGCTTTGCTCGACGACAACTCGGGCACAGGTTTGTGCCCCTCCCCCTTTATTTTTCCCCCTAAAGAGCAATTGGCACTAAACACAAAGAAGGTCCAGATCCTCGATATGCCATATAACGATGCCTACCCTAGCCACAAACCAGTGGACCCCCTCTAATAAACCGACCTCACCAAGCGTTCGCGCATGCGTGAAGCCGACTAAAAGTTTAGTTCACAAGAAGCAGGTGGCAGTGTCCGAGACGGCTCGTGCAGTTACGTGCTTTTCACGCGCAGAGTTCCAGCGAGGTTCGGGCACGTGCTGAAATACTAAAGTTCCCTCGATGCATTGCGGCAGCGGTGGCGTAGTCAAACTGCCTGGTGAGATGGGTCTGTTCTCTTTGAGAGTTGCGTTATCCCCAGCGCAAAGTGGGAGCATACAATGTTCGCCGTTTCGTCACCCTTTCTTTGTAACACCTCGCAGGTTTGTGGAAACTTCAACTCCGACTGAGAGCGTAGTTGGAAGCCGTCCGCGCTAATATGGTGCCTCTATTAGCCGCGAGAACGAGCTTGAAATCAGTGTAATGATTGGTTGCTCTATCCCCGTCGTGACGTCACGGGTAGAGCGATTTTGTCCCCGGGAGATTAGGATCGCACGAATAAAAATATAGGCACTCTGGCACTGTAGGCACGATAATTTTTGCCTTGCAAGAATAAGGCAAAAATGATCGTGTAACATACTATCAGCCAATACTAAACCGTTTCCGAAACGGCTAGGCAAAGAAATGATCTCGTCAGGTCACTATAGGAACTAATCGGAGCACGTAATTATGGAAGGTATTGTTTTAATAATTTTTTAAAGCATAGCTTTGTGACACTAGGACTACGCTTTGAACAGTAGGTATATAAGACGCAACACTATCTGAACTTGTGGTTATTGATTTTTTGGCACTTCGGCAGTACAACATAAAGGTCTGATTCCGTGTCATTTAGACATCGCACACCGATTTAGAAATTGGGGTGACCGTTGAAATCCGGTGCCCTAGAAAAAAAAAAAAAAGTTGTGGTTGTGTTGTCTTAGTGTTAATTGTTTATTCTTTCTTTATCCATCACTTGAACCAACACGCTCTTCTCCCAAGTATAAAAAAAGTTCTGACTCTAATGGCTGCTGGCGGTACCGTGACCTGGTTCATTTCGTTTCTTTTTGCGCACAAGGAGATCAGACACTTTTTAGAGTGAGTAGCTTTAGTTTTCAAAGCACTGCTTCATGAAAAGTAAGCTCTTAGGGCCGCTATTTAGTACGCAACGCCATTCTGACTTGTGGTAGATTATTTCGCAGCATTACGAAACGACACATGGCATATTTCGTTTTTTGTAATGACGATATGAACAGTCTGGGTGTAGGAAAAAATGTCCCCGGAAAATATGTCCCCGGAAAAAATGTCCCCGGAAAAAAAGTCCCCGGACAAAATGTCCCCGGAAGAAAAGGCCCCAAGTGGAAAGTAGGAAAAAATGTCCCCAAAGGATTGTCTATCTCCGGGTTTTCCTGATCCTCATGGCCTTCGGGCGGTCCGGTCATATGTCCTTGGGGGAAAAAAAAAGGCACCCTGCGGAAAGTAGGAAAAAACGGCCCCATCATATAAGGAAATTACCATTCCCCAAGGTACACATCGCGTCACTGTTAGCGCGAACACGACGTCGGCGCATTTTCACATTTTACTTAGAAAAAGTATTAGTGGGAACGACATTTTACAGTCTGCGCTATATCCCCAAATGAGCACTTTCAGTACCTATAATAACTTTAATGACAACCTTTTGTTTCTACAAGAAAAAAAAAAAAACAAAAAAAAAACAATTGACCGCATCTCCACGTGGTGAATGATGTTGCTTGGGGCGAAGCTCTGGTGGTGCTTGTCTGCGTAGACGCCGAGCCGCAGCATGCCAGCCTTTTCATTCATGTCAGTAGGAGAATGTGTGGTTTTCTTTTTCTTTTTTTAAGCAGACAGATGGGATGGCATCTCACAACCCCCTACTCTTCTTTTTCTTCTTTTTCTTTGAGCCTTTTCATTCATGTCAGTAGGAGAATGTGTGGTTTTCTTCTTTTTCTTTTTTTAAGCAGACAGATGGGATGGTATCTCAGAACCCCCTACTATTTTTTTTCTTCTTTTTCTTTTTTCATAATTATTTTCATCTTTTTTTTCCAATTTTTTTTTTTGCCCTACACGAGCACGTGAGCATGTGCTCACGTGCTCGTGAGCACGTGATCTCACGAGCCGAAGCACGAGCACCCGACGCCGGGCCTACGGCGGATGGCGGACGGCGGACGGACATGGCTAGCCCCTAAGGAGCTTCGCCCCTAAAAACTAGAGATTGCTTGTTTGTGTTAACAGTGTCGCGCTTTTTACCTATTTTGAAATGGTACACAAGTACCTCTCAAATTTCCCCAAATACCATAATTTGGTTTGGGCTAGAATTGTTATAATTGTTTATTTCACATTGAAAAAAAAAACACACACACACACACACAAAAAGAACAATAATTTGGTTTTGCCAAACCATAATTTGGCTTCCAAAATACCCCACAATAGATTGCTACGGTTGCTTTGTGTGACTTCCAGCCTCCCTTTCTACCTCTAGGTGGGTCAGGTCATTTGTGACCGGATAATGAGAGGACCGCCGGAAGGCCAGGAGAATCGGGGAAAACCCAGCGATAGAGAACCCTTTGGGGACATTTTTTCCTACTTTATACCTGGGGCCTTTTTTTCCGGGGACATTTTTTCCGGGGACGTTTTTTCCGGGGACGTTTTTTCCGGGGACGTTTTTTCCGGGGACATTTCTTCCGGAACCCGAACAGTCTACATGCTATTTGAAAATCGTATCGTACGAAAAATCTCGGAACGCAAAATAGCCGAAGAACCGAGCCAAATGAATCCAAAGTATCAGGCAGTGAAATGAGGCTGTTTCAGAATCGAAGAGGTCGTGTGGGCGTCTTATTTTAAATCAGGCGATTAACGCAAAAACAAAACACAAACTGTATTTACACTAATAAATCAATTGGATATACATTATTACACAGAAGTGTCTCGAACGGCTTCTGTCTGTCGTTTGCCTCGTTCCGCTCGTGTAGTTCCAATCTTCTAGTTTCTCGTCGTAAATGTTCTGGTGGGCGTCAAATTCTTTCCATTAAATTCAAAAGCGCTAACAAAGACGAGAACAAAAGTAGGAAGGTGAACAGGACGAGCGCTTACTCTCAACTGAACATTTATGTTGTCCTGTTCACCTTCCTACTTTTGTCCTCGTCTTTGTTAGCGCTTTTGAATTTAATGTCATGAACCAACTCGCCCGCTTCGCCACTTTAGTTCAAATTCTTTTCAATCTGCAACAGAGGCGTTCTGTAATCGCGTTTTTTTTTTCTTCCTAATCCAGTAAGAATGGGACAAAGGGCCCCTTCGCGATGGCCTCGGAGGCCCACAAAGCCATTCTCGCAGCTCGCAGGGCGGAGGGACGGGATGGCTTTCAGGGTCAAGCCGTCCGCTGATAACCGGAACAAAAAGACAAGCTTTTTCTGTATTGTTGTTTTGAAATGGCACTATATCGCGTAAGCAGGTGAGTACAAAGGCTTCCTCCCCAGAGCCATCTGGATTCCGGAAAAGTTCCTATCGGAGATGAAATTCTACTGGTTGCCAGTTATTTGAAGCTGTATCTGAAATCACAAGAAACACTTTTCCGTCCTCCGCTTTAAACAGTGTTCGACAAAGCAAAGCAATATTACATGAGCTTCCTAACACCGAATCTAATGCTGAGGAAGTCGCAATTTTGAATCATGACGATCGGCAGTTGCGCCCGCTCTGCACAAGCACCAAAATGGCGGCGCCCACATCACTGTCGGGGAAGAGAGTGCCGATATTTTAAGCGCAGCTCATTTATTGGCCCTACTTCCCGCGAACCTCCTTTCCCCTGACTGGAACTGAAACTAAATATGAATAATATATCATTATTATAGCTTATTTAGTTTTAACCACCTACACATAATGAGAGGAGGAAGCGGCCGGGTAGGAGAAACGCGGGTTTTATGTGCGTCTGTTGCAGGGTGTAAGATAGAGAGGTGGGGAAACGAGAGCCAAATGAGCGGCCGGATTGTGTCCCCCTCGGTTTTCTTTTTTTTCTGTGGCGCCATCTATGTGGAGCACCGCGAACTCTCACTCCGGGTGGGCGACCGGTGGCGACCGGCTAAACTGACGGAGATGGTTTCTCGTGGATTTTCAATGGAGGACTGTCGCGCTCTCGGTTTATTTTGCGCACTCTCCCTTAGAGTTCCATGCAAATCCGATTCCGATTTTTTTCCTATCGCCGCAGCGCCATCTGTCGCAAATCGGGGGTATACCCGCAAGCAGACGAGTACACAATCCGGTCACGGCGCTGCGGTAGGCTTCTATGGGCCGTTTCCCCACCTGTCTATCTTACACCCTGGTCTGTTGTAATCAACGTTAGTTCTAACCGTCTCAAAAGAGAGAACGCGCGAGCTTGCGCTGGTTAAAAAAAAGACGGTCCAAAGAAAAGAGGTGGCACGCTGTGTTCTTTGTGATTGTGCGTCTAATTGCAAATTGTTGTGTGTATGTTAAGACAGCCGGAAGTTAGTCTGCCTTAGTGGGCGTCTGGGCCGGCTTGCTAGAACAGCGTCTCAGCTGAGACTGGGTGAAAGAAAGCACTGCAAAGGCTGGGGCGCGCGAGCGTCTTGAGACGCAGCTTGAGTCCCGCTCAGCTCGTGCGCTGGCTTTGGCAGTGCTTTCTTTCACCCGGTCTCAGCTGAGACGCTGGTTCTAACAAGCTGGCACTGGTGTCTCAGGTGTAGATGAGCAATTTAGCCAGTGCGGTACAACCGCAAACCTGGGGTCTTTAACGTGCACCACGCAGCAGTGATACACGACCGCACGCCGGTATGATGCTCTTCCAGATCGAAACGGGCAGGGGCGGGGTGGGTTCTGCAGCGCTAGCTTTCGCTCCACGTGCTCCGAGCTGGTGAGCACTATACTCCGTTTCACCTTAAATTGTACCGCAGCGAAGGCTAGAAGCGCGAGCTCATAGCGTTGGCAGCTGCCCTTGGTGCACGAGAGCTTGTGCCGCCGAGGTGTGCCATAGAGCAAGGAGCTCGCGCCTGTAGCCTTTCCTGCGGTGCAACACAAGGTGAAACAGAGTATAGACATGCACTCGGCCACCGATGCCCCCCCCCCCTCCCCCCCCCCCCCCGCCCCCCGGGGGGATCGGTGGCCGAGTGGGCTAGCGCACACCAGCTCGGAGCACGTGGAGCGAAAGCTCGCGCTGCAGAATCCAGGGATCCGGGGTTCAATCCCCACCCCTGCCCGTTTCGATCTGGATGAGCATCGTACCGGCGTGCGGTCGTGTATCTGCGTGGTGCACGTTCAAGACCCCAGGCTAGCGGTTGTACTGCACTGCCTAAATTGCTCATCTACAGTGTGTGACTCGTCGCAACTTTAAAAATGGCTGACCAACTACACGCTGTATAAATATCCACACAACCCCAATTATTATCGCCCCCCCCCCCCCCCCCCTTATATAAGTATTTGAAGATCGACGATGGACGTCGATCGTCTCGAGGTAATGTAACGTAATAACATTATATAAATAATAAACATATTGAAGGATTGAACGACTCAATTTTTCAATTCTTGGATTGTAATATGGCGGTAGCCTATTGTACTTACTGTTGATGAAGAGCAATATGAGGTGACGAGCTAATGATTAAATTATGAGGCTCTATAAGGACGACGATATTAGTGGGTGTCGAACCACAACGTACAGTGCCAGACTTGTTTCAAGTATCGTGTACCCAAAGACCTTTCTTCACCCGCAACAGAATATGGTAGAATCAATGAGGATGCTGCTTTACAACTGTACGTGGAACAGGGAAACTGCAATGTGCAGAAGTGCGGCTTATTCGTTAATCTGAAGGACGGATTTCTAGCAGCATTCCCTGATTGACTACTTGGAACAAATGGCCTCGTTGACGTAAAGTGTCCCCGTTCCAAAAGATTCTTGAAGCCTACTGAAACAGCAAAGGAGTATGAGGCGAAAAATAAGAAAAAGGAGCCTGGTGTGAAAGGTCCAAATCACCACCATAGCCTCTACTACCAAATACAAGGGCAGTTACACAATACACAAAGAGAGTTTTGTGATTTCGTTATATTTACACTCAAGGGCATTGATATCCAACGTATTAAGAGGGATGACACCTTCTTGTCAACCAACATAGAGCCTTTTCTACTCAAGTTTTACATGGAAGGCCCGACTTCCGCTGAAATTCCTCACGTAGACGAGTTGTCCGACCGAATAATCTGCCATTACTCCCGATCTGGGAATCTCTCGATCTTCATTCATGGCCATAGTATCATGAGATCGAGGGGTGTGGCTCTTCGTCCGCCGAACATTGCTTCAACGGGTGCTTTTACCGCGTAAGATGAGACCGTCGCGTGCTGCTGGAACAAGAACCTGTCGATTCTTCACTGAACTGCTTCTTCCGTAAGCTTCAAGAGGGCTTTTTTTCGTTTCGCACACCATCTGTTCTGCTTGCCCGTTAGTTGCAGGATGGTATGGTGCACTAATGTGATGCCTGATGCCGTTTTTTTGTTTTCTTTTTTTTTGGGGGGGGGGGGGATTTGTTTATTTTATTTGAAGCAAGATTTGGCGCGTTATCAGAGAAAAGTATTTTCGGTAGGGCAAAAGTAGGGAAAAGAGAGCGTAGAACGTCAATGACGCGTTTGTACGTCGTGGCAGGCATCGTGTAAACTTCCAACCACTTAGAGTACGCATCGACCATGACTCCGCAGATGCGGATACGTTTCGCCACCCACAGACTGAATAGTGGATCGTTTTCAGTTACAGTTCATGATGGCGCTGGACTCGAGGAAGCCTTCGACTCTTTCCACAAAGTTAGCCCAGTTGCCAGCATTTTTTTCGAAAGTGGTAAATGTTCGAAACGTCGATAACGTCGGTAGCCACGTGCTGTGCTTGACACTGGACGCTTACCATTCGCTGAGAAGAAACTTGCTTGTTCGTCTGCCACGAGTCGTCCGATATCAGGTCATCACCGCTACTCCATCTCCCGACAAAACAGGTCGTCATTGTCTGCATGTCCATAGTTAGCAATCACGTGAACTTATAAATTCCCATACGCTCATAACTTGCCGCCGCTAAACGCCGTTCATTCATGGCGTCTTCATTGCAAATAAACGTCTTCCTATTTATTCTGATGCTTTTCATCATACTCCTCCTAAGCTGTACTTACAACATTATATCGGTACTTCCCAAAAAATTACAACGGCGTTTGTCTTCTGGGAACTATAATGTAACAACCTTTACAAAAGCTTCCGCATCCATGAAACACAATATTTCGTTATGTCACTTTTCGGTCGTCATTATAATGGTGAGGTAAGTACCGTAAATTGCGAAGCAGTTTACTTGACGTCCGCTTCCACTGGTGTCTTGGAATATTGAGTCTACTGAGCGTGCATTCCTGCAGAAGAAGTTTTCATTGAAAGAATATTGACACGTCAATCAACAATTGATTCTTTCTTGGTAAGATTTATTGCGAAAGGCCGTGACAACCGCCGAACCGCATCTCCCTATATCAGAGAACAATTTATACAAAGCCTGACATTCTCGCATACATGCGTTTGCTGGGCCAGCTGGCAGCGGCGCGAGCAAGGCCACGAGGGGAACGTGATGGTGCTCGAGCCATCCCACCGTGAACCAATGTTTCGGCCACCCCACGGGTGCGTGTCGCCATCTATTGGTTGAACTAACGCCTTGTTCAAGATGGTTGGTCGTTCGCTGAATTTAGTGTTGGCTCCCTCAAATAAATGAGGAGCACAGGTCCGAAGCGATCGCTAGCCGCCGCCGTCGCACCACCCCCCACCCCCCGATCGGCCGCAGCCGCCACCGCACGAGCGACGAGGGGAGGCCCAGGGGCCCCGCCCCCCGGCGCCGCCCGTACCACCTCCGCAAAGGTGGGCACCTTCTGCTTCTCTGCCAATTGAGCCTTCAAGGTTGCATTTTCAATTTCTTGTTTTGTTGCTATGTTTACAATTTTCGCGAAATATTGAAGGATTTGAGCTCCGGTTTCTTTACTTATTCTGCTCTTTTCATCATTTACCAATGTTATTAGTTTAATTTGGATTTCACACACGTTGTCGCAAAACGACATTTCATTATTTCTTTCTGGCTCCGATCCACCCGCTCCCCCGACGATGTTTCCATTTTCGGTCACCACCCCAGTGGGGTGTGATCCGTTTATCTGTTTTTAACCACCGGTATTTTATTTAGTATATCCTAGATAATAAAGAATACTCGCAGATTTGACGAGCGTTCTGTGCTCTGGATTTTGCTTTTAATTTACCGTTAATTTTTTTTTTTTTTTTTTCAATGCGACGTTAAGTTTATCAATAGGTCTTCGCGCGCGTCCGCAATCTTAACACTCCAGAGCTACAATATCAACGGTGTGTAATTCGCGACATTCTAACCGCCGAATTCAGAAACCTCACTCAAACTACACTCAAACTTAAGGGCCCCTCCACTTCCTCGAGGAAGGCGCGAGGGCCGGCGCTGGCCAATCGCGACGGCGGGTCCGTCCTCGCGATTGGCCAGCGCCGGCCGTCGCGCCTTCCTCGCGGAAGTGGAGGGGCCCTTAAGTTTGAGTGTAGTTTGAGTGAGGTTTCTGAATTCGGCGGTAAATCTCAGAAAAACGTTAGTTTACAAATATTTACACCGAATCTGCCTCCAGAAATTATACTCCCGTGTAGCGCCTACTACAGCGGTCTAAACGATATCAAATATCGCTTTAAATGTCTGAAAATCAGTTAAGTTGTGGCACTTGAAACATAGCGATTGTTTCGAACATGGATGCAGTGCTTGAATTAAAAAATTTAATTAATATGAAATATTATGGGTGTAGAGTTACAAATTTGGTATCGGCGTGATGGCTATGCTTTAAGCTTTATGGTCCTTACAATTATTTACTTAAATAAGCGCTAGAAAATGAAAAAATCTCAAGGAACGATACAGAGCTTACCGGTGGTTGATCTAGTCGGTCCTCGTCGTCTTCTTCACCTTTCAAAAAACTATTGGAACGGATGTTTGCTCTTAGTTATCACGTGCTTCACTCAGAGTTTCTGATTGGCTCGCATAAAATGTAGGCTTCGCCCTTTGCCAAGTTATTCTGAGCCGAAGAATGCCTTCGCTCAGGAGGTCTGACCGGGGGAAAAATGAACCCGATTCCTCCCGACATTCGAGCTGCGCTTTGGGCAACGCTCGCTGTGGAGTCTCTAGCAGTAAGCTAAACGAACCAATGCCCCCTCGGCATCCGGTGAGTCTCTGTGTCCACTGTCCAGAGGCTTCAACCCGACTGAAAATAATGTGTAAAGAACTTTGGATCCGCAGCTCTTTCTTTTTTGTGTGTGTGAGCGACCAGCGACGACTCTGGGCTCGCAATTTCGATCAGTGTTGCCAACTCAAAATTCAGAAACCCGCCACAAGAATCCCGAAAAGTGCTAAAAACAACTAAATCTATAATGTTGCGCAAGAATGGCCGAATCACAGCAGGTAGACCCTGGCGTCCGGCATGAAGCTCGAACTCTTGCAGGGCAGCTCACGGACCTTAAGTTTCTCGTTTCATTGTTGTGTGGTACGACATTCTTTTTTCAAGTTAATGTAAGCAAGAACATGCAATGAAAAACGAAGGACATCGTAGCAACCACCCAGCTGATGAAAGCATGCAGCGATTACATCGACAATTATCGCGATGTCGGGTAAGAAGCTGCAACCGCGAACGGTCTTCCCAAGAGCATGGGTGTTGAACTTGATAGTGTGATGAAACCGGCCCCTCGACTGCGGCGGAGAAAGCGCCAATTCGTTTATGACTGCCAACACGAGGTTGGTGATGTCGAGACAAAATTCAAGCGAGAGTTCTTCTACGAGATGATTAACACCGTAAGATGTCGATTGAAGAACGCTTCACGCAGATGGAGCAGCAGGCGAGCTTCTGGGGGTTCCTATACAGCCTCACCCGGCTTCCCGACAAAGCAGAACTTTTTAAACTTTGCAAAGGCCTTGACCATGCGCTGAGAGTCTGAGACACCTAGAAAGTGCAGACATCGACGGTACAGATCTCTGCGAGGAGCTGATATAACTATGCAGCCTGCTGCCAACTGGATGCAGTGCTCGCCAGGACGTCCTCCATTTCATTCTGGACAACCATCTATCTATGTGAAAAATTCCCTTATACGTGGGTGTCATTGAGGATCCTCCTCACTTTGCCAGTGTCAGTGGCCACCGCTGAAAGGAGTTTCTCAAAATTAAAGCTTATTAAGACATAAATTAAGATCAACCATGGCAGACTGAGATGACAGGATATCGTCATTGGCCTTTTTGTGTATTGAAAACAGGATAGCGTCTAGCCTGGATATGTCGCAAGACGTAGCCCAATTTGCGATGTTGAAGGCTCGGAAGGTTACCTTCTAGGGTATTTGACATGGTTAACTTGTGCTTTTGTTTTCTCTGTCCATCAGACGTTAGCTTGCTTGGGGAGACCCACAGCTGAAGTTTGGTTAATCCAAGAAATAAATGATTCTTGAACCTTTGAACACGGTGCCCACAAAACTTTCAATGCTCGCGAACGTCGTTCGATTTTAGGATGTGGTTTTCGACTGACAACGACAATATCACGACCATTCGCGCTGGGTCACTGTGGCATGTTTGCTAACAACGTGATGTTGGGTGCGAAAATAGTGGGGGAGGGGGGGGGGGGCGCCACGGCTACAGTTTGCACAGGGCGCTTGCTGCTCTAAGGCCGGCCCTGTCTCTATCCCTCTGCACAGAGCCATGCTTCCGAAAATTTCACGGAAAGTAGCCCACGCAGTGGGAACTATGCTTCCCACCCACGTAGCGAGAACTACACTTGTAATAAAAATAAACGTTTTGCTTAATTGTGATACTCTATCAATGTTATGTGTGAATTAAAAAAAAATGAATTTCCATACTCCTTTTATAAAATTTGCCCACAAAAGGGTTAAACGGTCCGGCAAACTTTGCAACGCGCCAGGTTGCCGAAATCGGATGACTCTAGCGGGCGAATTGAGGCGCAACCAACAGTGCAGTCAAGGATACGGCGTTGGCCAAGCCAACATTGAGCATCATCACCATTGCCCCTTTTTGTTTGTTTTTACTTCTCCGGTCAAGCGTAACGAGTGACGTAAGCAACGTTTCCTCTCGGTGCTCAGTGGTGCCCACGTGATTGGCGTAACCCGCCCAGACTTGTACCGTACGCATTACAAGTAATCAAATTACTTGTAATCGATTATTTTTTGGAGTACTTTTGTAATCAGTTGATTACTTTTATTAGGCAGTAATCACAAGAGTAATCTGATAACTTTTTGAAGTAATAAAATTACTTGTAACCGTTACTATTTTTCCACGGGACCACCCCCCCCCCCCCCCCCCCGGGCACACGCCCCTTCTTTTCTGAAATGACAAAAATAAAATTTGCTTTTTTTTTTTCGAACGGAAAAAAATAAAGATTTTTGCGGTGCTGTTTTAAACGAGGTCAATCCCTTTCTATGTACAGTTTCTGTGGAATGTCCGTTTTCTTTTTTCGAGCTGGGACTGGGAGTGGGAAGCCCCAGGGAAGCCACAGTGCGTGACAAAGGCCATTCAGGGCGAAGTTTGAGGGAGCAGAATGTAGCTTTGTAAGTCCTTCGTTCAAACTAGCCCCCTCACGCACACACACACAGAAATAAAAAAATAAAAAAATCCTGCTTAGGGTACCTACTCGCAGCCCGTAGGAGAACCAGAACCGAAGAATGCCTAAAGCGGATGCAAAATATAACAAAGCCAGTTGAAATATTTTCCCATTCCCCCTACGTGGTCTTTGTGACAAGCAATGTTTCGAGTTGAGAAGTGGTCGGGGCGATCTCTTCCGCTAATGATCCGTTTCAAATCCTGGAGCTGCTGCTCTTTTGTATAACATGCCAGCTCATCCACATGTGAATAATAAAATGAGCGACGCAAACTTTGAGCGACAACCCTTGCTCAAGCTTAACAAGAACTAGAACCCCCTCCCCCCCCCCCCCCCCCCCACACACACACACACACTGGCGAACGCCCAAATCATTAAACTTCTTCAAACGAATTCTATGCTTGTGTCCGCATTGTGAAGGTGCAACGACCACGAAGAGGGAACCAGTTTTTCTTCTTCAATACTTGTGCAAATGTGAAATATAGGTTGGAAGTAGTTCATTGTTATGAGCGCTAAAGATGTGTCTTCACACAATTAAGTAATCGGAAAAGTAACGGTTACTTCTTTAAGTAATGTCCAATTACTTTTGCCGTCGAGTAATCAAGTAATCTAATCGAATTCTCTTTAGCCAAGAGTAATAGTAATTGTAATCTATTACTTTTTTTTAGTAACGTGTACAAGACTGAACCCGCCTTCGCAGTGCGCTCCTTAGGAGCCGTCCGGCCGTCCCGCCGTTACCGCGGCCTCCCGCGTCACAACCGCCGTCGTCGTCTCACCGTTTGTGTTTCTTGTCTGGAACTTTGAACTTGTGATTCCTCTTTAACACCCTTTCGCACTTTTAATCCCTCATCCCTTTGTTCATGCGAGTCTTTTCCCCTATTAGGGTGAATAATAGTACGCATGGACATTTGCCCCCTTTTCCCGTATCTCAACACTCCTCCCCCCCCCCCCCCCCCCCTCCCATAGTTTCGTTTACACTACTTGCGCAGACCGATGCCGCAGTTGTGCAGACGTCGTCGAATGTCGTAAACACCAAAACGTGGTGAAGACTGTGAAGTGCGGTGCAGACGACACTTGCGCCTGGCACACGTCCGCTCCAATCCCGCCCTTCGTGGCATAGAGGATCACGTGACATGTCGTGCCACGTGATAGCCAGATTTTTGGAGGCCCGAGGCGTTATTTGCCAGACGGAGCCGAAGTTTCGGTTTGGATTTCTGCTCATGTTTAAAGTAAGATTGAACATTATGTATCCCATTTCTCGCGAAGCAGATGATGTACTGTCTTTTATTACTGTTTTTTAATGTGAAATCACTCATTATCCTAAATTGTTTTGAATTGAGAGGAGTGACCCTTCAAATTAGTTCGCGTAGCTTAAATATACCTTTTTTTCCCGCGTCACTTACCGCGGGTTCCTTCTTCTTTCGCGACCAGTGGCGTACCAACTTGTTTTTGAGTGGTAGGTTAAAGCAGACCCCCCCCCCCCCCTCCCCCGGGCCGGGGGCGGTGCCCTTGGTATCCCTTAGGCGCCGCCGGCCAGTGTTTGCCCTGCCCAGTGGTGGCTGTTTCCTGGGGGGGGGGGGGGGGGGGGGGACTGTTCCCCACTCTAAGAACTGGAGGGGCAAGTGCCCCCTTGCCCTCCCCCTCCCCCCCCCCCCCCCTCAAAGCCGGTTGGTACGCACATGTTCGCGATATTTAACCTTGATGATCCTGATATATACATCAGCAGCATAATGGCTGACCCAAACATTTGCGTTTGACTTTGATCGACTGCGTTGCAGCCGCGAGTTGTAAACACTTACGAAGAGAAAAAAAGAGTGTCACACTGGCGCCTGCCATAAGGTAGCCCCGAAAGTGCGTATTACTAGACTGAAGGCTTTGCAGTATTTCCGACATCAAATACACGTGCCATATTTGGGAAGAGGTCGCCTATAACTTCGTCAAAATTGTTACGAGCTAGCCGCCTGGGTGGCTCCGAGGCAAAGCGCCGGCTTACGGATCCCCTGGTGGCGGGATCGAATCCCGGCCGAGGTGCCCGCAATCTGTTGGACGCTTATTGCGGAGAAGGCGCCGAGTAACCGAGCTTTCGGTTGCACGTCAAAAGATCCCCGGGTGGCCGAAATTAATCCTCAGTCCTCCGCTGGGGCGTGTCAGATGCCCGTCGTCGGTTTGGCACGTAAAACCCCCAAATTTAAATTTAATCGCTAAGAGCTAACAGTAAAAGAATAACGTGGCAACTATTGACAAAAATATATATATACGCAGGTTAGACCACAGCCTCCTCTATGCTCACAAAGCCTGGTAGTTCGACGACGTAGCATAGGGTGACCGGTCGCAGATTTGGAGCGCGAGGACCTGGTCACAGAGCATCAAAGAGCCATTTCTCGGAGAACCAGGAGAACCTAGACGTCAGCGCACGGCTTTTGCAGCGGCGAGGACTCGAAACACACTTGTTCGCTCGGGAGAAGTGTGTTTCGGTGTCTCGCCACAGCGCGGCGCCAGTCACGTGGCTTTTCTCTCATCCGTTGTCTGCCGCTCCACGTTTTCCATTTCGGCTGCCGCTTCTCGTGGCGATCTGCCAGTTTTTGTCAGTATTGTCACGAATGAGGCGAAGAATAACTAAAAAAACTAAACGTTTAAAGGGGCCCTGCAATCATATCTAAGCGTCTACCTTTTTTGCGGTTTCCACGTCCCTCGGGGTTCGGGCAAGCCAGCAGGCACGGAGAGAGTGCCTAAATATCAGCGCGTCATATTTTAACCAGACAACGCGCAAACCTCCTCCACCTATGGGGGCGACCCGCGGTGCCAAAATCGAGCGATATGTGACGTCTTGGGTCCTGGGCTTACTACTCGTCAGAGCCGCTAAAAGTTTTTTTTTTAGTCGAAATACAAAATATAAGTGGCACGAACCGTTTCAATTATTTATAAAAGTAGTTTTTGTTCACTATTTTAGATCAGAAAAGAAACAAATGCCGTTTAGAAAGTATGAAAACTTGAAACGACCCGTGACATACCCGCCACCAAGCGGTGGAAAAGGCGGCGCATACCAGAAAGGTGTAGTGGGATCAGGCGCCAACGAGCGGAGAGCGTAGAAAGGTCCCGGATGTACACGGCGGCGTTGCGGTCGTACGGACTGGAGGATCCGACCGGCTTCCAGCGTTCCCAAGGCCTTCGGCGAGCAGCTTTGGCTTGCGGTTTGGACTTTTAGCGGTATCGCAGCGCGAAGTGACTCCCGTTCTGAACTAACCTTTACCCCGTGTTTGCTGTCGTTTGTGGCCAATGAAGTGTCATGCCGAATCAGTGTTTAATCGCGCAGCAAATGCAATGCGCGCCGCTTTGGCTGCCCGCTTCAGGCAGAACATGCTTTAGTGGCGCCTTTTCGAGCCGTCGACACGGAGTGCGACAGCCGTGACCGCTCGCTGAGCTCACTACCCCTCGTCTAGTTCACGGCTTCCAAGCAACCAAGGACGTCATAAAAGAGGTTATTTTTTGCTTGTTTTTGTAATTTTGATTTGCCCATAACTTTTTAAAGTAAAGCGAAATTCGAGAAAAGAAAAGTTGCATTAAGTTACTACGTTCAGTGCGCTCAGGTTCGGTGCAAATTAAAAACCAGTAAAAAGGTTCTTGCAGGGCCCCTTTAGAGGGGCGAACTTGTGCCCAAAAGAAAAGGAAACAGAAAATAACAGTAGAGCGTCGCGGGCGTCGATGTCGGCGTAATAGCAGGATCGAGCGCTGGGGCTAGACTGACTCCGGCTCGTCACGCGGAGCGCCTTCGGCGTAGAAGATTCGGCGTGTAGAACATTCTGACCTGTAACATGCAACAGAGTTCTCGAATTTACTGGAACACTAAATTCCAAGAATAAATAAAAGATGCGTCGCCCCCAGGAATCGGATCCTCTCTTCGTGTGGGAGGGAAGAACGATAACCGTTCGGCCACCAGCGCTGCCTATTTGGCCAGATAAGCGCGCGGCATTACCCCCCCCCCCAACCCTTTTAAAAAGTACATACATCGCCCCGATGCAACGTAAAACAAAACAAAGCAAAATAAAAAAGAGCAGCAACCTGAAGAGTCATTTGGAACACATAAGTAAGGTCCACAGTCCTATCGAGCGTAGTGCGGCTTCAGGCGCACGACGTGGACGACTTCAGGTCGTGGCGGGCGGCGTGATGATGTTCTTGTTCCGTCAGGCATCACCTCGTAGTTCAGATCTCCAAGTCGACGAAGTACCTTGTAGGGTCCGAAATACCGTTTCAGGAGCTTCTCGCTGAGTCCACGGCGGCGCATCGGTGTCCAGACCCACACCCTGTCTCCGGGCTGGAAGTGCACGTCCCGACGACGAAGGTTGGAGCGGCCAGTGTCGATACGTTGTTGGGCTCTAATCCAGAGCCTGGCGAGCTGACGGACTTCTGCCCGTTGGGCAACCAGTCAACCACCTGGGCGTCGTCGCTTCCTTCGACAGTCAGTTCGTGGGGTAACATTGCGTCCAGCATTGTCGTTACTTTGCGACCATGACCCAGTTGAAAGGGTGTCACCCCGGTGGTCTCTTGCACGGCCATATTGTAGGCAAATGTGACGTACGGCAACACCTCGTCCCATGTCTTGTGCTCCACGTCGACGTACATGGAGATCATGTCGGCGATGGTCTTGTTGAGTCTCTCCGTCAGCCCGTTGGTCTTCGGGTGGTACGCCGTGGTGCGACGATGGCTGGTGTGGCTGAGACAAAGGATTCCTTGCGTCAGCTGGGCTATGAACAATGATCCACGGTCAGAGATCAGAACTTCGCGAGCCCCGTGCCGGAGGACGATGGACTCTATGAAAAACTTGGCGACTTCCACAGCAGTCCCTGAAGGAAGGGCTTTCGTTTCGGCGCACCGCGTGAGATAATCTGTTGCAACGATTATCCAGCGGTTTCCCGACGTTGGCGGCAGAAAAGGGCCAAGTAGATTCATTCCGATCTGCTGGAACGGTGCGGTCGGGGGAGCAATCGGCTGCAGGAGACCTGCCGGCTTAGTCGGCGGTTTTTTACGTCGCTGGCACTCGTGGCACGATCGGGTGTAGAGGTGGACGGCTTTGGGGAGCTTGGGCCAGTAATACTTTTCACGAATACGGGCCAGGGTTTGGCCATATCCGAAGTGTCCGGACGTCGGGTCGTCGTGGCAGGCTTGGAAGATCTCTCGAAGTTCGGTCGGGATTACCAGCAGCCACGACAAGTTGTTGTCCTTGAAGTTCTCTTTGTAGAGTATACCTTGTCGCATGACGAATGTCGACAGGGCTCGTGAGAAACACGTGGCATGGTACTCCCGCGCAATTCTAGGTGCTCTAGTGCGCGCAGCTCAAGATCGTCTCGTTGAAGTCGTGCCATGTCGTTGGTGTTCACTGCGCCTGAAGCTCTCGTCGCCATCGAATTGTCGCTGCTGCCGGAAGGTGTTTCGACTGTGGCTCTGGACAGACAGTCGGTGTCGCTGTGCTTGCGGCCTGACTTGTAGACCACATTCATGTTGAACTCCTGCCGTCGGAGGCTCCATCGAGCGAGACGTCCTGAAGGGTCCTTTAGGTTCACAAGCCAGCAGAGCGAGTGGTGGTCCGTGACAACGCGGAAAGGGCTCCCGTATAAGTACGGGCGAAACTTCGTGATTGCCCAGACGACCACAAGACATTCCTTTTCAGTCGTGGAGTAATTTTACAGCCCGTATTCGTGAATTTTACAGCTCTTTGCTAATCATTTAATTTGCTTTAAAATTGCTTTTTGTGTCTTAAAAAAAAAAAAAAAAGATATTGCAGTGTTTGATGTGGTACTGTTCCTTTCAACACGTATAGACAAAATAAATAAGGGCCAAACTTTCGTTGTAGCAGTCCTTTAAAGCTAAAGGAATGTTTAATAAGACGCTGCGGGCGCAAGTTGCATTTTTTTTCCCTTGGACGTGCTGTTTCGCGCATTTACAGATGCTGAGATATGCTTGTATTTGAACATGGCACGTGCAAAATCGAACGTTACAGCACCACGTACATGGTGCAGCCAGCATAACATGGTCGCGTTTTGAGTAAAGCCCCTTTATGTTTTCAAAGTAGCGCAAGGTGCGTCAATGCAAGAGGCACGTGCAACGTGCAGCCCTTAGGAAGATCATGGCGGTGCAGCGCAGCACTGAGCTAGATTTCAGGCGCCATGTTCTTCCCAGAAGTGGCGCGCGGCACGTGGTTTGGAGCATTTCAACAACAATGAATGGTGCAACTGGGATAAAGGGGATGCTGCTGAGCAGGTTGTACGCCGTCGCAAGAGGCTTAAGAGGATATCACAGTAGAATTTCATCTCCGTTAGGAACTTTTCCAGAATCCAGATAACACTTAGGGAAAACTTTTTTTTTTTTTTTCTTCCAATTATCAGCTTTCGATTGGCGGTTTTCGAGCGGAAAAAAATCTAATTTCGAGCATCAAATTGTGTTCTGAGTAGTTGGGCTCTCATATGTCACGTACATATAAAAGCTTTGGCGAGCATAAATACCCTGTCGGTGTCCCTTTCAGTTCGGACACTTTGTCGTCTGATCGAGTTACGAATGTTCTACGCGCCGAACGTTCTACGCGCCGAATGTTCCAGAAGCCCACGCGTGTACATAAGGGACTCCGCGTGGCGAGCCGGAGTCAGTCTCTCCCCAGCGTTCGATCCTGCTGTTTCGCCGCCATCGACGCCGACGGTATACACTTTTTCTATTTTGTTTTGGGCACAAGTTCGCCCCATTAAACGTTTAGTTTGCTTCAGTTTTTTCTACCTCATCAACTGTCATTCGTGACAATAGTATATGATCTGGGCCAGGCAGGGCTCAGGAAAGGAGCGCTAGTGCGTCCTGGTATATAGGTCCAACACGATGCATGCCTCAACACGGAGGCCGCCGCCTTTTCCACTACTCAATGTTTCATGTTAACTGCAGACACGTTAAACGAAAAGCTCGATGACTTCACGTAGTTTCTCGCTTGCGTATTCCATCATGTTTGTGTTCTGAATTAATTCAAAAATTGCTGCTTAGAAATATGCAATTTGTTATAACGGGTTAAAGAGCAAAAATGTATATATCTGTCATTTTTATTTCGAGTTTATAGGTTCGAAGCTGCTCCCTGTAACTGTGAAGCTACCTTGAAAATTCCCTCCCTTAGTTAAAGAGACCTTTATGCGCCGTGTGATAACGATATCCAGCTCCCTTTACTAAATGGACATTAGCTAAAGGCACCCTTACGTTACTGTGTCAATGGGATATTACACCGTGATCTAAACTACCAATGTCACCATGTTTTTTTTTTTAATTACTATTTGATGGAAATTTTGTTTTTTTCAAAATATTAAACGAAGGGATGCAATTGTGCGACACATTTTTTGTGTGTTTATTTGTGTGAGGGAAATTGCACTCTTTGCGGATACCAGAGCTCTGACTATCTGTTGCGAAGGAGCGGCACGGATTGATGAATAACAACGTCCTGAGCGAATGTGCGTCGCCAATTTAACAAACTTCAGCATCGAAGTACCTTTGCACGTTGCTAAAACTAAAAAAAAAACAAAAAAAAAACGAGAAAAAAACGAAGTGCTGTGGCGTTTAAGTAAACAGCTGCGTTCGGTATGGCTTCTTTTTTTTTAATTTTTGCGTTGCAGCAGTAAGTTTTATCGCAAAGTTTGCCGTTGTCTTTTATTCTCTGAGTCTCGAACATCCTGGCAATGGCGACCAGATGTTTCGTTGGATCCCTCCCATGGTTTCTACCGCTGACGTCACAACCAAGATTGTCCATGGGCACAGGGACATTTTCGACGATGCGTGTAAAAGCACGGTGGACGTTTGGAATTATCGCGTCCTTAAACCAACACCGCCAAAGTTGACGGTCTGACTTTATTTTATCATTAATAAAAAAAAAAACATTCACCATACTCAAGACGTATACACGAACCAACTTTATTAGATTAGATCAGTTACGGAGCATGCTCATAGACGCTGCATGCACGAGCAGTACACCCCCCCCCCCCCCCCCTCACTCACCACGACTCGCCTCCCGACGTTCGACGCGCCGGACGGCTGCTTTGGTGACTGAAGTGTCTTCTATGAGATACGTACGTTTCGAAGCGCAGCGTCTAGATGGCGTTCCACCGTACTCTATGGAAAACACAGTTCGTAAACGAAAATCTAGATGGCGCTTCGAACGACGGGAGGCCAGAGACGGCTCTGCGGGAGGCTAAGGCTTACGGGAGGCGGCTCCAGTGAGTGAGGGGGCGTACCCTCTTCCGCGGGGTTCCACAACTGAGGTAATCTTGTAACGTTGACACGAACTCAGCTCTGTTACGTCACGGCGCGGTGGTGGCGCGTCGGGCGCACTTCCAGTCTGGGGCTGTGAACGGAAGTCCCCATGAAAGGGGGGGGGGGGGGGGGGGGGGGGATTCCTGTGTTGTTTTGGAATAAACCAGACAAAAAACTGCCTTCTTGTCAAAACGGCGCGACTGGGACTGTACCAAAAGAGTCGGGAAAGGTTTGAAGGTCAGTTTTCATATGTTTTCTGCCTGCTCGGTTCTTCCGAGAACATGGGTAGGGGCCGTGAAAAAGGAAAACCAGACGCCGTCGGACCACGATTGCTTGGGCGGGAAATACTTTGGGTTGAATTCATGGATTCTTGTGGTCGTCAGATTTATTTGTTTTTTCCAACATGAACGCGGGAAAACCACGAAGTTGTATGGAACACCAGCGGACTACGTTCATTGTGTCTTCAAGTTCAAACGGCGACCTGATCGTTCGA
This sequence comes from Ixodes persulcatus, assembly GCA_013358835.2. Taxonomy (NCBI): domain Eukaryota; kingdom Metazoa; phylum Arthropoda; class Arachnida; order Ixodida; family Ixodidae; genus Ixodes; species Ixodes persulcatus. The sequence continues at coordinate 427,512 of JABSTQ010011563.1, forward strand.
ACTGTCGTCTGCTCTCAAACGTTTCTGTATTGTTGTTGTCTGCTCGTTCAAACGACAGCTTCCCGTGGGTCAAACCTCCGATCATTCCGATAAGAAGTAAGTGCAGGCCTCAAAAGACTTTTAAGTTTGAAGGTTGGTTGGGGTAAATAGGCTCGTGTAAACGGTAGATACAAGCAAATGTTGATAATTGTCACCAGTGGCCATCACCGACTTGTTATGCCTGATTCACTTGGTCCGATCCTGCTTGCGATCTTTAGTATCGACGTCGACCACCTCAACTATGGTTCACGCTTTCGCAGCCCGAGCGACGTCATGACTGAAAATAGCGTGTAGAATCTCATCATGCGAATCAGGCTTTAGCGTCCATTCTGCGGCGTCCACGCGGAATGACTCGTCGCATGTAACATTATTCACGCGACGTTTTGCGGTGTAACGAGCCTCGATAATTTTGCTGAGGCCGCTAAAGTAGTCAGAGATTGCCAGGAAGACGTAGAATTAACCATTCCAACGCTAAGAAGAGCACGGAGACTCGGACAAACGCCGACAACATCGCATTCAAATGGTTTGTTTGTGGGCGACGGCGAGCTTCTTGCCCACACTACATCGCGTATGCGTGGCGCCGGTGCCGTCCGCTAAGGGCGCGCCTGTTTGTTTGTAAACATGAGTTGGTCTATGATGTTTAGCCAATCGTGGAAGGTCGACCACAGCGACGCTTTTGGTCGCGCACGTCGCCAATACTAATGCGGAGCGCAAGTTCGTCTGCTTCTTTTGTATATATAGGTGACGTTATGGTATGGTGCCTGGAGTGCGTCTCGACTAGTGTGTTTAGCGTCCTAAGCTGCCCACATATCAAGTGGTCCCGAAGTGGCAGCAAATGACGTCACAGAAACCGAAGTGTCATGCTGTTGCATGTTGCGATCCTGGCGGTTGGTCGTAGAAATGCTAACGAGAAGCTGCGAGTAGTACAACCGAACGCGAGTGCCGCTGTCGTCACGGCGTCCCAATTTCTGGCTGCCGAAGTTTCCGTGGACTGCCACACTGGAGAGCGACCTGCAGCAGAACAGGCGTCTGCCACATACACCACACTGTTGAGACGCCACCAGGATCGCGACTGGCGGCAGCATGACACTTCTATGACGTCATCAGGCGGAAATTGAGGGACCACGTTTTTGGACGCGGTAAACACACCCCACGGAGACGCGTTCCGGGCACCAGAGTTGTGGTGACGTCAGAACGCCGAGCTCTGATTGACTCCGATTGAAGGATAGTTGTAGACCTCAAATCAAGCTGCCATGAGGTCTACCTATACTATGCTTCGATCAGAGCCAGTCAGAGCTCGGCGTTCAGACGTCAGCACAGCCCTTACTAAAGAAGCAGACGAACTTGCGCTGCGCATACCACCTAGACGATGAGGCCTGCGCATGACGTCATCGTTAGATCATTCCCGACCCGCTCCAAGCGGCATAGACGCCGAAGCTCGACGCCGCAAAGGCGCAGACGTGTCTGTCTTCGCGTGGCTGCGTGCTAGCGTCCCGTTCGTTGTGAGAAGCTGCAAGACGAGCGTAGATTCGGCTCATATACCTGCTGCCGCAAGCCGATTTCAAAAATGAAAGTCATCGCGTCCGTCTCTCGTATACATCGGTTGCACTGACATCCCATCGCATACTTTTGACCACCATGTAAGAGGAGGAGAGGGAAACTGCTTTTGTAAGAATTATGAGTTACTGGTTAATTTTCTATATTCTTCTGGGAGGAGAATAGCGACGCCTGTGCTAATCCGGGAAGCACAAAAGAGGGTCCTGATAAGAGGGGAGCTCCTTCTTGCCCTCGTCTCTGGTGGTCATCAGAACGCTTTCTGAATGACGTCACGTGCAACCCATGTATACGATAACAGGCGCTTCTGGTTTTCTTTCATAATTTTTACACCAATGAGACAGATATCCCTGAGCTTTCGAGATAAGCTTTGGCCCAATCCGAAATCGGCTCGCGGGAGCAGGCCGCGAGCAGATTTGGGATTGGGCCAAAGATTTTGGTCACACGTGTTCACTATAAAGACCGATTCACATGATGCGCGATTTCGCTTGCGAATTCGCAGCTAAGAGCGACGTCGGGCACCGCAACTTCCCCCACGAGTTTTTTTTTTTTTTTTTTTTTTTGCACGAGCGGCGTCGCAATTGCGAAATCGCAAGTGAAATCGCACCACGTGAATCCGGCTTTAGTTTTGATTTTCCGCTGTCGTGATTTCCAAAATTCGCCACGCAATAACTTCAAGTATATATATATCTCTTTTTTTGTCGGAGACTTTTTAACTTATTTAGCCTCAGTAGACGGCAAACTGCAAGTCTCTAATTGAAACATGATATATTCGCGGACAACTTTCTGTGGAATTTCAGAAGTGAAGAGTGCGCGTGCACAGCTTTGATCGGCGCTCAAAGTGCATAAGCGCCCGTGCGTCCATAGCTTTTACTGCGTAGCCGCTAAAATTTGTCCGCAGGTAGAGACCGCAGGTATAGACAATTACAAGCATTACGCCTCACTGGTGCCCCATGCGTGCAAGCATGTGCAGCGTGCGCGTGAACGTAGCTTTGGCAAGCTTGTAATTGCACGCACTTGTTCGCACGAGCGGAGACATGACGGCGGCCAGATGCCCTGACAGTCCAGCGTGCGATCTTCACAGCCCAGCACGTGCGTGTTCGTCGCTTCGGAAAGCGAGGAAAGCACGCGCCATACGCACGAACACTCAAGATGGCACCGGCCACACGCTCTTTTTTGGAAAGGTCTATAGCTATAACAAAAGGTTAAAAAGGTCAGTGTGACATATTCTTAATTAAGTACCTAATGAGCACTTCACACTTTCGTCCTTACGTCCGCTGCCATGGACAACGTAATATATAAGGAATCGTATCTTTATTTCAAGTTCCTGCTCCCCCTTTCTTTTTTTAAGTATACTGTCACTCTTACATGAAACACCCTGTATACACACCCTCGCCGGTGCGTTTCGCTTTCAGTCTTAAAATTTTTTCTCTCCTCTCACTAAAGATATTCACTGTGCTTGTAGCGAACGAGAGGTGCAAATGCAGTTGGTTCAAGAGTTGCAAGTAAGACTCAAGTGATATCGAGAAAGAAAAAATCATAGAACAAGTAGATGTACGGAGCAGAAAGGCGCATAACACTGCGCCCAGAACAAGTAAGAAAGAAATGTTGTGGGACTTGATTATTACCATTTTTATTTTTGTTATGCGAAAAACAAAATCCCCCCCTCCGCTTAAGTGTCTACGTGCATCCATTGTATCGATAGATTCGTAACCTCCGAAAAAATACGTATCAAAATCTATGCGCCGCCAAGACGAATCCAAATCGTTTGCTGCGCAATTCGCGGTCTGGCCCGTCGTACATCTTCTTCCGAAACGTCTCCACCTTGAAGCCAGCGTCAGCGAGAGCCTCCATGATGCTGCTCTCGTCCAGACACGTCATCGGGACGGTCTCTCGGCCCACGCTGTACGAGGTGATGCCTCCAATGCCGGCTTGGACGAGCAGGCCACCTCTGGCCACCAGGCGGCCCACGTTGGACAGCGCTCGCCGGTAGGACTGCAGGTTGGCCGTTGCCGATTCCAGGCAGTTGCAGGAGAGGACGACGTCGAAGGTATCCCGGTGGTCCTCCGGGAGCACGGCGGGGTCCAGGACGTCGCAGGGAATCACCTTCCAGATGGCACGACGGGCGCGTTCCATGATCTCCAGAGCGCCCTTCCTGATATCGCTGCAAAGAGGAGGCGCAGGTGCCGAAGCGCACAAGAAAAAAATTACAAGCCATTCCACTCTGTGAAGGTGGATGACCAGCGAAGTTGTTTAGCGTGACACTGACGGTGGTGTTTGCCGCCCGCCACCGCCGCTGACATTCTCGTTGACGTTCCCGCCGATGCTCTTCGGGAGTCCGGACTATATGCGGCCTCCCCATTGCGACGAGAGAAGAGAAGTGAAATTGAAAAGTGGAAAACGGCAACCTGTCTTTCTTTTTTTTATATACATTCGCGTGGACGACTATCGCCGCCCCGCGGAGCCGGAGAAAACTAGACACGCGCTACGGGACTGACGCGGCAGAAAGTAGACACGCGCGACGGGACCGCCACTCCGGGAGAGCGGAAAGAACTTGGCACGCAAGCGCTTGGAACGACGACAAAGAGAGGGCAGTGCGAGTTTTCGTTGACGTACACGAAAAATCCACGGAACCCTAGCCATAAACCGCGCGACGGAACCGCCACCCCGGAAGAGCGGAAAGGACTATAGGCACGCAAGCGCTTGGAACAACGACAAAGAGAGGGCGGCGCGCGTTTTTGTTGACGTACACGAAAAATACGCGGAACTCTAGCCATACACCGCGCGACGGGACCGCCTCTTTGGGGAGAGCGGAAGGAACGGCACGCAAGCGCTTGGAAAGACGACAAAGAGAGGGCGCTGCGACTTCTGTTGACGTGCACGAAAAATCCACAGAACACTAACCATAACCAGCTTCGCTGTAAAAAAACAAAAAAAAGTGCTTGATTTTAAAAAAAAAAATAAATATGATTATCGGAATGGCGCTCTTTCGTCATAAGAAGTATGTGACAAAAAGTTGGAAACTTAAAGGCTTTATTTTTCAGTGATTTATAGGTAATGGCTTCCTGTTCGCGTCGCAATTATTCGAAACTTGCTTTTTATTTCTTTTTTAATATTTCTTGCATCTTCTTGTGTTTTGTTATAGGCATCGTTTCAAACGGGTTCTTTTTGCACAAAATAAATCTCGCCTAAGAGTAGCTTTGAGCCAAAGCAAATTACTGAAAGAAACTTCAAAATTGTCCCCGAATGTGTGTGTGTGTGTCTGTTTTTTATGTTATAGAAGTTACGCAGAAAACAAAATGATGAGCCATACCACTCAGTGAAGGTGTGGATGACCAGCGAAGCTGTTTAGCACACGGCACAGACGTGACACAGAATTTTGAACAAAGGTACGAGCACGTTTATTGTCTTGATCGGTGATCATCGTGACGGAAGGTACGGCCCCGAGGAGCCGGAGGAAGCAAGACACGCGTGACGAGACCGCCACCCGGCGAAAGAAAAGGAAACTAGGCACGCAAGCGCTTGGAACGACGACAAAGAGAGGGCGGTGCGCTCCCTTCCTCCTCCTTCTTTCCTCCTCCTCTCCTCCTGCCGCTGAATATGTTCATGGGTGACATGACAGGACGTCGTGACGTCATTTTCCCCGTTACATATAGCGGGGAAACTGAATTGGTGTTGAGGTCACATTACTTCAATTTCCCCGCTAAAATTAGCGGAGAAACTGAATTGATGTTGAGATCACGTGGCGTTAATTTCCCCACTAAATTTAGCGGAAAAAACTCCCGCTAAATTTGGAGAGGAAATTTTTCCGCTATATTTAGCGGGTAAAATGTAGTTTCTGTTGACGCACACGAAAAATCCAAGGGACCCTCGCCATAAACAGCTTCGCTGTAAAAAGGTGGCCGCTTGTCGAATCAAGCAGACTCGAGCATACGTACTTATGCATAGACCTAATGCCTCACTTACATGGTACGATATTACTCGCGATTGAGCAATTGTTGCAATTGCAAGTCAGATTGATTCTTTTTGTTTAAACATAGCTAGCGATTTAGAAATAGTTTGGGCGTTTTAGTTGCAATTGCAAGTCATATTGATTCTTTTTGTTTAAACATAGCTAGCGATTTAGAAATAGTTTGGGTGTGTCTTGGTACTAACCACATGAAGTGGATCATGGGAGTTTGCTATAGGCCGCCCTCATGCTCACCATCTTTCATTAAAGCTTTGCAGGGCTCCATAAATCGGGTCGTCATTCGCTTTCCCAGTTCGCCAATTTTTTTGTTGGGAGATTTTAATTATCCTGATATTGTGTGGACAGGTAATAACCCACCTACAGGCACACCCTCACCTGCCTCATCTGAATGCAATGATTTCGTTAGCCTCTGTTTAGATTTTTGTTTCACGCAATTAGTTACTCAACCAACCAGAGTGACCCCATTGACGGCGAACTTATTGGATCTTGTTCTCGCAACTCATCCTGAACTCGTTTCACCCATCTCCTATCTTCTAGGGCTTAGTGATCATTCCATATTGCATTTTAATGTAAAAGCAGCAGTACCAAAGCCATCAACTAATGTAAAGCAAATTCGAGATTACGCCAAAGCTAACTTTGATAAAATTAATCTTGACCTTGCAACTTTCCTCGATGAATATTTATCACTCTTCTCGAGTCGTTCAGTAGAAGAAAACTGGAACTTTTTCAAAACCGAAGTTAATAAACTAACAAATCAGTACATTCCCTTAAGGACAGTTATCGAAAACTCTCAGTCACCCTGGTTCACCAGAGCCCTAAAACGCTTATCAAACAAAAAAAAAAAAAAAAGTCTATTTCGCGCCGCAAAATTTTCCACGTGCGAGCACCGTTGGTTGCGTTATCGCACTGCTGCTGAAGTGTACAAAAAAGCAATTGATAGCGCCAAACTAGAATTCATGACTCATAGCCTACCTGCAATGTTAATCAACAATCCTAAACAATTCTGGAATATAATAAACAAAAAGACGCAGTCAACTATCACACTAAAAACTGAAAATGGTGATTGTATAGCCAGTGATGAGTGTTTAAATTTATTAAATAGTACTTTTGCAGATTCATTCTCTACTGATAGCATGCACGATTTCCCTTCGCTAGAGAGTGCCGATTACTTGCCCATGGATCCTCTTTTTCTTGATTACGTTGGTGCCGTTCGTATCATAGATAAACTCAAACTGTCATCTTCAGCAGGAGTGGATGGTATTAATTCCAAGTTTTTAAAAAACACTAAACAATACTCCTCAATTATTTTAACAAAATTATTTGAACAATCTATACAAGACGCTGTTCTCCCATCAGATTGGAAGGTAGGGAAGGTGGTACCCATTCACAAAGCTGGAGATAAACATTCCCCTCTTAATTATCTTCCCATCTCAATAACCAGCATTCCTTGTAAACTTCTTGAACATATCATTTTTTCTCACCTCGTCAACTTCTTAGAATCTAACAACTTCTTCAACAATGCCCAACACGGTTTTCGAAAAACATTTTCATGTGAGACCCAACTAATATCTTTCACAAATGACCTACATCACATTCTGGACCGAGGATCCCAGGCGGACTGCATTTTCCTGGATTTCGCCAAAGCATTTGACAAAGTTTCTCACAATCTTCTGCTTCTAAAACTTTCCAAACTTAACATAGACAATAACGTTCTCGCATGGATACAGTCTTTTTTAACTCAACGGTCTCAATTTGTCACTGTGAATAACAGTAACTCCTCTTTTGTCAAAGTTGCGTCAGGGGTTCCGCAAGGGTCAGTCTTAGGACCGTTGCTATTCTTAATTTATATTAACGACCTCCCCACTTATGTCTCTTCATCCGTGTCTCTGTTCGCTGACGACTGTGTACTTTACCGTGAGATTCTCGATCATAATGACACCTGTATACTCCAATCAGACATTAATGATATTAACTGTTGGTCTGACTCATGGTCCATGAAGCTTAACACTAACAAATGCAAGGTCATGCGTGTGTCTCGCCAGTCTCATGAATGTCCTAACTATTTCCTTAATAATGCTCATCTAGAACCAGTATCTTCGTACAAATATTTAGGCGTACACATAGCTTCTAACCTTTCATGGAAAACACATATTCAGCATATTTCAGCTAACGCTAACCGCATGTTAGGTTACATCAAGCGCAATTTTTCATTAGCCCCTGTCTCACTGAAATTAACTCTTTATAAAGTTTTAATTCGTCCCAAGTTAGAATATGCAGCTTCTGTCTGGGATCCCGGACTAGTCACTCTCGTATCTACATTGGAAGCCGTTCAGAACAGATCCGCTCGTTTCATCCTCACAAACTATCACCGCACCGCTAGCGTCACCTCTATAAAAACAACTCTCTCATTACCACTTTTATCACTTCGTCGTAAAATTTCTCGTCTTTCCCTATTCCATAAAAGGTATCACCATAATTCTTTCCTGCGCGACAAAATAATTGCTCGGCCTGTCTATGTTTCCTCCCGTATTGATCATCAACATAAGGTGGGCATTCCTAACTCTATCACGACCACTTTTTATTCATCTTTCGTTCCCCGTACATCCCAGGAGTGGAACCACCTTCCCCGGTCGATCGCCATTATCACGGACTCTGAGCTCTTTAAAACTACAATTACTAATTACTTTATTACTGAGTGTGTCTAATATGTATTATGTTATTTGCATTAACCTTCTTGTTGCTCTCCCCCTCTGTAATGCCTTCGGGCCCTGAGGGTATAATAAATGAAATGAAATGAAATGAAATTGCAAGGTCATTTCAATGGCAAAAAAAAATTAAAAAATCGTGGTGGAAGTTGCTGTGTGAGACGTCGCAGCCTCGAAATCGCAAACGAATTCACACCAAGTAAATCGGGCTTCCCACTGCTAATTCCCCAAAAAAATAAAACTCGCGAGTCCGTATGGCAGAAGGACAGCCCGATCACGTACACATGACCCTCCAATGCCGCGATCAGTTCCGCCCGGAAAGACCAGTCGATGGCGTCGGCGCTGTTGCGGAGCCACTTGTTGACTTCTAGCCTGTTGCCCTCGACCAGGTCACTGAGCACAATCCCCTGGAAGCGGGCTGCGGCAGACAGCACGAACGCCGCCGTGGGCCCACATCCAACTTCGAGTAGAGTTGTACGTCCTTGCACGAGATCTGTCGAAACCAGAGAACCACGAATACAGCCTTTTCAAATCGGGCCACAACGGCAGTTCCCATTTGGGGAACAGGGAGTGTGTGACTGAATCCGAGCCCTCGCCAAGCGCTGAAGCAGTCACGCAGCACTCGGTGACAGGTAAAGAGTTCAGGGAATTTCCCGCACCCCTCTCTTTCCACTTTAGCAGAGCGAACGCTGGAGAGGAGGCGACCTCCTCTCCAGCCTTCGCTCTACTAAAGTGGAAAGAGGTGGGAGGAGCTTCCCCTGACCTCTTAACCTGTCACCGACTATAGAGGGTATTCACTGGACGCCATATTTGAGGGCGTTGTTTAGAGCGCATGCTCAGAACGAGCTCACATTAATAGGCTGCTAAGACAGCTTTAAGCCTGGTTCAGACAGTTGCGTTTGACTGCGTTTGACTGCGTTGCGGCGGCGAGAAACCAGGACATCCCTGCTGCTTATATCGCGTGCCAAGATGATTCCTTGAATTGGATTCCACGCTTCATACGAAGCACAGATGTGCCGGTGACTCGGTTTCGGTACTCGACGCAACGCAGCCAAACGCACTCAAACGCAAGTGTCTGAACCGGCCTGTAGTCTTGATGGTGCGGAACGCATGTTGCGAAAGAACTATGGAAACCCGCCGTCAGCACGCGCTCAGCAGTCGTGGGCATGACGCAAAACCTCCGCGGAAAGAACCCGCCTCGCCGGTTCCGTACCGCACACCGAACGTCAGGCGAATACCTAGCGTAAGGCGGCGGACCCGTTGACCCAGCCGGGTTTCCCGCTCCGCATCCGGAGGGCATCGTTTCGGGCCTCCCCGAAGGGAGTAGCCCATGAGGCCTGGGCAGGGTGACGTACTCGATTACCGGCCAGTATAACTCCCACGACAGCCAAACAAGGGCCGTCGCCGGTTACCTCCAGCGGCCGGACTCAAAGTCGTTCTTGAAAGGGGTACCCGTGCCCGTCGCGGCGTCCTACCGACGGTGGAAAATGCGTTCCGGAGTGCGCGGCACCGTGCGGGCAGCCGGAACGGGCCCCCACAAGGAGAGCCCGTAAACCAAGACGCTGACACCGCTCCACGTCGCTCTGAGACTGAATCCCACCGCCCTCGAGCTTCGAGGGCCCACCCGCTTTACTCTAAGCGGTTTCACGTACTCTTGAACTCTCTCTTCAAAGTTCTTTTCAACTTTCCCTCACGGTACTTGTGAACTATCGGTCTCTCGGTCGTATTTAGCCTTAGATGGAGTTTACCACCCAATTAGGGCTGCACACTCAAGCAACCCGACTCACGGGAGGTTCCATCCCGAGAGAGCAGTGGCGGAGACGGGCCTGGCACTTGGTCAAGCCCCTGTCAGGGGGACTTGCACCACCGCAAAACTCTCGGGAACGTTACCTCCCATACACCACATTTCCCGATCGATGCGAGTTGGGCCGAGTTCATGTCGCTTCCAGCATGAACGAAGCGTCCGAGTCGGCCCTGGCGTACGTCGGATCATCCCCACAATGACCCTCCAAACAACGCTCGTTACTAAATATATATATATATATATATATATATATATATTTCTTCCAGTTTAAACAACAGTCAATAATAAGGATGCGGATAAGGAAATGACAGTTAAAACGAGAATTAAAGCAGCAGATAGAGAGAAATAGGGAAGAGGGGATGCAGACTAGGGAAAGTGTCTACAAACTTTCCACGAAAAGCTCGTTTGAGACCGGGGAAGAAGTGTTACGAACCATATGTGTACGTTTCGAACCATTGTTGAAAGCGCTAAAAAGACGACCACGACAGAAGACAAATACGGCGCTACACACAACTGTTTTGTTTTCGTCTTTTTGGCGCTTTTAACCGTGGTTCAAAATGTTTATCACTTAACTAGCCCAACAACAAGTGCTTTTATAGTTTGTACAGAGCAAAATATCAGGACATACTATAGACACAGCGCGTGGTGCATGTGGGGAGGAATATGAGACGGCTAAACGTTTGCTACTTCATTGTAAGGGGCTTCACCCTGCAGTTGCCTAAGGCGACATCGATTTTGTAAAGGTTTTCGGCTTTAAATTCAGCAACGAAAAAATAGACGCAGAGAAAGCGGAGGTCACCAAGCTCAGGTTATCGAACCATAGTGACGTGGCGTGAGTTGAGAAAAAAAAATTCGATAATCTTTTTTTTTTTTTTAATTCGCAGGGTGAAGAGGCATTACCATCACACGGATTGTTAACCTTTGGTTGTGGAGAATACTAAATCAATTTTTGTGCTTCGCAGCAATATGTGATTCTTTGCCATTCCCTATTAGTTCCGAATTTAATCGAAGATTAGTTCATCGACATTTTGCTAAATCCCCCAAGCGCCCCGGCCCGCAAGCGAGGAATCAAGGCAACGGTAGTCCTTCAGTTCCATAGTGATCGGTAATTTCGCCCACTTCGACGGTGACTCGGTTTTGAGTGTAATCCGGAATCACCCTGAACAATTCGTGTATAGGGTCCAAGGACCTGTCATATCACTTTTGAAACCTCAGCTGCAGAAATCTTACAATATTATCATTCTCGTGATTGTCCTTTTAGGGTGAATTGCTTAAAAAGCCGCGAATTCACAACAACTAAAGCCAGGATTTAGCTCGGAGTCAGCGGGGTTGTTTATAGCATCTTTAAGCTTTCGAACTTAATATTAGCGTCTTTGAAGATGCCCGAGAATGATAATATTCCAAGTGATTTTTGCAGCTCAGCCAGATTGAAGGGGGGATCACATGCGCAATATAAAAAACGCTGACCTTAACGAGAAATTTTAAAAGTGATATGACAGGTCCTTGGACTCTACACGACGCTTGTTCAGGGTGACTCCAGGTTACGCTCAGAGCTGTGTAACCATCGAATTGGTCGAAATTACCGATCACTAAAGAGCTGAAGGAAGACCGTTCCCGTGATTCTACGAGTGCGGGTCGGGGCGCTTGGGGGATTTAGCTGTCGAGATGATATGCTTTGGCTAGGTGGCACAAGTCGACACCCGACTAAAAGGCCATCCATCCATCCAGGTTCATTCCCCTCGCTGCGCATTGCAATGCGCAGCGAGCATGCGATCCCCCCCTTCAATTCGTGACGTCTTCTGGGATTTTCCGGAAAGATGACAAATACTGTATATGAAAGAAGTGGCATCGTGAAGCAGTTATAAATCGCGGAATTGTACCTCTGTATCTCTTGTTGCTGTCGTTTTGGTTCCTCTGGAGGCCACGAGTGCGAAATATACTTAAACCAGCCATTAACTGCGTTCACACACACAAAAAAAGAAAGAGTCACGCGGGACAACTGCACCTTACGAATCCCTTATCGCAACGTATACAGCGTGTCTCCGAAATCAAAAATAAATAAACAAAAATAAAGACTGTCGTTCTCATCCCGACAATAAACTACAATACACATCGCCGAAAGCTTAGTACCCGCCCAAATGTAGCTCTAGCGGTCCGGGCGAGATGTCAGAGTTTCAGTGCTATCTTACCGAGAAGTTATGTGATTTTCCGCCATTTTTAATGGGAAAATAGGGTCCGTTCCCGGAAGCTGACGCTATTCATCCTCTTGTATTCGGGGGTTACGCCGGCAGAAATTTTCCTGCTGATAATTCTTGAAAATCGCTTATAACTTTTGAATGAAGCAAGCTCTGATACTTCGGTGTCTGGGGCGGTTTGCTGGTGAATGTGCGGGTATCTCTCCCAGCGGCTAAACTCCCCGTAAGAGGAATTTTCTGGTCACGTGACCGGCTCAGAGGGCAGGTAAGTGCCAGTGTTGTACGGAACGGCGTCCCAAGGAACGTCGTTCCTGGAACGCGTTCCCTTTAATAGGAGCGGAGGAACGCAGCCGTTCCATTTTGCGTGGCTGGAAAACGGGAACTCTTTACGTTTTCGAGGGAACGACAAAAGCAGCGGCTTTCCCTGTTTTGTCTTTTTATCTGCAATTTTCCACCAATTTCGTAGGCACGTAGGTTTTTTTGTTATCGGCTATTTCAACTTCAGACTTCAAGGGATGGGAAAGTGTCAGGGAGATCGTCGATACAAAAACTGCAAACATATGCGATCGAGGCGACACGACACATAGTTCCATGTGGATTTCTTCGCTTGCTTGCTTTATTTTATCTACAGAGTTTGTAGAACACAATTTAATTAAATTACGCAAACGCAACGTTAATGCCCCGACACGTTCCAGTCTTTAAAGGGGTAGGGAAACGAAATTACAGCGCTCCTTTTCGAGCTTGAATGTGTTGCATGTTGGGGAACTTGCTACGTAGTCGTGACGTAGCAGATTCCTTCGGAGCAGCGCCGCTCTTTGGCATTTCAACATTTTCCTTCTTAGCTTTCCTCCTCAACTCACAAATCACGCATTGAACCAAAGAGTCCAAGAAGACGGAAAGGGTGGACACCCCTCTTTCTCGGACCCTCGTTTGTGCACCCGGATACAGCCATTCTCCCCCTAGAAGATTAGCCAGTCACTCCGAACTCGGACAAAAGTTGCTTTCCCCACCCCGTTCAGCCCTAAGCTGACAGTGCTGTGGAAGCCACGTGCTCCTTGGGCCAGGCACACGCTCGTCACCCCACGGGTACTTCGAACGGCTCGGTTGTAACGCGTTGGCGCTATTGGCACCACCACAACGCTGACAACGCCACCAAGGGCAAAGCTCATAACCCCACCAGCCTTGCTACGTCACGAATGCGGGGAATCTTTTCTTTCTGTTTTTGTTTGCGCCGGATATCCCATAACGCATCGCGCTCTCCGCTCGCTTCTCTTCGAGCGGAGAGCTCGAGTGCACCGTTTGGAACGAAAAATATACCCAATCGTTCAAAATACAAACGTGCGATTATCATTTACGGTTATTATCCGTCATGCTTGACTCATTTCCGAACGAAATTTGAATATCTCAATTTTTGTTTCTGTACCCCATTAAAATGTAACGAGAACGCGTTCCTTTCCAACCACTGGAACTTGTAACGGGATTTCGTTTCAAGATTGGGAGGGGGCGAGGAATGAGCCTTGGTGGCTGTTTTGAAGGAGCATGTACAGGTCCCCTCAGAGTAAAACGAAGCGCCGGAGAAGCGACCGACCGAACTAGAGTTACTCTAGACCGAACTGCATCGCCGCGCTCTCTAGCAGCGCCGGCTGGAACTGAAAGGTGCCATCTGCGCATGCGCGCGTGCCGTTCGCGGTGTCCTCCGTCTTTCTTGTTTGATCCTCGCATTTTCGGCGTCTCGAGCTGCCAAACGCTGTTCCGATAAATACCGCTAGGTGTTCGGCTCTCACGGGGAGATAACGCTGAGGGAAAGTGGGAGAGAGGGACGAGTGTTGTCGATGAGCACCGCCCTTTGTGCTATCAGGCGGCGTTTTGGGGAAGAGCGTTGCGCTGCTCGTGCCACCGATAACGTGTAGGTTGGAAGAAGAAAACGGAGGCCCCCGGCGGAAGGCACGCTCGCATGTGCAGATGTAGGTAGCCTATCAGTTCCAGCCGGCGTTCGCGGCGATGCAGTTTGGTCTGTTCGGACGGGAGCCAGAGTTTCGCGTTCACGTGATGAGCCGGATCAAGTGCCGTGCAGGAAAGTAGACGTTGCGCGCCCCGCCCAACGTTCCCCTGCTTTTGAGCGCGCCGCGCGCCTCGAACGAGCAGCGCTGCTATTCGCCGAATTCAGTCACGTGAGGAGCTGGATCAACATGGCATGCAGGAAAGACGGCGCTACGGGGATGAACGCGCAACTCTAGTTCGGTCTAGTTCGGTCGCCGCTCCGGCGCTCCGCTTTACTTTGAGGGGACCTATACAATGCTATGTTCCTACACTCTAAAAAAAAGCCCGTGCGTCTACTTTCCCACAGAATACTCGGAGAGCCAATCACTGCAGTTTACGGAGGCAGCTCAGCGAATGACGGTGCCGAAACAAATCTTTAGACCAAAAAATGCAGTCTGAGTTGTGACATTAAGCAATGCAAGCGTGACGTTTTGCATTGCTTAATGTCACAACTCAGACCACGTTTTTTTTTTTGGTCTAAACATATGTTTCGCCATCGTCATTCGCTGAGCTGCCTCCGTAAACTGCGGTGATTGGCTCTCCGAGTGTTCGGTGGGAAAGTAGACCCACGGGCTTTTTTTAGAGTGTATGCGGAGAGCAAGTCGTCCGCTTCTTGCGCAGGGGTTTCGGTGACGTCAGAACGACGCCGAATTCTGATTGGCTTTGATTGAAAGGATAGTGGGTAAACCTCAATGCTAGAGGCATTGAGGTCTACCCACTATTTTCTTTTCGATTTTCATTCAGCCAATAAGTGCTCGGCGTTCTGACATCATCGCAACCCCTAAAGCAAGAAGCAGACAAACTTGCAATCCGCATAACGTTCCAACCGATTCCGCTCAGCAGGTGTAAGCCTTGCCTGTTGTTTTCTTTAATTCTCGGATAGCACGATCTTCCCCAGAAATAACTTTACATGCCGCTCTTAAAGTACACGAATGCAATTCGTCTCACTTATAATTCAAACCTGTTCACCATTTTTGTTTTGCGCTCAAAAGCCGATTTGAATAATTGAAGCCAGGACAGAATTAGGGCAGCCATTTGCCTGTCTCGGCGTCAACTATTTTATACTGCATAGTCAAGGCTGGCGCAGCTTCCACAGTGCGGAAATAAAATAAGAACCCCTGTAATTGTTTTGTTTTCGGGACAAACTCTAGATAACTCACCTCATATATAACTTTAACAGTGCTGTTAGAGGCGGGGTTTAAGCCGCACGTCCGGAGGCTTCCTGGCTCGTGACGACGACCATTCCCCGAAGTTGTTCGAGGCGGGGTTTAAGTCGCACGTCCGGAGCTTCCTGGCTCGTGACGACGACCATTCCCCGAAGTGAAGAACCCAGGGGTCCAGTGGAGGTGGGAGAATTGGTAACGTAACGAACGGTTTAATTACATGGTTGCGATACAGTCGTCAAATCCGAGAGAACATCGGAGCAGCCTCACGCTCCGCCTTATATAAGGTCCGTTTCTTCCTCACTCCCCGCCAGGGCAGCAGGTGCGACGTAGCAAACCGCCGCCAAGTGCGTTGTAGCAAAGGCCGCCGCGTCGTAGCCATGGTTCTCCGCAGTTAGGCCCTGCCTCTCTCCCTTTCAAGTGCGATGTAGCCAAAGTTCTCCGCAGTTAGGTCATGTCTCTCTCCCTTTCCTGAGCGCACCAACCCCCACGCAATTTTAATTTCCTCTGCTTCCGCGCTCTCTGAAATCGCTTTACTGATCTCAGATTTCTTCATCTTTCGCTCCACCTCCACACCCAATTCTTCACATAAACAGAGTAAATCTGTTCTCAGTAACCTCATTAGATCCATGATCGCTGCTTTTTAGCTTTGACTTTGTTCTAAAACTTGTCGCGAGGTTGTACCAAAACCTAGCGCACGAGTCAAACACTAAGGATTCCCAGCAGTTCAAAATTAATTACCCATAATCTGAAGCCTGGCGAATCTCAAAGCAAAGTCCAAACGCTCACCCACAGATGTAGCACGATGTCGCATGGTCCGATCCCACCGCTGCCACCAGTTGTTCGAGGCGGGGTTTAAGTCGTCGTCACGAGCCAGGAAGCCTCCGGACGTGCGACTTAAACCCCGCCTCGAACAGTGCGCACATTTTTTCCCCTTCTTCTCAATTTTAAAAGGACCGATGGGGCAGCTAAAGTAATCGCAGAAATCCAACCTGAGCAAAATATTCGATGCAGTTCCTCCTGGTGAAAAGTGTACAAGCGGTATTCTTTGGTGATCTCGGCGTAACTCCGGGGCTCGAACTTTGCCAGGTGGGCTTCTCGCACGGCCTCCACACTCATAGCGCTCAAGTTTTCAGAGAAAAAAAGAGAGCTGCTCTCCATCCGCCAAACCACTGCTCTGTGCGCAGCCAGACCGTTTGTCCCGCCGTGTTATACACGCGTTGCAGCAGCTGTACACCGGCGCCGCTATCCTTAACCTAGCTTCTCTTTCAGTTTTTTTTTTTTTTAATTATTCCGTTTACTTTATTTCAGAGCTAGGCAGTATCGCGATACAAATGCATCGCGATAGTATCTTAGAGGTACTTTTGAGTATCTGTATCTCTGTATCGAGATACATTTGAAAAATGTATTTGTATCTCAGTAGTGAAATACATTTACATTCTATCGCGATACTTTGCCAGACTTAGGTACCTCGTTACATTTGTTGCCCTTTTTAAGATAAATATATAGGATTTATAATATGAACCCACCCTATAACAAGATTCACCTCAGTCAGCAACATTAAAAGCGAAACAAGAAAACTGTGGTTTTACGGAAGGTTATTTGCAAGAATAACAGAATCAGCTCCTCGCACAAAGCCCTCCACTCTTTCCAATTTAGCACAGCGAACGTTCTAAAGGAGTTTAATGGAGAAAAGGAACGGCTCTGCGGTCTGATCTCTTCACACTTTAGGTGACTCGGAAGCATATAAGACGATAGTTTGAAATGTGCAGGCCCTCTCGGCAAAACAGGGTTCATTTCGGGCACACGTCTTTTGTCAAGCACGGTATGCAGTCTTTACCGTTCTGTAACTATGTGGTTCAACGGGGGTGACATGTTTTTTAGCGGCATTGATGATAAATAAAGAGTTCGAGGTAAGGGATAGTGCATATAACGGAAAAAAAAAAAGAACACGATCGTAAATTACCATTCGCATTCGCCACGCATTCGCCACGCCACATTCGTTACGCATCCCCCACGCAGCCCCGTTCGGGAACAAAAGCATTTCTATAAGTATCTGTATCTGTAATCCGAAATACTTTTTCGCCGTTTTTTTTTTTTCAGAATTATCTCAGGGATATCCCGTTGCATAAAATACAAATGTATCTCAGTATCTGTATTTTGGGCCTTAAAACACATGTATCTCAGTATCTTGATTGAGAACATTTTTGGCAGAAATCTGTCTGGTTGGGGAAAGATTAGGTTTACACGGAAGAGTTCCAACCAAAAACCAAAAAAACAGTTCAGCCCGACGTTTTAAAAAAATGCTCAGTTCCTTCGGCGACAAGCAAGAAACCATCTGTAGAAAAGAAGAAAAAAATCTTGAGTCGAAAACAACTAAGAAGATGAAAACTGCTGCTGCTCCTCGGGATTTAGTCACCCCTGATGAAGGAACCGAGCAGGTTTTAAAACGTCGGGCTGAACCGTTTTTTTTTTTTTTTTGTTTTTGGTTGGAGCTCTTCCATGTAAACCTAATCTCAGTATCTGTATTTGGGCCTTAAAACACATGTGTCTCAGTATTTGTATTCCCGAATAGTTTTCGGAGTATCTTTGCCCAGCCATGCTTCACTTCATCGTTACTACAGCAGGAGAGGTTGTTGTCATTCTACATTCTACTTTGCCCTTCTCTCCATGCATATGCCTTATTGGAGGCTCGCGTCAACGCCCGCTTCAGGGACTCGGCCTCTCGGTAAATTGACAAAAGAAGGTCAGCAGTGGCGGCATCCGACCCAGGTGCAAAGCGTCTGTAGAAACCGCACAGGTACCGGAAACACGTGGAAAAATGACCTGATTTATGACTAAAACAAAGCCGGCCGATCTTCTGCAGCTGTGTGTCGCAACGTACGGCGCAATTACTTTATTAAAAAATGTAACTGTTTACAGCAGTGGTTCTCAACCATTGGTGCTTAGCGGAGCGGATCGGCGGGGGTGATGCAGGACCCTGTTCGGGGTGAGGAGAAGGGAAAGCTATAGGTTAATTATTATAATGTTTTAATCAATGGATAAAGCTAAGGGGTAGTTGAAGTAGACTTTTCTCATTAACTTACGCACAAAAAAAGAAACTACACGAATATTAAAACGTTTCTTCTCAGCCTGAAACAAAAAGAAAACCTTTACTGCCGGGCTTGACTGATGAGGCAGAGCTTCGCGGACCCCAGTTTGAGAACCTCTTGTTTACAGCAATCAATTACTGCATCACAACAGTAATAAAAATTACTAGAAAGTAATTGACTACTTTTCACGTTACTTTGTTAACTTTTTATTACGAAATAAAAAATGCAAGCATATGTTCAAGGCGAGTACATTTTGTTTCTTTTTGTCTCTTTTTCGAGATGGAAAGGGGGAGGGGGGTGTATTTGTCATGGCTAAATGAGGTCAGTGCAGAACACAGTCGTCTATACCGGGGCAAATCCGGATCGTAACAACCCGTACACGGGAAACGAGGCGACAGCTCGACCGACAAAACGGCGCTGAGAGCGTTGACATTCTAATCCTTCTGGTATCCTGGTATCTTTTTTTAGTCGTTTAAGGGCATAAAAATCGTGAGCCATTCTACTCTCTGAAGGTGGATGACCAGCGAAGCTGTTTAGCACACGACACAGACGTGACACAGAATTTTGAACAATGATGATGATGATGAGCAAAGGTACGAACACATTTATGCACGATCTTCATCGGTGTTGTTTGCCGCCCCCGCCGCCGTTGACCTTCTCTTTGCAGTTCCCGCCGTTGCTCTTCGTACACGGCCTCCCCATTACGACGAAAGAAGTTGAAAATGGAGAACGGCAACTTGTCTTTCTGGTTTCTTATATACATTCGATCGCGTGGGCGACTATCGCAGCCCCGAGGAGCCGGAGGAAACTAGACACGCGCGCAAGGGACCGCCACTCGGTGGAAAGTAGACACGCGCGACGGGACCGCCACCCCGGGAGAGCGGAAGGAAACTAGGCACGCAAGTGCTTGGAACGACGGCAAAGAGAGGGCGATGCGCGTTTTTGTTGACGCACATGAAAAATCGACAGAACCCTAGCCATAAACAGCTTCGCTGTAAAAAGTGCACAACGTTGGTGCAACCTATAGACGAGTGACGCATGGGCAGAGAGGGCGATTTTTTACGTAAAAAAACTCAACTCAATCGTTTTAGCTCTTTCAGAAACATGTAATTGATTACTTGTAATTAATTACGGATAAATAGTAATTGAATTACAGCGAACGTTTCCGGAGAAAAAATAATAGAAGCTTTGAAATGTAATTGATTACAAGTAACCTGTTACTTCTAAGTCGTTAGTACCAGTCTGGTTTTGGAGGCATGCGGTTTAGAGAACTACAGATGGTCACAGACAACGCCGGCTTCGCTCCATGGGACAGTTAATACTTTCGTATTAACATTATTGAAAAACTCACAACCATAAAACCGGTCGTGGGAGAGATACAACGTCCTAGGATTGCACCCGCGAAAATAAACGGCCCCTAACGGATGTGCTGGTATTCGAGAGCGCCAATAGCGGACGCACTGGCGCTTACTCGTGGATGTCGTGTCGTCTCGCTAGTCTCAGTGTCATTTATTGGGAGGGATCGGTGGCAGGAGTTTAGAAGGAGACGACGTTAAAATCCTCCACGTCGCACATGCTCTCCGCTGGAAACAGCGCATCGGCCAATGTCCGAGGACTTATGTCAACGACTACAGACGCTACGAGGGTAGATTGAAAAGTTTCTGGTATGAAAATGAAAACAATATTCGGCTCGTCAAGCCTCCACTGGAGGCTTTTTCCCTTCTGTCCCTCCAATTCATTTGGAAAATAAAGTTATTATTATTATTATTATATATATCTTATTTAAGTTAAACTTTATTTTTCGACATAATCCCCCCGAAGCTCGGCACACTTGGTCCAGCGTTTCTTGAGCTTTTCGATTCCCTCCCGGAGGTGACTTTCTTCGATATCCCCAAAATATCTGTTCACAGCCTCTATCACCTCTTTATTCGACAGAAATCTCTTTCCAGCCAGGAAGGTCTTGAACTTCGGGAATAGGTGGAAGTCCGAGGGAGCCAAATCAGGTGAATACGGTGGATGCGGAAGGAGTTTGAACGTCAATTCGGTCAGTTTTTGCTGACAGACCGCACTTGAATGAACGGGTGCAATGTCGTGGTGAAACAAACACCTGTTTCTTGGCCATTCCCGGACGTTTGTCCTGAATTACTTGTTTCAGCTTGTCCAGAAGTGTTATGTAGTATAGGCCAGTAACAGTTTTTTTTTTTTTTTCTTTCAAGATAATCAATGACAAAAATTCCTTTGGCGTCCCAAAACACAGATCCCATCATTTTGACAGCCGACTGAATGGTCCTTGCCTTCTTCGGAGCTGATTCACCCGGCCCAGTCCACTGTTGATTGACTTTTTGTTTCTGGCGTGTAATGGTGGACCCAGGTTTCGTCCATAGTTACAAATCGTCGCTTGAAATCTCTTGGATTTGCGTGAAAAAAACTTGCAAACTGTCGGCTGACGTTCAGAGTCGAATGCGTTTTTGCTACGGATTTAGTAAGTGCGGCACCCATATTGCAGAAAGTTTCTTTAGTCCCAATTCATTGTGTAAAATGTGAATAACTCGTTCCGAATAGATGCCCACTGCTTCCTCAATATCACGCACTTTTATGCAGCGGTCTTTCAAAACCAAGTCATGGATTTTATCCACAATTTCTGGTGTGGTAGCTGTTTTTAGGACGTCCTGAACGTGGTTCATCACTTGTGTCCGTACAACCACGCCTGAATTCGGAAACCCATAAACTCACGGTGGAAAATGAAGGTGATGAGTCCCCAAGAACAGCATTTAACCTGGATTTTATTTCCGTCGCAAATTTTCCCTCCAAATAAAAAAAAATTGATGATCGCTCGAATTTTGTTTTTAGCCATCATTGAAAATGTACATGGTTGCTCAACGAGAATGCTTCTCAAATCCGGACTTTATGATATCAATCTGACATTTGTGATCACCTCATACGAAACGGTAGCCAACACAAAGACATAAAAATATTTAGGGGGAAAAAAAGCCCCTAACGGCGATTCCGGAAACTTTTCAATCTAACGTCGTACAAGCAACTCGTATCATCAGGCCGTGTCTGCTAAAGTTAACATCGTTCTGAACTCCGTGTTCTTTCACGCCGACCTCGGCGCCCGTCCCTACCGTGTCCGCACCAGGGCTGGGCAGTATCGCGATAGTATCTTAAAGATACTTTCAAGTATACCTGTATCTCTGTACCGAAATACATTTCAAAAATGTATTTGTATCTCAGTAGTGAAAAACATTTAGGATGTATCGCATGTATCGCGATACTATCTCGTTACCTTTTTTTAAAGATAAATGTAAAAAAAATAAAAACATCCGCTTGGTGCAAGTTCCTTCGTAATTTATAATATGATCCCTCTCAGTCACCATAAAAATAAAACTGTGCTTTAAAAGATTACGGGCAAGAATAACAAAGTCAGCTCCTCTCACAAAGCCCTCGACTCTTTCCAATTTAGAAGAGAGAACTCTGTAAAGGAGTTGAGTGAAGAAAAAGTGCTCGCGCTGCAGAACCCAGAATCCTGGGTGGGTTCAATCCACACTCCTGCCCGTTTCGATCTGGATGAGCATCGTGCCGGCGTGCGGTAGTGTATCACTATTGCGTGATGCACGTTAAAGAACCCAGGCTATAGCGGTTGTACAACGCTGGCTAAATTTCTCATCGACAGCTGGAAGACTCGTCGCCCGTTGAGACAGCTACCAAGCTCTAGGCTGTATAAATACACACACAACCCATTTTTTTTTTTTTTAAGTGCGGTCCTGTTGTCCTTTCGTCCCACACTTTGGGTGACTCAGAAGCTTATATATAATACGACAGTTTGAGATGCGCCCTCGCGGCAAAACAGGGTTCATTTTGGGCAGGCGCCTTTTATCAAGCATGGCACGCATTCTTTACCGTTCTGTAGCTATGTGGTTCAACGAGGGTGACATGCTTTCTTTAGCGGCATGAATGATAAATAAAGAGTTCGAGGTAAGGAGAACAGCATAAAATGACACAAAAAAGGAGCACAAGCAGAAATTACCATTCGTTTTCGCCACAAACTATACCCCCCCCCCCCCCCCTCTTCCCTTCACCTAGCACCGTTCGGGAACAAATGTATTTCTATAGGTATCTGCATCTGTACTCCGGAATACTTTATCGTCGGTTTTGCGGAAGTATCTCAGGGGTATCTTGTTGCATAAAAGACAAAGGTATCTGAGTATCTGTATTTTGGCCTTAAAATACACTGTATCTCAGGTATTCGTATTCCCGAACAGTTTTTGGAGTATCTCTGCCCAGCCCTGCCCCCAACTTACCGAGACGCTCAGCAGGAAGTCGTCGATTTGAAAGACCTTGAGGCTTAGGCCAATACCAAATGAGTCACGCGTGGATGGCTACTTTTTGCTACTGGTGAAACAGCTCGTTATCGATCCCGACACAAAAGACATCGAAATGAAGCTGCTGTGGCCCACGATACCTTGAAAACCGCCGAGCTGTGGAGGTGCCAGGGTAGTGTTGGCTGGCGCTAACGCGTTGCAAGTAACGACGTTACCGGTAACGAGTTACCTTTTTCGGTCACGTTGTAACGTACTCGTTTATTTTTCAAAACAGTAACGGGTAACTTACTTCGTTACTTATTTCGAGTAACGTAGTCACGTTACTCGTTGCTTTTTCTTCCCAAGACCTGAAAAAATTACTTAATTTTTTTTCGTGTTTCTAGACACCAAGTCATGTGAATTTTTTATTTGCGTTTTTCTCTGCGTTTTTTTTTTCGTGAGATTAGAGCTAAAATCGTAAAAAAGATAAATTAATTATGCCCCGTTTCTGCATGAACATAATGTTTCTTGAAATATGGCGCTTATGCATATTTGTAAACTCAAAACAGTAAAACGTGTTAATCCATAATTAAAAAAGTAAAGCAAAAATAACGTGTATTACTTTTTATCGGCAACGACAACGGTAACGCGTTCCTTTTATTTCGAAGTAACGTAGGTCGGTAGCGCGTTCCTTTTATTTGCATGTAACGAGTAACGTATTTCGTTACTTTTTTTTTTTTTTTCTTTTTCGGTAACGTCTACAACACTGTGCCAAGGTCGGGAACACATCGGCACACTCAATCGGGAGGTGTCAATAGGCACACTCAATCGCGAACTGTCAATGGAGTGCCCCATCTGCTGAACGTGTTTGGGAGCCTGGTGGTAATACCGGGACGCCCTGCACTGTTCCTGCGCTGTCAGAAAGGGTCACGTACGTCGGCAGTGCCAGACGCCCCGGTGTGCTGACTGCAACCGCTTCGGACACTCTGCGGGGGAATGCGTTTTCGCCTATGCTGACAAGTTGCGTCAAAGAACGGAAACCGACGGAGACAAAGCTGCCACAGACCACCTTATGGACGTCAGTGAGATGGTCGACGCTACAGGTAAATTGTGCTCCCCTGATCCCCTTCAGGAGCCACCACCGGGCACCGCTTTACAACTACCCGACGAGGCCGACCACGTATAGCGCCTAGAGAAGGCTCGGCGGAAGCAACTCCCTCAGCGCAGTCAAGCAACACCAAGGCGCCGAGAAACTGAGGGAGAGGAGGAGGCGAGAGCGGGTTTAGCTGCCTTTGTCTCCGCTGCAGGCACTCACCTTCCCTTTATAAACAATTTAAAGTGAATAATAAAAAAAGTGTTAAAAAACGCACGTGCAAAAGGCATGTTTTTGTTTTTATGTCTTTTTTTTTTTGCTTTCGAACAGTTACTTTTGCAAACGCTAGCGCGTGTACCTACGTTCCCGGCGTTCTCTTTGATGCCTGGGTAATTCGGCAAAAGGTCTATTACGGAGGTTCACTGCAGCATGAGTCTTGACAGGAGCTTGTCTCCTGGCTCTCACCTCTTGAAGACTCCTGCCGAGCCTAGACCTAGCGCAGCACCAGCCGAACCACGACCCGTCACCACTTTTTCGTCAAGCGGAACCCCAACCAAGCGCCCGGCGTCACCAAATCCCGACTCGTCGTCCGTGTTCGCTACTGCATCTGCAGCCAAAACTCGCGACGCAGACGTTGGAGATGGCAAAATTACTTTCTTCCGCAGTCCGACTGGTGCCCTACGACAAGCACTGAGCCGCTGAAGATGCCCAGCGACAGTCTGAACGTCGATGAGATCACCATAGTAACAGTACTCCCTTTCTGCTTATATGGTCGAGGGTGAAGCAAGTACAGCTGAAACGGCTTTTGTAGAGTGAGTAACTCGATTTTGTAGCCGTCCAGGAAACAAAACTATCCACCGGTAATGACACCGCACTCGCCCTGAAACGCTTTCTCGATGCTTACGAAGTTTATGTCAGTCATGCAGTAAGTGTCTCTGCAGTTTGTTTGTTTTTATATTTTTCTGAAGAAGATTTTACTCTTTTGTTCCACTCGCCGTTGACGCTCTGGGCAGATTTATTTGTTGGGATTTTCTTTGAAGTGAAGTTTACTGGCGGTTGATCTGTGTAAATCCGTTTAACGATTGAAAGGGACGTTTATTCTTGTTTAACGACTTGACACTGATAGAAGTGTTGATTTTTTTTTTTTTTTAGGGATTTCAATTGTGTATGCCATGTGCACCATCGAGCCACATCTTTCCCTGCCAAGGATAGAAACGCTGAAGCTCTAACCTCTCTCGAGAATAATTTCAACCTCTTAGATGTTGGTGTCTACTGTGATAATAGAAAACAGTATACTCAGTTTTAAGGCTCTTCTCATGCCAGTCTTGAAAGAATTTATGTTTCCAATTTTCGCAGGGACAAAATCCCTGGCTACAGCTTTTCACTCTCTTTCGCTGTGACGTGCTTTTGGGCCCGGGCCCCGGTGACGCGCTGCGTGGGCCCGGTGACGCACTGCGGGGACCGCGGATGTATCACAGAGAAAAGGCAGAGCTTAACAAAGGGAAGGAGGTACGAAATAGTTCGCTGTGTTTTCAAACTTTCTTACCGAAAGTCAGGCTTTTGACTTTCTACCTTTTTTTCTTTTTGCCCACTGAACGATGTACTATTAGGAAAATTCCAATATAAATTGATTTATTCCAGCCCAAAATTTGTTTCATGGGCCCTTTAATACGGGACTCTTTGGAATCGGCAAATTAAACCGCACTATCGGGTCGCGAGCACATGCTACGCTCGGAGGGTAGCGAACTGATTCGCCGCTGGCCATACAGGTTCCTTAGTTAAAGGGATACTACAACGAAATTTCGGCGCTCATTTTTTGGTCTATATGTGTTCAAAGGCAGCAGTATCACATCGAACATACCAATATCTTGTTTAAAAAGTCTCAAAAAGGAATTTTAAAACGAATTAAACGATTAGCAATGAGCACCTGGTGGATGTCGCTAACGCCTCGCTTGCAATGCCCGTCTAGGAGCCTTGACAGCTAGTGACGGTGAGTGTCTCGCCTCCGGCCACGACGAGAGAAGAGGGGAAGGAGGAACTCCCCTCTTCCCGAGAATGCCTTTTGTGTGTCGCAGAAGTCGCTATTGCATCCCTACAAGATTATAAGAGATTAACCCGTCACTCAAAATTTGTACAAAAGCAGCCGCTTCGGTGGCTGGAACGACTAGGCCATCCTCACGACGTCAGCCTCGCCGTAGCTTTGCTCGTCCCGAGACGACCTACGTCAAGATTGCGTTGGATGTCACGTGGTCTCCGCTGGGCCTTCTCCGAGCGCTTGCCAGAGTGGGCCGTTTATAACGAAAAATACAGTCCACCAGGCTCAAAATACAAGCGTGCGATTGTCATTTACGGATATTGTGGATCATATTCAACCTATTTTTGAACACGACGGGAATATTTCAAATTTCGTTGAAGTATCCCTTTAAAGGAACCTTTATGATCATGGCAATAGGGTATAAGTCGCTTCGGAAGCGAGCAGAGCATGCGCCACACACACAAACGCTGAAAATGGCACCGGGCAGAAGCCTTGTTCTCGAATATCTATGGTATACGATCTAGGACAAGACAGTGCTCAGGAAAGGAGCGATAGCGCCACGTGGTATAGGTCCAACACGATGTGCATCATCACAGAGGCCGCCGTCTTTTCCACTAGTCAATGTTTCAAGTCAACTGTAGACACGTTCAACGGAACGCGCGATGACTTCACCTGCTAGTGTGTGTGGTTTTTCGCTTGCTTATCTCATCATGTTTGTGTGCTGAATTTATTCAACAATTGCGGCTTAGAAATATTCAACTTGTTATAACGCATTACAGAGCAAAAATGTATATCTCTGTCATTTTTATTTTTATTTCATAGGTTCGAGGCCACTCTCTGTAGCTGTAAAGCTCCCTTGAACATTTGCCCTACCTTAGTTAAAGGGACCTTTAAGCGCCGTGTGATAACGATATCCAGCTTCCCTTACGTTGCTGTGTCAATGGGATATCACACCACGATCTAAACTGCGAATGTGACCACGTTTTTGTTTTGTAATTTTTTTTATGGAAATTTTAGTTATTCAAAATAGTACACAAGACGGATGTAAGTGCGCAACACATTTTTTTCTTTTTCTTCTTTGTTTTCTTTTTTTTTCTTTTTCTGTGAGGGAATTCGCTCTTGTGGTGGATACCAGATCTCTGACAATCTGTTGCGAATGAGGGTCACGGATTGATAAATGACAACGACCCGAACGGATGTGCGCCGCCAATTTAACAAACTTCAGCATCAAAGTACCTTTGCACGTTGGTAAAACTCAAACAAAAAAAAGAAATAAGAAACGAAGTGTTGTTGCGTTCAAGTAAGCAGCTGCGTCCAATGTACTAGCTTTTCTTTTCTTTTAATTGTTGCATTGCTGCAGTCGTTTTTCTTCTTTTTTTTTTTTTGGCAAAGTTCGTCGTCGTCGTTTATTTTCCGAGTCCCGAACGTCGTGGCCATTGGCGACCAGATGTTTCGATGGCTCCCCCTTATGGTTCCTATCTCTTACGTCAGCGCGACGCTATCGATGATGCGTGTAAAAAGCACGGTGGGAGGTTGGAATCATCGCGTCCTTATACCAACACCGTCAAAGCTGACGGTCTTACTCTTACCTTGTCATTTAATAAACATAGCATTCATCATACTCAAGACGATGAGTGTTTGGCCAATCGTGGAAGGTCGACCCCAGCCGCACTTTTAGTCGCGCACGTCGCCAATACCAATGCGGAGCGCAAATTCGTCTGCTTCCTTTGCAGGAGTTGCGGTGACGTCAGAACGCCGATCTCTGTTTGGCTCCGACTGAAGGATGGCGGGTAGATCTCAAAGCAAGCTGCCTTGAGGTCTACCCACTATTCTTCGATCAGAGCCAATCAGAGATCAGCGTTCTGACGTCACCACAACCCCAGCAAAAGGCAGACGAACTTGCACTACCACCTAGAAGACGAGGCCTGCCCATCAGACTTGTACGTAATCCGTTACAAGTAACGAAATTACTTGTAATCCCTTACATTTATCAGTAATTTAGTAACGGAATAATTACACATTTTCTAGAGTAATTTTAAAGTAATTCCCTTACATTTTTACGTAACGAATTCCTTGTAATCCGTTACATTTTTTTTTCAGGACCCCCCCCCCCCCCCCCCGCTTAAAGAAAGGGTTGTTTTTATTTTGGTAAAGTCGAGCACAGTGACACCGCAAAGGGAGGCTTGGCACTCTTCAGTTCCGCAAAGCCTTTTTTTTTTTTTTTTTTGCAACACTAAGCCCCTGAATCTATTTTTTTTTTAGACCCTAATAACAATGTCGAAAAATCCAAATGAACATTTCTACAAATATAAGAAAAAAAAAAGGGGGGGGGGGGCAAGTTATATCCGCTTTTTTTAGACCCTTTGTTTTTTCTTTGCGATCGAAGGCAGGGCGAGGCTCGAGGCGGTAAGTGCACAGACAAGAATTAACAATGTCCTTCTCGGTTATAGTGACTACAACCATTTTCATACTGTCACAACACGAGACAACGCTCCGACTGCCCTAAAATCCACTAAAAGGGATGTGATAATATGTGAAGGTGTTATTGCCAGAAGCATCCTCGTTCGTTGCGGCACCCTCATCATCTTCTCTTCGAAAACGGGATGCATTTTTTCTGCTTCTTTTACCTTATCTGACCCTGTTTTAAGAGCTACTTGCTCTTTTGTAGTCCAACTTCTAGGGTTGGCCCACTTTATTTGTGAATTCCAGCCACGTTATCTGCATCTCAGTCACCATTTTTGTGAGTCAGCTTTGTGCGAGCACTTCGAAAATGGTAATAGTCTTCCTTTTTTCTTCTCCCTGTTTTTACCCCAGCAGGACGCATCTTATCTCAAGCAGATATTTTTACAAATGAAACATAATGGTGGCTGACCTAGACTTGATATTCTGGGCTTGAGGAGAGAGTGAAACCCGTGAGTGGGGCCATAGCGCGGCTTACTTAGTTCTCTGCCCATCGCTGCCCGTGGCATCAGCAGACGCCTATCTGGAGAACACCGGAGTAAACTGCAGTCGGTTTGTGCTCCGTGCGTTTTTGAACGACATCAGGAAAGGTACACACGGCAAACGTGCGTTTACATTTTTTTGTTTTAACCGACGTTCTAATTAATTGTGGTTATGAGTGTCCTTTTTTTTCTCTTTCGATTACTTATATTTATATACTGGAATCTTTTTTTATTCACCAACTTCTCAACCGAGGCTCGACCTGTTCAGAACCGAAGAAAGAAGAATATCGATAATACCTTACTGTTAATTAACGCACGAGAGCTTGTGCCGCCGAGATGTGCCCTAGAGCAAGGAGCTCGCGCTTGTAGCCTTTCCTGCGGTACATCATAAGGTGAAACAGAGTATAGGCCGTGACGATCAAGGAACGTTTATTTTTCTACGTGTTCTTCTCGCGCGTCCCGACTTCAAGCAGCAAGAAAAAAGTACTTTAAACAGATCACGACGAACAAGAACGCTGGATCCACAAACACCCGAGAGAAGCTAGAACGGTCACGAATTCACCGACCCGCGACCAAGCGAGCTCGGCAGATAGGCCTAGCAGGCACTCTGACTCTCTGCAGCGTTGCTTCAACGGTATTTGGCCAAGATCGTCTGCCCACGACCGGCTGGCGTGCTGAATGGAATATGCCCGCGCCACCCTTGTGGACTCTTCCCGTATTTTGATCGCTGACCCCAATTTTAGATTAAGAGGTGAGGTCAATCCCTTCCCCTTGTTTTCTGAGGCAGTGTTGACGAACACTGTCGTCGAAAAGGGACTCTCGTAGATTCTATCTTTTTGTTTTGTGTGATATAGAGCTCAAATAAACGCCGTATGGATTACCTTCGTAACACGGTATGTCCACTTTGTTATTAGTATGCCATTTTTATTCTGACAGACTGCAGGTCACTGTCGAGCTATAACAGTTCGTGAGAGCTACGTGCAATGCCGGTCCAACCTTCCTTTGCCGAGTGTCGCGTCAGTATCGAGTTGCAATCGTAAAATATCGGTCCCGAAGCACTTACCAACAGCGCGAATACAGCACTTCCATCAAACGCGCGCGTCCGCTCCGAGTGTGAACAGGTATTTACGTGGCTCTTGCTGACACTGTCGTAGTTCAAATGTATTTTTTTTAACGTCGGCTCGCTCCTGCATCTCCGAGGCCGCGAAAAACGCCGCGGCAATTTGTTTCTAACTACGTCGCTTTGCAAACGACTGACACGGGCCGCCTTTTAGCAACAATGACAGTTGGGTTGACTTTTGGAGTCTTCACCGGAAGACTCGCCGCACTTCCCAACAGGCATACCGGCGTATGGGACTAGCCCCATGCTGTCGCTGTAGCGCGACATATCTAATTGAATCTCGCTCAGCTGCGAAGTGTCCATGGCTATCGCGGCGATGAGAGGCGCCGATTCAGAAAATACATCGGTGACATCAGCGCCATCAGCGCAGTAAAACCTACCGGCACACCGCCAACTCGGCGCCGCTAACGCTCCCATTCTCCTACTGCCGAGAGAACTTCCGGTTCCAGAAACAGGGTACGTCACGACCGTCAAAATTACGCCGCAGCTTGTTTTGTGGTCAGTCGGAGAGAAAGAAAAAGTCGATATTTCATTAATTTTTTATGTAGAAGTTAATAAACCGAGACGAAAACGGATGCCTGTTTGGCATTCAGTGAACATTGACGGTTTAATGTAAAAGTTATCTGGCAAAAGTAAAAAGGTCATTTCATGGTCCCTTTAAAACTATGTTTCGCTATTGTCTGGTAGTATATGCCGGTATACTAAGATGGACATAAATTAATTCTTATTCTAGTTTTGGCCAGATGTATGGTGACTTCTACAGCTTCGCGATTTCGACAATGGAGAATTTCAGTAGATTGGTCCGATGACTCCGATAACGATACCCGATACTCCACCGCCGCACATGCGCATTCATCATAACGTTATCGGGGGTATGGAGGTATCGGAACGATCTACTAAAACTCTCGAATATCAGGCAACGGCTGCTACGACGAAGCTTTGCTCTATCTTTGAATTAAATAGTACTTCCATTGCTTCGCTGAAGAAGCTCAATGCAGAGCATAAAGCATTCGTGAGGAATAATATGCCACTAACATACAATGCCTCAGTTAAAAGGGTGTTCAGCGTAACAGTCAACATCTTCAGTAAGAAATAGTGCAAAATGTCTGACGAGACTTTCGAGAGTTAGCTGTTGCTCAAAATACTCAAGGGCATTAAATGGAACAGGTTGCAACAATAAGAACTTGAATAACCCTCTTGCCTTTGTTTCTTAATTGTAGACAATATTGTTGAAAGTAACGCCACGAAAGTAACGGATTACTTTTTGGGGTAACGGTCACTTACTTTTATGGGAGAGTAATTGTAATTGTAATAAATTACAATTTAGCCTTGAGTAATTGTAACTGTAATTCCTTACTATTTTTCAGTAACGTGTACAAGTCTGCTGCCCATGATGTGATCATTAGAGGATCCGGGACCCACCCCAAGTGGCATAGACGCTGAAGCTCGACGCCGCAAGGCGGCAGACGTGTTTAGATACGGCCGCACCTTAGGGCACGGCCTCCCGCCTGGAAGGGTCACACCAACCCGCGGGTTGCCGCCGCAGCAGTCACGTGGCAGCAAACAAGATCTCGCGCTCTCCTGATGGTAACCAGCACCTGCGAGGTTCTCCGTACTTTCCGCTTCAGCCTTCGGCTCCGGCCCAGACGACGACCTCCTCACGATCGTGAAAGTTATTATCATCGTGTGCTCTCTTTCCCTAGTGTTGCGACGTCGCCGCGCGTAAAAGGGTCGAAGACGAAGATTTCGGGTACGCCCTCCCTGGCGCTATCTGAAACGTTGAAGGGCAAGCCAGCGCCCTGCTGCCTCGACTTTCTTGAGCGAGGCTCATGGCGGCTGGCCGCTCAAAAACAATTCGCTCTGTCGGCGGGGAAAGCGTTGCCATGGCATTGTACGTTACTGAATGCGGTGCCTCTGATTGGTCTCCTCTTGCACGCTGCGCGTGGAAAAAAAAAAAAAAAAAAGCTTCGGAGTAGTGTTGTACACGCTCCTCAAAAAGAGCAACGACAGCTGTGTGAAAGATGTGTTGTCCCGTCCCCTGTCTTTACGTACAGAACTCTTTCTAAACTTACAGCTCGTTCCCACCCACTCCTGATTTTTGGAACGCGTTCCCGTTACAAATTCCATCAGTAAAAATGGTACGTATCGTTTCATAGAAGTTACTTTTGTATTGTGCTAATAACCATATTTACTTAGGTCAAACGAAGTTTATATATATATATATATATATATATATATATATATATATATATAGAAGGAAATGACTGGAAGCAAGATTCCATTTGTTGATATATTCACCTTAGAAAATCTCTGCGTTTTACCATATTCCTTTGTGGTTGGCGATTCAGACGAGCCAAATGTACTGTGAGCAGGGAAGAAGGAGCGGGGTGAATTTTATTATTCTTTAATAAAGGGTAACTCAACACATTTCACGCACGTTATAGAACAACCTCACATGTTTCAATGTGATTCCCTTGTTTGAACTTAACAACAGTTGCTTCTAGATATTGCTTTCTGCAAGACGAGCTAGTGGAGAAGAGGATAGGGCTTTTGGGAGGTCAGTCTTGAAAACTACCAGCCCTTCGTGAAGGTCGGATTTGTTGTTCAGTCTTAAAGGAAGCCGGCGGGGGGAGGGGGGAGAGGGGGGGGTGAGAAAGGGAGAGGGAGGGGAATAAAGTTTTGTGTATTAGAGACCGGTGTTCGAGCTACAAGGGTGCGTCCGATGTCTGGTAACCTTGGAAACGAAGAAAGTGGCTGAGTTCGAGACGCCCCTCTTTTTGGATCTCGCATGCACCCGAGCTGTTCCCAAGTGAGGACCCCACAAAGTAAACCCTAAAATAAGTAACAAAAAGTTAACAAGATCTCTGCACTTCGTAAAGTTATTGTTTTTATACTTTTTAGTCTTTCCCCTTTAGAAATAAAATAAAAAAAAAATTACCTCACGGGACGAAAAAAAGATACGCCGTTTCATTTTCCGTTTCAGTAAAAATGTAACGAGTTCCCGTTCCAGTTCCACCGATGCAAGATAGAACGGCGGCGTTTCTTCGTTCCTCCTAAAAGGAAAGCGTTCCAGGAATGCCGTTCCGTACAACACGGCTTCGGAGCCCATTCGTTTCACGAGAGAAAAATAATGCCGCGGAGCAGGTCTTGCGGCAGGGCGCACGCCGCGCGCGACATGCGGCCGCGTTTTGCAGTGTGGCCGTACCTCTTGGCGTCGCCGCATGCTGGCGTCGCGTTCGCTGTGAGAAGCTGCAACACGCGCTGGCGTCGATTCGGCTCGTATGCCTGTTGCCTCAAGCTGATTTTAAAAGTGAAAGTCATCGCGTGCGTTTCCCGTATATGATAACAGGCGCTTCTGGTTTTCTTTTATAATTGTTGCATTAATGAGACAGATTTCTCTGAGCTTTCGCGACAAGCGTTGGCTCAATCCCAAATCGACTCGCGGGAGCAGACCGCGAGCAGACTTGAGAAAAGGCCAAAGATTTTGGTCACGCGTGCTCACAATGAAGACCGAATCGCATGGTGCGATTTTGCTTGTGAATTCGCAGCTGCTACGTCAAGCTCCAAAACTTCCGCCAATTTTTTTTTTTTTTTTTTTTTTTCGCACGAGCGACGTTGCAATTACAAAATCGCAAGTAAAATTGCACCATGTGAATCGGGCTTTAGTTTCGATTTTCCTCTGTCGTGATTGCTAAAATTTGCCACGCAATAACTTGAAGTAGATTGTTCTTTTGTCTGCGGTCTTCTAAGTTATTTAGCCTCAGTAGACGACGAACTGCAAATCTTTAATTGAAACACGCTATCAACATCAGCATTTGTGGTACCCCATTTCAACCATTGGTCATCCTTTTGGTTGTCACATCATATTTCTTCAACTACCGCAGAACTGCATGCTTTACTCGCGGCTGCAATGTACATCGAAAATAGCTTCACAGCGAATTCCTGGGTTATATGTACCGACTCCAAGCCAGCACTGCAGTTCATTAAGACCCTGAACACTCGCAACGAAAATATGTCTCTTGTGTAGCGAATTTGTGAAGAACTTGGGGAAGCAATAAGATTTGGACATACGGTACACCTTCAATGGGTTCCTGGACATAGCGGTGTTTCAGGAAACACCCAAGCTGACCAACTGGCCACGGATGCCTATACAAGCAACAACGTCCAGCTCACACCTCTCACAAAAAGCGATGCCAAGCGGTACATTCGTTGTCTGAGAAACAAAATGTCCCCTGTCAAGTGGCTCAAGAGCATCTCGGAACAGAGCCTACTCCTTTTAATTGACCCAGACCTTCGGTGTCCAGTTCATAATTATACTTGAGCAGACCTATTGAAACACTAATTCATCACCTACGGCTAAATGTCGCGTACACCGGCAGATTTCTTTGCCGAATTCAACAGGTGGAAACACCGAGCTCCACGTGTGGCCACCCCGTGGAAGACGCCGAGGACATAATAATGGACTGTCCAAGATACGACCAAAGGCGAACTCCATTACGAGTGGGAATAAGCAAACTCGAGAGTCGCTCTTTTTTTTTTTTTGTCCAAAGTTTCAGGTCTTTGGCCGGACTTAAAAAGCCAGAAGAGGGCATCAACTTTACTACGTGATTTTACTGGCACAAAGACAGTTGACATATATTAGGTTTTATTTGAAAGTCAAAATACGCACGACGCGCCCTTAAAAGATAACTGCGTTTTTTTTTATTGTAATTTTATTACTATGTTACAGCAATCTATCGTACATATGTACATATGTATTTATGGCGTAATCACTTCTCTCACCGTGTCATTTTTTTGTGCGTGTACGGTAACTGAGAGTATTATTCATGGTGTTCAGACTTTATAATTGGATGTTATACATCATTCGCACTCTACATTACTTGATTTGAAGTAGCCTGTCCCAGGATATGGGACCAAACTCTTCAACTCATCAAATAAACATTGAATTGAATTGAATTGAAACATGCTATACTCGCGGACAACGTTCGGTGGCATTTCAGAAGTGAAGAGTGAGTGTGCACAGCCTTGATCGTCGCTCAAGGTGCGCGAGCTCCCGGGCGCACAGGCGCTTGCAGCAGCTGTACACGGGGGGTTATACTTTCCGTTTCAGTTTTCTCTTATTCCGTTTACTTCGCTTCATCGTTACTACAGCAGGAGAGGTTTGCCATTATAAATTCTACTTTGTCCTTCTCCCCATGCATATGTCTTTGTGGAGGCTCGCGTCAACGCGCTTCAGTGTCTCGGCATCTCGGTAAGACAAGAGATGGTCAGGAGTGGCTGCATCCGACCCACTCTAAGAAATGCCTGCGCGTCTACTTACCCGCAAAACACTCGAAGAGCCAATCTCTGCTATCTACAAAATCAGCTCAGCGAATGATGAGCCGGAACATTCGTTTAGACCTCAAAATGAAGTCTGCGCTGTGGCATTACGCAATGCAAAGCGTCATGCCTGCATTGCGTAATGCCACAGCGCAGACTTCAATTTTAGGTCTAAACGGATGTTCCTCCTCATCATTCGCCGAGCTGATTCCGTAGATAGGAGAGATTGGCTCTTCGAGTGTTTTGCGGGTAAGTAGACCCGCAGGCATTTCTTAGAGTGGCGCGTGGGCAAAGCGTCTGTAGAAACTGTACAGGTCCCGGAAACGCGTGGAAATGTGATGTAAATTACGAGTAAAACAAAGCCGGCCGATCGTCTGCAGCTGTGTGTCGCAACGTCCTGCACAATTACTTTATCGAAAAATGTAACTGTTTACAGCAGTGGTTCTCAACCATAGGCGCTTCGCGGAGCCCTTGTGGATCGGCGGAGATGATGGAGGATCCTGTTCGGGGTGAGGGGAAGGGGTAGGTATGGGTTAATTATGATAATGATTTAATCGGTGAATAAAACTAAGGGGTAAATGAAGTCGACTTTTCTCTTTGACATACACAAAAAAAAAACTACACAAAGTTTTTGAAACGTTTCTTCTCAATCTGAAAAAACAGACAACCTTCACTGCCTGGCTTGACTGATGAGGCAGTGCTTCGCGGACCCCAGTTTGAGAACCTCTTGTTTACAGTAATCAATTACTGCATTACAAATGTAATTGAAAAATTACTAGGAAGTAATTTACTACTTTTCACGTTACTTTTTTAAACTTTTTTTTTATTATGAAATCAAAAATAAAAGCATATGTTCAAGGTGGTTACATTTTGTTTCTTTTGTCTCTTTTTCGAGATGGGAAGGGGGGGGGGGGGGGGGGGTGTATTTGTCGTGGCTAAATGAGGTCAGTGCAGAACACAGTCGCCTATGCCGGGGCAAACCTGGATCGTAATAACCCGTACATAGGAAACGAAGCACTCTCGACAGCTCGACAGTCAAAACGACGCTGAGAGCGTTGACATTCTAATTTTTCTGGTATCTTGGTACTTTTTTTTAGTCGTTTAGGGGCATAAAAATTATGAGCCATTCCTCTCCGTGAAAGTTGATGACCAGCGAAGCTGTTTAGGACAAGACAGAGGTGACATAGAGTTTTGAACAGAGGTACGAAAACATTTATGCACGATCTTCATCGGTGTTGTTTGCCGTCCCCCGCCGCCGCTGACAATCTCGTTGCCGTTCCCGCCATTGCTCTTCGTACACGGCCTCCCCATTACGACGAAAGAAGTTGAAAATGGAGAACGGCAACTTGTCTTTCTGGTTTCTTATATACATTCGATCGCGTGGACGACTATCGCCGCCCCGAGGAGCCGGTGGAAAGTAGGCACGCGCGACAGGACCGCCACCCCCGGAGAGCGGAAGGAAACTAGGCACGCAAGCGCTTGGAACGACGGCAAAGAGAGGGCGATGCGCGTTTTTGTTGACGCACATGAAAAATCCATGGAACCCTAGCCATAAACAGCTTCGCTGTAAAAGGTGTACAACGTTGGTGCAACATAGACGAGTGACGCATGGGCAGAGAGAGAGAGCGATTTTTTACGTAAAAGAAACTTAACTCAATCGTTTTAGCTTTTTCGGAAATATATAATTGATTACGGATAAATTGTGGTTGAATTACAGCGAACGCTACCGGAGAAAAAGTAATTGAATCGTTAAAATATTACAAAAAAATGTAATTGATTACAAGTAACCTGTTGCTTGTAAGTCGTTACGTACAAGTCTGGTTTTGGAGGCCAGTGGTTTAGAGAAGCTCGTTTTAGCGAACGCCGTTTTACCGACCCCAGTTTATCGAATTCCTTTGTATACAGAAACCCAGTTTAGAAAAAATGGCGATGAGCCTCCTTTTAGCGAATTCGGCCGCCGCGAGGCGGTGTATGCGGATAGGTCAGGTCAGAGCGTCAAGTCGGTTAATATTTGTCTAATGAGCCGCCGTAGACTTCACCGAGAAGCGGCGTAAACGCGGGGCGATGGGTGGGTTAATGCGCGCCCCAGTGATACACGCGCGAAATAGCCTTTTTTTTTAAACCGCATTCCTTTTCGATAAACGGTAAACGGCATTTCTCTATACCGAGCTTTGATAAAACGTGCCCGTTCTCTAAAACGTGTTTCGACGAAATGGCGTTCGATCAACCTTAGTGAACCCGTCTGGTCTTCGTCCTGTCCTCCGTGAGGGGTCAACGGACATGGCGGGAGCGCTGGGTTTTGCTGGCGAATATGGAAGAACGGAGGAAAGAAGGATTACACTCAAAAAGGGGAGAGGTAAGAAGATTCGTGGATTCGAGAATTTAACGAGACGGAAATGAGTGAAATTTAAAGGTGAGGGGTGTAATTATTTCTAGGCTAGGCAATGGAAACTACCGCCCCATACAAGGGTATAGCCATTATGCAAGCATGCTTAAAAGATACACATCGTTTTTTTTTGTTTTTTTTTAAGATGGAGGCAAATTTTAACTTTTGATGCATAGGACTGGATTTTACCAACACCTCCGAGAAGACAAGGCCGTAGCGCTCTCGTTGTGACGTAGCAAAGGAAGGCCATTGCGGGTGCGCGTCGAAGCGCCGGAGCGAAAGGCACGTTGATCGACCGTCGCAGCTGCGCGTTTTAGTCACACAAGCGTGTTTAATTAGTTAAAGTGCCACTGCGCTCATAATGTAAGCTCAGAAGCTGATTTTATTACTCGGAAAAAGTATTGCAGCGGCGAGTTTTCGACGTTAAATGGAAGAATGCTCTACTTGTTTAACATTGTCACAAGATGTGTTGAGTTAGTTTGTAAGCAGCAGTATTCTGAGTGGTGAAATTGTTTCTTGAAGATAAATGATTTTATAAAAAGTGATTATCATGAAATGACGAGATGCTGGGATTGCGAATTAACCACATCTTTGCGTGAAATTAAAACGTCAGAAGTTATAACTGAAGGCGAGTGGTCTAATTCCTTGAAACTCGAACTGTCTTTTCTTCTTTTTTTGCATGCGTAATCCAAAACGTACAGTACCACATGCTTGCCAATACAATGTTTACAAAAGCAGGGAACATTTTTTGGGAAAGACTGCATGATACTTGTCAGCTAGAATGTAACTAAAATTTTATCATTTATATTCCAGTAAGCTATTAGGCAAACGGGTACCTTACACTGCAACAAAAGCTTTAACAGTAGAAAACGTGTGTGCTTCATCACAAGCTTGCGACAAATTGTGAAGATTTCTATCCAGCCAGTAATGTCACAAGAACTAAGTTGTAACTAGTTTGGTGCAATTTGTTTATTGCTTCAGCCTGCTTCAATATATTAGTAGCATTACATCAAAATATTCTTCCCTGGCAGCAATGACAAAGCCCCAATCCAGTTTCTTTGGGAAATCGGTGTTTTATGAAAGCCCTGTACAAAAATCTATTCAGGTACAAAAAATAGTGCTCCAACGTCACCTGAGAAGCCTACAAACTTCAACAAACTGAATCTGGACAGCATCCCAAGGTAGGTTTTCAGTTTAAATGTTAGTGTTTGGAGGATCCTAATGCCCATGACATTTAGCACTATAAAAGGAAATTGTAAATACTGCATTTCTCACCTGTGAGAATTGAGGAAGAAAACTTCTCGTCTATCCAATGGCTCTAAAATAGCTGTGCATATGCATTTCACATACCGTTTTGTAGCACTCCCGTCAATGTGACACGCACCACTCATACTGCATGTCGACTTCAGTACCGTATCACCACCAGGATACTCCAGAAGCAGCACACAGACACAGAATACTGGTAGGTAGGTAGGAACGTTTATTTAACTTTTTTGCAATAAGAAATGCTGCAGGTTTATGCAACAGAATACTGTGGCATAAACCTGTAGAACATATTATTTAGGTGCATAACCATACGCTGTCTTCCTTGTGTACAATAAAGGGCTTGAGTTCTTTGGTTGGTTGACTATCAGGATAAACAATTATGAAATATAACACCGAGGTGCCTGCAATGTGACGGAGGCTTTCACAGGTGTAAAAGCCGGAGAACTTATCGCTGAGTAGCAGTTGAGTCCGAAGACTTGTGGCGAGCTTGCGCAAGTCCAGTGGTGGTTGATTTGGCTCTAAAAGTTTCCGCTTTTTTTTTCTTTGCCTTGGCGTTCGCATCAAATAACTTGTTATTTCACCTGTGGCACAGATTCTTCAACAAAATGTTTGTGCTTCACCATAAGACATTGAAAAAATCGTGTAAACTATCATGGCAGAAACACAATTCACCATTCCTGAACCGGAGGTTCCCTGCAACTATTATAACGCTGATACCTTTAACAAACTTGGTGTGGTTGCCAAACCTGGCTTTTCGGTTTTTCATATGAATGCAAGAAGTCTGCAAAATAAAAGAGATGACATAGAAATATTGTTTACACCTTTAAACACAACATTTGATGTGTTAATGCTCACAGAAACATGGTATTCAGCCAAGGCATCACCAATACAATTTCCAGAATATATGTGCTTGCATATTGATAGAACTAGCAAATCTGGAGGTGGCATAGCTATCTATCACAAATATGCACTTTCAATGACTGTAATCGAGAGTTGCTCGGTAATGACTACTGATGTTGAATGCCTTGTTGCCCAGCACCATGACACTTTCTTTGTAGTGTTATACCGCCACCCATCCGGAAATTTCGGAAAGTTTTGCTCCTATCTTGAATCTATACTAACGAACCTCTTGTATAAAAACGAAAATATTGTAATAATGGGAGACATCAACATCGATCTACTTTGTGACACAACTAATCAGCAGCAATTTCATGACCTAATACAGTCCTACGGCTGTGCGAACTTGATAAGTATTCCAACAAGAGTGACGTCAAGGAGTAGCACCCTTATTGATGTCTGCATTACGAATATAAACCCACTAGACGCTGTTCCTGGGGTGTTCTTGGCGGATATGAGTGACCATTTCCCTTTTTTCTGCTTCCTTTCGCACCTTAAGCCCTCCCGCAGTTTACCGCAATCAAGTAATAATTTTTTTTTTTTTAATTGATCACCACAGTTTAGAAACTTTTCATAATCTAATATCTGAAGCAAACTGGGAAGACGTGATGTCTTGTCAAAATGTCGAAGAATCTTATGCTATTTTCTTTGCAGAACTGCAAAAGTGCTATGACGCAGCATTTCCTTTACGAACATTTAGAGTAGGACGCAAAAAATGCAGAAAACCATGTTTGTCAAGTGACTTGGTAAAACGTATAAAGAAAAAAAAATAGGATCTTTCAAAAATTTAAGAATACTCGTGATAACAGCATACTTAAAGAATATAAGCAGTACAGGAACGCACTGAACCGTGACATTAAGAAGGCGAAAGCGCAGTAACATATTAGTAAATTCGACAATCTTCGAAATTATCCAAAACGTACCTGGAGTGCCCTAAAATCTATTATAATGCCAAATTCTAAGTCTGCCACCATAAATCAACTGCGAATGGGGTCCGAAGTCTACAGAGGACGTGACATGGCTAATGCAATAAATGAACATTTTATAAATGTCGGTGCCCACAATGGTCAAAATACTATCGGACCTGAGACCCTCGTGCAAACGCACCTGGAGCATACAATTATGCTATATCCTGTTACTTCCACTGAAGTTGAAGCATTAACCCACTCGTAAATGAAAACAAATTTTCGCAGCTAAATCCTC
Source organism: Ixodes persulcatus (assembly GCA_013358835.2). NCBI lineage: Eukaryota > Metazoa > Arthropoda > Arachnida > Ixodida > Ixodidae > Ixodes > Ixodes persulcatus. Next base: position 468,636 of record JABSTQ010011563.1, read on the forward strand.
CACTAAAACACTAAACCACTACTCATTACTTCACAACCACTAGAACACTGATCATCGTACAAGTATTTGGGCGTGTAATTTACAGACACATTATCATGGAACGAGCACATCGAGCAAATAACAAATAGCGCGCTAAAAACACTTGGTTTCATTAGACGAACAGTATCAAGCTCCTATTGAAACAAAACTACTCGCGTACATAACATTTATCCTCCCAAAATTAGAATATGCAAGCATGATTTGGAATCCAAACCTAAATTACCTAATCTCGAGGCTCGAATCTTCAGAACAAAGCAGCCAGATTTATATGCAGTGATTATTCATCTGAAACTAGTATATCTGCTTTAAAAGCTAACATAAACCTTCCTAATCTAGAAAGAAGACGAAAAATAGCGCGATCGTGTTTTTTTTTTCAAGATGTATATTGAGGGACTCCGGAACCGGGGGGGGGGGGGGGGGGGACTTGAGCCCCCCCCCCCCCCCGAGTTTTCCTTTACAGAGCTCAGCCCCCCCCCCCCCCATCTCCCTCCCCCCTCCATCAGCAGCAGGAGCATGAGGAAGCCAGGACGTCAGTATACGTGTTATTGTAAGCTCCGTTCGCTAGCTGTGTCGCACGGGCCAAGCTTTGATTAGACGCACTAAACACGATGGAAATCTACTCGATTTGCTTGATGATAGGTCAAGAGATGTTGTAGCATTGAGGAAATAGTTGGCGAAAAGGGACAAATGAATAAGCAGTGACGTGCAGAATGAGTTAATTGACGTCATGGCCCACACGGTACAGCGGGAAATCGTTCGAGACGCGGTTTGTAGCCCGTTCTATGGCATAATAGCTGACGGAACAACTGATGTGACAGGTGAAGAGCAGTTTGCCATCTGCGTGTGTTGGGCTGACAGGGCACTCAACGTCCAGGAAAATTATTTATGTCTGTACAACGCGCCAGATAGCAGGGCTGACACGCTGTACATGGCCACCAAAGATATGATTTTGCGCCTTGGTCTTAATTTCCACAACATTCGCGGCCACTGCTTTGACGGGGCAGCTAACATGCATGTCCGGCCGTTTTGCAGGAGTCCAGAAAAATATTAGTAATTCTGAGCCGAGATCATTGCATGTACATTTTAGTATTCATTGCCTAGATCTTGTTTTGCAGGAAAATAGTAAGAGCTGCGATATCATCGGCGATGCTTTGAGTACCGTAAAAGATCTTTCCAAAGTCGTTCTTGAATCAAAAACGCGCAAAAGTGTTAATTCGTCGATCGTCCTTCCCTCAGAAGTGGATCCATCGGATGGGCCACAGTCAATGCCGAATAGCCTTCTGCCACTGTGCCCGACAAGGTGGACGGTCAGGGTAAAGTCGATGAAAAGGTTCACTGAGAACTACGCCCGGGTCCAAGAAACACTGAGTGAGATCCTTCAAAAACCGGCTCGAAGGCAGACAACAGCAAAGCCGTTTTGAAAAGGGATATCAAACACTCCTGGGAAAGTTTGAAACGTTCTTGGGAATAAATATCTCCATAGCTCTGTTCGGTCCGCTCAACGCTTCGTGCTGCAGGTGTGAAAGAAGCTGCAGGGACTCTCTGCGAGGCAGTGTCCCGCCTGCGGTCTGAAACCGCGTTTCAGGAGTTATGGGTCCGCACGAGCGCTGTTGCAACACAGCTAGGTCTGAAATAGGCTTTCAGGGGAAGGCATACAAAGCCGCCGAGGAGGTTTGAGATGTCCAGCACGTCTCCCCCGCCAGTTGCGCTCGATCCCAAAGCAGCATTGTGCAAGGAATACTTTGAGGCAATCGACCGCATTACGAGCGAAATGCCGGCGGCGCTTTCATCAGCCTGGCAATGGAGCAGCTTGTGAAATTAGAAGCCACGTTGATTGACGCCGCCAGAGGAAGACGATTCTCGGCTGACGACCTAAACGCGTCATTAGGCGTGCACGCAGCTGATTTTGATCTAAGCCGTCTCTCTGCGCAGTTCTTACTTTTTCCTTCTATTTTGTCCAATGTTGAGTATTTATCAATTGAGAGCACTTCAAAGACTCTGCAGGCAAAATCTGAACAACTTCATGAGCTGTTAGACCAAATCGTCAAAAGACATGGAACTTCTTTTTTTCTGTACCTGCATCTGTATCTTTGGCAGAACGCTCATTCAGCGCTTTACGCCGAATAAAACCTTATTTGCGGAACCGCATGACGCAGTGGAGGCTGACACACCTTCTCATTTTGCCTGTTCACAAGGAAAGGACCACCACGCTCAGCTCAGAAGACGTAATCAAAGAATTTGTTACCAGGACTGCTGAGCGAACAGCCACTTTCGGTCTTTGATGGAGCAATAAATGTGATTCGCTGAAACTTCAACTTCTGGTGTTTCGTGTTTTTCTTGTGTGCGTGCACATTTTCTAAAATTACCCGGTGAAGTGTGTACATAATTACTGTTTATATAAGCTATCATAGAGCAATCAGCTTCAGTAGCCGCGAAGGCTAAATGTACCAGGGCAAAAGATGCACGGCAACAAAATATATCATGAATAATATGTGCGTAACATTTCATGAATTATTTTTACAGATAAAATATAGGAAGCATAATATGTTTCCATTTTTCTTTCAACAAAAAATATACAATACAAAAATGCTGCTCTTTCCTCCCCTGCACTGTCAAGTGTGTCAGCCCCCCCCCCCCCCCCCCCGCACGCGTACACACACACACACACACACACACACACACACACACACACACACACACACACACACACACACACACACACACACACACACACACACACACACACACACACACACACACACACACACACACACACACACACACACACACACACACACACACACACACACACACACACACGAGCTCAGAGAATACAGTCGCTGTGTATATTACTCAGATCCCGATTTTCAATCTACTTACTGCCGGGCTGCCAATTTTATGTCATCCATAGTAGATAATAGGCCATATGCGAAATGTAGAGCGCCATCTAGTAGCGCGTCGAGAACTACGTCCGCCATCTTGTTAGTGGCGAGAAAACGAAACAAGAGACCCGACCGGCAAAGACCCTATGTAAACAAGCGACCGCGCTTCGTGCGAGAGATGCAATGCCAACGATTGCTGCGTTCCGCTGCGCATGCAGCGACAAACCTCCGATTCGCGCGTGACGTGAACGCAAACGTGAACAGGGTTCACCTTTTTTTCCTTATTTTTATTTGTTACTTGAGAGGCAGCTTTTGACCAAAACAATCGGTGACAACGTGAAGAAACATGCGGACGTTATGGCGCGGCGTGAAGCCATTTACAACTATTGAACTGGGCCCTAATCCTTTCACGAAGTTGTACCAAATTTGTTTATGACCTTCTTTTTTTTCTTTTATGTGCGTTGTAGTGTCGACATGCCTTTTTCTTGATGCGCAAGCAGCTCAATGCATGCGGACGAGACCAAGCCTGTAAAGCGAGGCAAAAAGATGGCAGTTTTAATAATCTACGCCACCAACCATAATTGAAGATGCGTATGGTTAACAGTGGTGTGGTTAGGTTCATCGCAGTGGTTAAAACTTCGATGTCGGCGGCGGCAAAAACTTACGTTGCGGACGTCGAATGAAGCAAGACGTGCGGTGCCAACTTCATTTTACAACCTCCTTTTCTTTTTCTTTTTTTCTTTTTTGTCGCAGCCGGGGTAGAAATCTCTTTTTGTGCAAAGAAACTCGGGGGTAGTTTTGAGAAAGTCACTGCAGTTCTTCTGTCGGGGTTGAACAAATCTTCATGAATAGCGGAACATCCGTCAACTGTGCTTGTGGTCAATGCTATCTGAAACCAATTTTAGACCTCTGCAAGGCTTGAAAAATAGTGCCCAGGGCAGTTTCTTTTAGAAGAACACAGAGCGTTCCACCAAAAAAACCTCCGTCAGTAACAACTAAAAAAAAAAAAAAACTAATTTTGAGTCATGTATTTGCGTGGAGCAGTATACCGCTCAACAGTACGACTTCAAGCATATTCGCATCGAAAAAAGAATTAAAAGTGCTTTTAAAGATGCAAGGCATGACGCCCTAGTCCTTTCGGAGGCATGTGCACACGCTAGCTGGTGACAACAAGTTTCCACAGCGAAGGCGTAAGACATGGCCCGCTGCTTCGACGAGGTTGTCGCCAGCGTGCACAAGCCTCCGAGAGTTTTGTCAGACAGTTGCGGTAGGTTGTTTAAACTGTTCGTCCACACATAATATGGTCAGAAGACGGAAAACAGTTGCTGCACAATCGCACATTGCCCGTACGGCTGTCTTTGATGCCTACACCGTGCTTCGGTACCGGACGCTCTCAGTGTGTTTCAGTGACTAACTTTCCTCTTTTCTCCCTTAGTACTCTGCATCCCTGACTGGAACAAACTACCCGACCATATTGTAACTGAGCGATATCCCATTTCATCTAAGAACAAGTGCATCAATTTCTGTAACTGTGAACCTTGATTTGTAACACTGCGTCAGAACAATAACATGCTAATAAGAGTGTTTTTTTGTGTGTGTGACTTTTACTTGTTGGCGTCTATTTTTTATGTTCAATAACTTTTTTGTCCTTTATTTTTTAACCCCCCTCATGGAATGCGTCTTCAAATGCCTTTGAGGTGAATAAAATGAAATTAAATTAAATTAATGCCTCTGCATCATTTACCCGATTATATAAGCCATTATAAAGCAATCAGCTCTATAATGGTTCATTTTATCCGGTCCCACTACTTCGATTATTGCCATTTTATAGGGATTTTTTTACATACAACTCCCATGTCGTTCAGAGATTATTACACCACCTAGTTTATTGCTTAAAAAAATAACGCATCTGTCTCAAAATATCACTTTCTTGTATTTCACCATAATAATTGTATGTTATAATAATTATACCGCGTTCTAAAATATGTTTTTTTAAATCAATCGGCGTTCACAGCTCTCATGTTAGCTCATAAAAAATAAATAGTGCGAAAACCCGCGTTTCTACGACGTAAAAACTACGCGAGAAGCCTTGCGCGGCGGACGTCAGCCTGCTGCCGTGACGTCACTTTAGCCGTTTTCTAGCCTTCTCCTCTAGGTGGTGTTGATAATGACCGAGGTTTTCTCCTTTCTTCTACGCCATCCCATCGTCCCATCTCTCTCTCTCTCTCTCTCTTTTGAATCAAGTCGCGCACATAGAATGGTTTTATTAAACTCCCACAGATGGCGCCACAATACCATAAAAAGCTGCGAGAGCCAGTACAACTTTGGTCAGCCATCTAGCGCGGCTAAAGATGGCATTTTAGATCACGTGCCTGTATGCATCACGTGGTTGAAAACGTTGACCTCCCGTCAGCCGTATCAGTAACCGTGTCATCGTTACCTGGTCTGCTCAGTTGGGAACCCTCCACCTAAAAAAGACGGCCCCATCTTTCTCGACCAGCTTTATCACCAGTCGATTGACGCGCCACAATTTTTGCTCATTGCGGCAAGACTTCGCAACTATGATTTAGAAAGCAGCCGCAAGGTATACGAAGGGTGGCGCTGTAATCAAACGTTTATGTAGGTAGATTCGGTAGTTAGTCAACTGGCTGCTTTCTTCCCACTGCCCTCAACTGTGCGTGCGTTTGTTTTCAAGCAGCGGGTGACGTCAGTAACGTCACGTACGCGAGCCAGGAAAGCAAAGGCGAGAACGAACTCGAGGCCAAACATACGCTTGTTCTACTGTTTGTGTCACCGCGCCTTCAACCAGCTTGCACGGTCCGCCTTGTCCGCCCGTGTTCCTCGTAAATGAGTGTGACACACGCATCCTTTCCCAGTGTCGGAGTCCGGACGCTTCAAGCAGCCGCTGCGTCCGAGTTCCCGAAGATGTGATTGTATCCCCGCGAGCGGGAGAAGCTGCTACACGGATAACCTTGGCTTCTGTGCGTGCGGGCCCGTGCTATGTGTTTCGCGACAATTGAACCTGCGTTGACGGCTCGCAAGGCAACAAAGCGCGCCCGAAGGCTGGTCGACTGGCCGCTCTCGTCGCCGTAAACAGTGGACCCAACGCAAAAGCCCAGGTAAATACACATCGTTTCGTATAGTAGCGTCTGTGCGAGCGAGCGATCTTGCCCGACCAACGGCCGGACGAACGATGATTGAACATTCCGTGTCGACCGAGTTCGCGTATCCAAGGCCCAGCCCTCGTTTACGTGAGTGGGCGGGTGTCCGCAGTGTGTTTACATTCGGCGCCTGTGTTGTTGTTGTTGTGTCATTGTTTTCTTTTGTTCCTTGTTTTTCCGTGGTTGGGTGGATGCCTATGTTTATCTCGGCCTGAGCCCGTGAATGGCTTGTTGCGTAGGTAACGTGTACACCGTACGTACGGCGCTACCGCTGCCGCTTCGCTGTAGCGGGGGGCATTCCCGCCTTTCCCCGGTTATCGATTGGTTCCCTTTTTATGGGTGGGAATTTAGATCGTTAGAGCACGGGGCCGTGTATACGTTGTGTACGTGTGTGCGTGCGCGCGCGCGCGCTGCGGGTATGCGACACGATATGTATCTTCACTTCCCGCTCTTCGACGACATTGATCAAGGCGCTTCTAATTTCCGTCGGGAGCTTTAAATTGGGACTGTGTAGTCCGTTAGCCTCCGGGGTGCCCGCCGCAACGTAGCATTTGTCGGCTTTTTTTGCAGTAGGAACGTAGGAACGCGCGTGCGCTGGTCTTCACCGCGTACGAGCAACGGCCGGCTGATAGATCATTACATGTTGTTCGGGGCTTGTAATCATTTGGAACATATCCGCAGTGACGCAAGCTCTTCTTTCGTAAGATTACTTCCGCTCCACCGGGTGTACTCGCGGCCAGTTCGTGCCTCAATTCTCTGGGTACTCTCCTCTCCGGCGAGGTTATTGACTAGGATAATGACCGTGTTAATGACGATATTAATGGTCACGTTAATGACGGCGGCCACAAATGCGAGGATAATGTATAGTCCACTCGAGTGGCGAGCGCCGTCCGCTCGTACCTGGGTACAACGCGAGGCGTTGACCTTGATAGAGCATGTGTGTGGACGCTGATTCCTCAAGCATTCCCCCGGTGGGCCTTGATGATGTAATGTGAACTCGTCTTCCTTTTCGTGACCGCTCAGCTAGGCCGCTCGTGAATCATTTCCGCGTTGACATTATACCGTGAGCTATGGTAGCTCACGTTCCCGCGGGGAAAAGAACAAAAAAACAAAAAAAAAAAGGAAAGAAAGAAAGAAAAGTGAATTTGGGGTACGCCGTAAAATCTTGGTAAAGTTCGCAAGAAACGTCACGGCAAAACAATTTGTTCTTGTGTGTGTGTGTGTGTGTTTTGTTTTTCTACACACGCTTTGTACTTCGAAAAAAACAATAATAACAAGCCTTGAGGAAGTAGAAGCTGAATCGATCGGTCTTTGCAGATAGCTTGGCTGAGAACGATAGCAGGAAGTTGAGTTGCCTTACATTCGTTTCCCACCAAAAAACAGCAAAAAAAAAAATATATATATATATAATATCGTCGACTGGTTTCCCGTTGACTGGTTCGAGGCTCTCTAGGTTCGGCGAATTTCGCACTGTCCGCACTTTGGGCTAAATTCCACGGAGTTCGGTTTTTGAACAGCGTTGCCCGGCTTCTGCACAAAAGTTTTAAATTAATTCATACAAAATAAAGAAAAAAAAAAAACACATCCATACGGTAGATATATATATCTATATTTTTATGTTTTTTTTTTATGACATGAAAACAAACACGCACGCTTCTTAATGATTCCTTTAGTCTCTTAGTCGGAAACAATCGAAACAATAAGCCGATAAATATTGCAGTTCCCACCGCTGAGTGGCATCAGCAGGTTTTCAAGTTCCGGGCACGTAGTTGAATATTCCGTTAAATCTTAAAAAAAAAAAAAAAAAGCTCGATGTTTGTCGAAACGTAGAGGGAAAACTTGCCACGAAATTTAGGTCACGTGACTTAGCCGTGTTATCCTGTTTCCTAATCAACTTTTCGTGACGTTGTATGCTTGAAATTCAGCCCTAAAATGCATTCTGCATTAAAAAGTTAGACTTTCTTGATTAATACTATAGATGTTCGCGAGGCTGAGAGAAAAGTTCTGCGTACAAACTCTCTTTTTTTTTTCTTTTTTTTTTTTTTTTTAGGAGTTCTTCATTGAGCATGCAAGTGCCTTCCTTCCCCATTTTTAAGCACCCACACAAGTCTATGCGACCGAAATGTATTGTCGGATGTAACCACAAAGAACTCAGATTATACTCTATGGAAAATTACATATTCAGGTGTTTTTTTTTTAATATATATATATATATATATATATATATATATATATATATATATATATATATATAGAGAGAGAGAGAGAGAGAGAGAGAGAGAGATAGATTTCCCCGACTGGCGCTTCCTTGGCTTCTTGTGATGTGACATACATACCTTTGCTTGGACGGATCGACTCAAACGTTCGCGCACCTTCGGTTTTTGGTCATCCGCCTATTGTAGCCCAAATGTTCTTCTTTCCACACACCACAGTTTAGTAAGGAATTCGATCTTCGGAGACATCTGAAATCATTTTTATTAAATTTATTTATTTCTATAAATATCGCATAACCTCCTTTGGGAGGTTGTGGCAGGAAGGGTTAGAACGACTCATTGAGCCAAAAGTTATACAAACATAAGCGATAGTGATACGAAAATGCAACAACCATACAGTAAACAACAGAAGAAAAAAAAAAAAAACTTTCAGCCTTTCCACTCTTGTGAAGAAGGAAGACCAGGGAGCTATACAATGGAAAGTAATGGCCGGCCGCAAGTCGGCAAGCCAGAGAGGAAAGGCTGCCGCCATCTATGAGCGACGGCGGCAGCCAGATACGTGGCTTGCCGCCGTCGCTCATAGATGGCGTTAGGTGTCCAGAGTTCGGTGTCTTCATTTCTTTGCGGGGGACAGGATCCTGGGGAAACTAGCCCTTAACAATTCCGCTGCAAAACAAAAAAAAAAAAAAACATTTATTGTCAATTTTTTAACGAAAAGCCTTCCAGTACATGATACCAGTACCTTTAAGATCGATCGACTGAACCGTGCTTCCATGGGGAAAAAGAAAAGTGATTTTCATCTGTTTCTCAAACATATTTGGGGGGTATATTTTTATACACTAAAGCTGCGGTCACATACTGCCATCTACATCGTACAGAGGGCTTCGTTGTTATGACGGTCGTAATGGTCATCAAAAGGTCAACTTAGTGGTTAGTTGTTTATACAGCAGGAGGTTGGTCTGCCAGAACATGGCGACATTGTTACCCACTGTAGATAAGCAGTTTAACCAGTGCGACTGCAAGCCTGGTGCAGTACGACTGCTAGCCTGGCACCATGCACGCAGTAGATACACGACCGCACGCCGGTACGATGCTTATCCAGATCGAAACGGGCAGGGGTGGGGCTCGAAGTTCGAACGCAGGATCCCTGGGTTCTGCAGCGCGAGTGTTCGCTCCACGCGCGTCGATCTGGGTGTGCGCTTTAGCCCACTCGGCCACCGATCCTTTTTTTTTTTTTCCTTTATTGTCGGCCACCGATCCCCCCGCAATGATCATACGAAAACTTTCTGCAGACACTTTGGAAGCACACATGTACCGGGTGTTTGTGAGAAATCCGAAGCCGGCTTTTTCGCACCGCAAAAATAAACTGGATTGAGGGGAGCTCCAACTCCGTCAAAACGTAGCCCCAGTCGTTCGAGCAAGATGTCAAAGTTTCAGCACCCACCGTTATCTTATGCAAAAGTTATAAGCGATTTTCTGAAAATTTCAATGGAAAAATGGCTGTTGACGTGGCTCTCGAATACATTTTTACGGACGCTACAGGAGACGTGGTGTCGGTCAGATCCGCTGCTTGTTGAATACTTCGTTGGCTGGATCTTCTTGCTGTTCATTTGCACGTGTTCTTGCGGAAGAAGTCACGCGTTCGCGCCAGCAGCTTTGACAGCGTTTCACGCGCTGCCGCTTGGTTCGCACCCTTGTAGCTACTGATTTATCGAAGGCCTATATATCGCCCACGCTCCACTGCCGGAAGCTATGGTGGCCCTCGGCCTCCCGCCTCGTGTCGTAAATGCTGTCCACGCCTTTATTATCCGACAGGACTTCCGCCGTCCGCCTATCCTATGGTGAGTCGTCAAGCTTCCCCTCAAACTGCGGCGTACCCCAAGGCTCGGTGCTGACCTGGGTTCTCGCTGATATGCAAGATCTTCATTTTTGTTTTTAATTTACGCTGATGTCCACCCATCCCTGGAGGTGCAACAAAATGCCTCACAAGGCGGGCTGAATATCCTAGACTGCCATGTAACGACCTCCTTACGATGTCCCCCAGAAATCCCAATTTCTTCATGTGTGTAACAACGCGGCCCAGAAGAAACTGCCGTCGACTCCCATGCCCCTCAGGATAGGGGCGACACAGCTTCCGATGGTTGCACAAACCAAGATCTTAGGATTCCTCAGTCCGGCTCAGCCAAGCAGTGGCTTCAAGCGGCACGCAAGACGCCGCGGCATCTACAACACATGCACCTCATCCGACGCGTCTGTAGCACGCCGGATACACTTTTTGGAGTTTCTGCTCGATTGCGCTGTAAGATCGTAAGCTCCGCATGCAGTCGGACTTAAACGGAGCACACTCTCGAGAGAGCTCATGATTTGAGGCTCTAACCTCGGGAAAGGGGGGGGGGGGGGGGGGGGGGGGGGGGGTCCGCCCCTTTGGAAGTAAAATGCGAGAAAGCGCCGAAGTCGTTTTCGGGCTTTGTCGCGCAGTGCACTTCCAGATAGTATTTCCTGGACAAGTGCTCCAATCTCCTTGAGCTACCATTATGTATATATAGCGACTCATTTGATCAATTCTTCGCGCCGTTGGGTCGCGGCTTCCGATCGATGTGGAACATCGGGATATTAATTGACGTCATTTGATATACAAGTTATATCCTCTACAGGATGTTTTCAGGAATCCAGGAAGAAGGCTCACCGTAGAAAAGCTCACCGCAAAACCGGCGGATGCGGAGAAAAGCTCACCGGCCCTTAAACGGGCTCGGAGAAAAGCTCACCGATTTTTTTTTTTCTTTTCATATTGAGGTAGTCGGATCATGGTGACATACATCAATTGATTATCATTAAAATTTGTCAGGTTTGTGAAAAACGAAATCTCTCTTTTTTTTTTTTAAATGAGTAATTGTGGGTGAGTGTTTTCTGTTTACACTCTAGGCAACAAAAGCCTAACTGAAAACTTTATGAACCTGAAAAACGGTTAAAAGTTAGAAAACTTAATCATGTTTGCCTAAAACCTAAAAAGCAAAACTCCAAATGCTGAAAATCCGAAAGTGCATGCGCAACAACGCGGTGCCTGAAATTCTCTTTGAAGCTTTTGTTAACCTTTGAAAACAGGATGGAACGGTCAGAAGGATATTGATATTTCTTTCTTCCATGAACATGCACGTTTTCTAAGCGTTCGTGCTTGTTTTTCCACACGTTGCCTTCGTGTGATAGTGCCGTTCTACGGCGAACCACGTATGACCTTCAGAGCTGCACACTGTCACCGTTGTTACTCGTGACCTATATTATATATTAGAACTAGTCTTCTGTAAGGTAGCAAATCGGGCAAGTTGGTAAACGTTATACATGATGAAAACAGCTCAAACGACGAAGACGGAGTGAAGGCAATGCCCGTGTCCCACGAGAGCGACAGACAGAAACAAAAGACAGCGACAAGTCTCAAACCCATGCAGCATGCTCGCGATGGTAGCTTTGGCTACGTTTACATGAATGCCATCGTAGCGCATCGAATCGAACAGGGACCAATCGCACGCAGCTTGTCTTCCTACTTCTTCCTCTTCTACCTATCTGGTACCAATCAAAATTGTCAAATCTCGATTCGATGCGTAGTGGTCGCATCCATGTAAACGCAGGCTTTGGCAGGCGTCGTTCGGTGCTCGTGAAGTAAGTACGAGCGATTGCAAGCCTGCAAAAGATACCCTCGCGTGCATGATGCTCGTGTTTAAGCATAGCCTCCTTTATTCTACAAAGCCTCTCAAATCGCGAAAGACTCTGGTTTGAAGCTTGTCGCTGTCGTTTGCTTCTGTCTGTCGCTCTAGTGGGACATGGGCACAACAAGCACGACAGTACGAAGCTGTTACCTCAACTAAAATTTTATGAATGAAAAAAAAAAAAAATCAGGAAGAAAACAGCGTAGTCAACACTGATTACAACAACAAACACCTACTAATCTATCGGGCACCACAATATCTTCAGAGCTGAAACGGTTCACACACCGCTATTCATAGCTTGCAAAAACAGACCTCTTTACCTGACAGAGCTGCCGACGGCGCACTGTCAAGCTGTCAATAGAGAGTTTTAGTACATCGTTCCGATACCTCCGATACTGCCGATCACGATACTCCGCCACTGCCTCCCTTGCGCATGCATAGTATCGTTATCGGGGCTATCGGAGGTATCGGAAAGATCTACTAAAACTCTCTAATAATTTGTCGTTTTTGCGGGTTCCTATGTTCTGATTTTATACTTGCGGCGTGATTAATAGGACAGAATGGGTGATTACTAATTTCTGAGGAATTAGTAAATATTGCCCATAAACTTCAAGAATATTACAAAAAAGAGAACAATTATTTTTAATAAGAAAAAAAAAAAATTGGTGAGCTTTTTCTCGCTTCCGCTCAAGGGCCGGCGAGCTTTTCTTCGCATCTGCCGGTTTTGCGGTGAGCTTTTCTCCGGTGAGCTTTTCTCCGTCGCCCGTTTTCAGAAAAGTTCGGCCGACCTTGTCCAATACTCAGTTTTAATTTTCACACACAAAAAAAAATATATATATTTTGTTGACTCAATGTTTAGCATAACAAAACCGACTTTTGGATTGGGGGAGGAGGAGGAGGAGGAAAGAAGAAATTGTCTTAGCGGAAAAAAAAAAAATGTAGAAGTACACTCAGTCCCTTGGATTGCGCAAAGTCGGCATTTCGGGCACTTCCCTCAAAACAACTGCTGTGACTATGGTTCCAGAAATGTTTACTGACAAATTGCATATAGTACGGTGGCTAGAATACATACTGTAAACGACTCAATTTTCGCGGGCTCAAATTTTCGCGAATCGGGCCAAAGCTGAAAATTCAAAATTATTCGCGGGTTCTAATTTTCGCGAATAGAGTGTAGCTTCCGTAGCGTTCACATATTGCCCGAATTGTTCGCGGGACCTATTTTTCGTGGATTGTAGGCGATTCGCGAAATTCGCGAAAATTAGGTCCCCGCGAAAATTTTGTCGTTTACAGTATATGGAGGATTGACCCGAAGTGTTTACCTCGCAATGTATCACGTCCCTAGTTTCCAGAGAAAAATCTAAAACACGGCACATTGCGGAATATTGCGTAACCAGAAATATTTCCCAGTACCAGTTTTTTTTAATTATGATTACCTTTTTTCTTATGAACTGCGTGCGCTTCTACTTCCCAGTGGTACTTCCGCGAAAGCCGAGGAGACTTCACGCGCGACCAAGCTCGTTTCGTCGCGGAACGGATTCCACTGTCGAGCCTGGCCTTTTTTTTAGATGCGGAGCATCTCTTGCTCGGGTCTATGTCCCGCGGCGTCGGCGTTGTAGTCGGCACTCGAACTACGCACGCGCAACTCTCCTCCTTCCCTCTCTCCAACAGCTGCGCGTTACTCTCTCCGCTCTCTCTCTCTACCAGCTGCGTGCACTGCGCGTGCGTTCGCTTCTCCTCACACCGCGCGCGCACGCGCAACTCTCCTCCTCTAGTCTCCTCTCCTTCAAGTGTGAAAAAAAAAAATAAACGGCGAGCGGCGAGCGTTCCAAGTTTCTCTGCCGCGAGCCGCGACGAAGGCTCGCGTAGGGGGTAACGCTAGGGCAGTCGGTGGCGCCATCTCTCGACGTCAGCACGCAACTGACTCTTTCCTCGGAACCAACACGATGCTCCGCATCACCCCATGGTTCCCCTCGGGAAGATGGTGTAATTGTTTTCTTCTTTTTTTCTCGCGTGCGTGCGCGCGCGCGCGCGTGGGATACTTACTTTTTGCCGCTATCGGATTGTCGATCTGCCAGGATTATTGCTAACCCTTTCACTGTCAGGTTTTTTTTTTTTTTGTGTGTGTGTGTGTGTGTTTCAGCGCTCCGTGTGTGTCCATCTTTGCTGTCCGTGTCTTTTTGCGCTGTTTTTGCCCTTTTAACTAGCCCAACTCACCACTGTGCTCAGCGGTTGGGTTTTGTATAAAAAAAAAAACTGTAAAAACAAATTGCGCAAGAATGTTTTTTTTTTTTTTTTCTATTTAACGGTAGCAAAGACAGTGCTAGCTGGCTGTCGAGGTTGAGAAGCATCGAAGAAAAATATATCGAGGGCGAAAAATTGTCGCCTTTCTTCCATTCGATTTTATTTTGGCGCGCCCACTTCTGCGACATTCTGGCGATCTCAGACTCCGAACCGTAGGTACTTTACAGGACTTGAGGTGATGATCGCTCTCACCCTCTGAATCCAATTCTGAAAAGCGTTAAACCTTTGAGTCGGAAGGGCCGGCGCTCCGATTGCCACTGCCGCCAGAGCAGCCGACAAGTGAAGCGACCATTATCTTGTCGCGTATCACATCACAGAGCGTCTAATTTCTATACTATAAATAACGCAGCACGAAAGAAAGAAAAAAACGGTGAATACATACGTGAAAAGCTGCGCAAAAATCGTACTAATTTTAAAATACAAAGAAAATACTTCCACTTACGTTTTTTTTTAAAAAATGACGCATCACTAATACGTGATGCATGGTCGTACGCAATGGAGACCAGAGTTTGGCCAATGGGCGGTGCCTGTCGCCCGCTAGGACAAGCGGACTTTACGATACGACAAAATGTAGGATTTTGCTTTTGGCTACCCTACTTACGTGCGGTGGTCCAAGTGTGCGTTTAGTAGCTGTTTTACAAATACCATTTCTTGTACTTTGGCATTTTGGTATGCTTGCAATTGGTCACTGCATTCAAGTACTGGCCATCCTTTATTGATCTCCAAAAACATAACTTACAAATAAGCTTTATCTCTTTTGGTTTTAAACAAAATTAGGCTTTCTCAAACAAAAATTAATCTGGCGACTGAGCGCAACAGAGTCGCAGCGCCTCTCCTAGATGGCGCCCGTCACGGCACTGAAGTTTTGCGGGGGTCATTTTTGGGACCTAATATTCAAAGTATTGAAAGTTCACTTTTCACAAAAGAGGAATAAGTTTAAGCTGATATAATTTTAAGAGATCGTAGCAGAAAAGTAAGTTCGAGCTTCTGACTACATGTGCAGCGCCAAAAACACTTATATTAGCGATAAACATTTTTTTTACATTAATGGGTCACAGCGTACTTTGCGTGCCTAATCCAGAGTAGGTTCGAAATTCGATCATACGCAATGACGGAGGCAAGGTGCCACCTCCTGGTTGCCTTATTCAGGATACTCCCAGTATAAAGGGCTCCGCCACGGTCTGAACAATCACTCGCGGATGCAGTCTGATTGACTGCATTTATCCGAAAGGCCCATTCCTTGTCACTGTGGTCGCTAATCCTTTTGAGGCGTCAGAATTATGAAATGTTGGAAGAAAGCAAATAATTTACACTGTTGATGGACGAAATCATTTATTTGCTCACGGGAGGTTGGCTCACAGGCGCTCCCTCGAATGTCCACGGGCTTCGTACGTTGGAGCGCCTCTACTTTCTGCTAGTTGCACATGCCTCCGGTGTTCCAAGTTTTACTATTCTTGTGCAAATAATATCGGAAGAAAGCATCTACGTGCGAAAGGAGCATTGGAGACCAGTGATGACGTCACTTTCCTTCTCTGCTCTCCTCCTCTCCCACGCTCGGCAACTCCGCGTCCCTTTTAGACCAGGGCGGGTACTACCCTGGAAGAGTGCCTCTGGTTCCATAATAAAATGAAATAAAGTGTTCACTTTATGAAAGTTCACTTCTGCTCCGCGCTCCGTGCCTCGGGGCTCGGCGGGCGGAGCGGAAGATGAAAAGGAGGAGCCAGCAGGAGAGGCGAGACGGCGCACTGTTCAAATCGAGAAGCAAACTTAACGCACATCAGTTGTAAAACACACATATATATATATATATATATATTTCTAGTTTTTTTTTTGTATTTGACAGCTTTTTCTTTTAGCTGCCTGGTCGCGCTTTTAAGATTGGATACGTTGCCCGCGCGGTAGGGTTAAAGCAACTACACTTCAAAATGAGGCAATATAGAAATTTTCATTTTTTAGCAAACTTTTGCATCTATTCTGTTTTAAATAATTTTAAGTCTAAATTTGTAGGTACATAACATTTTTTTTTTGAAGGGGGGGGGGGGGAGCAGGGTGATTTAAACAAGTTGTTATGAGGCCCAGTTTGGATATTGAGTTGCTTTAGTAAAATTTTTAAAATTGCTTCTAAAAACAATTTAAAACATTAATACACAATGCACCTTTTTTTGCCCTTATGTGGATAGGGAATATTGGGGCCATGAGTTGAATTTAGTTTAAACTCACTAAAGTAGATTTCAAGATCTTTTTTTTTTTTTTTTTATGGCACAGACTCAATCTATCTACCGTAAGGATAATAGAAAACCCAAAATTACAATCATGCGTGGCCTTTTTCGTACCTAAAAACGCGACCAAACATTACGACACGCACCTTTTCCTGAGGTCTCAGAAAAAGGGGCATGTCACATTGTTTGGTCGCAAACAAGAAAGGTCACGCGTGATTGTAATTTTGGGTTTTATAGCATGCCTAGTGTGTGTAGATTGAGTTCTCACCATAGAAAGACAATCTGAAAATCCACTTTAGTGCCCCTGTAAGCAAAAACAAACAAACAAATAGAAATGTTCTTGGTGTCATTGAAACAATCAGGAAATTTTTATATTTCCACCGAATCTGTTTCTTTGTGCTCCGTTGCGTTGTTCAAATGGCGATCGAGGATGCCAGCATGTTTCGAGAAATGTTGCACACTGTGACAAGTGCACCTTTTCCGCCGCTTTTTCCTTTGACCGAATCAGGAGCTGCAAAGCCACCGGAAGGTGCGTGGAGGCGGCGCCATGGCTGCCATGGCGCTGCCCTGCCTGGTTGCCACGGTGACGGCGCTGGCAGTGGTGGCGGTCGTCGTTGGGACCACAACTTCTTCGTCCGCTGCGGCCGCTGCTTTTTCTGCCACCCACGGTATGCAACCAACCAGAGGCGGCCCTAAGCGAGCCTACGCGAAAAAGAACATCTGGCTCAATTCATTAATTTGATTCTGACCATTGCAGTGTTGATATGTTTGGCGTTTGCATTCATTATATTCCATTCACCTCTGAGCTGATAGTGCAGTGGGAGCTACATGCTCGCCAGACGAATCATCCGCCTGCCTTTCAATACTTGACCCTGATCTCTGCACGTGGGTATAGGTGGGAGCGTGATCACATGGCAAAGGATGGATGTATGACTTGTTCAACAAACACGTAGTTTCCACTGCCCTTTCAGCTTGGGGGTGAATGGAGTTTAGTTTAACGGAGCAACAATAAGTTCGCACGTTTTTCTGTTTTTCTTTATTTTTTTTGGTAAACACTAAAAATTCAGTTTTGCAAAAAACAAAACAAAAACAACTTATGAAATAGACATGACATTAATGTCAAACATTGAACATTGTGCATGTTTATGCACAGGAGACAGCTTTATGAGCTGGCACAGTGGTGTTCGGACCAAAGAGGTAAAAATGTTTTGCGGGGAGCTCCGGCTACGCCAAGCTGTTGGAAGGGATGTTGGAATGAACTGCTACTATTCCCTGCGTTTGAATTGTGGCAGTCTGTTTCATGACTTGGTGGCGTTTAACCCCATTGGCTTGTGCTCGATTGAGTGAGCTCACATTGCTGTCCGCCATATTTATTCATTAATTGATACCTGGGCCGGCTTGCTAGGAGAGTGTCTCGGCCGAGACTGGGTCAAAGAAGGCGTTGCAAAGGCTGGGGTGCGCGAGCATCTTGAGACGCAGTTTGAGTCCCGCTCAGCTCGTGCGCAGGCTTTGACTGTGCTTCCTTCCACCCAGTCTCGGCTGAGACGCTGTTTCTAGCAAGCCGGCCTTGGACACAATGAGGCCTGTTAACGCTGGCCAATAATTTTTTGTGCATCGCTACCGTAGAATACCGTGCATCCGCCCACACCACATTAAGCACCCATTCCCAAATTTGTAGGATCTGAGAAAATACACACAGTACATTTATATGTAAAATTGATTACCGGAGAAGGGCCCATCCCCCATTTTTTTTGCGATTATCTCCAAAGTTTGAGTGGGCACTTGCCCGGTATTTTACGGTAGGTCATAACTTTGACTCACTAATGACCCCTCCCTCAGTTCCATCATTCTTCAGTAAAAATATAGTTTTGGGGTTTGGGGTTGTGGTAGCATTTTAATTCAAAGTGACCGAGCTTGCATGCACATAGTAGAGAAATAAACTTTCAGGCCGTATGTGTACTACCTATAGACCTTTCCATCCTCCATCTTATGGGCACTACCATCTAGGAGTCACGTGACGCGGCTGCAATAAGGTGGCTTCAACTCGATGCTCCGTTTTCGCCTCCGTGCCTTGGCAATGTTTTGCCTTGCTCTGTCAAGTGTCATCAGATGCTTATCTTTACTGCCTAACTGCATGTCATAATTATGTGCACAACTTCTGCACTCGATTTTAAAACACGTGGCTATTTCCATCGGCGGTGTACCGGACATCTGTGTGGAGGCTCAGGAATCAGCCTTAGCACTGGCGCAGATTGAGTTTGTAGATGAGCACGAGAGTTGACAGGCCATTTACCTATGACAGTGCAGGTTTTCTCAGGGATAGTGGCGAAACATTCAAAACAAGGAGCACAAGGTATATTTATGATTGCGCATTTAGGACCTTAATTGACAACTAATATAGTCAATGTAAGGAGTCACTATGTGTGTCTCTTGAAGGCATCATACTCTGTCTTCATCAAAAATTGAAAACAGTTGCTCTTGATTACATGGTGGAATCGTTTCTGCGGTATAAACATTTGCTTAATGGGCTTATTTATGAGTTTAAAGAAACTGTACATTGTGCTCGGTCCCATGTCTGCAGTCACTCTAGTGCTTTAATCGTTATCTTAAGATATCTAATTCGGTTAATTTATTTAAACACTAAGGGTGGGGTTCCCGGGTTGAAAAATAGGTCACAGACAGCTTGTGAGCGCCTGAGGTATATGCAATATGTGATGTCCAAAACAAGCCATCTGCATTGAAACTACCAGAGTGCAGCATTGGGGATGTCAGATTTACTTTCAGTGGTTGGTGATGCCGCTGAAAGTAAAAAATGCATCTGTTCAAAAAAATTTAAATTTGTCTACACAGATCCTGGCATTTGACTTCGGGGGGAACACTAGTCTTGGAGCTCTTTTTCTTGTTTTATGACCAAACTCAATGAAACTGCACGAGCTTATTTAGCTTTCTGTGCTGATTTCATATATCTAGTCATTTTCTCAGTCAGTAGAATTGTTCTCAAGATAATTAAAACCTGCCTGCCTTTGTTTGGGAGAATGATAGGGAAAAAAAAAAAACTACTCGACGAAATATTTTTTTTTTAACATGTGGCTAGATACTATACACGAACTCATCTCTGTGACGTCACGGCGCGGTGGTGGCGCGTCGGTCGCACTTCCGGTCTGGGGCTGTGGGCAGAAGTCCCCATGCCAGACGTGTATTCCTGCGTTGTTTTGAAAGGAACCAGACAAAAACCTGCCTTCTCGTCAAAACGCCGCGCCTGGGGCCGTACCAAAAGTGTCGAGAAAGGTTTGAAGCTCAGTTTTCACGTGCTCGGTTCGTCCGAGAATCTGGATATGTGCCGTGAAAAGGGAAAAGCAGACGCCGTCGGACAATGATTGCTTGGGCGGGAAGCACTTTGGGTTGAATTCACGGATACTTGTGGTCATCAGATTTATTTGTTTTGTTCCAACATGAACGCCAGAAAACCGTCAAGTTGTGCGGACCATCTGCGGACTACGTTCAGTGCGTCTTCAAGTTCAAACGGCCGCCTGATTGTTCGAAGTGTCGTCTGCTCTTTCAAACGTTTCTGCTTGTCGTCTGCTCTCTTAGACGACGCCGGTCCGTAGACCAAATGTTGGCCCGGAACTTGCGATAAGAAGTGCAGGCCTCAAAAGACTTAAATTTGAAGGTTGGTAAGCAGGCTCGATGAAAACAGTAGATACAAGGAGATGTTGATCATTGTTACCAGTGACCCTCACCGACTTGTTATGCCTAATTCAGTTGGTCCGATCCTGCTTGCGATTTTCAGTATCGACGTCGACCATCTCAGCTACGGTTCACGCTTTTGCAGCCCGAGCGGCGTCGCGACTGAAAATTCCGAGAAATCTCATCATGCGAATCAGGCTTTAGCGTACATTCTGCGGCGTCCACGCGGAATGAATCGCCACATGTCACATTATTCACGCGAAGTTTTGCGGTGTAACGAGCCTGGGTAATTTCGCTGACGCCGCTCAAGATAGTCAGACATCGCCTGGAAGACGTAGAACCAACAATTCGAACGCGAAAAAGGGCAGGGGGACTCACACTGACGCCGACAACATTGCATTTCAAGGTATAGAGAATACAATGTTGGAAGTACTTTTAAGATAAGCCCCTTACTAGTGATTTTACCACACACTGAAGTTCAGTGCTCAATGCATGGCTAACAAGTAATAAACCAAAAGATCACATAGAAAATTTTCTAGACTTATATTAAAAATCTGCTCTCAACATTGTATGCTTCACACATTTAGCTACATTTTTCAGGAAAGGTTATATTTCTGTCTGCTCTAGATGCTGAGATATCCCTCTTGCAAATTTTTAACGAGTCCAAAAAGTTTGTTGAGTAAAAACAATGTTTTAGAGTAACGCAAATAATCCCCGGAGAAGGGGAACAAGGGGGACAAAGGACAAACACAGCTAGGTGACTGGTGCACGACCGAAAAAATCTGCCTGGTCCTAGTATCGAACCAGGGACCTCTCCATTTCCAGTGGAGCACTTACCAACTGAGCTAACCAGGAGTTAGACATCAGTAGAGCAAATGGGCTTTATCAGCTTCCACCAGTCTAACACCAACAAGCTGCCACCAGTCTAACACCCGTCTAACACCCGTTTGCTCTACTGACGTCAAACTCCTGGTTAGCTCAGTTGGTAGAGTGCTCCACTGGAAATGGAGAGGTCCCTGGTTCAATACAGGACCAGGCGGATTTTTTCGGTCGTGCACCAGTCACCTAGCTGTGTGTGGAGATTTGTGTTTGTTCTTTGTCCCCCTTGTTCCCTTTCTCCGGGGATTATTTGCGTCATTCTTGTCCAGCTCGCTTGCACCTTTGCATTTAATTGCATTATAATCATTTTAGAGTCAACTTCAATGCACATTCAGCCCACATAGACATTCTAAATTGATTTATAGCTCAAATATTCATCCACGAAATTAGAAGCGTGGTAGATTCAGAACAAGAGCTGTAGAGGTCAACATCGCCATTTTCAAAAGAATGCAGTTTTAGAAAGTTTTTGGCTCCAAAGACCCATCTCCCCCCTTCAGCTAAACTTGCTTGAGGTCACTACTCTTGCTTCCTTCAATTTTATTTCACAACTTTTATGGAAAACACGTAGTTCACTTCACGGGTCTGTCACTTATCTCGCATCCTGCATATGTCGTAAGGAAATGTATGTATAACAAATTGTTTATTTCCTAAGGCCAACCTTATGAAATTTTGTTAATGTATACTTTAGCAGGGCTGATAGTTGATAAACTTTCCTACTCAGCCTAGGATGGGTCATCGAAACATCTCTCAAATCCTTAACTAAAAAAAAGACAGGTAAATACATTATTGTTTTTTTCTTTCTTTTTTTTTTTACACTCTACGCATCATTACAGGAACGTTTTCCAGTTGGTGATGTTTAAAAAAAGTTGGTGTCCTTGATACTGTAAACGACTTAATTTTCACGGGCTCAAACATTCGCGAATCGGGCCAAAGCTGAAAATTTGAAATTATTCGTGGGTTCTAATTTTCGCGAATCGAGCGTAGCTTCCGTAGTGTTCACATATTGCCCGAATCGTTCGCTGGACGTATTTTTCGCGAATTGTAGGCGATTTGCGAAATTCGAGAAAATTAGGTCCTCGCGAAAATTTAGTCGTTTACAGTAATTAAAGTGTGGGCACTAACCTTGCAAGTTCATGTATTCCGATCGGCAGCACATTGTTAAGTTGTCAGTTTGCTTTTTCACCATGCTGCCGTGCATTAGTCCCTTCATTAGCTTATTATCATGAAAATTAGTGTCAGTGGATAAGGCTGTAGACCAGTGGTTCTCAACCATTGATGCTTTGCGGACCCCTTGTGGATCGGTGGAGATAGTGGAGGATCCCCTTCGTGGAGAGGGGAAGCAAAATGTATAGGTTAATTATGATAATGATTTAATAAATGCATATTACTAAGTGCTGTCTTAAATAGACTTCTCTCATTGATATACACACGAGAAAACTCAAGCGAAAATGTGAATGTTTCTTCTCAATCAGAAAAAAACACAACTTTTATTGCCGGGCTTGACTGACGAGGCAGGGCTTCGCGGACCCCTAGAATGCCTTAGCGGACCCCAAAGGGTCTGCGGACCCCCATTTGAGAACCACTGCTGAAGACAATAGTAACCCTCCTCCCTTAGTTCAGTCGTTCTTCGTGTAATAATAATTAACCTGTAATAATGATTCTTAATTATTGCAGGTTAATCTTAGTGTTGATCTACTATTCGAGCACCAATCTTTATGAAAGGACAACAGGGACACTGACCCATTCCTTTCACCATCTCACTGTCCCATTCCTCCCAAAGTGCCTTGCACACAGGAAGTTGCCAATATTGCCAAAAGGTGAAATGTTAAGCTGAATATAGCGGTGGTTAAAAGCAACCTATTAACACATCTTTGTTGGCCAAACCGTTTTGGTTCAAGAATCGAACAAAACGAATTTGTGCTACTTGCTTTTGAGTGTCGAAGTAGCAACCACTGACTCGAATCTTGCACACCACATCAAGCAGGTACGCCATTTTAGTTGAAAGTACTGCTACCATGGTATTATCAGTCTAGCAGTTCATCAACTTTTTGGAACTATTCACTGAAGAAGTAGGTTGACTGTCCCACTCCTTCCACAATCCCATTCCTCCCCACTCTCCCCTACTGAGCTCTGCAGACTGGAGAGTGTTTCAGAGTCTTCACGATTCTATTGCAGAACATGCTTCATTGGATGAGAAATGTGACTTGGCAGCCCGGATGGAGGGCGATGTGATACGGCCCTTACTCGAAGTACAGTCCAAGGTGACAGGGTGCTTCAGCAAGAACGTTTCACAAAGGTCTCAGGTGGGTTTGCTCATTCACCCATCGAAGCGATGAAACGAGAATTATCAGGATTATTGAAGTGACACTGGAGGAAAGGAACCACCATAACAACAACCTGTTTCAAATATTTGAGCATGCTGAGATTAAATCAGAAATTTAGGTCTCCTTTTGAATTTGTAGAAACAAAACAGACATTGCAACAAAAAAAGACTATAATTGAATTATGATTTTTGCTCCTGCCAGTTGCTTGACTTAAGACAATAAAAATAAAACTGCATATAGTCCACCCTTTGAACATCTGCCATTTGTCTGCTCTGATCAACTCTGAAGTACCGGGAAGTGATGTGATTGCTGCGCCATATGAGCCAAACTCTGCCTAAGTGCTATACTCTGCTACATTTCAGCAGAATATGAGAAATTTGTGCCAACGTTGTGCCAAAAGTTTATTCCTCTGTCTTATCTCGGGCCCCGCTACACTGCCGGTCAGTGACTGTAGGCTTGTGAGAATTTAGGAATTTGTGGTTATCAATTCGAACAACATATTATTCTATACGGCATTTGTATAGAACACTGACAGTACCCTGATGTTGTGCAATATTTTGTCATTACTTGTTGTCTGTTTGGGAGGGTTATGGGTATCACGGGTTATGGGAAATTCCACTGGTAGATTTGAAGTGGTTTAGAAGTGCTTTTTTGTTGGTAGTACCTTTATGCAAATGTGAGCGCGAGCTAGCATTTACCACTCTTGAGGCAGGAGTGCAGAGTGTTCACTCCAAATTCTCTAGTGGGTTTTCTTTTATAGTTAACTCCCTTGAGTGTGCTTCTTACTGGGCACCGGTGCACTGCGGAGAAGTGGCAACCATGGAGTGTACACTGCAATTTTGCTGATCTCGCTTCGCCGCAGTGCAACCGCGCACTTAGGGGAAAACACTCCTTCAGCGTGAGAGTGATTTCCTCTAAGTTGGGTATTTGGGGGGAAAAAAAAGGAAGGAACTTGGTGAATGTTGATGTGACAACTCTACCTTGTAGTAAATTTTCAGAATCAAATTGCAACTAGTACATGCAGCTGTACATGGTAGGCAGTTATCACTATCACATTGATCTAGGCCCTCATCTGTTTAGAGGCCCACTCAATAAATAAATTTAAATTAGAACTAAATCAGCCTTATTAAGAAGGCACATTTATTGCACACATGCTGATTTTGTGTTTCATAAATCACTACAATGCGAAATGCCGTCTCAACCTACACCTCGAAAAACACAGGTCATAATGTTTACACGGAAAACTTCCCCATTTTCTTTGAGTACTACTCTCTTGATAACACCATCTCAAATTCTCCGTCAGCGGTAGATGATGTTGATGTAATTCTGGACAAAAAAAAAGTGCACTTCAAAAGCCATGTTTGTACGGTCTTGTTATCATGTTTTGGAGTGTTGGGAATTTTTACTCACCTGAGTTTCATGTTTTTCAATCCGTGGGTTTTTCTTTTTGTCTTGTATGGAAGCCTTATTTTTCCCAAATTGGATTTCATATAATTTTATGGAACAACATCAGTGCCATTGCTGCAGTAACTCTAGAGCGTGTCGAAAAGAAACTTGCGCAAATTTTTCGTACAAGACAAGACATGTCCCTGCCCTACTGTTACGAAGGAGAGGTAGGTGTGACCTCATCGTTTGGTTCACACGTTTCCTCAAGGTATTTGTTATGCCAGCACGATTATTACGTCTAGCACCAATTGAAATGTTCCCGTTAGGCATTTTCGCAGCACCCGCACGCTTGCTATAAACCTGCTGCAATTCCTTTGTCTGTGCTAGTCCGCATTCGGAACAATATTTTAATCACCTTGGGACATTTCTTGTTAATATTTTTTACACAGAATGTGTTATAGGGTTGGGTTTTATGAGAAACGTGACACATGTTATCCTAGCCTCATAGGGGCTATATTGCTTATATGACCTTTTTTATGTGAAGGATTTTGATGTCACATGACACCGTGACATCATCTGACATCATGACATCACATCAGATAACCTCATGACATGTCACAAACACACACACACACGCACAAAACAGATGTGCCCAGCTCATTTGCAACAAATTCTGTCCATCTTTGAGTTCATCATATGATCAAAACATGCATAAATGCTTTAGGATGACCTGGCATCTTTTGAAAAACACCGCTTACATTCTGTAATAGAGCGTTGTCATATGGTCATGTCTTAGTTTTTGTTGCGTCGTTGTTGCAGTCTCGAGCCTCGCTCGGTGCGACGGGCGTCTCACGCGTTCGCTCGTCCCGCTCCCGGCGTCGACAGGAGGTGCACGTGATCCGCGTGGAGGAGCCCACCGCCCAGGTGCAGTTGCTGGTGCAGCCCCGCCTGGAGCGGAGCACCCACGCGGGACCCCTGGTGGTGCTGCTGTGGACGCCCAACCCCGTCCACTGGCAGCTCGCCACCCAGAGGCTGCCAAATTCCTCCAAGATAGAAGCCATTGTGAGCCTTTGCGAGGAAAAGGAAACCGCTTACAATTAGACTCAATGTTTTGAACCATACGCGAGATTGAATCTATACGCTACCTGCGAGAAATGGATCGCTCACAACTATATTCCGTTTCGCTTCAAGTCCGACCCCATCCGACTCTGCAATTCGATGGAGCCGATTGAGCAGCGCCGAAAGTGTATCGTCGTGGCACTCATCGTCCTTGTGCGCTTGCCATCACCGGCCCAACTAATTACCTATGCACATTGAATGTGACGTGATGTTGTGCTTTCTTCTGCGCACGATTGGTTCAGCTCTGGTTGATAGCAAATGCAGAAAGACAAGGGGCGCCATGACGATGCGCTTTGGGCACCGCTTGATTGGCTCCGCCGGATCGTAGCGTTGGCTGCAGGTCGGTCTTGGTGTGAAACAAAATATATGTGGAGCGCAAGCTCGTATGCTTCTTGCACAGGGGCTGCGATGATGTCAGAACGCCGAGCTCTTATTGGCCCTTCGAAAAAAAATGTGGGTAGACCTCGAGGCATCTAGCATTGAGGTCTACCCACTATCCTTCCAAACAAAGCCAATCAGAAATCAGCGTCGTTCTGACATCACTGCAGCCCCTGCGCAAAAAGCAGACGACTTGCTCTCCGCATAGGGTTTCCATGTTTTGGGGATCTACTTTTCTTTGAAATCGGGGATGATTTTTCAGCGTTTATTTTGTTCTACAGATTCTGTGTTTTCCGGGGTCAGTTTGCAATGTCGGACAGAAAAAAAAGAAAAGAAAAAATAGGTGTTTGTCGAGGCTCGTGTTTGAGAAAACTGGACACCAGCATGGGATTCCCCAACCTGCGGTTAACATGCGCGTGACTCACATACTTTGACAAGGTCTGGGTACCAATAAGTGAAGTAAACGAAACAAAGGACATGGTTCCCAAAGAAAAAAAAAAAGCAGCCTCGCAGACAGTTCAGTGCAGGTAAAGATCTAGCTGCAAACAAAGATTCTTCCTGTAATGCATGGCTTTTTTTCTCATTTGAGGACATCTTCAATATAGGGCTTTTTGGTTCTCCCCATTTAAAGAAAACCGGCTCGGTGGTTATTTTTCGGGGTTTATCAGCATTTACGAAGAACACTGACCCTACTTATAACATTATGTGGGAATCGATAACGACAAAATGCTAGTTACCATATTTACTTACTTTTGTTTCGTTGTCTGACAGCAGAATCGCTTGCCTCGCATGCCACGAGACGCAGCGTGGGAACGGGGCAGCACTAGCCGTAGCAATTGCAGCTCTGTCGTCGTATTTGTCGAAAACGTTGTTCGCTTTCGCAGGTCAGCGCTGGCTCCGATGTGGTTTCTAGGGCACCGGTGAGCCTGACTGTGGTGAAAAAGACGGGACTGTTCGAAGACATCCTTGCCTGGACGGAATCCTACTATGGCGTCCTCACTTCTTTTTCCTCCACGCGATCTGCAAACTCGGTGGTTCTTAAAGTTGGAGTCAGTGAGTAGACTTGCTCATGTTGGTCTCTCAGTTGTCTTTAATGCCACATTTTTTTAGTGAATTTTTCTTCTCTATGGCATCACTAATCACCGAGCACAACGTATAATAGGCAAATACGCAGTAAATAATTTATTATCGCATTATTTCTACCGAGTGGTTTCGTTCTCGATTGCTGGAAGACATGATCTCGGGATAACGTTTCAGGCCAGGGAACGCATCCATGGTGGCGGTCGCACGGGCTCAAAAAGCTTACACAGTAGGTTGCTTCGTCGTCTGCTCTCTGTTTGGCACATGGAGCGTGCATGTACATGTGCTCTTCATGAGCTCTACTACCTACAAAACTAGAACAGTCATGTCTTGTTAGCCCCTTAGCCGTTTTTTTTTCTTTTCTATTTTTGTCAACTTTTGAATCTAAACTACTTTTTAAAATTTTATTGCACGTGCGGCCCAGGCTGCCATGTGTCTCCACCACCGGTTGCCATTTTTAAAAATGTGTACAGTAAAAAAAACACGTGCTGCCATCTCTCGGCAGTGCCGCAAACTGTGCTCTAAACGAGCCTGGGTCGTCCAAAACAGCCAAGGGGCGAGCGAGTGCGCACGGACGAGCTACACTCGTCCAAAACGGTTAAGCGGTTGATACGGACCCTGGTAATATGGATACTCCGCTGTATAGGCCACATTATTGGGGATGAACTGGGTAAATGCATGCATTCTCGTCTCGTTATTATGAACAACTCGCATTATAAATGCTTTTTGGGAGGAATGAGACATCACTGCAGTAATTTTAGCTCTTGCTGATAATTTTTATTGAGTAGTAGTACTAACAGAAATGTGCAGTTGATTAAGGTGCACCGTGCGGTGTGTGAATTCAGGCTGCCTTTATTATGTTTAATCGGAGATTACGCTTCTTATTTTTTCTATCATTTGTTCTTGAGAAGATGCCCATCATTACAATGAGAATGGTTTGTTCCCTAACTCGCCGTCCTATCTCCAGATCAATCGGAGCCGGCCAGTTGTAATCGCACCAGTTTGAGCCCTGTCAGTCACGTCGCAGCGTACCTGGTTGAAGTGCAGGATTCCGAAGGATGCAGTCGGCCGGCTACTGCCGAGGAAGACAAGTTTGTTCCTCTTTTTTACCTCATTCTCATTGGCTGCATTGTGACTGCTTGCTTTGCTTTAGGATGTTTCGACTAGTAGCGTTATTTTGTTTATTCTCATGATTTGCTGATGAAGAGAAACAAGAGGGATCTGGACATGCTTTAATTTGCATTCTGTAGTGTAATTTATTTATTTATTTATTTAATTATTTATTTATTTATTTGATACGTGCCCACAAACAGCATGACGCCTTCAGCGTGGTGCACAAAAGGAAACGAAGCAAAGAAAGTATGTGAAAATAGGTAAAAAAAGCGAAGAAGAAAAGAAAGAAAAAAAAAGAAAAAAGAGAAATTAACAAATATTATACATGACTGTATAATACATGACTCTACAACACAAAGAAGTACACTCAGGCTTTGGACAAATTTTTCACAGCTCGGGCAAAAGTATCATAACCATCAAAGATGCTCAGACCAGGTGCCTCAAGTGAGTTGTATACAAGTTGTGCTCTCTGGACAGGACTTTTGGGATTAACTGCAGGATAAAATAGTGGCGAGGAACGACATTGTGTGGGGACATGAAAACTGATCGAATATAGTAAATCGGCACAGTCAGCAACACCATGGACAAGTTTGTGGAGAAAGCACAGATCGAGGAGTGTTCTTCTATCGCTCAGTTTGCTTAACCCAATGTGGTGAAGTATTCTATCGTACGAGTAATATACTCTTCTGAAAAGGTAACGATCGTAATAGATTCAAACAAATCTCATCTGTACTCGCTCCAAAGAAAGTGACAAGTAGTGAGGAACAGAGTTCCACACCACTGAACAGTACTCTAGCCGAGAGCGCACGATAGCCCGAAAGAGTGACAAATAACAGCTAGGATTAGTGAACTCCTTCGAAATGCGTGTCATGAGACCAAGGGACTTCATTGCTTCATTGGCCACTCTTTCAATGTGGTGTTTAAAACTCAGCGACTCATCAATGTACACCCCCAAGTCTCGGACTGTTGACACTTGAGCAATGGGATCACCATGCAGCTTATACAAAAATTGAACTTGCACCTGTCGACGAGAGTATGAAATCACATTTGTCTTTGCTGGGTTGATGCGAAGCCCATTAGCTGAACACCATGATGAGACGGTGTTAATGTCATGCTGTAGAAGAGAGCACTCATCAACTTTATCTATAGCTCGAAAGATCTTAATGTCATCAGCAAAGAGAAGCATTTCAGAGTGTTCCATGCGCTCAGCCAAATCATTAATAAAAATGAGAAACAACAGGGGGCCCAGGTTGCTCCCCTGAGGGACTCCAGAAGTTGATCTAAATTCGCGTGAAAAGCAACCAGAGACTCGTACAACATTTGTACGATTAGACAAATAACTTTCAAAAAGCATCAAGTATGACTTACATATTCCATAGTGATCCATTTTACGCAATAGCAACGAATGAGACACCATGTCAAACGCCTTTGACAAATCAAAGTAGACTGAATCAATTTGGCGTCTTGAATGTACTACGGGGATTACTTTGCCGAGAAAAGCACACAAGTTTGTCGCAGGTGAACGATGGGGAATAAAGCCATGTTGTTGAGTACACAGTTTCTGGGAGAAGTAAGAGTATAGGCGGTTGTACAAAATAATCTCTAGTACCTTAGACCTTAGACAAGGAGGGAATCAGTGACACAGGGCGATAGTTGACCACAAGAGAGGGGTCGCCCGACTTAAATATGGTTGCAATAATCGAGCGCTTCCATAGGGTTGGGAAGATTCCAGATTCTATACAAAGATTGAAAATGTGTCTCAGTATAGGTGACAGCACTGGTCCGCAGCCCTTAACGATGAAGCTAGGGATGCCATCGTGGCCGCATGACTTTTTGGCCTTCATTTTCCTGAGTGCTTCATCGATCTCTGTCTCTGTAACCGGTGTTGCCGATAGGAAGTCTGCCTGTGACGCCTTTACTGCATAGTTAGTGTTGCCAGTATTAGCAGCTGGGGAACCAGAGCTGAAGTGGTCTGCCAACAGGTTGGCAATTTCTGTTGGGTCAGTACATGCCTTGCCTGCCGTGTGGATGGTTGAAATGTTTGCCGTGCGCGCACCGTAACTGTGCATGAACTTCCAAAACTGTTTTGGGTCACGCCTCAAAGAAATTTCTACCCTGTCAATATGAGCTTGCCTGTCTCGTTTCAACAGTTGTTTAGCTTGTCTTCTGAAATCACTGAACATTTTGTATGTCGATGGGCAGCCCAAAGCCTTGTAAAGGCGATGCAGGTGTGTCTTGTGTTCGAGACATCATCGCAGCTCTTTAGAAAACCAGTTGGGATAGACAGATGGACGGGAAGTGTGTTTCGGGATAAACTTAGCCATTGCGTCCTGCAGTGCGTTAGTCAGTTTGGCCGTGGCCGATTCTGCAGAGTGGTCATTAAGCACACCCGTCCAGTCATAGTCCCTCAGAAACCCATAAAGGCCAAGGTAGTCCCCACGTTCAAATGAGAATCTAGTTTGTGCAGGAGGCATTTGCCTCACGGCTTTCATTGAAAATGTGATCTCTAGAGGAGGATGATAGCTGTCTACCCTTGCTAGTGGAGCAGGTGCCCTCTGGACATGGACATCAGTAGAAGATGTTAGTACGAGGTCAAGAAACTTTCCCTGTTTGTTTGGGCAAGTGTTCTTTTGATAAAGTCCATGAAACATGATGAGGTCCAGCACGGGTAAGCTTAGTGAGATTTCTGCAGCTATATCTATTAAGGCCAACAACTTACTAAGGCTGAGAATGAGAGCTGTTTGTGGGCATAATAAACAGAGCTATAAACACAATACTATATACATCACACAGATAAGAGGAAAGCAAAAGTATCAACATAGTGCTTTTGCTGGCATAACAAATCTATTATTTAATCTTAATGTTGTCTCTTTCTCCGACCTGAAAGTTTCTTCATTTTTCCTCACCACTAGTCTCAGGTGTTACATTACAACTAATTATCGCCGAATCACCTGCACACTCATTGTGATTTCTGTTATTTAATTTTGACTGAATTTTGTAAGATATGTATAGTACTTTAGGCTTCCTGAGTAATGAGCATGTTTGAGTGTTTCTTCTATATATTTATTTGATCTAATAACATAGACACACCTTAAACCACGTGAACCTTTTTGACCCAGTATTCATGTATAGCTATTGATGCTCTGATTCATATATAAATTTTTACACTTTATGACTCCATCCTTGTGAGGAACTATCATTTGATGTGACATTGAAAAAATATTGCAAAAAATTGATTACATGACTACATCATCTCGTGGTAGCGAATACATGGTCTTTCACTTCCAATCGCTAAATTTTATGTCTGCAAACTATTTTTGAGGCCCACACTCTGCAAAATTTGCAATACAGTCGGCAACCGATTTTTCGGCCACCGATATTTCGGACGCCGATTTTTCAAACACATCCGATTATTCGGACGTTTTCACTGAACCGTCGCTCACCCCATAGAGTTAACATAGAACATTGACCGAAATTTCGGACACCTTAAAGGCCCGTTCACACTCTTGCGACCGAGTACGACTGAGAGAGACGAGATCTCTTAAAACTTTTTAAATATTTTTAGAACGAGGGAACACACTGGCATTGTGGCGCCATCTATGCGGTGACCCTGGAACTGCATTTCACAAGAGCGAAGGTTTTGCAAGATTTCCAAGGTCAGATGTGCGTAATACCCATAGAAAGGCTCGTTTATAACATTGACAAAAGTTTTTCGAGCCAAGAAAGAAAGGATAATGCGCGAGAGAAATAAAAAAATATGCCGGACCGCCGAGTTTACACTGCTACCCAATAGATGGCGCCAGTGTGTCCTCTGGTTTAAGAAGTTTTAAGGAACCCAGGTTTAAGAGGTCGCAAGAGTGTGAACGGGCCTTTAAGCTTATTGCTCAATATTTCTAACATAATTTGTGCGATTTCCTCAGTTTACAGCCACAAAACAGCCGTCGCGCCACTAGCTTAGCCACCGCCATTTTGGTTTTTGATTTTGCCCTTTACCCTCAATACCACATCTTTCGCAATAAACAAGCTGGGTTGAGGCTATAGTCGGGGTTTCCGGTTCCGCTATACCCAGCATGGCCGCCGTCTGCCCATTCTTATGGCTCTTCCAGTTCTTCTCGTGTTTCGTGTTTTATGAGTGCGACCGGGAGAAGAGCGGCCATTTGCTGTTCTTGTGGTTTTTGAGGGCGAAGGTTTTTTGCCAATAGGCTTAGTATTGAAGTGAGCTTGGTGGACTAAACGTTGTCTCCAAATAGTGCCAAATGGCGCCAGCTTCAACTTCGCTGTTTGCGCCAACGAAGGTGCCGACAAGGCGCAGCATCGTAATCAAACAGATCAACAAACAAGTGAAAAGTGAACAATATAAAGCGGAAGTTGCACGAGAACTTAAAATTGACATCAAGCAAGGGGAATTAAAGTGGCCAATACGCAGCGGAATATGCTCAGAAATTTGCTATTTTGGCTGAAATCGATTTTTTGAACCGCTTGATTATTCGGACAATGTCGGGGTCCTCTCAAAGTCCGAAAAATCGGTCGGCGACTGTATATGAAGCCCCTCAAATATAAAGTTGTTTACAGTTTGAACAAATTTGCATTGAAAAAGTGGTTATTTTATAATAAAAGTAGCGGTAATATATTACCAAATAAGTGCTATAAAAACTTGAAAGTAAACATTTGAGAGAAATCTCTCTAGCTGAGAAAACAATAAATAAAGGACGACAACCAACCAAATCCTAGAAATAAGGACCCTTCGTTTCGAGGCCTACTCTGCCCTGGAGGGGTAACTATGGCAATTCACATAGACTGTTGGCAAAATGCCAAGGCACCTATTAATGCAAAACCTTCTTTGTCTAGGTGTTTGACATTTCATGAAGCCCAAAAGTTAAGCCTGGATGAAAGCGTGGCCGCGAGGCTCGACACTGATTGCCTTTGAGTGGGGGGAAGAGACCATCGCAGTAAAAGAGCATAGGCGGGAATCGAACCCAGACCATTTAGATTATTAAGCGAGCGTTTTTCCATTATGTCACGACACATTGCCGTGAGTTGAGGTGCTATTTGGTGGGAAAGTCCTGCAAGGCATCCGCTCTGCATCCGGCAGATAGCAACTTGACACCCTGTCACCCGTTTTTAAAACCCGGGTCAGCGCCGGTATCCGCATTCCAGGAGTCGCTATCAAGCATACACGCCACGCATTAAGTCAGTCGCTAAACTAAAGGCTCTGTTACACTCCGACGTTGAGCGCAGCGAACGTAGCGTAGCGCAGAACGTGGGCCTTTGATTGGCCGGCGAGCAGGACCTCGATATCTTCGACCAATCAGCATCGGTGTGCGCTGCGCTACGCCGCGTCTGCTACGCTCGACGTTGGAGTGTAACAGACCCTTTACTGACGAAGAGTGCCGAGAGCATAGACACCATGCGTTTCATGGGCAACACAATTGCCCAGCAATTCGCTATGCATTTTTATGTTTCTTGGCATCGTTTGAATGTGCCAGGATTCCATGAAAAGCCTATGCTGGGGGTTAGTTTCTGCATCAATGTTGCTGGTGTTGTTGAAAGCAATTTGGTGGACTCTGTTGTCGCGGTGCTCATTGACTGCCCTTCGCACGTGGTCGAATTTGCACGGACCGTTTTTGTGTCGGCGGATTAAGTTCTTTGTCTCACCGACGTAAGTGACTGGGCAATCCGCGATAGGGATCTTATAAACTATGCCTTGCTTTTTTCTTTTTTTTCGGCGGGCAATCTTTTGGTTGGTGCATGACCCGTCCATGTGTGGACATGGGCTTGTGGGCCACGTTGACTCCTTTTTTGGCTAGCACGTGTGCCAGCGATTCGCTTGTTCCTTTAGTGTAGGGTACGCAGATGCAGGAGGTTGAGCTAGGCTACGTACCTGCTTGTGGCTGCTGGTGTCGGTAATCTCGGGCTTGACGACGGGCAACCCGGTAGATAATGGTGCTCCTTTACCCATTCTTCTTTAGATTTGCACAGATGGTTTGCTCTTTCTTTCTTCTGTCCTTTTCAGATGAGCATACTATAGCCTTTCCCCTAGACAACAGTGTCCTGACCACCGAAGCTTTCTGACAGGCGAAGCTTTGTCACAGGCCGGGTGATTGGAATCAAACTGGAGATACCCGTCCAGTATGCGTGGGTCTCCTGTACACAAAAAACTTTAACTTTAACTCACGAGCATGTCGAGAAAGGGTAGGGCGTCGTCCTCGTCCCTTTCACATTCCTCAGTGAACTGGATGGCCGGTTCGATGGAGTTGACTTGCGAGAGGAATCTTTCCACTTCAGACTTTTGAAAGATGCAGAAGCAGTCATCTAGATAGTGCAAAAACACTTTGGATGTTGCAACGAATGACTGCAGGGCATTTTCCTTAATGGTTATAAACTGCTATAAAATAATTAGAAATGCTTTTATGCAAAATATGTAGCTTTATTTTTCGGATTATTGTACAAGAAATACAAATCTGGATAACCACTTTTATCTGACATATACAGTTTATAGTGGTGGGCACCACTAGATAGAATTTACTCATGTAGATAGAGTGATTTTTGTATCTTGCTATGATGTAACCATTATTCAGTCGGCAGACTCAAACATAGATTTTGATACAGCCTGTGTTGTGCTGTGTTGCTGGTATAAAATGACAGGAATACAAACTTTTGATTCACTGTTGAAAAATTGAATTATATCACGAACAAGCTGCTAGGTTCGGTAATAAATAGTTCTAGGAATGTAGTCTGACTAGTTCTGCATATGACCACCCATAGCTACCACTGACTAGTACAGCGGTTCTCAAATGGGGGTCCGCAGACCCTTTGGGGTCCTTGAAGGACTTTCTGGGGGGTCCCCACAAACGTCGGTAAAACCGAGCTATTAAACTTTTTTTTTTTATTGATGCTGGCTGTCGAAGAAAGATAAATAAACTAAACCATCTGTGCTTAGTGAGTAGGGTTGATTATTCTCCGTTTCAGAGCTTCAAATTTGGTTTGCACGCATTTAGTTTTTTTCATCTACCCTTTTGTCGTCGTAATAATCTAATAACCCACCTCTCACCGGGTGGATGGGGTCCCCTGTCACTTCTACTGACCAAGGGAGGGCTCCCCCAAACATCAGTGGTTGAGAACCACTGGACTAGTATATATAGGGTGGTCCAAGTCACCAGGCTCGATCTAAAATGGACCATAAAAATCGACACCTGCACGTAGCAATCTAAACTTTTCGTCAAAGGTGTATTTCACAGGTTGGTTTTTTCTTGTAAATTTACAAAGCGTAGCTCTCTTTCTGTAAAAAAATAAGGCCAAGAAACTTGCCAGTGTCTGCGGCGGGCAGCGACGCAGACGACGGGGGTCCAGTAGTGGGGTGCGTTTGGCGTTCGTATTGATAGATGGCGCTACCTCCTTATCGCGACGGCTCGCGACAATTGTGGTTTATTGAAATTAACATAATCTTTTTGAAATGTACCTTCGGTTAAAAAATAAATTCGGACAATAAAAGCAAAACTTAAAGTAAAAAAACGCGTCTGAATAACGACGGCGCTTTTGCTGCCTACGGATTTTGTCTGCGTGTCATCTGCTTTCTTTCGCTGGTCACCTGCACCTTCGGACGCTGCTCCCGACGCCATCTATCAATATAAACTCCAAACACACCCCGCTACTGGACTTGATCGCCTGGGTCGTCGCCCGCCGTAGACCCTGGCAAGTTTCTTGGCCCTATTTTTTACAGAAAAAGAACTACTCTTTGTAATTTTACAAGAAAAAACCGACCTGTCAAATACACCTTTGACGAAAAGTTTAGATTGCTACGTGCAGGCATAGATTTTTACGGTCCATTTTAGATCGAGCCTGGTGACTTGGACCACCCTATATAAAGAAATGTGCATGCAATGTCTCTTGGTAAGAACAGCTCATGAGCAGAGCTGGAATGGTTCACCTGCTCAATTCACTTAAAAACCAAATTTCGGCAGTTCCATAGCCTCAATATTTTTTTTGACCCAGTCATAAGCAGAGTGATCCAGTAAAAAGTGCTGAAGATCTTCCGGCCAATTTCTAATTTCAGGGAAGTTCATGTGGTGAAGTTGGGCTCTTCTTTGAGCAAGAGCTCGGTGGTGGTGCAGCTCATGTCAAAGCCCGGCTCTGCTCTCGAGAAATCCCAAGTCCTGGTTCTGAAGTGTGAATCCGATCTCGAGAAATGGGAGGTGGAATCGGAGCCCGGCGTTCAGGGCAATGTCGAGATAATGGTATGTTTTTAGCTCTCACTTCTACTATAAGGCAGCCATATTATTGTTGTCACATTTTGTCTTAGAACGGCCATGGCAATTATAGAATGAGTCTGTGCTCTACAACTGAGTTTAGAGCCAGATTTTGATCTAATGAAAACTGACTAAAGACTGGTTGTACATCATGCAGACTCTTTATGTTTAAAATATAACCAAATAAAGTGTTGTAAAAATACAGTTGAAGTCATGTAAAGATCAGTCAAATTCCTACACCAATTTGTGCCTATAGCCTTACCTTGTAAGGCAAACAACTACTTAAATTTTACTTGTGTACCGCTCCTTAAAAAAAGAAAAAAGGTTGCATAGAGGTGTACATATTGTATAGCCGAGGTCCCAAACTACCTTTACAATAAAAGGTTTAATTACAATAAAAACATTACCAAAAAGAAAAACAGTTGGCATTTATGAGCTGTTTATAGACATCAGAAAGTCCACTAATAAAAGCATACCAAAGTAGCGTGCATGAGAAAACCCGTGGTCGTTGACAGAGGGCAGGGGAAAGTGTGTGACACTAGTACAGTGCAATCCAGTTACAACGATACCACATATAATAATGTACCGCTTATAACGATCAGTTTCTAGAGTTTCTAGACTGGAAATGATCAGTTTCTAGTTCAGATACAACAATAATCGGTTATAACGATTAAAATTTCGGGTTTTCTCATTATCGTTATAAGTAGGCTGCACTGTATGTGTATTCTTTCTTAGTTTCTTGTGCATTTTTCGGTATTCCTTTCCCTTATAAAGCAATGGGAACCAGAGTGTAGGCAAAGTTTTGCTTTTGACCAAACATACTTGACCAACCCTGTTTAGCCTACCTCAGCAGTTCTCAAATTGTGGTTCGCAAATGCCCAGGGGTCCGCATCGATTCTGTGATCACTCCACCGGGGACAAGTAAGGCACTGAACTGAAGAGATTTAGATAGTCAGACCGAATATTATTGCAACTACTATAATAAAGTTATCACACGTTGCCGTGCAATTTTGCTGGTTTCTAGTTGCAAGTGCTCTTCTGGACGAAGCTCTTGCATTCGTGTTGCCATTTTCACTTTCCACTGCGAGACCACTTTATCTGGAATTGTCCGCAGGACGCCAAAGACAGTAAACATGATTAATGTTTGGCCGGGCTGACAACTAACACTTCCTTCGATTTATGGCGACATAAGTTCTTCGGTGCATGGAACGCATTATTGTCACACAAACATATTTAGTGGGGGTCTGCAAATAACCTCTAAGATAGTTCAGGGGTTGGGGTTCTGCAGTGATGCAAGATTTGAGAAGTGTTGCCCTAGATTATCGGTGATACACTCTCTATCACACTGTAATTTAGGACATGTGTTG
The DNA here is from genome assembly GCA_013358835.2 of Ixodes persulcatus. Lineage (NCBI taxonomy): Eukaryota > Metazoa > Arthropoda > Arachnida > Ixodida > Ixodidae > Ixodes > Ixodes persulcatus. Next base: position 506,731 of record JABSTQ010011563.1, read on the forward strand.
GTTCTCTTGCGCCGCACGCAGACCGAAAATTCAGTCACTTCGGAGGCCACCTCGTACCTTCTGGCAGTTAAAGTGAGGACGGTGCCCTTGCCCGAACGATCCGGGGACCTGCTACGCACGGTGCGTCGCCTGGTGGGACCTGCCAACTCGTACGTCCAGGTGGAAAGGGCCACCAGAATCCAGGTGTACGTGAGCGGCAGAGGCCTTGGTGAGCATCCCCCACACACCTCCCGCACAGTTTTAAAAATTGCGTCGTACAATTGTTTAAACGGCGGGAAGTCGCCCCAGTAGTCGGACCCAACGGTCGTCTGCTGTCTCCACCGTAGTCAAGAAATCTAGTCAGTGCAGTACCGCTGCTATCCTGGGGTCCTTAGCATGCGTCACCCGGTACTGACATGTGACCGCAAGCACGCCGGTACGACATGCCGGATTGAAACAGGCACAGGAAGGGATTGAACCCAGGATTACTGGGTTATGCGGCACAAGCTTTTGTTCTGTGTGCCCCGAGCTGCAGTGCGTCGTCGAGGCTCGGCCACCGATCCCCTCTACACTGTTTTGTCCATGTTCTTCGGGGGTTGACAGGGGCAGAGGGGCTCCCCATTGCACCCTTAAGGTTTTAAGGCTGGTCCTCACATCTGCATTTGAGTGGGTCCGACTGCGTCGTGCCCGCTTGTAACCGCTCGCAATGAAAGAACATGCTAGTGGATTTAGAGTTCAACGCGAATAGTGGTTTTGGCTGAATATTTCTTTTTAGTCGAATATAGAATAGTTTCTTCGAGCCTTTCACTAATGTTGCACCGTGCTTAAACAAAAACCCAGCTAAACTCGTGACAATTGTTCCCAAGCTTCCACTTGTCTATTTATAAGCTAATTTTAATCTGGTAACTATATTTATGGACTGTCACCTCAGAAAGTCGGATGCCTTGGGATGGCAAGTAAACAACGAATTTGACATAAAATTAAACCTATTGAGATGCACAGCTATACGTAATTGGGTGGATTTACAAATCTTGCTATATGCAAATATTCTTTTTTCAGTCTCGAATTTGAAAAAAAATAAAAAAATAAAAACCAAGAATGATGAATGCAGTTTGTTGGGGCATCTCTGCCTAACATATACTCTCGCATGACAGCCAGTTTAATTTTGAAAATTTTACGGTGATGTAGATGTCAAAATTAACAAAGTTTCCGTTTATTTTTAAATACAGTCGACTCTCGTTAATTTAAAATCTTTTAATTCAAACTTTCGGATAATTCAAACTAACGTGCAGGTCCCATCCTATGCGTCTCTATGGGAAGAAACTCCTGATAATTCAAACTTTGCTTTATTCAAACAAATTTTCGGCCCCCCTCGAGTTTGAATTAATGAGAGTCGACTGTATACCAGATGCCTTAAAAGTGTGCTTTTCTCCCAAGCACGCAATTCCGATATTCAAACTTTTTCCGAGCGTTGATCGCGGCGGGTTTCCCCGTTGAGTGCGCTTCTCACCAAGGAGCGGTGCACTGCGGAGAAGCTACACCCGCGGAGCTCACTTTCGCAGGTGGCGCTTCTTTGCAGTGCACCCGTGCTCAGTTAGAAGCTGCACTCAACAAGGCTAACTTGCCGCGATCAACACCGGAAAGTATGAATTTTGCAGTTAAGTCTCGAAGCGAATACCAAATAGTGTATTATTCGAAACTGCTGTTAGAAATTTTGAATATAGTCGCTACAAATTTTAATTTTCTACGGATCATTATTTCGCCATGGGCTTGAAATAATTCCGACAATGCTATAAGTGACTGTTTCTCATAAACAGTGCATGGATCTGATTCCGCAAATACTACAAATCCTTCAGTCTAGTTATACACAGATCGGAAGTGTTCTAAGGCTGCCTGATAGATGTTTCTATCAACTAGAATGTCGCTTCTGTTCTCGTTCTAAAATACAACCTGAGATAGGATTTTCATTAATGCCACAGTGCTAATTTTAGTCACTTATTTGGATGTAGTTTTGTAATCTCTGCTATGTTCTTTGTTGAGGATTCTTGAAACAAGTCGCAAGGATTGGTTCTTCGCATTCCACGTGAAAATAAATACACATGCTTTTCTGCTAAAAGAAAAGTCTTATCTTTGAGTAAATATGGTAATAGTGGTTCGTCTCTTCCACTGACAGTTTTGGTTTTGGTTTCAGCCAGTGGAGAACTGAAGGATGCCAATGCTTCGGCAAGGTCCTCCTCCTCCTCATTTTCCTTGCAACATTTCATTTCCTCCGTACCTGAGAGCGGCAAAGTGAAGGAGGACTCAGCCGAAGAGAATGGGACCCGAGACGTGGAAAGGAAAAGTGGGGACCGCCCTGCGTCCAAAATGCGCCCTGCCTTCGGCATCGGTTCTAATGGGCACCTGCTATGGCTGACGGGCAGACGGCGTGAAAACACCAAGGGTATGTAACCTGAGAACTTTGTGCATGCAAAGGTATGAGAAGGTGCTTGAAGTCAAGTGTGGGAGTACCACAGCGTTCTGAGATCCCTAAAAGAACTTCTAGGTGTTTTTTTTTCTTCTATTTTGTAGTTACGATGACATCGATTATCGTTGTATCCGGACTGACCCTGAAAACTGCCCAAAATAGTTCCCCCAAGCAGAATGTTACTCACCAGTGTTCACTGAATCACACCACAGAAGAAGCGCCGCAATATAACAAAGTTTTATTCTAGGGTCATCAGCAAGCACGCAATGAAATGGTGTTAAACACGCTAAAAAAAATCCAAGATCTCCGCTTGCTTGTGCGGTTTCGGATCGTAAGAAACCACTGGTACAGGGCCTCCTCGACATCCTCGTACAAGGCTTCCCTAAGCCTTTTCTGCTGGTCGTCAAAGCCGCTTGTTCCAGCCTTCTTCATTACGACGTCCCCGGATTTCAGGATGGTCGATATTGTCGACTGAGAGTGCTCATACTTCCGGACGAGACTTCCGACCTTGAATCCTTGCCGCCAATCACGTAGGATTTGCTTTTTCTCCTCGAAGGAGATAGCTTTTCGCTTCGTCGGAGCCATCTTTCACGCCAGCGACGCAGAGAAGAGGAGGGCTCGGACATATATCAGATGTGCCCCAGACAATATGATCATTCATTGGTTTATCTGGGACACAGGACTATATCAAGATTGTATCAAGACTGGCCACTTTGTTTTTTTGGCACTCTTTGTACTGTTGAATCCTTGTTGTAGCTTTTTTTCCAATTATGTGAAACTGCCATGAGATTGTTGTAGTGTAAAGGACACTTAAACATACAGACATGGAAGAAAAAGAAGGGATGTAGAGGTTCAGAACAAACGTTTTTTAAAAGCCAAACTCCTTTGAGCCAGGTCATTTTGCCACCACTTTACAATTAAGGAGTTTAAGAATAATGTGTGCAATTTTAGCGCACGCTAGCGCTATATTTAGCGCTTGCGTTAGCGCACACTATGCAAGAGAGTTTTAGAATAGCGTTTTGATGACGCGGCACGAAAACCCAAGCATCTCGTGCTTGCAACACTACCAAGATACAGTAACAATTTCTATTTCACTCAAGATAGCAATCATGAGGATACCGCTGACGTCGTGCTCACGATGGCCACCAAAGCGGCGGCAGCTGTGGTCCAGGACCATTTTCCAATTGTGCACGTCTTGGCTTTAGCCAACTTCTCGCGCATCACGAATCCTCCCTGCAGGAGCGCAGAGACGCCATGCGTACGCACAAACATTTTTGTCATTGCAAAGAAGTGGCGTTGTAAACACAAAAAAAATGGGGCGATTAGTCCTTTTTTTACAGCGGAGCTGTTAAAGTCTAGGTTTCCCAGGATCGTGTCCGGTACCAAAGAAATGTCGACACAAACCTACACGAACCTCTGGACAGCTACCGCCATCTATAAGCGACGGCGGCAACCAGGCAACCAGTCTGGTTGCCGCCGTCGCTCATAGATGGCAGCAACCGTTCCAGCTAACATAGAAGAATGGATAGTTGGGCGAGTTGGTGGGAATTCATCGTAGGAAACAGCGCGAAAAACAGACGAGGACGAAGAAGAAACGCACGTGACGAGCGCAGCGCACGTCACGTGTGTTTCTTCTTCGTCCTCGTATGTTTTGCGCGCTGTTTCCTACGCTCTTATCATTTTCGGTTTGGACTCACGATGGGTCGGCCGCATGCCCTTTTTTCGGGGAAAGAAGACCGGGTGCGGAAGGAGCGGCGACGTACGCAGCAGCGTGAATGGGTCAGCAACCGCCGCGTGCGTCGAGCACTTCAGATTCCCTTGCAAAAGAAGAGCAAATCGGTCACCTGGAAAGCCACCGCCAAGAACAGAAGCTACAGCTCCGCTGCTCGTCCTTCTTCACCAGAGTGAAAAGGCTGAAAGTTTTTTTCTCCTACTCTCTCAGTTTTTATACTCCACACCACGCTGCTTGCATATCCCGTGCGTAGCGGCCGTCATAGTGATTGAGCCCTTGTCCTTTTATGCCCAGACACCAGCAAAGAACGCCACCTGAGAGACAGCTTGCGCCTGCGCCTGGCACAAGACATGGCCCTGAGCTGCCTCTCGGAGAAGGTGCAGGTGGCCTTCCCCAGCCCTGCCATAGAGTATGTGTCGAGGCACGTCTCGGGCCGGGCCCCCTCCGAAGAAGGGGCTGCCCCGCTGACCCCCCGCCCCACCCCTGCATCCGACGGAGGTCCTGTCCACGTCGTCCTCACCCTCAAGGACTCTTCCTGCCGAGCTCGCAGGAACAAGACGCACTACATCCTCGAGTCACCGCTCAGGTCGTGCAACGCCAACATCGTGGAATCGTACACCGGTGCCACCGTCTACCGTCACGAGGTGAGCGGGCTCGCAGCTTCGGTAATTTTCTCGGCAACATACCGTGTCTTGGATATCAGCGTATAATGTACCTGTTGCAGTATAAACTCATTATGACGGACTTTGATAGTGACGGAGATTTTGGTCTGTTGTGAAAGGAGTATGCAGAACGCAGATACTCTTACTACAGACTTTGATGTGGATTAGGACTGGAGTCTTGTTCTAACCAGCGAGACTGATGAAACATGAATGGATATTAAAAAAGAACTGGCTTATTGAGACTTCTAAACTTTTTAAAGGTAATGATTTTTTATTGAGCTGCCCCAGTGATCGTCATCACTGCGCACTTTCGATTGTACACAAGGCTCGTGGGGCTGCGAGCGGGGTGACATATCAGTTCACAAAATGGATATGTCATAATGGATATGTCGCTACTGAACCAAAGCCGCGTAAAGTCCGACTGCTGTCGAAGAGTCCGCTATAACGGAATGGTGAACTACTTTTGGACTTCCTAATATAGTCTTTTATATCCGAATGTATGTTATAACAAAATTGGTAATAAGCGAAGCATGCCAAATGGCATAGATAGGATGACCAACCAAAACTTTACAAATCGGTATGTTTTAACCAAATGTCTGCTGTAACCATAACTGTTATAACAGGATTATACTATATATGCTGCCAGCATTGTTTTGTTTCATTTACAGTCGCTCGGCATTGATAAGATGTCAAAACTTGCCATGTTCCCAGCTCCTCACTTATCCAGCTGTATCCATTTTCCTGAGGCCTTTTCCCAAGCAACTCTATTAGTTGTTCTAACAGTCTCACTACCCCGTTGTCGCCATGACCCCAGTTGTCCATAGGAACTGATTTTTATATTCATAACTAAACATAAAAATGCTGGCAACACTCTCTGCAGGTCCTTATATGGTTGCTAAGAGACAAACACCAATCAAGCACCGAGTCAGCCACGGGAAAGGAGGCATTTCTTGACGATGAAGATGGAAACTGGGACGACGGGTCTGGATTCGGAGTGATCAATGGAGACGGGAAGGGTGCCATGGCAAAGGAACTGCTCGTTGCACTCAAAGTGCAGTGCTTCGATGCAGAGCAGGCAGGCAAATCTGGAGGAGTGCACCGTCTGATCGGCTCCGGAGAGGTGGGTTCCCCGAGAATCCAAATATTCTTGACTGTCTCTACCCTCAAGTGGATCGTTTCTCCAGGTTAAGCACTATTCTAACAGATTTGGGCCACCGATTGATGACTAACTTTGAGCCAAACACTCCCTAGTATATGCATAATTGCCTATGTACAAGGTTTATATGCTTCTGCACAGCTTCGCTGCATCAATGCTAAAACCCGGAATAGTTCCTTGACTGCCATCCAATCGAGATAGAAAAAGTTTCAGAACCATAGAAATGCATTTAGATAGTGCACATATTTGTTGGCATGCACACCTGGTCATGAGACTGCGGTAACTTACAATATGCAGTAGCATGAAACTGATTTATGCAAAGTCTGATCAATGTGCAAGTTAAAACGGGTTAGTCTACCCTAAAAACGCGTGTAAGGGTCACATTTATTTTATATTTTTTTCAAAATTCGGGGCTAATTATTTAGGTGCGGCCTGCGCACAAATAGGAACAAAATAGTTCTGGATGTTCATAAAAAAAAATAGATGTAAAGGGTGGTTCAAGTTACCAGGCTCAATCTAAAATGGACCGTAAAAATCGACGCCTGCATGTAGCAACCTAAACTTTTCATCAAAGGTGTATTTCACAAGTCGGTTTTTTCTTGTAAAATTACAAAGCGTAGCTCTCTTTCTGTAAAAAATAAGGCCAAGAAACTTGCCAGGGTCTACGGCGGGCAGCGATGCAGACGACAGGGTTTCAGTAGCGAGGTGTGTTTGGCGTTCGTATTGATAGATAGCTACCTCCTTATCGCGACGGCTCACGACGACCGTGGTTCATTAAAATGATTATAATCTTTTTGAAATGTACCTTCGGTTACAAAATAAATGCGAACAATAAAAGCAAAACTTAAAGTAAAAACACTCGTCTGCATAACGGCGGCGCTTTTGCTGTCAACAGATTTCGTCTGCGTGTCGTCTGCTATCTTTCGCTGGTCGGCTGCACCCAGCGTTACTAAAACACTCAGCTGGGAAACTCGCCGTCGAAACCTGGCCCGCTGGCGTCCACCGAGACCGAGCTAAATACGACAACAGCGCCACTCTTTATCATTTGTCTGTACTGTGGTCACCTTGAGCTTTTAGAAAGCATGTTTTTGCGTGAAAACAAACGAAAAAGACTCTTTTTGTATGAAATTTATTGGAGTTTAGTACAAAATGAAGGGCGCGTGATGTTTTTAAAATCTTTAGTTTGCAAGGTTTTGCGGCACAATTAATATTGTTTTTTTATACAACCATGCCTCAGCGGTGCTTTCAGGTAGCGCGTCCCGACCTAGGTGCATTTTAACTTCGGTAGTAAGACGCGGCACATCCGCTGGGGGGACGGGGGTGGCACCCCTGTAACCTCTTCCACTGTATCTGTTTCGGCGCCGAAATGGCCGATTAAAGCCAAAATAGAAGTAACGTGCGGTTCCTCGAGTGGCCGCTGCGGGAGAAATGGCGGCGTTGTGTTTGCCATTAGCTCGGTGCTCGAGCACAGATCGGGGCCACTTTTTCAGAGCAGTCTCTATGACAGTTTCCCAACTGAGTGGTTTAATAACGTTGGCTGCACCTTCAGACGCTGCTGCCGATGCCATCTATCAATAGGAACGCCAAACACACCCCGCTACTGAACTTGGTCGTCTGGGTCACCGCCCACCGTAGACCCTGGCAAGTTTCTTGGCCCTATTTTTTACTAAAAGAGAACTACGCTTTGTAATTTTACAAGAAAAAACCAACCTGTGAAATACACCTTTGACGAAAAGTTTAGATGGCTACGTGTAGGCGTAGATTTTTACGGTCCATTTTAGATCGAGCCTGGTGACTTGAACCACCCTATACTTGAAATCGCAAGCAGTGGTCTAGAACTCTTTTATTTTGGTCTCGATCGTCGAAACTTGCGATATCCTCAGTGCTTGGGTCTGACCGGCAACAAAAGTGGCCAGAGGTGCTCTTTTGAGCCATCCAGTAAGTGCCTTTTCAAGGTTCACATTAACCAATCATTCCATAGAATTTCACCTCAACATCCATTCTGATGCCTACCATATATTGTCGTGCGTCAGACGATCCGAATATAAGTTGACCTCCCTAATTTTGGACAACTGTCAACAAAAAAAAAGTTTTTTTTTTTTTTAATAGGCAAGCTATGCCACATGAATATCACAATTATTCACGCAGATAAGGTATCTCTATGGGCTTGTGTCTCACTCGTCGTCGCTTGTCACGATGATGCAGTCACTGCCGTCGCTGTCTAGTGGGTCAGAGGGGCCGGACGGGGGAAGCAGTGTCCAAATCATGCACTAGGAGAACGCTGCTTGAACCAAGTCCGCCGGCAGCCCCAGAGTGCTCAACAAGGCGTGCTTCACACTACCTGTCGGCGTCTTGGGGTTGTCCTCCTGGGGCATCCACTCATAGAAGGCCCCGACATGGTCCTTGAAAGGCTTATTGAGAACCATGTCAAGGGGTTGAAGGATGGACGTCACCCTCCACTGGAGGATCACCAGGTCGCATTCTTTGTTCGCAATTGTCTTCTTAACACGGTCTGTGATGCCACAGAAGGAATCCAGGACGCTTCGGGGCTTCAAGAGGGCACCCGGACGCCTACACCAGACGAGTTGAAACCACTCTAAAACATGCTGTTCATTGAAAAAGCCTTTCTTGTTGACGCAAACGATCACCTTCGGCGGAAACAGTTCGTTGGTCGGCATCGTTTTCCGTTTAAACATCAGGTAGGGGGGCAGCCTGTGGCCATCGGCCGTGCAGCACAACATTGGGGTAAAGCAATTGTGTTTGTTGCCTGTGGTTAACAGGTTCACCTGGTGGCAACCCCTTTTCGGCGACGGTTCTTCTGTTCGGCATGTTGAACCAATCCGGCGTCTGATTGGCGTTGCCGATCTGGCCGGGCATGAAACTGTTCCGCATTCAGACGTCACCAACGTAGCGATGGAACTCCTGCAGCTTTTGCTCGTAGGCGTCCGGCAGCTTCTGCCATAGCATTGTTCGCCTTCTCAGGCTTAGCCCATTGCACTTTATGAAGTTTGTGATCCACATCTTCGAAATCTTAAACTCGCTGCGAGCAATGTTCAGTTCAGTAGTGACTGCAAGTGCCTTGCACTCTATATCATTGTATGAAACACGGGGGCTTTTGCTCTGTTGGTCAACGACCCACTTTTGGACGGCTTCTTCAAATATGTTCTAAATTCTAAAATAAAGTCACCCAGACGTTGTCTTAAACAAGCAATACGAAACTATCTCTTCACGCAGGGAAAAGTCCCTAGAACCTGTCATTCGGCTTAAGCATGCGTGTAAACCCGCATATAGGTCGGTCAAATTCGCATATAGGTCGAACCCCCTAATTTGAGATACCATTTCTGGAAAAAAAGGTTGTCTTAATGCGCGGCAATATACAGTACGTCGAGCAGCTGCAGTGTGTTACTGAGCCCGCCTTGGACCGCACGCTTTATCCAGCACCATATGCAGATCTTGTCGACACCGTATTCGTGACCCATTGCACATTCGCCGCACTCCAGGACATAAGTGACAGTTCGAAAGTACTTGCCCACTGCTCTCAGGTTGTAGGGCCCGTATAGACCAACTTGGCAGAAAGAAACATTCCCGAAACCTAACTGGCCTAACGGCAACGTTCTGAAACCCAACTGTTTGATTTTACAGCAGCACATGAGTGGAAGTGTCCAATTCACAGCACATGGGTAGAAGGCGACCATGGATGATGGAAAAACCATAAAAAGGACAGCTTTCCGAAGCTTCACTTCTGTAATCTTTCTTATCTCCACTTCAAAGCACGGCAAAAAGTGCGAGCAGAGGCACGAGCATGGCGGAGTAAAGATGGCGGAGACGCAGAGCGCGCGCCACACTTCGGAAGCAGTCTGCATGCCTCGGAAAAAGGGCGGCTAATAGGCAAATAATTTTTGTAGCATGAGCGACTCTGGCCAAGGTTGAGCAGTTTCGCGTGGCTTTCAGTGACGTCACACGGCGCACAGCTGGCGCGCCGGAGCCGCTGCCGCCATGTGCGCCTCGCCGGTCTGTGCATGTGCGAGGAGCAGTGACGTCACACGGTGCACAGCTGGTGCGCTGGAGCCGCCGCCGCCGCGCACGCTTCGCCGGTCTGCGCATGTGCAAGGAGCAGTGACGTCACACGGCGCACAGCTGACGCGCCGGAGCCGCTGCCGCCGCGTGCACCTCGCCGGTCTGCACATGCGCGAGGAGCAGTGACGTCACACGGCGCACAGCTGGCGTGCCGGAGCCGCCGCCGCCGCGAGCGCCTCGCCGGTCTGCGCATGCGCGAGGAGCAGTGACGTCACACGGTGCACAGCTGGTGCGCCGGAGCCGCCGCCGCCGCGCACGCCTCGCCGGTCTGCGCATGTGCAAGGAGCAGTGACGTCACACGGCGCACAGCTGACGCGCTGGAGCCGCTGCCGCCGCGCGCACCTCGCCGGTCTGCGCATGCGCGAGGAGCAGTGACGTCACAGGCGCACAGCTGGCGTGCCGGAGCCGCCGCCGCCGCGAGCGCCTCGCTGGTCTGCGCATCCGCGAGGAGCAGTGACGTCACACGGCGCACAGCTGGCGCGCCGGAGCCGCCGCCGCCATGCGCGCCTCGCCGGTCTGCGCATGCGCGAGGAGCAGTGATGTCACATGGCGCACAGCTGGTGCGCCGGAGCCGCCGCCGCCGCGCACGCCTCGCCGGTCTGCGCATGCGCGAGGAACAGTGACGTCACACGGCGCACAGCTGGCGTGCCAGAGCCGCCGCCGCCGCGCGCGCCTCGCCGGTCTGCGTTTGCGCGAGGAACAGTGACGTCACACGGCGCACAGCTGGTGCGCCAGAGTCGCCGCCGCCGCGTGCGCCTCGCCGGTCTGTGCTTGCACGAGGAGCCGCCGCGCGCGCCTCGCCGGTCTGCGCATGCGCGAGGAGCAGCGACGTCACACGGCGCACAGCTGGCGTGCCAGAGCCGCCGCCGCCGCGCACTCCGCCGCCACCGCGTGCACCTCGCCGGTCTGCGCATTCCAGAGGAGTGACGTCATAGCCGCGGCAGACGCACTGGCACCGCCGCGTGCCCAGCTGTGCACCTCCGTTGCGCAGTAGCCAAGTCTGACGCTGCACCGGAGCCGCTTGATAGCGCCTCTCATTTTGTGCGCATAAGCTCACGCTACGTATATCCTGCATAGCCGAGCTAAGCCACCGCAATTTTTTACACTAGTGCGGCCCATACACGCAATTATATGGTATATGTTTTGAAGTTATCTTATCAATCGTCTGAGGACATTTTCTTTCATCTCTCTTGACAGATTGTGGAAGCGAGTACGCTCTACGACATGACTGTGTTCCACGATCCGGATTTCACCAGACCCTTGTCTCAAGCCCCAATTAGTCTGGTGGCAAACACCGTCGCTTATGTTCATGTGGAGATTCAGAATGGTAGGTCTTAATAGAATGTTAGGCCTTGGTGGAGACATTCACTCTTAGAAAACTTAAATGGATCTTTCTTCAGTTTCAGACTTGTGCACCATGGTCACAAAGTGTTGGCTCACAAATGCAAGTCAGCCCGAATCGCAGGTTTCGCAGAAATGGATACTCTTGAAAGATGGGTATGGCAAATTATTCAAAGCTGCGCTTACTTGCATAGACTTTATCCCAAAGTAAATGCTAGAAATTCAGTGCTTCAACTGAACCTTTGGTCATTCCTATGCTGGGCTTGACCAATTGCTGTCATGTTCACCCGTGCAATAAATTAACAGCTTCCCATTGAAACTGAGCTGCTCTCAGTTCAGAAGCTGTATCTAAATTCAGCAGAGGTGTAGACCTTGAGCAACTTTTCTGCAAAAAGAGGTGGTGAATGAGGCATTGAATATACATGTAATGCCTATGTAAAGCAAGTGCAGGAATTGAACAAGACACCTTAAAGGGTGCGTTTGCGTGAAGAGTCATGGCCCGCTAAATTTAGCAGGAATATTTGGCTAAATGTGGCGGAGAATCCCAGCGTCACGTGACATTAAGAGGATTGAAGGTTACCCTGCATGACTGTACCTCAGCAGACAATAAGAGCTGAAACACCCGATCTGGCTCCTTACTGCATTTACGGTCCCTACAATCCCTATTAATGCAATTGCATTATTAAGCTACTAAAGATTTTCAGCCATGTATATTCTGACCTTCTAATGTGCAGTAGGTACGCACAGTAGACCATTTCAGCTCATTGTGCTTGCATTCTATTGCACTTTGCGTATGCGAAGCGGCAGTATATACTCCTTCACGTTCGCACCCTCTTTGAAGGACCTGACGACCTTGACATCGTCCTAGAGGTCGTCCTAGAGGTTATCCTAGACGTCGTCTTTGACTTCGTCCCCTAGGACGTCGTTCTAGACATCGTCCTTGAAGTCGTTCTTAAGGTCACCCTAGAATTTGTCCTAGACATCATCCTTGAGGTCTTCCTGGAGGTCATTCTAGATGTCGTCTTTGATGTCGTCCTCTAGGACATGGTCCTCAACGTCATCCTAGAGGGCAACGTTTATAACGACGTTTAGGACGACCCTAAGAACGACCTCTAGGGTGATCTCAAAGTTGACAAGGATTTAGAGTCGTCCTAGAGGATGACACTATATTTAGCGGGGAGTTTTCCTGCTAAATTTAGCGGAAAATTGACGTCGCGACCTATGCACCAATTCAGTTTCCCCGCTAAATTTGGCGGTGTGCAACGATAAATGCTATCGCATTCATAGATAATCATCCCTGTGGTTTCTACAAATTTACCTCGACCATCAATTTGCTGCCCTGTAATTTTTGTCTTTTATCTCTCAGTTTATCTCTCAATTTGCCAAATAGTCTGAAGTATGGGACCTTAATTTCACATTCATTCCCAGTTCGGACCACAGCTATCTCAAAGAAGGGTGCAGGTACGCCAAAGAAGTAAGAATGACCACCCAGGCGAAAATCGGTCCACTTCCAGCTGGATTATGGAACTGGAAATGAGGCAGTCCAGCTGGATTCCAGCTGGGTCCAGCTGGATTCCAGCTGGATCCAGCTGGACTGCCTCACTTCCAGTTTCATAATCCAGCTGGAAGTGGACTGATTTTCGCCTTGTATTGTCCGTGGTAGCACACTTCACGGCCACTGATAGTACATTGTTTCTTTGAATGGATCAGCTAGCATAGTAGCAACTGTTTCCCAGAAACTTTTTCAGGATTTCTCTCATTGCATAAATAGGTGATGCATAATTGAAAGTAAGAAACCTACCCAGTGCTATGGCTAGTAGAGGCAATAGGGCATGAAAACTTCAGACCATAACTTTACTTGTAAAATTTGAAATGATTGAGGAATGAATATACTTAACCTCTGAACCCAGAATGCCTTTTGCTTCCCAGCTGCCCCAATCGAATGGGAGTGAAACTGCAGCACTTTGGTAGCAGGGGCCTGGGGTCTTTTCTCCAAGTCCCCTGCTGGAAGCGATTCTCTTTCAAGCTGGATGCTGAACTTGCCGGGGAGGTCCTCCTTCTCAAGTGCAAGTTGGACGCTTGCTCCGCTTCAAGCAGGCTCTTGCAAGCGGGTGTCATACAGGTACTACTCACCAGTGTTGTGAAGTTGCAACTCCGGAGTTGGAATGATTCCGGAATCATTCCACACTTCTGCAACCCCGGAGTGGAATGGGAATGGAATGGCGGTAGTGTTGTGCGAATACTCAAATTTTCTAATAGTAGTTTCGAATATTACGCTATTCGATATTCGCTTCGAGGGCAGTTGTAATATTCGTGCTTTTCGAAGTGTTGGCAACCTCGAGTAGCGAGTTTGTTTACTGTCTAAAAATCAGTAAGGAACAATTTCTAAAATCGAAAATATACTCACACGTTCGGCAAAACGGTACAAATATTATGGTGGGAACTTTCAAATATATTCATCGTAGTCATTTCATCAACTTTGTTTATTTAATAACGGTCAAAAGAAACCGAGCAACGAGCTCCAGAGACGCCGGCACCATCTTTGCAAATCTTGGCGCCCTGGTTGCCAGCACTTTTTTCTCATCACCGCCGCGTCTAGACACAAAGTTAGAAAAGCAAGTTTAGAATAAAAATAAATAACTTCAGAAATTTCTCATAACCTGCGTAATTTCATTATGCAGGTTCATTTCTTTTTTCCATCATATTTTAACTCTGTAAGGCCATTTAGGCTTTTTAATGTTTGTATTCCAATAAAAGTCATACATGAATAACTATGGTCTCATTCTCACAAATCAGTACACTTAATAATTGCACGTATGCAATAATTATCTTGCATGCCACTTTGCGACCAAGAGTTTTGAACATCATGTATTCGATATTCGATTCGAAAATATTTGGCCAAAATCACTATTTGCTTCGAATTCAATTCGAAATCAAAATCCACTACGTATTCGCACAACCCTAAATGGCGGCATCACTGGGAGGAAAAGAATAGGAACGGAATTAGGGGCTTTTTGCAAGGAATGGACTGAGAATGGAATATGGGCTCGGTTCCTATGCGAGCTGTGTCGATCTTCGGCTAAGGCCCACGGCCTGCTGGCACAGTGCTATCGCACTGTCAAAGTGGCCCTTGAAACAGCATAATTGCACTTAATACGACTGATAGCTTGATTTCCTGGCCGGTTTGTGTTGATTCGAGGATGAAAGTGGCCACCCCCCAGCGAAGCAACCTAAACTGAAAAGTTGTAGACAAACAGCTGTCGCTCTCGGCGCCATGAGATACGATAAAGCGGCTGTTGTGACCATGCGCGATTACAGCACCGGTCACAGGTCACCGGCCGAGACAAAGCCACGCCGCCCGCCTTTCTCGCATGTGGGTCTTCTCCCTCCAGAGGCGTACACAGAGTCAGAAGTGGCATAACTGGCTCCTGTGTCGGTAACAGACTGGGCCAACGAGCATCTTGTTACGAAGCGCCTATACTCCATTTCACCTTGCAGCAGACCGCAGCAAACACTACGAACCACCCCAGCGATTCAAAGCTGTGAATGATCACATGTTAACGGGCTGCGCGCATCGCAGCATTGCTTTTAAAGGTCACAAGGTGCATTGGATTGGCTTCGATGGCTTGTTGCGTTCTTCGTGATCCATCATAAGGTTTAACGAAGTATAGATTCTGCAACTGACGAAGCCACGTGTAGGCAGCTTTTGGCACCACGAGGAATGTGTGCCCTAATAATGACTGAAACTGAATGCAATTATTATTTTCATCATAGAGGTTAAAAGTACCTGCTCGTATGGTAATGATTTTGCTGAAGCAAGTTCCCCTTGACTTCGTTTCCCATTCAACTACCTTCTCTGTAATCTGCCTTGAAGAAGTCGTTACGAAACATACTCGTAAAGCTAAGAACAGCCGTTTCATAGAGTGAAGCATACCGTCGCTTTCCACCTGTGGCATCTTGCATTCGCCACACATAACTATAGTCAAGGAGAGCTTAAGAGTTCAGGGGACGCTCCTCCCACCTCTTTCCACTTTAGCAGAGCAAACGCTGGGGAAGAGGTTGCCTCCTCTCCACCGTTCACTCTGATAAGGTGGGAAGAGGCGGGAGGAGCTTCTCCTGAACTTTTAACCTGTCACCAACTACAGACATTTTTAAGGTCTCATCAAGCAAACATGCTGCCATGTATCACCTAGAAGTGGAAGATAAGGTCCGTTTGCAGAAAAAGTAGGTAATTTTAATTTTTGTTGTCTGTTGCGAGGTTTTTACGCTTCATTGGATGGTTGGTGCCTGCAGTGCCACCAAGCACTTCATGCGACCACAGCTCAGCTTAGCAAAATCAGTGCTTTAAGGACGTGTTTTGCATATTTCTTGCAGTTTACTATGCCTTTGATAATGTTAGCTTTATGCTGCTTTTTGCAGCAACGCAGTGTAGCTGTCCAGAGTCGTTTTTCAAGTTCAGGAATTAGAGGAATGAAATCGGCCCAGTGTCCCTATTCCTAGGAGTTGAAGGAAATAAAATTGCCAGAAACTTTAATTCTCTGAAATGGTGTTGGAGTGGAAGGGGAGTGCTTTGGGACATTGCTACTCTTAGACCTTCGGTTAAGCAAACAAGTGTCTTTAGGGGCTCTTGTAAGCAACTCTCAATAGTGCTGGCTAGCTTTTCTCCAAGTAACTCTTTGGCCAATGTATTTTTCTGCTATGCAGACTTAGGAAGTTTCAGATGGTGCGTGGCATGTTGCCAATGCACTATGTAGTAGATTGTTGGCTAAGATGAGGGTGAACATATGCCACTGCAGAGTAACATTAGAGAAGCAATTAAAGTTCAAGGATGAACAGAAACCACCAAAAAAGGGCAAGAGAAGACAAGACATTTTTCAACTGGCAGCTTTTTTTTCTTGCTATTCTTGTAACAACCAGCATACGTGGAATTCAAATTCCAACTGTGGTTTTTGTTCCTCGTTTATTTTCATGTATTTCCGGTAAAATACTGTATCAAGTTTTGATTACTTTTATAATGCTCATGCTTTCTGACCAAGGCTTTATTGTGTCAAGATTAGTTCAAGGCTCAAGGTCAGGCTTTCAGGCTAGGCTTGGAATCAAAACTGTGACCTGAGGTGCCTTATAGTCTGGAATTTGTGGATAGGACGTCAAATTCAATCGGAACCTTACAAAGCGTGGTTCCTTGGGAGATTACTCCTTCTCTCGGTCACTGAAAGGAGCAAATCAGGTTGTAATCCCCCGGTTTTCCTACCTCCAAGTGCCAAGACGTCGGGGAACCGTGCGCTGCCTTGGCACACTCTGCCGGATCAGAGGCACCGGGAAGCAAGTTGGCTGCCGTGGAGACCTGGGGCCCCTTTGTGGTTCTTGGCAGGGACGGTTCCGCTATGGCGGCTGCCGGGGGATCATCCAAGGGTAAGCATGTGCCTGTAGTGCCAGTCCTGCTGGCCAGATCATTCTCCTTATATAAGATATGTTCACTTGTGAACAGTGGATGTCTCTCATAGCAAACAACGAGGACTGTCAATACCCCCATCTTGGGGGATGCTAGTAGTATACTTGAAGGCAATGCACCAGTAGTATTCTTGAACGTAATGCTTCTTAATTACATGCTTGGCTTGTTTGATCATGTGACTGCACAAAAGAAATTGAAGAGCTCAAGTCTCATTCACAGACAAGGAAATTTAGTGTAGTGCCCCAGAAATATTCAGCGGCTTGGGATGAACTTGTGAAAATGGAAATGTTAAAATGGTATGGTTATAGCACACTAATATAAGAGGTACCTAAATTTTGCTGGAGGCATTCACAAATCACTTATACTTGCTTTCTTTGCCCGTGACTGCACTAATTATGAGTGTTTTTCCCAAACAGGCATACAGATTGCCATCAAAGGTTTTGCCTGGTAACATTCACGTAATCTCTAAAAATGCCACCTAATCAACTATCTTGATTTTCATTTTGCACTATTCTGAAGCGTCATTTGTCATTATTTGGTGGCAGACTGTTTCTAATCTCCAGGTTGTCTCACGTAAAGCCCCTTTATACGGAAAAGTAGCGACATCGTTTGAAGAATGCCGCCTGCTATTTTGGAGCGATCCAGGCGGCGCTACCGTCGGCGCACGAGTGCGAAAGAGCAAAAATTTAAGATAAGGGAGCGTGCACGACGAAGGAGGAGTTGCCCTCCAGTCAAGTAACGCCGAAAGCGTCTTGTCATAGGAAGGGTGCTCGCTATTTTGGAGCAATCTTGATGGCGCTACCGTCTATGCGCGAGTGCGAAAGTGCAAAAAGTAAAGATAAAAAGTTTGCGCGTCGGAGGAGGAGGGTGATGGTTTCGCTGCCTTCCTTATTCAGGGGCCTTAGTCTCACGTGTTGTCACTGGTTCAAGTGCTGGCCCTCTGTTTTTCGCAATTTATTAAAGCTACCTACAGTATCTAAAGTGATCGTTATCAATACAACTACCTCACAGTCTTCGGTAGGCACTTTTTTGGTATGTTATTGGAGACAGTAACACACGTACGCATTTCGTTGATATTTAATTGCACGTGGATGTTGCACTTTCACTGTCTGAGTGTCTACTGTATTTATTCAAATATAAGTCTATGTTGTTTTTGTTTTTTTGGCAAAAGATGTTTAAAATTGGGGGTTGACCTATAACTGTGATGAAAGAATGTCAGCTTATAATAGCGAGCAAATTATCTTACCTCATTGAGCTAACCGAGATGCTACCCTGCACCAGCCTCTTCTGCAAGCACGCCGGCACAAAGCAGTGAAGCTCCATGTGCATGCCCGGGTGCAAAGTGGTGAAGCTTGACATGAGAGCAGTAGTGCAAAGCAGTGAAACTTAATGCAAGCGGTGCGACGCGAGTGCTTGAACTTCGAGGCATATTGTTGTGGAAGTTCGGAAAATGACATACCGTAAAATTCCGAGCAAGAGCCCCCCCCCCAACTTCACTGCTAATTTCACATTTCCGCGCCGTTCCTGGAAAGCGCCCCCCGCTCCGCACCCGTATCACGCACCGCGCTGACCGCGCCCAGGCAACACTGGCCAGCGAAATTCAGTCCAAGAATCCAATCCAATCCAATCTTACTTTGCAGCCCGATCAGCCCCGTCGCCACCCGCCATGGTCTCTTTGTTTCGGGGGTGTCAGGTCGGCTATGCATTCTTACACAGTGGCAAAGAAAATCGAGGTCGCCCAATGGCATTGTGAAAACGGGAAAAACGTACACCAGATGTCTCGACACATCAAGCTCGACCGGATACGGGAATGGGACAAGAATTTTGACAATTTGCTACAGCAAAACTACGGGAAAGCCAAACTTCAACGAAAGCTAAGTAACGGCGCACCGGTGTTCAGTGAATAGGTGGACAACGCGCTCTTTGAATATTTGGAGTGTGAAAGAAGTGCAGAATGAGCTATTAGCAACCGGCTTCTTTCTGAAGATGCTGTCAAAATAGCCAAAGGCATGCAGTTAGGAAACATCTCGGAATGTGCGAACTTTTTTCTTGAGGAGTCTTTTGGTGTTTTGAAAGTGATTAACATAGCAGTGACAAATCTTTGGCCTAATAAAGTCTATGTTCTCAGAGATAAATAAAATATTAAATCCGTGTGCACTGCGCTTTTTTTTTTTTTTTCTTTTTCTGACGAACAAATTTTGTCGTCGCCATCTTGAATTTTGGTGCCGTTCCGGGATAGCGCCCCCCCTACTTTTCAGGTAATTTTGACTTCCGTGCGGGGGGGGGGGGGGGGGGCGCTTGCTCGGAATTTTACGGTAATCAAGGCACTCAAAAAGTTAGTTTTATGTACAACGAATAGTCCCACTGTGAAGTAAATATTTATATGAATTTCCTTCCCTTCTACTTCTTTAAGAATAAAGGTTGCCTTATATTCAAATATTCTCTTTAGAATTCTCGGTGGGCTCTTAGGGGTTGACCAATCGTGACATACTGAGCAGGTACCTATGTCACAATAAACACCTGCCCACTACTTTTGAAATGTTTGAAAATAATCAAAGGACATATCAAGCACCCATTCTACAGTTCGAAACCCACCCAGCTAACTGTGATGCTCTCCCTTGTCAGTCATTTCTCTGAGCACACCGACGCATGGCAGTGAAGCCTGATACAGATGTGCTGGGACAAAGTGGTGAAGTCCCCCCAATCATGTGCCCCTTCTGCATTTTTGCTGTCTGCCATATGAAGGGCCTAGCCATTAGTTTTTCAAGATGTTCAAATTTGGGTGGGCATTTACACAGTATATTACGGTCAGTGCTGCAAAGTGCTTTAAGCACATTGTCCTTCAGGTAGGTTTAGAAAACTTGTATTTTACTTGATGTACACTCTCTGAGTATGTATGTATACTTCACTTAAAGGAGCTGTGCAACAGTTTCAGTGCTTTGCTTTAAATAATTTGGGAGTTGGTGTCTCGACCTTTCTGAAGTAAAGAACAAAAAAACACTTTTGCCTGCATGTACTAGTTTTTATTTTAAAAATGGACGAAGATTGAGGTTTTCGGCACCCCTCAACTCCTCCACCATCTTCCGAGTCACGTGCGCTGTGACGTCAATGGGGGTCGCGCGGGGTTCCGGTGAAGCTCTCTCTCTAGAGCCACCAGTGAGCAGCGAGAACTCATCCGCTCGCAACCGCGTGCCCACGTGCTGGCGGGCACCGCCAACACCTCCTAGAAGACAAGGCCGTAGCGCTCTTCTCGTGACGTCACGAAGGAAGGCCATCGGGGGCCCACGTCGAAGAGAAGGCAGCGCGCGTGGATCGACCGTCGTTACGTGCTTTTAGTCACATACGCGTTTCTTATTAGCTAAAATGAAAGCTGCACATACCGTAAAATTCCGAGCGAACGCCCACGTTTGAAGGATCGCCCACCCACCCCTTTTTGTCCAACATCTGTGGGGAACGGTATTCCGATACATCGCCCTTCCCCCGATTCCCGCCGGACGTCACGCGATGTCCGACGGGAATCGCGCGCCGACGGCGCGATCTGCGGTCTCGCGTTTTTGTCTGCAATCTGCGCGCGTGAAATGCGTGAAATGCAAATCTGCTGCGTTTGCGATCTGCGCTATCCGTTCCCGAGTTTTAGCGGATTCCCGTGTTTTTGCCCACGATCTGCGCGCGCGATATCGATTCCTAGCTATAACACGCGCGAGTTGTTCCCGCGTGTATTATTGCATCGTGAAATGCGATTCTGCTGCGGCCGCGCTCTGCTTGATTTGTTTCCGTGACATGCGGGTTTGCAGCGGATTCCCGCGTTTACGTCCGCAATCTGCGCACGCGATATCGGTTTCTGCAGTATCCGTTCCCGTGAGATGCGAGTTCTCGGCGGGTTTCCGCGGGTCCTTCGCGCTGTCAAACGCGAATCTGCTGCGTCTGCAACCTGCGGTATCCTTTCCCGTGACACAGGAGTTCGTAGTGAATTCCGGCGTGTTTATCGCATCGTGAAACGCGAATTCGCCGTGTCCGCGATCTGCAGTATCAGTTCCCGCGTCACGCGGTTTGTAGCGGGTGCCCCGGTTCTTATCATTATTTCTGATAAAATTTTGCTGTGGCATCCCCAAAGATAGCCCACCCCATGTTTTTCACCATTTATCTCTTCATTTTGGGTGGGCGTTCGCTCGGAATTTTACGGTATATCAAGGGGTCTCGAAAATATTTTATTACACGGGCAAAATATTGCACCGCTAAATAATCGGTATGAAATGGTACGAGGTAGGCGTATAAGAGAAAACATTGAGTCACGCAATTATTGCTGTAGGAATGCATATTTTACACAGAAATACTTCGACAAAATGGCGAGACACGCAGTGATTGGACACAGCAAAACAGATCACAGTTAAAAATCAGGTAGACGTAGTCAACGCGAACACGGCTAGACAAATGTCACTTACGATCATGTAAGCGATGTTATCGCGTGCAGTCACTGAATTCTTGCATCATACCCCGGCCAGATGGCAAAAGTAATGTAATTTCGATGGAATGACATTATGGGGTCGACAGATCAGCTTGCGACGATCGTATAGTCACTCAAGACCGCGAGCTGATTAAGTCCCATATCATTTAATGAAAATATATGAACTTTTTCGTGTGGCAGGAGTACTAAACTTACTATTTGCAGTCAACTAATTTACTTCTCCCTATGGGCTTGAGCTGCCTTAGAACAAAATATCTTATTTTGTATACAATAATACTATTACCTTAATACAGTTAAGTTTCTAGTATAAAAGTGGTAAAGGCAATAAAATTACATTAGTATAAATAAACACATAAGCACAAACAACACACTTTTTATAATCACACAAACTTGTTATTCACCTTCCAGTGAAAACTAGAATATTACCACACAGATTTACAAATGTCGACGCAACCGCACACGGATAACGATCGAACAAGATGCCATTCTATCACGAAAAACAAAAAAACAACCCGACTGCAGTACTTTACTCGCGTCCCACATGACCAAGAAAGCCCCGTAGATAAGTTGTGTCTCACCTGTCGATCGTATCCATACGTCCCACAATATCCGTGACGAAAACATTTGAACACAAACTTTAAGTCTCTCTCTGTCGAGAGGTCTACCGATAATCGACCAGTGCCATTGTTGGCTAGTTGCCACACGTCACTCAAACCGTAGCAGGACTTGTTCCGTGAATCCACATAAATGCCGTAGTATCGAGTGAACACAAAAAAACTATCCGAGACTGCGGTGACGACCAAGAAACGACGGCAAGGATCAAAAGAACCACACACACACACGCACACGAGAGCAGCGGCCGCAGTGCGGGAGGCTTAACGTTGTGGACCCATCTCTTGCTCGCGTGCATTCCCTACGGCAATTACTGGATTTCTTTCGGTTCCCTTCCCTTCTGAAAGTCTCAGCGTTCCTTTTTAGACAGTCGGCAGCTCACACACAACGTAAATTAACCAGAATTGGAGCCCGTACGAGGGAAGAAAACGTCCCAGCAGACCGATTCATTCGAAAAGTGTGGTGATCTGCGGGATTGCACGTAGTCCCGCGGTTACGGGGATAATCATAAATATAAAAAATTGGTACTTTCAACCTTGGTAGCGCGTTTTATATTATGTTTATATTATATATATAATAAATTGTACAATACTGCGCTTTTAAAACATATATTAGTGTCGGATAAACGCTCACAAACACCCCGCGCCGCTCGACAAGAAACGTTTTTTTCACGTCGATGCCCAGAAATGTTTCTCACGTAGTTGCGCGATGGACTTCCTTCTCCGACATTGTGACATAACGACTCGGAGCGCTCTGGCCTTCTCTTCTAGGAGGTGTTGGCACAGCGCAAACAATATGGGGAAAGGAGGAAAGTCTCATCCCGGTCCGTCCATACCCGTCCGGCCCTGTCCCCCCTCCCTCCCCCTCCGGCTTCTGGAGGCTGTTCCGCTGCTGAAGGTTTTGTCGACCTAGGATAGATGGCGCCACTGAAACTCCGTATAATAAAAGTTTTGTCGATGATACCAGGTTTTTGACGCATTTATATTTATGTTGGAACGACAAGATTTATAGAAAAGTTACCTTTTATCGAGCAGGTATTCGCACAACTTGCTATCTTTCTAGAAGACCCCATTGACGTCATGCCACGTGGTTCTCAAGGCCGCCGCTCGCGGCTGCAGGTCGAGGAATATTCTAATTTTTGCCTCGCGATTACGCGGCGGAATCGCAACATTTCGAAGGAAGGAGGTGTGTTTTCTGTCCTTTTGACAAGATGAACAATGTCAAAAGTAGAAGATGCCAATTCTTTCAACGTTAAAATCGTTGCACAGCTCCTTTAAAGTAGTTTTTCTGGTGTACTTTCCGAAGAAAGTACAACTCCCGATTTCAAGGTACATTCCCCAAATTTGGACTTGTTGCTGGGAAAGGCACGGAGACGAGCGTGTTGATCTGGGCAGTGCCTTCTTGCGCTCTGTGAAATCAGGCTATTGCAAGGATCACGTGCTCGTGTCCTTGGCTTTCCCAGTACTATGCACAACTTCTGAGGTTGAATTCATTAACCTCTAACACAAAAAAACAGCATATCGTAATGTGGAAACGCTTTATCGTCTTTCGAAACGTCATCCGGTCATTTTTTTGAGATACAAATAAGTGCCTTATAAGTTGATTGCGTTAAATAGTTCGGCAGTGATAGTAAAACAACTCCTCTCTAGCCACTAGACTTTGTCCAATATTCGCTGCCATTTTCGAAAATAACTGATCCACCTTCATGCAATGTATACGAGTTAAAAAAAAAAAATGCTATAGGAGTAGAAAGGTCATAATGAAAAATTATGTTAAAAAGTACTTGTACTTTATTTTGAAAGTACTTTGTATTTATAGTACTTCACTTCAAGTGCATTGTGATCAATGTACTTACTACTACAGTCACTTGAAGTACTTAGTTTTAAGATGTACTTTATCCAACACTGATTACAATATATCTGTAATCGACCTATATTTGAGTAAATATGATAGTAATCCACAATTCGGCCTAAACGGGTTCAGCTTGTTATACCAGTTTTTCTCGTGCGCTGTTGGGCAAAGACGAGCAGAAGTTCGGGGAATGCGGCACCCCGTGAGTGCCCCATGACTCCGTCTGCACTAGAGTCAGTAAGTGAGCCACGCTTAGGGTATCGAGACTTCATTTATTGACCGTCTTATGGGCGCTGCTATTTTGTTGCCTGCGTAGGGTAGGCGCAATCGGTGATAGTTACAATTAAAAAATGTCACTTCCACTGCTTTACATACGCCATTGGGGAGCTCGGGCAATATCGTCTTGCTCTGTCGCAGACCGTTTTAGCATTTCTGGAGGACCGAAAAGCGTTTCCTGTTATTTCAAATAAAGATTCAGATAGCTGGCAGCAAGAATTTCAAACAACATGGTGACCAAAGTGGCATCGCACCGAAGCATACTGTGTTTTCTGGACTACAGTTCACACCCGGCATATAGTCTGCAGGGACGTATTTTGGCTGAAAAAAAGGAGGTTTTCCTTAGATGGTTTGCACCCGGTGCATAGTCCACACCTTGTGGATATTGCGCACGTAAAACAATTTTGCACAGCGCACCTTGAAAATTACCCACTTTATTAGTACACGAAGAAGCTCCTATCGTACAGAAATCAATATTAACATAATTCGTCGTTCACCAAATCTGTCACATCTCATCACAATGAGCAATCTTAAAAAAAGAAAAAAAAATCCTCGTATGGTTTGCACCTGTAGACACTCCACATCGCGTAAAATTTCAACTCGAACGTGTATAGTCCATGAACTCTAGTCCAGAAAATACTATAGCTTACTTATAGTCCCTGACAGATTCAAAAAGACGGAGCGTGTCTTTGGAACGCCCGGTCCCCAGCACGTTCTCCGTGCCTCTTCCGTGCTTTAGTCGCGCAGCCGCACTCAAGATGCACGGGACGTTAAAGCGTGATCGAACATGCTCGTGCTGAGGGCAGGACAACCGAAACTTCTACCTGCCGTCATCATCCCGTCGGTGACCGCAGCATGTCCGGTCTTTGCAGGGCTCCCCATGCTGCACAGCTCCCCAGGGGAGCAGCAGCAGCTGTCCCTGCCCAGGGGCGGCAGCGGACAAGGGTCCACCTTCCCGCTGCCGGCCCCCAAAGCCACGTCAGGCTCGTCCCGGCCCCGGCCCAGGAAGCCAACCGAGGCCCAGCAGCCGCCCGTGGTCTTTGTGGGCGTCATGATGGAGGCCGTCGTGGGCATCGCCTTCTCCTCTTTTGCCATCGGCATGGCCCTGGTGGCCGCCATGTGGTACATCCACGCGCGCACAGGTGGGCTCTCCGAGGGGGCTTGCGGGAACGTCGGGGAAAGGCATGATGCTCCGGGGCGCGGGTTCTAAAACTTTGCAATCTCGAGGAACCCGTCACGAAGCCGCCGTTCATTGCTTATAGATGGTAAGAAGTTGAATAGAGTTGCATCGTTAGTAAAAAAACTCGACGATCGTAAGGGCAGTAATAAATAAAAAAAAAAAACAGACGCAGCGCTATATACAGTTGAGACAAAAACAGGATATCAAAATTACTAGTGGGGAGATTAGCTGGAGCTCACAGGTTCGACGAGCAAGAGCACCGGCTGAAGACTGGTTTAGATGCCGCAGGGAAGATGAGTAGAGTGGGAGGAGTGCTTCGGTCTCGAGAGCTTTGGAAGTAGCCGGATCTCCGGTCGCAGCGGGAGGCTTCTTTCCTGCCGGGTACCAGATGTGAAGACGGTCTCGAGTCCCCGCTCCCAACGAGGTCGGGTCAGTGCTGGGCGTATCGGCGCCACGGGCCGTCGAAATGCGGGAGACTCGGTCACACCTCTTGGGGCCTGGCCCACGATGGAAGTCTGACAGCTTCATGCTGCCCAGCCTAGTTCGATTGTCCCGCGCCCCTCTCTGGCGCCCCTTTTTTCCTTCCCACGCGCGCATCTCCACTTACCTGCTTTGGCATCGGCCGTGACGAACCCCCACTTGCCGAGACCGATAGCCAAGGGACCCCTCCTGTTTTTTGCATTCGTCCAATACTAAAGCAGTGCAAAAGCTTGTAGACCTTCTACATAAACAACAATGCACATACTACAGTCGAGCCCGGTTATATCACACCCGGGTATTTTGAAATATTGTTTATATCAAACAGTCCAAACATCCCCTTGAAAATCACATGTAATAGTATAGGAGCGTTGTTTTTCTGTATCGAACTTCCATGGCGAGGACACTCGATATAGCGAACCTACGTGGTCGCTTCTCCAGCGGTCGAATTGCGCAGGCGGTGAGCGCACAGCTCGTGTTGCAGGGCTGGCAGACCGCCAAGCCAGCATATGCAGACGGAGATATGACGCAACAAAAAAGCAATTGTAGAAAAAAAAAAGAAATTGTTCAGCCTTTTCATTCTTGTGAAGAAGCAAGACCAGCGGAGCTGTACTCGATACACTGTGTGCTTCTTCTTCGTCGTCGTCTTTTTTTCGCGCTGTTTCGTACGATGAATTCCTACCAACGCTCCCAACTATCCATTCTTCTACTGTTATAGTCGTGATGCACGTTAAAGACCCCAGGATAGCGGTTGTACTGCACTGGCTAAATTGCTCATCTACAACTAGGAGACTCGTCGCCCTTGGATGCAGACCAAGTTCTAGGCTGTATAAACATACACACAACCCAATTTTTTTTTTCTTCTATTATAGCTGGAAAGGTTGGTGCCATCTACGAGCGGCGGCGGAAACCATACTGGTTGTGTGCTTGCCGCCGTCACTTATAGATGGCGGTAGCTGTCCAGGCAGGTTTGTGTCGACATACACGGACATTCTCGGGAACCTAACCCTTAACAGCTCCGCTGTAAAAAGGATGGCAAAAATAAAGGGAAGGGCACGTGCTGGCGCGTAGGGAGGGCAGGGAGTGCCCGCTTTTGAAACGTAGCGTGTGCTCTTTCCCCCAACACCGCCATGGCTGTGCGACTCCTTAGCCCCTAAAATAAAAAAAAGCAAACAAAAAAAGTTTTCTAAGTCGAGCGCGTCGACAATTGAGCGATCGCACTTAGACCGCCTTATCTTTGTTTACCTTTTTCTTTTGCTGTTCTTGCTTTGCCTGATTTTTCTTTTTTTGCCTTTCTTTTTTTGCTGCCTGAATTTAGTGAGGTTTCTTGTTTGGTGCTTGCTTAAAGGAGCTGTGCAACGATTTTAATTGTTGAAAGAATTGGCGTTTTCTACTTTTGACATTGTTCACCTTGTCACAAAGGACAGAAAACACACCTCCTTCTTTCGAAGTGTTGCGATTCCGCCACGTAATCGCGAAGCAAAAATTAGAATATTCCTCGGCCGTGAGAAACAGAAGGCATGACGTCAATGGGGAATCTTGTAGAAAGATAGCAAGTTGTGCGAATACCTGCTCAATAAAAGGTAACTTTTTTATAAATCTTTTCGTTCCAACTTAAATATAAATGCGTCAAAAACCTGGTATCATCGACAAAACTTTTATTATATGGAGTTTCAGTGGCGCCATCTATCCTAGGTCCACAAAACCGTCAGCAGCGGAACAGCCGCCAGAATCCGGAGGGGGAGGGGGACAGAGCCGGACGGGTTTGGCCGGACCCGGATGAGACTTTCCTCCTTTCACCATATTGTTTGTGCTGCGCCCGCCAGCACGTGGTCACGCGGTCGCGAGCGGATCAGTTCTCGCTGCTTACTGATGGCTCTAAAGAGAGAGCTTCACCGGAACCCCGCGCCTTCCCCATTGACGTCACAGCGCACGTGACTCGGAAGTTAGTGAAGGAGTTGAGAGGCGCCGAAAACCTCAATCTCTGTCCATTTTTAAAATAAAAACTAGGACATGCAGGCAAAAGCGGTTTTGTGTTCTTTACTCAGAAAGGTTGAGACACCAACTCCCAAATTATTTAAGGAAATCACTAAAACTGTTGCACAGCTCCTTTAACTTTATTCTATAAATAGACCGTTTTTTTTTTGTTTTTTTACTGCGGCTTGTTTTTTTTTTTTTATATATATTTTTGAATATTTTCGTGTTTTAATTGTTGCCGGGTCTGTGTGGAGGTCGTGGCTAGGCGTAAACGATCGCAAACACCGTCGCGTAAACGCGAAGATGTTTGTGATCTTCACCAACTAAGCTTTACTGTATTTAGCGGCTCTTAGAGGCTCTATTTGGTAAGGTCCCGCTTGTCGCGGCCTTCGGTATTAGCAGAGACGCGCATAAATTTCAACTGGAGCTTAATTAAAGGGGCACTGAAGTCGATTCTGAGATCGTCCTTTGTGGTGAAAAATCAATCTAGACGCTCTAAGCATCCCAACAAACCCGAAACCACAACCGTGCGTAGCTTATTTCCTCGTTAAAAGCGTGTTCAAAGATCGTGACACGCCCTTTTTGGGAAGAATTTTCTTCCGAGTGAAGTGGTCGACAAAGAGCACTTGTCGGCGAGTTGCAAGCGATGGTTCCGCCAGCAGAGAAAAATAGAAGTCTTATCCGAATGTGTACGTATCAGACTCTCTTCGAAACAAGTTATAATAAAATCATTCGGAATCTGCGCGTATTGTAGGGCTTTCATTGGTCCACACAATGTAGTCCGCGAGAAAAAAAAGTCCGCATGTTTTTCTATTGCCCTGAGATGAATAGGCGGTTTTGTAATATAGGACTTGGTATATGTGGGAACTAACACATTTTAAACAATATAAGATCAAAAACGACCTTTTTCAAAAATGACTTAAGTGCCCCTTTAAGTTAACATATTTTTGTATATCAAATTATCGATATATCAAACTATTTTACGATCCTCTTTGAATTCAATATATCTGGGTTCGACTGTACTACTAAGGAGTGTTCGGACCATAGGTTTGCATCAGTGGGTTGCTCAGACCTGTTAAAACAACGGTCAAACTAGAAAAACCCTGTGTTTAGAAGGGGGGTCGAGGAAATTTGGGAGCAAGCCATGAGGGTACTCTGGGGAATCCGAGTTCCTAGGAACCCAGTTTGAGAAGCCATGCTTTGAGTATTCAAACTGGGTTCCCCAGAGTGCCTTCATCGGTTCCCAAATTCCCTCGAACATCCTTGCGCCTAAGTAAGCTGCTCTTCCAGTTTAATCACTCGTTTAAGTTCCCATTGGATGCGTAGCTATGAGTCCAACACTGACTATTAATTATGGGCACAAGTGTTTACATGGTCTGTGGGCTTCTACAGTTCTTTCTTGCGTCAACGCCAAGACTGGGAGGAGTTGCTCGACTATCACATCGAGAAATATAAGCATTTTCTGAGGTTGAGAAGTTTGAGGCTCCCTGCTCTGGGTTGTCAATTTTGCGGGGCAATTTACTAGCGCTGGCACCACGCTGGGATGCTAGTAGGAGGCACTACAAGGGGGTAGGGCAAGTGAACTACGGCCCGCCCCAATGACTCTAGAGAGGCACAAATTAAGTAAGGTTCTATATTTGTTATGTTATGCAACAAAAATATAATCTTAATTTACGCCCCTCTGCAGTCATTAGGGAACCGTAGCATGCTCACCCCCCCCCCCCCCCCTCCACCCCACTGTGCATGCCTATGGGGGGGGGGCCAATTGCAATACCTAGCTGCATGTATGCTGGCTGGTCTAAAATTAAGCTGCCTATTAAATATTGTCTTATTGGTAGTCGTTTTTTACTGCACAGTGGAACCTTATAAATTCAGTCAGTCGGGCCACAAATAAATATATTTATGTCAAAAGGCAACTCCCTTCAATTCCGGAAATTTTGGGATCATTCAAGATTTCACATTGAAAAGTGAGGTTGGTGCATGTCTCATTTCAAGGCAGGCTGACTTGTCACTGCACCAGCACCCGTACAGCATATTCAACCTTTTGAACCCTCTGGTTAAAGGGATACTTCAACAGAATTTGAAATATGCCCGTCGTGTTCAGAGATAGACTGAATATGATCCACAATATCCGTAAATGACAATGTCACATTTGTATTTTGAGCCTGATGGCTGCATTTTTTGTTATAAATGGCCCACTCTGGCAAGCGCTCTGAGAGCATCCAGCAGTGAGCATGTCACATCCAACGCAGTCGTGGCATAGTTTGTCTCGGGATGAGCAAAGCTGCGGCGAGGCTGACATCGTCAGGATGCCCTAGCCGTTCCAGCCATCGAAGCGACCGAAGCCCGCCAGCGATCAGGCCACCACGACTAACCACAAAGCTGCTTTTGTGTGAATTTTGAGTGACGGGTTAATCTTCTAGAATCTTGTAGAGGGAGAATAGTGACGTCTGGGACACACAAAAAAAAAAAGTCACGTTGAGTGAGGAGTTTCTTCCTCCCCTCTTCTCTCGTGCTGGCCGTAGAGTTGTCAGAATGACGTCAGGTTCAAAGCATGTATCGTTCTAGACGAGACAGTTATCGTCACTACCTGTCAAGGTTCCTAGACGGGCATTACAAACGAGGCTTTAGTAACATCCACCAGGTGCCCTTTGCTAATCGTTAAATTTGTTTTAAAAGTCTATTTCATGAGTTTTTCAACAAAATATTGGTGTGTTCGATGCGATACTGCTCCCTTGAACACGTGTACATTAAAAAATAAGCTCCAAAATTTTGTTGTAGTATCCCATTGGTGCTCTCCGATTGTGCCAAAATGTGAAATTACTTTCTTCTCCAGTACTAGCCAATTAGAAGCTTCCCCATTTTCTCTCACTAAGTGCAACTTGTTGCTCGAGCGTATCGTTCATGAAGCTGACCATTCAAAATTTCCCAACATTTGTTACACTCTTTTTTTTTTATGTGGTTTTTGGTTCTTCTTATGATGATTGTTTTATTTTTGTGCCTGATGTTTCACATTTGTATCCACCTTCACAAAATGTATTTCGTCAGGAATACATATACCCTCGATAAAAAAGAAAACTGAAAACTTTCCCTTACCTACTCATCACGAAACTTTAGGTACTAGTAGTACATACTTCTTTTCATCGCCCAAAACAAAACTTTGTAGTGCTTGGAACACTCTACCTCAAGTGATTAGATTGGCATACATACACTGTGCGACTGTTTGTGCAAACATGAAAAAATTGGCACTTTCTACATTTTACTCATAGACGGTACGGACGGGCACTCAACTTTACTGCTTAGGTTGATGCTCCGAGAACTTTCCGCAACACTACTGGTAGATTTCATGACAGCTTTTCAAGTTTATAGATGAAATAAGAAAAAATGGCGATACAGTAACCGTGCTGTGCATGTACCGTCGAAGCACCTTAACAACTTGATACTACACCGCACACATTCTGTTCTTTTCATGCCCTGCACCACAAAGCCCGCCAACTGAGTGCGCAGCGCCGACGTGCCGTCACTCCTCGCACGCTGGGGTGCTGCCAGCCTCGTAACTTTCCAATGTCACGTCCGCCCAGCGGCAGCCCCCACCTGGCCTTCCCCCTCGAGAGCAGCACGTAACGGGAGGCCCAAGGGCGTGTGCGCCACTCCGTTACCTGACACCTCGCATTCGCCTCTCTGGAGGCGACGAGAGACAATGCGACGCATATCATCCACTGCAGAGAACGGTGAGAAACAGTGCCAACTGCGAGGAACGCGAGCAAAAATATGTGCATTTGTACTGGCACCAGGTTTGGGATGCACTAGTGCTCAATTGCGGACACCCTGTTGTTTAAACCCCGTGCACCCGTCTTCGGTTGATTTTATTATGTCGGGAGGTTTTCTTCGGGATTTGCGGCGTCGACCTTCTGTGCGGAGACTATGGGTATTTACGTTTCTCTTCGGCACGTTTCCTTTAGTATACTTCAGACCGCGGAATGATTATCTTAAGGGCTATGAGTGGGGGCCGATCAAAGGCAGCATCGAGGGTGCACTCTCTGAAATCACACCTAAGTTCGAAACTCAGGCGCTTGCGCTAGACATTCGCGGAAAAAGGAACCCTAGAACTAGACCAAGACTACCAAAATGAATCTAAAAAGCGTTCAATATATATCTTGGTTAAATTGGCTTTTGATTATAATTACCCGAGCGGAAGTATAGTTTATTCGTATGTGCCACTAAAACTCGTCAAGCTTTTGTTAACTCAATGTTACAAACTTTAGCAAATGCAAAGATTAAGGTGATTTTGGAGAATTAGGTGGTCATGAAACTTAGTACGTAGCCGTCATTGTCGGCTCTTGATATGCAGTGTTTCATACTTTGGTTAGCGTGACTGTCAAATTGAATATAAGGACATTGATTTTATGTATATCTTTGGTTACTACACTTGATGTTTCTCTCTACCCTTGTTAAGCATGAAAAAAAGACTGTGCACATTTGCTTTTTTTACTGACAGCAAGAAACGGAGAACAATTTTGATCTTTCTTTTATGTACCACTATCACAATGGTTAATATTTGATGTCTTCGTGGTGGTATGTGTCATATTGATTTTATGTCAGTGCCAATTGTACTGCATATGCTCAGAAACCGTATAGAAATCACAAGCGGTACACTTCATGTTCATGTCTGCACTGACGACTGTTTTTTTAACATTGAACATAACCTTGTTATCTGTGGAACTCCAAACCACCCCACCCACCATTCTGACATACTATATTCATCAGACTATTGCGTATGCATGGAAAAAGTGCAATAAGACTCGTCCATTACAGTTTTCAGTCAGTCTATACCATATTACATTCAACATAAATTACCTCAGAATATTTTTAAACAAGTTGATCATCCTCACTATTTGAGGTATAGCACCAGGCAATTTAGTGATCACACATTTTAGACGGAATATAATTTGGTTTTAGTAACATATTGCTCAATTCGTTTGCGATCATACTCATCTTACTAAGTTGTATTTACAAGTGTATATTTTGTTGTGTGTGACACTCAGGAATTTTTTTGTTGTTTTGTGTCTGGTGGCACTTTTTGCCTGTCCCTCTTTGTGTGTATGCAGAATTCCTAATATATTGCAGCATTTATTTTTAGATGTGGGAGCCATAAATGAGCCTCACTGCTTTTCATTGTGTTTCAGTTGGTTACAAGCTTTGTTACCATTGATGCTAGAACAAATTTGAACTGCAATCATTTGCTTTAACCCCTTAACCATTTTGGACGAGCCTAGCTCGTCAACGTGGAGCCGTCCCCAAATCGTTTAGGACGAGCATAGCTCATCTGCTTTACCCGGTTCACGCACTCGATTGTTTTGGACAAATCGGGCTCGCTCATGGCTTAGTTTGAGGCTCTGCCGAACAAGTGACAGCACTAAATTAAAAAAAAAAAATAATAATAATAAATAAATAATACAATTTTTTTTTTGTTTTGTTTGTGGCTAGAGGTTTGATTTTGAAGGCAGCAATTAAGCAATTGAGGGTCAGAAATTCCCCAAAACTAAAAATGGTTAAGGGGTTAAAGACACAATCATTAACAATCAACCTGCTTTTACGTCAGCAATGGACAGTCTATTTGTCACATGTCTTTAGCAAGCTATCTGCTTGTTTCGTTCTAGCATTGAAAGTACAAATTCACAATATTGAGAGAAAAAAAAAAACAGTTGTAAGATGTGCATGAAACTATATGTATATACTCACCTGAAAGTATCATTGGAGAGGAGAGATATATTTTTTATTAGAGAGGAAGATGTTTATAACACTGTACCTATTTTACTATAGACGTAGCTTGATTAAACAAGACAGCTGATGATGAAGGTCACAAGTGTTGCTTTGCATGCTAGCAGATGAATCAGCGGGACTTGTTCTGAAGCTGTACGTTCCCACCATACTGGCATGGAATTGAAGCAGTTATCGTGTATACGGACATGTGTGTATTGTAGTTTTCAAAAGAGGAAACTTGATGCACATTGTTGGGTTTGGTCACACAAAATGTTGCGCAGGGGCTGTCAATTATCCAAATACTGTTTTTCATGGCCCTCTGGCTGCAGTAGAGCAGTTGTAGATGCTGGTTGCCAAACAACATGTACTCATGTTCCTGTGCAGAGATGGAAAGAGAAAGAAACCCCTGTCCATTATGTTTTGGTTCTTTAAACATTGGTAATGCCAGAAGCTTCCTGCAACATTATTTTGTGCAGAATCTCGCCAAGCACAAACCACAGGGTTTCACGGTTTTCTGTTGTTGGCTGCAACTGTGTGCTGCAAAAGCAGCTGTTGCTTATGGCAACAACTGATGCTGCAGTGTCACCGCAGCTGATCAGATCAAACGGCCCGGTGGTGCACAAATGTTGCTGCACCTTTCTGTAGCAGTGTCATGAACCATGTTTTCAAGGCATTCATACTCCCCTCCACATTGTTACAAGCACACTGTACGTGTGATCAGAGTCGCAGCTCATTTTGTGAACCAAGACCTAAGCAAAGAATGCGACTTAGAAGAGAGAT
This sequence comes from Ixodes persulcatus, assembly GCA_013358835.2. Lineage (NCBI taxonomy): Eukaryota > Metazoa > Arthropoda > Arachnida > Ixodida > Ixodidae > Ixodes > Ixodes persulcatus. The sequence continues at coordinate 540,975 of JABSTQ010011563.1, forward strand.
TACCGGCACTTAATATCTCAGTATGTTCTACACAGTTAATGTCGACCCTTCTTCACCAGTAGCCCAGCATATTTGACTGTAGTATTACGGACGATGGATGTTGTGTGAATTCCCGTGTAACACGAGTTTGAAAGATGATGTTCAAGTCGGGGTGTGGTGTTGGGCTGCCAAGTCAGCGAGCCCGAGGACGGCATTCCCATGTGTATTTGAGTGCTGCTACATGCATTGGATGGTTAACGCACTTGTAGCCTATGTGTTGTAATGTGTACAGGTGACAGTCATAGGCAAGGCAAAAAGTTATGGAGAAAAGTGTATACCAGAGTTTCGGGTTTTGTTATGCCAACTGGACGTTTCCTTGTATCTTACAGCTCGCATTGCAGACAGGAGCAGAGTTATTGGCATGCATTGTGTACAGGCTGTGTTGAGGACATTGACAATGACGAGAAGCAAGCTTAGGGAGTGAATCCGACATGCAATTTGAGGGCCGGCTCAAGGGATAACAAGCAGGGACCAAGGCCGAATCTCTGGGGCAAACTAGCCTGCGTGGATAGTTATTCGCTGCTTTACGTGCTACCTAGTCAACATTCCAGGCTTTTAGTAGCCTGTCCCACACTCTCAGTGAAGAGCTTCGAAGCTCACAGGATTTGATCAGGTGTAACACTGAAACAGCAGTGTCCCACCTTTCCCAAAGAGACTGAATTTTTGGGTCTGCACCTTGCTTTTTTTAACCTAAGGCGTGTTACTGTGTAAAAGAGTGCTGCTCTGTCTGTAAAGTTTCCACTATAGCCAAGTGATAAGATAAGCTTTTTTTTCCCTGCTTTCTAGTAGAAGGGCAACTTCGCTAATTTGGTATCGCCGATCAGCCGTTTCAATTGGTTACTTTCATAAGTCTGATTAGGCATTTGGACTAAGTTCTCAATCCATCTTGCACAAACAGGACATGTGCCAGATCTTTCTCTTGTAGGATTAAGAGCTAAATTCAACATATCTAGCTAAAAAAAAAAAAAAAAAATGTGTTTTGAAAGCTTGAAATTGAATGAAGTAATGTATTATTTAAAAATCTAAGAGGTTTACTGTGTTTGATTAGAGTGTAGGCAAGTTGTCCAATTGATCATTACCAGCTTTCACAATAAAAATATACATTATAGCCTGTTTGGCCACAATATTAGAAACATAGTTGCTGCTGTGCCACTATCCTGTCCGTCAAACTAGATAAGACACCTTCCAGACCTCCTTAAAGATGGGACACCAATACACTCGTTGTCTTGCTGCAAGGTTACTTCATAGAATCTAAACAATGCCAGTGCCACTTTGTTACCCTTTGTGAAAGAAAAATATTTGCCAAGTTGAGGGCAATATGCCTAAAGCTGTTCCTTTGCGAAGCTTGATAAAATAGTCATTGTCTAAGCCAGGCCTTGAAATATAACTGTGTATGCAGACAAGAATCACAAGTGCATATAATTCCCTTGTTGAATTTGACCGATCAGCTCTTTGGCTTTTGAAAACACCTCTCCTGAACCTAACATACCTTGAATAAAATCTAATGAAACTACAATACTTGATTGTCTTTTGTCATTTATTTTGTTTTACTTCAATAGAAGCTGTCGACAAATTTCGCCTACCGCAATATTCCAAAATTAACCTTTCAAAATCAAGAGCGAACTGGCTGAAAATCAGGGCTAGGATAACTTTTGTGTGCAACCAAAGAAGTTAAAGAGATTATTGTAGCTAAGTGGGAATGCAATATCTAAAAAAAAAGGCTCGAGGTACACCTAAGCACTTCTTACGAGTTGTGAATACAAAAGCATGCATGTCGTTCTTCCACTCCCTTATTTCGTCTGCGGCGTGCTTGCGTCGATGGCCAAGCGCGCGCTCTCCTTGCCGCTCTGACCTTGGGCATGGAGCCGCTGCCTCGCTTCGCGGCAAGACGCTTCGTGTTACTGGCGCGCTGGCGGTGCAAAAGTAATGCAAAAGTGCGTCGATGCACAAGGCACGTGCAGCCCTTGGGAAGATCATGGTGACACAGTGTAGCACTGAGCCAAATTTCAGGCGCCACGTTCTTTCCGGAAGTGGCGCGCGGCACATGTCTCGAGCATTCCCACAACAATGAATGGCGCCATTTTTGCCAGGATAGAGGGGCTTTAGGCGGCGCAGACATGCAGCACCATGGGGTGGCAGTAGTTGAAAATGACGTGCAGCAGCCAATGGGAGCCTTGTTCCTTGAAACTATGACGCACACCAACCAATGGGACCGAAGCCAAAATCCATCAGATTTCGGCTTCGCTCCGCTCCTATGGGATCGGGGAAACTAGGTGCCGTTTGGCTAGGCTTTCCGCGTGGCTCCATAGCTGGGAGCAGAGCCGTATATTAGGAGAGTTTGGACAATAGGCGGAGCAAAGGCCGCCGCCAGCGCCGAATATTCCCCCCACGCTTAGAGCGTAATCTAAATTTGTGACACAGCGTCGACCAATCAGGAGACCTCTACTCCATCTCACAAATGTCGACAGTGAAGACAAAGGCACAGGCGCGTGAGCCTAGCTCAGCGAAACGCTATTGTTTGTACGAGACCTCGTGCATAGGAGGCACTTTCCAAAGCCACGCGCTCGTGCCCATGCCTTTGTCTGCACTGCTAGAACAGCGTCCTGAGACTGGCTGAAAGAAAGCAGTGCAAAGGGTGGGGTGCGCGAGCGTCTTGAGACGCGGAGTTCCGCTCGGCACGGCTCAAATTATACTTCGTTTCACTTTACCTGCGAGCGAAGCCCAAGCTAGAAGCGCGAGACCAGCGCTTTTTGCATTTCTCCCCAGCTCGCGCGCTCGAGCAAAGCCTGAACGCACGGAGCTTCCGTGCTCGCGCTTCCAGTTTTGCCTTCGCTCGCACATAAGGTGAAACGAAGTATAGTCGTGGCACAAATTTAGAGCACGCGACCACCGCTAGGGGCTGTTTCGCGGCCTGTGGTTGGCCCGAGATGCTCGCCTATTCAAACCAATGTATGGCCAAACTCTCTCAATAAACGGCTCTGGCTGGGAGCCACCAGATCGCGGCTTCACTTGGAGAAAGGAGTTTAGGTGCCGTTTGGCACAGCTTCAAAGCTGATAACGTCGGCTCACTCCATGGGAGTTAATGCTTTCGCATTAATACGAGTCTGCTTATTGGCAGTCTATCCACTCAACTTGTCAGAAATGCTCTTGAAATACGAGCTGGTTTATAGTTGCCGACAGACTTTTCAAATGCTGAAACTGTTCTGGCAAATTTGCTGTTACTGCATAAAGTTAAAGGAGCTGTGCAACGATTTTAACGTTGAAAGAATTTGCATCTTCTACTTTTGACATTGTTTATCTTGTCACAAAGGGCAGAAAACATATCTCCTTTCTTCGAAATGTTGCGATACCGCCGCGTAATCGCGAGGCAAAAGTTTGAATATTTCTCGACCTGCAGCCGCGAGCGACGGCCATGAGAACCACGCAATGTGACGTCAATGGGGGACTTGCAAGAAGATAGGAAGTTGTGCGAATACCTGCTCGATAAAGGGTAATTTTTCTATAAATCTTTTCATTCCAACATAAATATAAATGCGTCGAAAACCTGCTATCATCGAAAAAACTTTTATTATACGGAGTTTTAGTGGTGCCATCTATTCGAAGTTAACAAAACCGTCAGCTCTTTCTGCTACGGCGAACAGCCGCCAGAAGCCGGAGGGGGATGGGGGCAGAGCCAGACGGGGATGGCTGGAACTGGACGAGACTTTCCTCCTTTCGCCATGTTGATCGCGCTGCGCAAGCACGTGGTCGCGAGCGGGCGTGTTCTTGCTGTTCACCGATGGCTCTAGAGAGAGCTTCACGTCACAGTGCACGCGACTCGGAAGATGGTGAAAGAGTTGAGAGGTGCCGAAAACCTCAATCTTTGTCAATTTTTAAAATAAAAACTAGGACATGCAGGCAAAAGGTTTTTGTTCTTTACTTCAGAAAGGTGGAGACTCTAACTCCTAAATTATTTAAGCAGAGCACTGAATTTGTTGCACAGCTCCTTTAACATACAAAAGCCAAAAGTTTGGATGTCATGGAACTTTTTGCTGTGAATCATGTTGCCACCATTTTGTTTTTAACTTGTACAGGCTCCTCCCTGGGTCCCTATCGTTTTGTTGAAACTCGTTTCGTGGACACGAACGTTTCATCAACACCCGTTACGCAAACTGCACGCTGTAGGGGCATTTTTTCATGCATGTATCTCTGGGCTGCGCGCAGACTTGTACCGTATGCATTACAAGTAATCAAATTACTTGTAATTGATTACTTTTTGGAGTAATTTTGTAATCAGTTGATTACTTTTATTAGGCAGTAATCACAGGAGTAATCTGATTACTTTTTGAAGTAATAAAATTACTTGTAACCGTTACTATTTTTCCATGGCCCCATTTTTCCATAGAAATTGTAGGTCCGCCCGTAACGCCGCTCCGCGGCGGCCGACTATTTGCTCAAAGTGTCATTCGATGAAACGGCGGAGTTCGCTAAAACGTCATTCGATCAAGTGAGTGCCTCCCTGTGAGGGTCAGCATGGAAAGACTGGACCTCGTCGGATGCGACGGTTTTGTGTCCAAACCATTATTGGACGATCTTGTCGTATCGCCGAAGCTGGCAGCCAACGGGCCAAAGTCAAAATGACCAGCTTCCAACTCTCGATAATAATCGCTCATCGCTGCTGCGATCAGTGTTGAAAACTTAAAAAAAGCGAACAATGCCGAAGACATTGTCCACTCAAAACCCCACACTTGAAAGGCGGAAGGTGAGCAAGGAAAGTGAAAAGCGAGATGCCGAGAGAGAACCAAGTCTGCGCGTGTGTGCAAGGGGACGACCGCGCCGCCATAGACTGTGGGCGAAGTATGTCGCTGACCCACCAAACATGGCGGCCTTCCCAAACGGGACGGATCCAAGAGTCCAGCGAGTAAATCCATTTATCCGAAAAACTATCGCACCATTTACAAAACGAATTCAGCAAATACCGCAAAAACTTCAGTCTAGTTATACACGAATCGGAAGTGTTCTGGGGCTATACTGTGTTCACCCCTTAAGCTGAGACTAGAAACTCCGCCTTCAGTGCAAGCTTTCTGCCCTTGCTAGTGTGAACGCGCAGGCACGTGCAACCAAAGCACTGCGGAAGCCAGCGAGCTCGCGCTGAAGGCGGAGCTTTTAGTATCAGCTCAAGGGTGAACGTAGTATAGCCGATAAGTGGCGCTGTGCATCTTCTTTCACTGCAAGCAGTTGCGAGGGAACGCATTGCATTCGAGCACACTGGAACACTGACGTGAGAGCGTTTAATCTGGTTGCCATCGAGGCGAGGCTTACAGACTGGACTGCCGAGGAATGGCACATTAGCCGCTGGGCCACAAAGTCTCCTTCAATTTTCGTGCCACGGACAGAGCGTCCTTACGGCGCACATTACAAGACGTTGCTGGTGCAAACGCGGCTTCGGCGTTTTTTACTTCGAAAGGGTACTGGCAGTCTTTGAAATTTACCACTTGGGTTAGTACCCCAACTGAACACTTTCCACCGCTATAGTAGTTTTGACGACGGCCCTTCGATATTGCGAGGAAAAAGTATACTCCGTGCCGAGACTAAAAACTCAGTCTTCAGCGCGAGCTCGCTGGCTTCCTCAGTGCTTTGGTTGCATGTGCCTGCGCGTTCACACTTGTGTTAGCAAGGGCAGAAAGCTCGCACTAAAGGCAGAGCTTCTAGTCTCGACTTAAAGGTGAACAAAGTATAAAAAAACCCGCCATGGCTCGTTTGCGCTAACAGCGTCGTGGAGTGAACATTCGGCTACTCCGTCTCGGGTTTGGTTCTGGGCTACCGAAGTCCAGCTTCGTGCCAGCCGGCTTTATTTCTCGTCAATCGCAAGTTCATGTTGGAATGGTACTGAACGGTTTCTCGTAGAAACTCGTGTTGCCAGCCGGCTTTATTTCTCGTCAATTGCAAGTTCATGTTGGAATGCTACTGAACGGTCTCTCGTAGAAACTCGTGTTGCAGTGCTTGGTCAGCGGTGATCCGGGAGGCGGGGTCGGGATCGAGTAGCCTCGAGAGCAGGCCGTAGGCCGAGTCGGGGACGCACAGCCACGACTCGTGGTGGCCCCTGGGATGTACCCTCGCAGCGGGTGCGGCAGACCCCGAAGCCGAAGTTTCCCAAACACTCCCGTACGTGCCCCTCAGTTTCTCGCAAAGCACCTTGAGATCTAGCGTTGGCTTCTGGTGGCTCAGGGTCAAACGTTTGCCTGCGACACAAAACGGGATTGACTTAGCCAAGGAGCACAATAAGCAATCTATTCTTTCGCTATACAATGTTGTCGACAGCGGCGGGTGTCGGGAAACAAGCGTAAAATAGTTTGCAAAATGATTACTTAATATTAACTACGCAACTTTTGAAACCTTCGTTTAGGTGGAACATTCCAATCGAGATTTGTTGCCCGCCATCGAGGTAGTCCGAAAGAGTTGTTAGAATTTAGAACAAGGGATTCTGCTCTACGCTATTCAGTGGCAAAGTCGACGTGAGACTTGTGACAAATATCGCCTAGCGGCACAGAAAGGTGTAATCGTGGCAACCACCGCCGATGCTACAACATGACTGAATACCGTGCCACCACGTGGCGGCATCGTCGATGGTTGCTATGGTCGAGTTGCTAGCAGAGCGACGCAATGTGGTGTTTGCTAGCGCATGTTCCTCGCTTTAGGCCGTCTTTGTCTTACCGCATTTGAGCCAAAGTCTGAGCGTAACGCCCCTCTGCCACAACCACCTGAACACTAAATAGAGTGCCGCTGCCAGATCAGCTCGGGACAGGTCGTCGCCCACACCTACGACTTTGGGGCAGGCCTTCTGTTGCTTTTTTGCCCCTAGTTTTGGCATTGGTCTCTTTGCAGCTTAAATTTACTAATGAACGGCTTGAAGCACACTTTAGTTTTCACGATCTTAACAACTGCTATGGAATATTTTGACTAGGGGCACCATACCCTCGACTGGAGTATGTCACCTATGGAAAATAAGTAAAAAGTTAATCGGAGCATTTTAGGTTTCTAGTTCTTAACCATATGGGACACACCCTGCATGCGATAAATACTACAAAAATACCGATGCAAGGGCTTGCTAGATTTGTCTGCCACGCCATCGTGCCCAATCTGTCTGCTCGATCCATCCCTGAACGTGGCATTTCACAGACAGGAAAACAGGCTACAGCAGTACCAGGACGACAAAATGGTAGTGATCAAGTGCCAGCACCGACCCATTCGTTCAGCTGCCAGCTGGACCGGGACACTCCCGGTGACGGTGATGATCTCGGCGAGGGCAGTGAGGTCGTCTTGGGCACGAAAGAATGGATAGCGCCCGCTCAGCAGGGACAGGAAGATGACCCCCACCGACCACATGTCGACCGCTGCAGCGGGAGAAGAGGCGGGGAGCATCTTGGTTGACAGTCCATTCAAAATTCCAACCGATATAACGAGCAACAGGTCGGGGATGCGTCAAATATGTCTGTTGTTGCCGTCGGCTCGAGACACGCAGGGCACGACTCATTATCATCACACTTCTTTCACTGTGATTTGTACTTGGGTTTCCTAATCGGCTAACATCGACATCCAGTTGGCTGCGGAGCGTTAACGAGATGTGCGGAATCAGCTGTGCCCTGCATTTCCGAAGCGTTCTGCGACTAAGTCCATGCCGAATCAATGGGACCAGCCCCAATACATTGGTATGTATACAAAATCGTATTGCAACCTAAAGCATACACATGCAGGAAACTGTGGCCCTTGCAAAAACTTCATTCAAAATATGACAGACCCATGTTTCAGTTAGAGACATTAGATTGTGAAGAGAAAACTTCCACTAACTTGCTCAACAAAACCGACATTATTGAAAAAAAAAAAAACAAAAAAAAAAACACTTTCACAATGTTATTACCAACAGCCCAACAGTGTTTTAATGTGCAACAACTTATCCGTCACATATTCCCACAGTCAAACCGTAAGGCTAGCTGTGCAGAGGTCCAACTAAGTACTAATTGGCAGAGCAAAATAATTCACCCGTTGATTGGTCTTTGTACTTGAGAAGGACTTCGGGGGCTCTGAAACCCGGTGTTCCCGCTCGAGGTGCCACTTCAGCTGGCCTAGATAAAAAAAGAAAGTAACCTGTTGGGCAACTAACAGACCACACAATCATACTCTGTTTCCCTTTACAATGGACTACAGCGGACGCTACGAGCAATCCCAGCCAGTCAAGCATGCGAGTACCACGTTGCTTCGTGCCCGCACGCCGCTGCACCGCTCCAGAAGGTCGCCCGACGCTCGCACGCTGTTGAACTGGCTCAGATGAATTATCGACTGCCACAGTCCATCGTAAGTGAAATGTAGTACTGTAAACGACTTAATTTTCGCGAATTGCCTACAATTTGCGAAAAATAGGCGCCGCAAACGATTCCGGTAAAATGTAAACACATTGAAATCTATCTATATTGAGATCCCACCGCGTCGCAAAATTAGAACCTGCGAATTATTCCAAAATTTCAGCTTTTTACCTTAGTCACGAAATATTGAGCCCGCGAAAAATATGTTGTTTACAGTATATGATACACTGCCAAAATATACTGGACGTAAATTACCCGTACAAGATCAGAAACAGTTGGCCGTGTCGAACGAGTAAAATGTGCCAAGAGGACATTGCTAGTAGGCGGATAACTACACTCCATGTCGACTGCTGACGAGAAAAAGAACACCATCTAATTGGTCGGAGGCAGCGACGCGGAGATCAGTTGGGATGGCCCAACTGAAGCTGGTTAGACAGTACAGTAAAGGGCTGTTCAAACAGAACACTACCCTCTAAGTCTTTTAGCAGACACGGTTTGACGCCACATAGAAGTGTATGCAAAGAGGATTAGTGGTAGATTCGAGGGCGGGGTGGGGGAGAGCTTTGCATGCGCTCCATAGGAGCGCATGCAAAGTCGGAAGCAAAGCTGGAGCATGCAAAGTCGTGTTCAGTGTGGACGGCCCTTAACACTCCACAGCATACTCCAAACAGCAGGCATATTCCCTTATTTTGTTTTACTTTGAAAACTAATCTTTTGACAGTCGGAAACACTCGGCTTCACTGCCAGCTTGGCTTGCTCCGTTGGCAGCTATCTAGCACAACTTGTGTGCTAGGGCAGTTAATATTACAGATTAGCATAGACACGAACACGACGCATGCACCGTCGAGCAACAGTGGGCTCGTTCTATTTTACCTACACCAGCCTGCAACGGTGCAGAAAAGTGCATGAGGTGCAAACAGCTGGAACGAGCCTCGGGACTCGAAACCCAAGGAACCTTTGTCTTGCACAAACCTGCCCTCTGCGTACCTGCTGAGACAGATGTTGCAGACCTCGTTCCTGCCGAAGCAGCAGCAGAGCTTGGTCTTTGCACGGCGTGGCTGGGGGACTGTGCGGGCCGCCGTGGGAAGAGCAGCACCGCCCTTGAGCACGGTTGCACCGGCAGCCGCCATCGGTGCCTGTAGGGGCTTCTTGCCCATGCTGTCCACTTGTGTCACGTTGGGCACATTCGAAGCATGCAGCGGTTGGCCCGGGTGGGCTGGAAAGCACTGTCGCTTTAACTGAGATCTCTGCAAGGAAAAGTTGAAGCACAGCGTTAACAGATTAGTCTCAAAGCACTTGTCACTACTTGTTACAACGCCTCAGACTGACAAACTGGACAACAAGAAATAAGAACATTGCACACCTTCTTCAAGAATTGTTTTTGTTATAAACCTAGAGTTCAACAAATTTATGCCCCTTGACCAGTTTGAAAAAACTAAGGAAGTGTAGTCATTGACTGTTTTATGGAATAGCTCACTGGGGGGTGAATCATTCGATTCTATAAAAAAATGTCTTGCACCCTAGTGTATGTATGTCTATACAGCACATAGATTAACACTTCAAACCCGCTTTGCATGGTCCACAAAAATTGGCTCTTCGAGGCATCACGCTGCAATCTATTGCAGAGGTGCAGCTAGGTGGTGGAAGCTTGTATTAAAAATCTCAACAAATAAACTTTCCTTGTAGAGAGAGAAAAAGAAAAAAAAAGAGCTTTTGGGAAATTTACGGCATTATTACATTGGCAATGCAGACAGTGCTTGTTGATTTGGAGGTGCTGCCGGCAGTATTTTAGTTGAGGTGGTTAGGAAAAAGATTAAAAAATAAAGTAACCTTTTGCTCCAGCGTTAGCACTGCAGACTTAAAGGGGCCCTGCAAGGACTTTTTTACTGGTTTTTAATTTCACCGAACCTGAGCGCACTGAACGTAGTAACTTAATGAAACTTTTCTTTTCTCGAATTTTGCTTTATTTTAAAACTTATAGGCAAATTAAAATTACAAAAACGAGCAAAAAATAACCTCCTCCATGACGTCCTTGGTCACTTGAGTGGCCGTGAACTAGAGGAGGGGTAGTGAGCTCAGCGAGCGCTCACGGCTGCCACACTCCGTGTTGACGGCTCGAGAGGGCGCCACTAAAGCATGTTCTGGATAGGCTGTATGAAGTGGGCAGCCAGGGCGGCTCGCATTACATTTGCTGCACGATTAAACACTAATTTAACACTAACGGCCAAACCACAAGCCAAACCTGCTCGTTGTAGGCCTTCAGAACGCTCGGAACCGGTCGGATCCTCGTGCCCGTATACAACCGCAGCCCCGCTCGTCAGTCCCTGATCCCACTACCCCTTTCTAGTATATGCCACCTTTTCCACCGCTTGGCGGTGGGTGTGTCGACGGGTCATCTCTTGTTTCCATACTTTATAAACTGCATTTGTTTCTTTTCTGATCTAAAATACTGAACAAAAACTACTTTCATAAATAGCTGAAACAGTTTGCGCCACTTATATTTTGTATTTTGACTAATAAGAAGCTTTTAGCGGCTCTGACCAGTAGTAAGCCCGGGACCAAAGACTTCACATTTCGCGCGCTTTCGGCACCGCGGGTCGCCCCCGTAGGTAAAGAAGGTTTCCGCGTCGTCCGGTTAAAATATGACGCATTAATACTTAGTTACTCTCTCCGTGCTCGCTGGCTTTCCCGAACCCAAAGAGACGTGGAAACCGCAAAAAAGATAGACGCTTAAAGGGGCCCTGCAATCATATTTAAGAGTCTGCCTTTTTTGCGGTTTCCACGTCTCTTGGGGTTCGGGAAAGCCAGTGGGCATGGAGAGAGTAACAAAATATCAGTGCGTCATATTTTAACCGGACGACGCGGAAACCTCCTCCGCCTACGAGGGCGACCCACGTTGCCGAAAGCGCGCGAAATGTGACATCTTTGGTCCTGGGCTTACTACTGGTCAGAGCCGCTAAAAGCTTTTTTTTTTAGTCAAGATACAAAATATAAGTGTCGCGAACCGTTTCAATTATGTATGAAAGTAGTTTTTGTTCAGTATTTTAGATAAGAAAAGAAACAAATGCAGTTTGTAAAGTACGGAAACAAGAAATGACCCGTCGACATAACCGCCACCAAGCGGCGGAAAAAACGGCGCATACTAGAAAGGGCTAGTGGGATGAGGCCCCGACGAACGGCCAGCGTAGAAAAATCCCGGATGTATGCAGCGAGGCTGCGATCGTATACCGGCTCGAGCATCCGACCGCTCCCGAGCATTCCGAAGGCCTTCGGCGCGGGCTTGGTTGGCGATTTGGCGGTATGGCAGCGCGAAGTGGCTCCCGTTCTGAACTGATCTTTACCCCGTGTTTGCTGTCGTTTGTGGCCAATGAAGTGTTATGCCGAATTAGTCTTTAATCGCGCAGCAAATGCAATGCGAGCTGCCCTGGCCGCCCGCTTCACACAGCCTATCCAACACATGTTTTAGTGGCGCCCTCTCGAGCCGTCGACACGGAGTGCGGCAGCCGTGAACGCTCGATGAGCCCACTACCCTTCCTCTAGTTCACGGCCACTCAAGCCAGGACCTACGACGTCATGAAGGAGGTTATTTTTTGCTTGTTTTTGTTATTCTAATTTGCCTATAACTTTTAGAAAGCGAAATTTGAGAAAAGAAAAGTTTCATTAAGTTACTACGTTCAGTGCGCTCAGGTTTGGTGCAAATTAAAAACCAGTAAAAAAGTCATTGCAGGGCCCCTTTAAATATGATTGCAGGGCCCCTTTAAACCCAATTCAAAAAATAAATAATTAAGGTAAGTGTACCAACTAAAAAAAAAACTATAGCTAGTGAGACCTCGGCCACAGAACAGCAGTCGTTATTAAATTTAATGAAAATTGCCCCTTCTTTGTCTCGCTTTTGTCTTTCTCCGGCCGTCTTGAGCTTATCTTTGCACTCGATTGTTTTGGTTCTAGCAAGCGACACACTTGTTTGAATGTACGACTTTCAAATCACAATATTTTATTAATTTTTAATTTAACCATTTTTTGTATAGGGATACTCGGTTGCACCATCTGTCATCAGCACCTCCAAGTCAACGAGCGCCATCTGCGTCGCCCACGAAATCGCGCCGTAGATTGCCCAAAACAGGTTCCGATATTTTGATTGAGGCAAGTTCATCCATTGATATTTTATTTCCAAGTTTCACCACCTAGCTGCACCTCTGTAGTAAATCGCAGTACAATACATTGAGAAACATATTTCCAGACTGCTCAAAGGGGGTTCAAAACGTTAGTGTACATGCTGTAGTAATCCCGACTGCATCCAGAGAGTTGCAGACACACACTCAAAGGAGGCACGTAGCCAGGATTTTGTTTTGGGGAAGGGCCCGCCCATGACAAAATGCTGTATGAGGGGGAGGGGGGAGAGGAGGCCCCAGCAAAATGGAAGATTTCAAAGGAGGGGAGGGGGGGGGGATGCACCCCTTCCCCTTCCGTTACCTGCCTGACTCAAAGCCTATGAAGCAATAACACATTCGAAAGGTAATGGATGATAAAGGCCGTGTTCCAAAATTTACTCAATCTTACTACAGGGTAAGGGGTTTGTACCTTGGCATTCTAAAACCTACCCGCGTCCAGCATTTTTCAGTCTGTCTTGTCACGTGACCTGACCCGGCGAAGTAACTCGGATCCATTTGGGTAAGATTCGGAACACAGCCAAAATAAGTATGGGAAGTATGCTTTAGTCTTAAACCAACAAAGAGTATAAAGAATCCCCCAGCAACAAATTATAATAAAACATGTCAGGATTAGTAGAGACAACCTAGGGATCTACAGCATGCCACAGGCGTCTGTTACGTGCCACCGAATGCTGCACTCAAAAGATTTGGACACCACACCAAGGCTAAACTCCTCTTTAAGTCCTCCTTACCAGCTTCGGTTACTTCCGTCTTGTCGTGCTACATGATGTGTATTTGCAGTTGGAAGGTCAAAAAGATGGTTAAAAGTTCCGAGGTTGTCATTGATCATAGTAGCAACGCATAACTCTAAAATCTTCTCCAACATGATAAAACGGCAAACCAAAGAACAAGGCAGGAACCAGGAAGCACGTCACATTTCATTGTTATTCTATTCACGAACCGTAAGGGTGGTCGCTATGAAACCAACACCCACAAAGGCTGCTCTTTCGATTTTTCCTGAACTAGAGAGACGAGGACCAGGGAATTACCCTCAACAAAGAAAGAAGCTATAGACGACTACACAAGACATGCGCCTTACCTGGTTTTCTTGGTCCGTCGTCCGGCCTCTTTTCCTCGAGTGAGGTTCAGAATTGGTCGCACCCTTAGACACTGTGCTCTTGCCTTCTGCTTCGTCGAGTCTTTGTGCGAGGCCAAAGTCTACCAGCGAAAATCTGAAAGAACATTTCCTTTATAGTTGTGCCCACAAATAGGATTGAAATAGAGATCTTGTAAACATAGCTATCCAGAAGTTCATACCGTAAAATCCTGTAAGGACGCCCACCCAAAAGAAAGAAATAAATTGGGAAAAACATGGGGTGGGCAATCTTTAAGATGCAATAGCAAATATTTATAAAAAAAAAAAGGCGATAAGACACTGGGCCATCCGCTACAAAGCACATAAAACGAGAACTGATACCGCGGATTGAGGACAGAGCAAATTTGTGTTTTATGATGCGATGAACACGCGGTAATTTGCCAAAACATCCTGTGTCATAGTAAAAGGGGTTGCACATGCAGCAGATTCGCTTTAGAATGTCTGCATGATTCTAACGAGCCCCCAACTCTAACGCGCAGGCAAATTTAGCTTTCAGATATTCAAAAAATAAATTGTGGCCGATTCTACCGCACAGGTAAAATAATACAGATTGAACACATACGTCATAGAATGGATTTTATGAAACGAACGCGAACACAAAAATAAATAGCATGCACTAGTCGCCATTCTTAGAGTCCAACGATGGTTCTTCGCTGTTTACAGAGGTGACCCCTGCTTTTGTCTAAAGCGTTTTACTAAAGCGTTTTAAGGGCCGTGCCTCTTGCGCATGTACAAGTGCGCGACAGTCACCTTTGGGCGGGACTTTGCGAGCTCGTCGGGTTGCTGGGATTGCGAGGCCCCGCAGTGCTGCTACGTTATCTTTCCCGCCAGCGTGGCGGCCTTTCATTTAATAAAGCCTCCCAGTGGATTTATCTTTTTCCATCTTAAAGCGGCGGACACGATTCCGTAGACCCAAGAGAATGTGCGCGATTCGAATACCAAAATGGCAAATGAATGGATGGATGGATGTTAATGGCTATACCATTTGTAACGGGCAGTAGCTTGCACCACCTAGCTTAAGTCTAAAAAGACAAATGTAAACTATATATGTAAACATTTATGTAAACAAACAGTCTAGATGGCAACGGGTCTAGCCACCTTATACCGAGTATTGCGTTTTTCTCAAATTTCGGTTTTTGGTTTCGATTGTAACGCGCATGTAGTTTTGGGCATCGGTTTTGGCGAAAACAAAGTGAGCGTTATAACCGGGCAAACGTACACGGTGCGAAGGTCATGCAGGAACCTGCCGTGAACTCGCACGTTATGAGAACCGATGCCGCAAATAGCGGATGCAGCAGATTTGTATTTCACAGTGCAACAAACATTCGGGACAACTCGGATGTCACGGGAACCGATATTGTGTGTGCAGATCACGTGCAAAAAACGCGGGAACTCACTACAAATGCGCATGCCACGGGAACAAATACTGCGGATCGCGGACGCAGCAGACTCGCATTTTACGATGCAATAAACACGCGGGATCAACTTGCACTCCATGGAGCGAATTATGCGACGAATAACTGACGAACGCCGCCCGACGGCACGCTCACTTTGCGCGCAACGTAACACCCACTGTGCTGATGCCACGCGCAGAGCAGAACCCGCCGGGCAAAATTCGTCGATTTTTCGCAACTTATTCGTCCCATGGAGTCCAGCCTTTATGAACCAATAGACACGTTAAAACGCGCGCCAAATTGAGCCACCATTGCCGACCTTCTCTTGTCCTACCGAGGTGCTGAGCCACTGAAGCGGGCGTTGACGAGCATTCACAAAGGCCTATGCTAAAGAGGAGGGCACAGTAGCTCCTGAAGTGGCAATAACCTGTCCTGCTGTGGCAATGGTGAAGTGAAGCGAACGGAATAAGAGGAAACAGAAACCGAAGGTCGGTTATGGCGGCGCCCATGCACATCTGGTGCAAAGCGTCTAGTATATCGCACGCGCAGAGCACGGACAAAAACGCACGAACCCGTTAGAAACTCCCTTGTCAGACGTACCGGTACCGCAGATTGTGCGGTTGATGCAATTCTCATCGGACATCGCATGATGTCCGACGGGAATAAGGGAGGAGCAATATTTCGAAATTTTAATGTTTTAGATATTTAGCCAGAAAAACGTGATGGGCGATCTCACGGGGGAGGGCGCCCTTACGGGATTTCACGGTAGTATCGTACCGGAATGCCAAAATATACTAGGAGTAAAAGGGGTATGTGTTCTAAAGCACCCACGCAGATTGTGAAGTAAGAAATAGGCTGACTTGCTTGAAGCAATGAGCACGAAGCAAGGATGCCCTTCTCCTTATGTTAACTGCCTCATTCATATTTTCAACTCGACCACCTCAAATGTTAATGTCCCGTTGGCAGTCTCGTATTTAACAAATGAGCCATCCCTTCCATCAAACATGCCAATGATTGAGGTTGCCACTGTGATAGAGAGCTCAGTCCAGTCAGAAGCCTCACCTCTTGAGCTTACGACTGTAGAGGAAATTGCTTGGCTTGATGTCTCGGTGAATGATGTTGAAAGAGTGCACCCTCCTAAGTGCAATGAGAAGCTGGCGCATGTACTCTTGCACTTCAGACACGCTCAGCTTGCAGACGTAATCCTGGAAAGTTGGCAAGCGTTAATAGACGCGTCACGTTGCACTCTCCAGACGACACCGAAGGCACTTACCGAGAACTTCTCGTGGGGAAAGTAAGGCATCACAATGGCAACGTGCCCCTTGTGGAGAAAGCAAGTTTTGACATCCATGACATTGCAGCTGCCTCTGTAAAAGGCAATCAAAAAATTATATAGAACAGATTCACAATTTTGGATGCCTGCCCATTATGGGAGAGAACTTTTCTATGGAGGGACAAGCACCAGAGCCACACACAGAGTGGAAATCAACCAAACTGTAAAGGAACGTAGACCAAGTGAGGCTTTGAGAAGGCTGCCTAGAAAAGCTACATAGATTATCAAATGTTGCAGATAACAGCATGAATGGCAGGTGTCTACACTTGTAACACTAACAGTGCAGAAGGGGCCACTGATCTAGTCATGACACGGCAGCCTAGAACCACACATGCGCATACTGCCTCAAGAACCATAGAAAAAGGATGGCTTTGGGAACAACAATGTTGCATACCGTAAAATACCGGGCAAGTGCCCACTCAAACTTTGAAGATAATCGCAAAAAAAATGGGGGATGGGCACTTGTCCGGCCATCAATTTTACATATAAATGTACTGTGCATATTTTTTCAGACCTTACAAATTTGGTAATGGGCACTTAATGTGGAATGGGCGGATGCGCGGTATTCTACGGTAGATATGGTGGGTCTGACACTGGCAATATATATTCTCAATCAACTTCAACAACAAAGCATGCTGACTTGGAATTGGGCTGCAATGGTCCAAAACATTATCAATATTCCAAACAACACTGCCGTCCAACACCAATTTTCAAAACTTGGTTTAGTATCTAGTAATGGCTACCTCAAACATGCAATTGCAACAAACACCCTAAATCCAAGAATTATAAAATTAAATATTACTTAACTACCAAACTTATTACGGTGATTATCCTCCCATCAATAAGTACATAATGAAGACAGTATCCTTGTAATCATAGTCTTTTTTAAAATATTTTTTTAAAGCAAGATAAATTCAACAAGGCGTGCTGTATATTATAAAGTAGTCACTAGTATGTCCAGCTGGCTGTGTCGCAACCAATCTAATTATCCGTCAGCCACACCGGCTCACATTTGAAGAGTATAATGACCGCTGCCTTACAAAAGAGGAAACTGATATATGCTAAGATTACAGCTATTTTTTTAAGCCTCTACCTGGAATGCATGCAAAGACCTCACATCGAAACAAAACCAGGTTTTCAGTGTTTAGATCATAAGCAATTGCTTATTGAGTAGAGCCAAACAATTGTCAGTTTGTAAAGCCTGCCAGAATCAGTCTCACGCTACGAGTGAATTAGTGTCGCATCTAGCATGAAATGCTAAGATGTGTTATACCGGTATCATGCATGTGACAACTGTGTCATGTCGAGTGCATCTATCATGATGTGTGCATTTGCGATTGACATCACAGGACTGTTGCATCTGCACTAGTCCAAGCCTCTCTGTGTATAATCATTGTGTATTGTGCTTGTTGGATTGAGGCTACCAGTGTATAAAGGGCTGTGCCAAGAAATGTGTCCAGGGTGTCAGTTACAGCAAGAAGCATACCCAATGTCTCGAAGGCACTTGAGCTCATTGGCGATTCTTGATGGATGGCTTGTTGGAATCAAGAACTTGATTGCGAAGACCGTGGAAGCACTGCCTGCTTTCAGCCTTGCCTTGTAGACGTGGCTGAAGGTTCCTGAAACACACATTCGTTTCAGGAAACCACCTCCAAATGTGACGAGTTTGACCGCATACCTTCTCCAACCTTCCCATCGAGGTTGAAATGTTTGTTGATTTGTGGAATGTATGCATGGAGACAAAGGCTTTCATTGTCTTTCACACCTGGAACAAGATATATTTCATGTAAGAAATTCCGTGCAGTCAATCGTCCTCGCACTTGTGACACAGGCACAGATGAACCCCATCGAAATCAACCATGAGTATTTGTTATTCTCAGTGGTCTTCTAGGGGAAAAAAGAAAAGGGAAGCCCTTACTGTTGCTGCTTGCGCTGATAGACGTGCTTTGCGTGGTACTAGAAGCAGTCACTTTCCCATCGCGGTTCACAACGCCTTTGAGCGATACCGGCGCTTTGGACAGGTTCTGCATGAGCCTCGACTCCTTCGATTCGACGGAAATCCTCTCCAGAGGCTGAATTACTTGCAAAGCCATTCTCACACCACCTACAAGGAGAAAGAAATTACGTTGCCTTCGGAGCAAGGTGTTCGAATCTCGTGACTGGAACAGAGCGCAGGCATGGGAGGGGGCGCGAGCGATGCTCAAACTCGCGGGCTACGGTGGCACGATCTCTCACGTGTAATTATAATTTCGCTACTAGTTTTCTCAGCTCCGAATTTTTCGCATTCGCAATACGTGACAGGGGCGTACCCAACGAACAGGCAGATACCGCGAAACGCGAAACGAGCCACAGCCACTGCAGGAGTTTGGGATTGTTTGCACACGACACATAGATAAAGACATAAAGATGCGTTACCGGCTAACATACCTGTAACTTCCTGCACGTCATTAGCTGGTCTGATGCCCCGCGATACCCCAGTAGTTCAAGTTTGGCTTAAACTGTAGTACGTTCATAGCGCGGTGACGAAAAGCCGCGCCAAACTACACTGTAGCCAAAGCTGCCAAACTGCACGAGCCCGCGCAACCCGCGCCTCTCTCCGCTGCCCGCTGCTCCCAACGGATTGGTCGAGAGCGGGCGGTTTGGGATTTGGGTGGTCGGTGCTGCCGCCAGCTGCCGCCGTTGAGGAGAATCAACAGATCCAGGCTGATCCAATCCAAATCCATGTTGTTTATCCGGCCGTTTATCCACGTGCTCTCTGCCTGGGCATCGATGTCTTGAAGGCGAGTCGAAATGATGTCATATTTTCCTTTCATTTTTTGTTTTATGATAAGGTACAGACGTTGTGATACGAAAATTGTAAATGTCTCTCGTTTTTTCTAAAGTTACTGGATAGATTAATTTTCTCGTGTTTATACGTATATTTACAGCTGCGTCGAACGCGAACTGCGCGAACTCTTGCAGCCGGTTCGATCGTTCAACCTTGTCCGTGTTGATGGCTTTGAGGCTTAATAGAAACTTTACTGTTTCTTGGGTATTCAGCTGCTGTTGTTATCTACCCTGCTCAGATGAAGAGATACTTCGACACGGGGGCCAACAACAGACCTTCGGAGAGCAAAGTCGCTCCCGTCGTCAGTACAGTAGCACCAGCGAAAAGAAAAAAGAAAGGAAAGCCGAAACCAAAGGCTAAAGGCCACGATGACTCTGGTCCTCAAGGTTCACATCCCGGACGTGCGCCTGTGGATGAGAGGAAAGCGGCTAAATACAAGCGCACGAGTCACATGTCACTTGTAAGTCCACATGCAAACTTTCGAACGAGTCCATAATTGGGGAAAGGGGGAGGGGGGGGGGGGGGGGAATTGAGCAAGTGGCCAGGAATTGATCAACCTTTGCTCTTAAAACTAATTTCCCTCCCCCCCCCCCCCTTTCCCATAAAAAAATTGAAACACTTAGGCATATTTGAGTCTTTCTACATTTTCTTTCCTTTGTATTTCAGAGTGGCATAAAAACGAAGTTAAAGCGTCAAACAATCCGTGCTCAGAACAAGAAAGTAAGGAAATCAGTGCTTCAAGCTGCACGTGCAGAGCTTTTGCTCCCTGAAGATGTGGGGTGAGATGGCAACACAACTTTGAAATACATTCTTGTTTTCTTGGCTTGGAATGTATTTTGATTGCAATGATCTCCTTCCCCCGTAGATACCTTGAGGCCGATGATGGGGAACAGACCCACAGGTTCTTCCAGCGGGACATTGCCGAAGCCGTTGACATCACAAGCGCCACTAAGGTTTGTGACTTGCTCTTGCAAGATCTCCGGGTTTGATGTTCGTTTTTATAACAGCCTGTGCATGCTTGCCTGACATGATGACCAGGCACTGTTGTTTTTTTTTCCCCTCAGTACTTTGACCTCAACTTGCCACAGTATGGACCATACTCAATCAACTACTCAAGAGACAGCAGGTATGTTTACAAAACTACATTTGAAACACATTTGTTCTTGTTGAAAGCAGGGTGCCCGTGTACTAACACCCCAAAAGGAACTTTTAGTATGCCTTATATGTATGGGGGGGGGGGGGGGGGGCTTGGCTTCATGCAGTCGGTATTTGCCAGAGAAAATGTGCTGAAAATGCTGGCAACACATGTTGCTGCTGTTGCCATCTTCTGTGACACAGCTCGCACAGTTTTTCGAGCTTCCCTAGAGCCTGCCGGTTTTCCACGGAATGCCACTTGCTGTTTTCAGACTAAGACACCAAAATATAGCTCCTTTTTGCATGTTCCCTAGATGGTTTTTGCATGTTCCCTAGATGGAAAGAACTGCCACTGCTCCATAATGAAGCGCTGTGTTTCAATATTCACGTGTAGACTTGTACTCACACCTTGCGTTTGTGGTAGATGATGAGACGGTCTTGATCAATTCAAGGCTGAAGGCAGCTACCTAAATATAACAAGTTCTTTTTAAGAACATCTCCATCGATTGTGGTCTGAAAACATGCCAGAGTTCAGGTGAGTGGCATGTTGAAATGTATGACGAACTACCAGTGGGAAAAGCTTCATGGTCTGCTTTTGTGCACTGTAGGGAGTGTTGCACACTTTGCAAGTGAGCAGTGTAGTGCAGTGTAGAATACCGTGCTACACAGCTAGTGAAAACACAGCAACGGCGCTTTTTTGCATTCTGCTGAAACATGGCAGTGCCTAATTTTAGTGCGGGGCTAACCTATAAACTAGTGATGGACCGAATCTGCCGAATTTCAGATTCGGCAAATGCCGAACTTTTGAAGGAAAGTTCGGCAAAGGCTCGGCAAAAATTCGGCAAATGTCTACGCACGCGCGAGAACGCGACGGGGCCATGGATTGCAAATGGACGTCGTTGTACTACACCGCACGGTTACCATCGTGTAGTGTACAACCAGCGGTTACGGCGAGGTGTGGAGTAGGCAACGCGGTAACTGTGCGTTTGTGAGCGAGTGTAATTCTCTTCATATTTTCTGCCTCAAGAATAGAAGATCGACCAGTAATTTATGCAGTCCACTGCGCAGTGACAAATGATGCGGTACATTCTGGATAACGTGATTTTCCTTTGACGATTCCAGTGATGCAACGAGGTAGTTGAAACATTGCCCGACAATATGTTTAAAGCACTCCCGCAATTATAGCAATTCTGTTTTCGGCTCAGAAGTAGTGTGTGCCAAAACAAAATAATATTGCTTTTTCAATTAGCATTATTTCACGATTTTCATGTTCCTGCATAAAACTAAACACAGAACTATAATGCTCGGCATTGCATATCCGACATGCCTAACTCTCCCTATCTTCCTAAACGTTTGTGTGTGTCCTAACACCAGAAACCGTTATTTTAAAGGTTAAAAACGAGACGTTATGAATATGGACGCACACTTTCATGCAAAGCTGACGTCAAGTGACTGAAATCGAAAAACATGCATATTTACAATAATATGATTATCTCTTCTGATAAAGGCTCAGCAACCGTTGCATTTGTTTTCGTGCGCTTACAAACTGTTGACTCTCAGAGAAAGCAAGAATGCAGCGTTATTGCCTTCATTTTAACAATGCACACACACATGCAGGCTTGCGCTGATAATGCCTCAAAACCGAAACTCTCGTAGCGTGATTCGTGACTGCGCACTGCGCGACGCTCGCTTCTACCCAACCTCGTTGTCACGCCACTTCTGCAAGGAGTCATTAAAATTGCCAGTAAACACACAAAAACGACACCGATATAGTTATCTTGTAGAATATCACCTTATTTTGTAATAACAGTCTCAATATGCATTACATGTTGCATTTAAGTTAAGAGAAAATAAAACACAAAACCTTTTCTCACCAGGAAAAACTGAATATCAACGCTAAGTCTGGTAACAATGTATTTTTGCCGAATCTTAAGAAAAGTTCGGCTTTGCCGAATCCCAAGATTCGGCGCCGAACTTTCGATTTGGCAAAAGTTCGGCCCATCACTACTATAAACCTTTAAAGTGGAAAAAAAAATTGTTTGTTTATGCTAACTGTGTTTCACTCTGTTAACTTCTTCATAGGCACTTGCTGCTGGGCGGTCATCGCGGTCATGTCGCTGCTCTGGACTGGGTCACCAAGCACCTGCTGTGCGAGACCAACGTCATGGAGTCTGTGCATGATGTACAGTGGCTGCACATGCCCACCATGTATGCTGTGGCCCAGAAGTCGTGGACCTACATCTATGACAACCAAGGGGTGGAGCTGCACTGCCTCAAGACCATGGACAACATCCTTAAGATGACCTTCCTCCCCTATCACTTCCTTCTGGCTGCTGCGGTGAGCAGGAAACCACAATCTCCTTCCCGGTTGTGATTTCTGGATAGTTGAGCTTGTTTGCAATGCAAAGAGAAACAAAAATATGGACATGAGACGAGGCTTCAGTGCTCCTTTAGGTGCAAAAGTGTCTGATACCAGGAAGAGCGGATATAGATTATATAATGGAACAATCATTACTAAAGATCAGGTCCAGGGTGCTGGCTCTTTTAGAGTCCAAGCGTGTAGGAAATGTGATGTCTTGCTATAAAGAAAAGTTTGAAACAAAGTCAGTAAATGTCTTCTAAGGGGTGGATACGTTTGTTTGACTCGGTAAACCTTCAACCCAGTTAATCATAAGAAATTATTGAAAGTGCATTTGATAAAGAAGGAATTGAATCGTCTCTAGGTGCAGGCAGTCCGTAGAAAAAGCCCTGCACCACACAGATTCAAATGAAAATTGCGAAAAGTCAATGCATCTACTTTGCAGACCGTCATGAATAAATTTGATTACGCCGCCACCATGCCCATTCCTGTCCCACCGATAGATAGCATAGTTAAGTGGAAAAACTTATGCATTATTGATGGAGTCGTCAAGCAATGACTCTGTGCCAAATACAATGCTAGGCCTTGTCACATTGAGAAGCCCTGCAAAGTCGCGGGCCGCGTGTCTGAGACCTTTGGTCTATACCGTGGTACACATAACATAACTGGCATGCTGTGGCATATCAAAATACAGGCCACAATAAAACTAAGGCAACATGTACAAGGAATACAAGAACCACCTTGCAATGTTTAGACATCCCTTCATGCATATCTAATGTAAATTCCTAAAGGCCAATAAGAATATCACTGTTCATTATTAAAGGCTATTTGAATCCTCAACAAAACCGACACAGAGGGCAAACATGATGGATAAAAAAAAAGTTTGTAAAAAGCCTTACCCAATCATTGTGGAAATCTATAAACTTATAACAATTAACCGAGTTCACCTCGGTGTGAACAACTCTGTGAAGCAATATAAAATCTCTGTATTGCCTCCTTGCAGCAAACTTATGTAACGACAAGTGGCAAAGTAACACTTCATGATGATGGAAATATCTCCTCCTGATATAACAGTCGTACACTATTCTCGCTATGTGTTTTTGTACATCTTCAATTGCCTTTGATAAAGTTATAGAATTTCAGATGACCAAGCCCAGCTCCAACAAATCTCCTAAGCAGGAGGGCGCCGAAAAAAAGGACGTTGATGAATGCTTGAACTTTACGAATGACGGAAGACGGATCGAGACCTGCGTACTGGCCATTGTTGCTTACTCTTGTTCCATGCCATCTCCCGCCAGAGCGAGAAAGGGTTCCTGTCCTGGTTGGATGTGTCTGTGGGAAAGATGGTTGCCCAGTTTAGCGCAAAATCTGGGAGGCTCAATGTGATGGAGCAGAACCCCTACAACGCCATCCTGCTCACTGGGCACACAAAT
The DNA here is from genome assembly GCA_013358835.2 of Ixodes persulcatus. Lineage (NCBI taxonomy): Eukaryota > Metazoa > Arthropoda > Arachnida > Ixodida > Ixodidae > Ixodes > Ixodes persulcatus. The sequence continues at coordinate 565,140 of JABSTQ010011563.1, forward strand.
GGTAAGCACCAAGTAACGATGCCATACGTCCGGGAGAAACCCGATTTTGAAAACATGCATTGTGTTTTCAATTCTCATAAGTGAGGTTATATCTCAAGTAAGTCATAATGGGGACTGTGTAATGTACGTCGATTGACAGTTTGGCTCGTCCTGAAAATCCCACTTTCATTTCTAGGCTGCCACAGACTGTTGGGACAGTACAGTGCAGATAGCCTGAAAACACAGTCATTGAATTTTGCTCTTTATCTCATTTTGCTATGAGGCCACTAACAAGATTTCTTTGTAGTATGGTAAATTGTGGTTATTTCTGGCACCAACTTGGGATGTAAAATTTGGTGTGCGAGACAATTTTTGGTATGAGCAAACAGGACAGTGCCGAAAAGTTACATTCTTGCTAAATATATTGTGCAGCGCACACTGACATCTACGTCCTTGTGCAGCGCTACCCATTTGCATCCAGCTTCACTGGGAGCTAACAGTTCTTTCAAAGTGTGCCAACCTGCAAGCCAACTTGATGTCTAAGCAGACAGCTTTCCATGGCAAAGCTTTGGTGAAGTAGAACTAGCTTGTAGAGTAATACTGTTTCTCAACATTTGAAAGGCAAGCAGATTGATCTTGGTTTGAGGTTCTTGAGTTTGAGAAGATGGACATTTATTTCAAGAAAGCATGTCTCCAGACATCTGGTGACTCGTTATAATCAGAACAGTTTTGTGCAGCTCCTAAAACTTCCCAATGTAGATGCTTTTTGGATGCTCTACAGAGATGCAACCATAATTGCCTTTGGCATTTTCTTTCTTTTTATTCTGACTGCTTCACTTCATCACTACAGTTACACAAGAGGTTATTTTTTTTGTAGATGCTGTGGCTTTCTTGTCACCAATGTTGGTTTTGTGCGAGTTTGTCATTGATCTTGCATAAAGCCTTCCCATGTTGAGACATGGGAATAGCAGCAACAGTATTTCTAATTTGTAGAGTGCTAAAACTGTTAACACACATGCTCATTTTAACCTTGTCCAGTATTTTTGGGGGCTTCAAAAATATTTGCGGTGTGGTATAATGCGTTCAACTATACCGTAAAGTACCAAGCAAGTACCCACCCAAAAGTTTGAAATAGTAATCCCTCGCTTGCTCAAGATAGCCAAGTTCGAGATAGCCTCAAACTCGACTATCTCAAAATATTGGTTAATGTCACGATTCTTGTCATGAAATGAACTCCCATAGGCAAAATGAACTCCCAAAGGCACTTGTCGCTTATCTCGAAAAGTTTTCAAGACCAACCTAATATTAAAAAAAAAAAAAAAAAAAAAAAACGGCAGGGCACAGCAAACAAAGAAACAGCAATCCAAAAACGCGCACAAAAAAAAAAAAAAAAAAAAATCCCATGTTATGAGCACGGCAACGCGGGGAGCAGTGTGCACTTCAAGGACGTTTGTTGTCTTACTTTATTTTTAGGGGCGAAGCTCCTTAGGGGCTAGCCATGTCCGTCCGCCGTAGGCCGGCGTCGGGTGCTTGTGCTTCTGCTTGTGAGATCACGTGCTCACGAGCACGTCAGCACATGCTCACGTGCTCGTGTAGGGCAAAAATAAAATTGGAAAAAAAAGATGAAAAAAAATTATGAAAAAAGAAAAAGAAGAAAAAAAGAGTAGGGGGTTCTGAGATGCCATCCCATCTGTCTGCTTAAAAAAAGAAAAAGAAGAAAACCACACATTCTCCTACTGCCATGAATGAAAAGGACCGAAAAACTCGGCATGCAGCGCCTCAGCGACGACGTAGACAGCAAGCTGCTCCGGAGACCAGGGCGCGAGAAGCTGCTGCACAGCGTCAAAAACGCCAAGCGGACCCGGAGTTGAGAGCTCGGGAAGCGGCGGCAAAGCGTCAACGCCGACAGCAAGCAGCAATACCTATGACCAAAATCAGTATCATCAGCACCACCCGAGCTTCGCCCCAATCAACATCATTCACCACGTGGAGATGCGGTCATTTTTTCTCCCTGATACCTCTTGGCAGTCAGTGCCACTGTTTCTCTCTCCCTCCCGTCTGTTCTTGGAACTCATTCTACGGGATCTTAGCATCCCAGAAATCGAAAAATTATGCTCATGCGACGTCTACTTCCCTGCTAAAAATGTGATCGAAGTTTGTGCCATGCCCCTTTCTGAGTGGAAAAATCTGGAGCACAGAATTCAGCAGAGGCACCAGCGGCATGACAACTGGCGCGCGTCAGCCAATTGCAAGCCACCTTTTTGAGAGAGGCAGCTTGCGGCTGGCTGATCCGCGCCCATCATCACGCTGCTGGCGCCTCTGCTGAATTCTGTGCTCCAGATTTTTCTGCTCAGAAAGGGGTGTGGCACAAACCTGCCACATTTTTAGTAAGGAAGTAGACGTCGCATAAGCATAATTTTTGCATTTCTGGGATGCTTGGAGCTTGTAAGATAAGTTATCCCCAAGAACAGACAATCTCAGAAACGTCTTTAGTGCACCTTTAGCGTTATCTTCCACTCTTCGTCTTTTTTTTTTTTTGCATTCTTAGGTACCTTGCTTATCCCGAAACTTCGCTTATCTCGAATTTTTTTCTAAGTTTTCTGACTTCAAGTTAAGGAGGTTTTACTTAATGACCAGAAAAATGGAGATAGGTCCAAAAGCAGAGGGGTATATGGTAGGGGTAGGCCTTTGCTTGATCCGATGAAATGCAGTAGCAAATTAGGAGTCTGGAGGAACCCCTAATTTTTAAACCAACCATGAAGCTCCGGTCAAGCTTGCTTCGCGCCGGCACTCTCGCATCAAGCTTCACATGCATGTAAGGCTTCACCGCCTTCCACTGGCCTCTCGAAGCAGCTGACGTGGAGGAACACCTTAGATAGCTCGGTTGGGTCGAAAGTTTGCCGAGGTGGGCGCTTGATACGTTTTTCCCATAGGTATATTTCGAATGTTTCAAAAGTAGGGGTGAGCACTTATTGCAACATGGGCACATGCTCTGTATTTTGCTGTATGTCGCCCCACCCTGGTTTCCTAGTTGTATGGTTATTTACTATAGAGACTCATCTTTACGACATTTTGACAGGCGTCGTGAAGATGTGGTCCCCGAACATCAGGGAGCCGGTCGTGAGCATGCTTTGTTCTAAAGCTCCGATCCGAGACATTGCCGTGGATCATCGTGGCTTGTGAGTACTAACATTTTGGTCATGCTAATCTAGGGTACTGTACAAGACGTGGCATATCATTAGTGATTTTCAGTTGATAGAGTTAATTAAGTTGTCTTTACATGCATTTAGAGAACAGTCCTCTTTCATTCTTCTTCTTTGAAAGCAAAAGCACTTCCTTTTTATGGCAGTCACGTGTCTTGGAAAAACTGTTCTTTCACTTGGCGGGCGAAGAATGCTGGAATTTCTTTTTCATTCTAGATAGCTGCAGTTGCAGTAAAAGTTCTGTGATCATTTCTCCAACACCATCAGACATGGCAAGAGAAGTGACTTTGTCACATGAGTCCCAGCAGCTAACTTCTAAAACCTATTTTATATGCACCTTACTCCTAAAAACGTGCCGTAGATTAGCAAAAAAAAAAACAATCTGTGCTTGAGGGGAAGGTTTTTTCAAAGCCATGGGTTTCTGATTTCAAAGGCTTGCTGGATAGTTCCCTCGAGCAAGGCAATTTCATAAATGGCAATGCAGAAAGAAGTATTAGGCTGCAAGGAATTTGCATTTCCTTTGCATTTCCTTTTGTTTGTGTAAACTGCACACCCAAACAAATAAGAGAAATCGTGTTTGTGTTAAAGCAAACGCTCCTGTGGGTGTAGTGTCTGCATTCTCTCCTCTTGGCTCTTAGTTGCTTGGAGAGGTGTGGAGAAGCAAGCTGTGTGCTCGCTTGCTCCATGATCTGCATTTGATTGCAGGTACCTGGCCACAGCCTCGGCAGACCGCACCCTCAACATTTGGGACGTCAGAACGTACAAGTGCCTCAACAGTTACACCCTGAAGGCTATTCCTGGCCATGTCACCTTCAGCCAAAGAGAGCTGCTGGCCATTTCAGTGGGCAACTTTGTTGAGGTATGGGCACTTGCACAACCTCCACCAGCAAAGCATTCCACGCACGCTGCCAGTGGATGAGCAAGGTGGACTTCGGCCTCCTCTCTTCCCACTTGAGCTATACATGCTAAAACACCAGTCGAAAAGGGGAGATTCTTGTTCTTTTTGTCTTAAGTTACTTCTTGGAACTCGTACTGGGAGAGCTACGCCTACTTTGCAGTATGTCACCCAAAGCAGTTGATGCCAAGCACCCCGAGACTAGGGTAAAAAAGGGTGACTGGACTAACACAAAGTCTCAAGTAAGTGTTTGTCCTGTCCTCCTCTCTTACCCTAGTCCCAGGACTTTTTCATAATTATGTTCAATTTACACCACCTCGTTTGCACACTGGCAGTGATGTGATTGCTGCGCCAATTGCGCCAAACTGCACCAAGGGGCTAACCCTGCTACATTTTGCCAAAATATGGATAATCCGTGCCAAGCCTGCGCCAAAAAAACAATTTCGGTCACCTTTCAAATTCGAAACTAAACAGAGTATCGTAAATATTGAGCATGCATGTTTTATGTGGCACAAGGGGCCTTTAATTGTCCATCCGGTCTTGCATGGTTTTCCCGCTGTCTCGCGATTTTGACTTTCGTCAACTTGTGGATCTCGTCTGGCGTCTTTTTTTACTATTTTCAACGAGAGACGCGGGTGTGTGCAGACGCTCCGACGCTAGCGTGCCGGGCACCAGCCATGCCTTCATGCTGTGAAACGAAACCACGTTTTTGCGCGGCGGGAGTTACTTTGTGATCTGAAGCACTTGCTCCTGAAAGTAACGGCCGTGGGAAAACGATATTTGGTCCCTGCGTTCCAGTCGCCATGGTTGCGCAACGTCGGGTGTTGCTGTCCCCATGTCGCTGCAGATATGACGCTGTCTAAAATGAAACTAAGTACCGCCGCATGTTCATCAACATTCCTGTTCTTGTTTAAAGGGTAACTGCAAAGAAAAAAAAAAATGTATTTTTAAACAGCCTAATTGGGACAAGCATGTTACAAAACAACTTTTCCGCCAAAAACAAAATTTTTTACAGCAATATTTATTGCGCGAGTTTGCGACTATTTCGTCCATTTTAAATCGCGCGCCACAAAGTTGGTATTATACGTCACGTAGTGGCTGCTATACGTCACGGAGTGACGTATAACAGCCACTCCGCGCGCGTCGAAAGAGCGGGAGATTTAAATGTGGAGAAGTTGTGACCCCAACTAAATTACGTCCTGTGGCGTGAATATTGCTAGAAAAAATTTGTTTTTTCGCGAAAGATTTGTTTTGTGACATGCTTGTCCCAATTAGGCTGTTTAAAAAACACATTTTTTTCTTTGCAGTTACCCTTTAAATCATACGTTACTACAAAAATCCCTCTTTAACTCAAAGACTGCTGTGTCGAAGTATTGATTACCTAGGTTTCTCTCGGTGGGCTTTCTTTCGAGAGGGACCCCGGTACGTGAAAAATCTGCCGCGAAAGAATGTTGGTGAAGAGAATTGAGCGAAAGCAAAGAAGGCAATGTCTGCACGCTGAACCCGCACAGCACCTTTGTTTGTCTTGAGTTCAGTCCTTGCACAAAGCGCTCCAAAAACTTTTTGATCTTGAATCGTGATGTCTTGCATCGATGCGCTCAGGTTCTTTTTTTTGTGTTTAGCTCGTACCTTGTTTGCCGGCCTGGCAAGAACGCGCTGCTGGACCGATTTTTGTTGTATGCTTGACAGTTACATTTTGCATACAATTTTGGGTATCAGTTGGCGATGTAGTAGAGTTACATGTTTTCGATTGAACAGCCATTGTCTCCACTCGCGCGACGTAGCACGTGCAACTGCAAGCCTGCCGAATTCACCCTCACGTGCGTGTGAACGTGATTGCATGACAGAGGCACCAGCCGGGACCCTTGCGATTCATTTGTTTCACGTTTGCTTACTTTTGACTAAAATCTGGCTCGTTGGGAACCAGTAAAACGGTGGCAAGCAGTTTTTCGGAATTGCTTCTCAATGCCTACAGCACTGTACACTTGTAGGATGTCTCGGCAGTAAAAACACAAGTAGCGAGTTCTGTCACAACACGTCACATCAGAACATAACACAAAGTGCCCTTCGTTTGTACAGCACTTAAAACAAATATTTTTATTTTTCTAAGAATATTTGCTCCAAAAGCCACTTTTGCTGCTCCGAAACACTGTCTTGGGTGCTCCAAAAGCTACTTTTGCTGTTCCAAAGCACTATTTTGGTTGCTCCAAAGGCCACATTTACTGTTCCAAAACACTGTTCTGGCTGCTCCGAAAGTTGCTCCAAAATTGCTTAGGCCAATCACATCACTGCACTTGCTTTTAGTACGCCTGCAGGCTGCAACCCTTCATTGAAGTTGCACAATTGGGTCTGGGAACGCATTCTGTTCGTAGCATCAGGTCGTATTGTATAACCACTTCGAGATTTCTCCTACTGCCTAGTAAATCGAAAGGTGTTCCAGCATACAAAGACTTTTTTTTTTAGCTAACTTCCGCTTTGTCCCCACACTTGTAAACTCCTTCACCATACATCTTAGAGAAAGCATCAAATTATACACAGGCTTAATTCATGTAAATGCCAGTTAGGTTACAGTAAGCACTTTTCACAAAGGGGTGTTTGTTCCAGTAGGTTGGTTCGAACGACAAGTAAAGGAACGACTTGATTATAATGCAATTGAATGCAAAGGTGCAAGCGAGCTGGACAAGAATGATGAAAATAATCCCTGGAGAAAGGGAACAAAAGGGACAAAGGACAAACACAAATCTCCAAACCTGTAACGCTCCACCTGTAATGGAGAGGTCCCAAGTTCGATAACCGGACCAGGCGGATTTTTTCGGTCGCGCAACAGTCACCTAGCTGTGTTTGGAGATTTGTGTTTGTCCTTTGTCCCTCTTGTTCCCTTTCTCCAGGGATTATTTTCGTCATTCTTGTCCAGCTCGCTTGCACCTTTGCATTCAATTGCATTATAATCATAACCTTAAATTGCAAGCTTCACCCTTGTTGGTGTTAGACTGGTGGCAGCTGATAAAACCCGTTTGCTCTACTGACGTCTGACCCCTGGTTAGCTCAGTTGGTAGAGCGCCCCACCTGTAATGGAGAGGTCCCAGGTTCGATACTCGGACCAGGCGGATTCTTTCGGTCGCGCAGCAGTCACTTAGCTGTGTTTGGAGATTTGTGTTTGTCCTTTGTTCCTCTTGTTCCCTTTCTCCAGGGATTATTTTCGTCAAAGGAATGACTTCCTAAATAAACTGCGAGAGCTGCACGCTATGTTAGCAACACGCGCATACATTTGCCTAACCACTCGCGTGCTTGCAGCATAGCCTCCGCACCTAGTTGCCAAGGAGGCCGTGTGGAATACTCTCAACATTTTACAAGTCTCTTCCACTATGTTCCATCTTCCACTATGTTCCATCTTCCACTATGTTTTTAAATTTAATATAAAAAATCTACTTTTTTTTAATAACAGCGGGTGTTTTTGTGTGGGTTGCCTTTTGCTAAAACTCTAAATGCATCTTGTTTTTGCTGTCACATGTTGTTTATAGACTGCTTCCCATTGGTAAATATCCCTTGCTGCACTGTTTTCTAGCTTTTGGGACTTTTTCTTCAAGAACATTGTTTATCATGGCACCACATGTTGGTGTTTTTGTATGGGAATTTAATTGTAACTCGTCTGTAGGGGTCAACGACAGTCTAAAAGAACCCAGTAGACTCTCTGCTTAAAGCATGAGCTTTGCCCTTGGTAACAATTCGTTGCATGTGCAGTGAAAGCACGGCGGAAGTCAACGAGCACATGCTGGAGCTGTTTTAACTTCTAACGATTTCTTAGCCTGTCACCGACTATAGTAAACCAAGTATGGGTTAACTGTGTGAATAAGGTGGAATAACAAAAACAAATAAATAAATATACATTTTATAGCATTCTGGCTTTTTTTTTGTGATGCAAAATGCTTTTTTTTTTTTATATTCGCTGTTGTTGTAGGTGTACAGAAACTGCTGTCGCACTTCGACCACGTCCCCCTACCTGCGACACAAGGCTCCCTCGACCGTGTCGGCTCTGGAATTCTGTCCCTACGAGGACGTGCTTGGCATCGGACACCAGCGTGGCTTCTCCAGCATCCTGGTTCCAGGTGTGTGTTCTGTAGCTTCCGCCAGTCCAAACTCGGTACCGTTCTTCACGTTCCCGGCTTTTGTATGTTGCTGGTCAATTGCCGAGCGCACGTCGAGTAGACAACTTTCGAATTCATTAAACTTTGAGCGCCCATACAGCTGTTACACGAGAGACAAGAAGTTGCGAGACATCATTGTATGAAAGCAAATAAGAAAAATGTAGTATTGCGTATCTCACCATTTCCCAAGCCATGGACCTATAGCAGGGGTCTCAAACTCATTTGAGCGTGGGGGCCAGATAGCCCACACTGGAAAGGTTGAGGGCCAACATTAAGGGTGAAATATTTCAAAGAAAAGAGACCTCGTGCTTTATGCTTTTTGTTTGATTTCATTTGTTTATATGACTATTTCGGGGGCTCTGGCCTGGTTTGGTAAAATAACTCAAATGACACCGTTCTACTAACGTGCTGGCATTTTCAATAGAACAAGAGAGCAAGTACACTGGTTCATCACGCATTTAAAAAGCAAAAAATTAATTTGACAGTTCTTGCTTTCCTCAAATTTTGATTAAGAGACTGAAAAAATACTTGTCTTTTAATTGTGATATCTTTTTTAAGGCGAGAATCCAGAGGTTGTAGCTTTATCATTGGTAGTTGCTCCTGCTGATCGAGAGTTCGCGCAGCCGAGATCCATCCTTCAACAAACATTGCAGCCTAGTAGCGGAATTGTTGTGCATTAGAAAAAACTGGGAAGCAAAAAATAAAGCTAAATAAAGGGCAATGGAACACAGATAAGTAAAAACTATAGCTATTTTTCGAGCGAAAATGAAACGGCATGATTCACTATGGCGCATACCATCGCTCGAGGCATAGGAACCGGGTCTCGTAGCCGGTTTTTTGCGGGCCGCGTCCCAGCGAGTCACGGGCCGCATGCGACCCGCGGGCCGCGTGTTTGAGACCCCTGACCTATAGGGTGCTTTTATTGATGGGCCGAGCTGCATGGTGGCTTGCTTGCAATAGCTCAACTTATAAGGATGCTACCCTGAGGCGTAATTTTTTTTTGCAAGGTTTTCTATTTATAATTAGCAGTCCTGTTGAAGCAGCTTACTGATATAAAGAAAGCATTCTGCAAAACGGGTCATTAGTACAAGCAAGCTTCAGTAGTGTCCTTCAGAATCACGGAGGGATCTTGTGGGGGACAGGAAACCAAGTATGCGAGTGCACTGCAGCTCAAAGCAGCACGAGCTTTCAGAAGTGAAAGGTCGTGCTGCGGAAACCACTTGGGTTCGATTTCTGCCTCTGGCCATTTCAGTTTGGATGATTTGTGTACCGGCATGTGTCCTAGGCTAGCGGTCACGCCACGCCAACTGAATTGCCCATCCGCAGCAGAGACACCAGACGCCACTTCGAGCCGGACTAACCTCTTGGTGTCTTGAGCATCCACACAACATATTTCACTCTTGAATTCGTTTTAGCCTCGATACTCTCGGGGACGATAAAAGGGGTAGAAAACTTCGCGACGGGCGTCATCTGCAATTGCGTTAGCTCGGTCATGCGCGAGAGAATAGCTCCTTAAGGCAGACACCCTTTCCTTCTAGGATCGGGCGAGCCCAACTTTGATGCCTTGGAGAGCAACCCGTACATGACCAAGTCTCAGAGAAGGGAGATGGAAGTGAAGGCTCTCCTCGACAAGGCAAGTATACGCCCTGCTCTTGCTCCTAGTTGCGGAGATAAGCGTCGACAAGGTTCTATTGCAATTAGATATGCACAGGTGTCGTTTTGCTCTTCTCTTTTAGAAGACTGTTGACTAGGTGTATTCACTGCAGCTGTTCAAGCTGTCTAATTCATTAGCTTTCTACTCTAATTCACTTACTTGCACATGCATACCTTCAAGGCATTGTTTCTTTGCCTGCCCCCATGAATGGGGATTAAGGTTTAGCTGGGTCAGATGCTTTTCAGATCGCTTGTTGAGTTTGTCGCCATTATAGGAGTGCCATTGTGTTTGCAGGTTCAACCAGACTTGATCTGCCTCGATCCGAGAATGCTGGGTAAGGTGGATACAGAGGCAATGCAGACCAGAGTGGAGGCCAACAGTAAGAAACTGGTGAGTTCAGTGAAGGAGGGTTAATCACGTGAGCTCAAAACAAGTTCACATTCAGTGAAAAAAAAAAAAAAATTGTCACATAGTACTAGGTTATTCTGGCAGGAGCAAAACTTAAAACATGTAAAAGTTAGGCATGGAATAAACAGGTGCACATTTTTAAAAGTTCCGAATTGATTGGTCAAGTTTTGACTAATCAATTGTTAAAAATAGTGCTGTGTATTAGTAATACTAATCAACAGCACCTAACCTGATCTCTTAATTCGAAGAAAAATTTCGCGTCTCTCTCTCTCTCATAAAATTTTCTTTTATAACCTATCTTTGAAACAGGAACTTATTTCACAGCCTTCATACTTCTCATCCCGCATGGATCACCAGTTCAAAGTTGCCATTCCTAACTGCAGCACAAATACGTTTTTTTAATTCTTTCATCCCCAAAACCAGCTCAGAGGGGAACCGGCTTCCCCCTTCCATTGCCTCCATTGAAGATTCGTCATCATTTAAATATGCCATAAGCGAATATTTTTCTAATCCTGCACTTGTTTAATGTTTTTTACCGCATATTGTACCAGTGTTGATGTATTTACTCCATGTACCCACCCCCTCTGTAATGCCCCATGGGCCCTGAGGGTATTCAAAATAAATAAATAAAATAAATAAACAGGCTGGCACATCTGAAATAAGTGAAATTGTTCCCGCAAAACAAATTTTTTTCTACGTGTTTTATTATGGGTTGCATCGAGTACAGAGGAAAGTGCTCAACTTGCCTCCTTGTGAACGTGTTTCACACTAGTGTCGTTTAGTACTGCGACGGTGGCCAAATCTAAGACAAGGTGTGCATATTGCCATGTGAAACTTTTCCTGCATTACAGTGGGAAGTGAAAATATATTGTGGGTGCATTTACCTTTGTTATTTGACTTGTGGAACCACCATTTTTCAGTGGGTCAAACCCAAGAAAATTGACTACACCCCAAGGGTTGGAAAGCTGAGCAAGAGCATGAAGGTGAAAAAGATGCTCAAAGATGAAAGGCTTAAGGTAAGCAAGCAGATGGAGACGCTTCTGGGTGCTATATTGTGTTTAAAATTGACAGCGTGGCAGATGTCACTTTGCTGGCTCAGCAGTCAGCCTTGCACTACATGTAACTTTACGAATCCAGTCACAGGACAAAAAGCCAACAGCTCATTGCTTCCACTCTACTGTCAATGAATTAAATAGAAATTAACTGAGCTTATAAGTAGATAAATTAAAGATTGGAAATGACCTTTGTGAGTTCAGCTGGATTTTCGTTTAAGCTTGGTGCAATAGTCTTGGACAAAGTTGCAGACTGTTTGATATTCAATTTGAAAATATTTGGCCATAATAACTAGTATTCTTTTTGCACTCAAAATCTACTATTTGCAGCTGCCTAGTCATGATAACTGTTAGAATTCTTGCATAGCTGCCTAGTCATGATAACCGTGAGAATTCTTGCAACTTGAAGGGTGAGTTAGCTTTGGGCAACATAAGCTGTCACTGGTGGAAGATTTTCTAAGTAGCGCACCAAGTGTTAAAATTAAGAAAGGTTTTTGTCACCCCATTCAAGTTTCCGGTTTTCAGTGCCAAAGTAGTTGCTGGTCTAACTATTATATGGGGTGTCTGGAATGCCAAGGCTCAATCTAAAATGGGCCGTAAAAATCGGTGCCTAGACGTAGCAGTTTAAACCTTTCGCCAAAGGTGTAGCTCCCTTTCTGTAAGAAATGGGAGCAAAAAACAAGCCAGGGTCAATGGCGGACGGCGACGCACACGTATTGGTAGATAGCGTCGGAAGGTGTAGCCAACCAACGAAAGAAAGCAGACGACACGCAGACGAAATCCGTCGGCAGCAGGAATCCCGTCGTCGTGCAACTGCGTTTTATTTTATTTTTGTTACTTCAAGTTTTGCTATCATCGTCTGCATTTATTTTTAAACCAAAGGTACATTACAGAAAGATTGTGTTCATTTTAATAGACCATAGTCATCACAGGCAGTCTCAATATTTTTCAAGAGCAAGCCAGACCAAGGAGGTTGCACCGGCTATCGATATGTGTGCCAAACGTGTCCCGCTTAGGGTGACCACCTTCCTGCTAGCGAAATGCGAGACATGCGGGGCAGGGGGGGGGGGGGGGGGTAGAGATAGAGGAAATGTATTGACACGCACACAACGAACCGAGGCTCTGTTAACACATTTATTATCCTGTACTGTTTATACACCTCCTAATTATATTGCAGAAATTAAGGTCAAATAATTTCCACTCCCATTGATAGATTTTTTTTAATGCCAAAGATGTTATTAAATGTGTCGAAGTTGAAAACATAAAAATCGACTATCAGAACTCAATGCATCAAATGGAAACAGTAAATCTTTTTCAAGGTATTGTTTCCTGTCAACGCTTACTTTTATCAACATGGTCCTACACACATTTTTAACATTATGTTCTTTTTCGGCCGTTGCAAATGTGGCTGTCTTCACTAAGAAAAAAATCCACAGCAACCCTTTTGCATTGACACGGCAATTTGAAAATAATTACAATATTTTATATAAATTTTGGCGAGAAATTTTTTTTACGATATTTTGCCACCAAAGAGAGAGGCACAATAGCGCGTGCGCGTCGGTTCTCCTGCAAGAATGGCAGTTGCTTCCCGCAATACTTGGATAGAAAATGGCGTATGATTTCGATTCACAGGATTACTAGCGACCTCCGCGCTTCCCCATGACCCGTTGTTCGGCAGCACCATGAGTAGCAGAGTGAATTTTATGACAGTGTAAAATGCGGGACATTTTGAAGATTTGGGAATTCCTCAATGCGGGACAGCCCCGAGAGTCGCAGGACGGGTGGTCACCCTAGCCCCGCTACTTGACTGGGTAGTCTGCGTCGTCATTGACCCTGGCAAGTTTTTTTGGCCCTATTTTTTTTTACAGAAAGGAAGCTATTCCTTGTAATTTTACAAGGTAAAAGCCAATGTTATCTTGTAAAATACACCTTTGATGAAAAGTTTAGATTGCTACATGCAGGCACTCATTTTTACGGCCCGTTTTAGATGGAGCCTCGGCGTTTCAGACAACTTATATTTGCCCAGGGAGGTTTTAACCGAACGGCAGATCGTAACACAATCACTAATCATGCATCATAGACAAGCTATGCCTACATTAATGTGGACTAAAACATTTTGTATTTACCTGTTGAACAGAAACACTTGCAACAGCTGAAGAAGAAGGAAGACCAGCAGTCCAGGACTACCAAAGTCAACAAGAAACCGAGAGGCGTGTTGGACAGGTTTAAGCCCAAGGAATAAATGACGTGAATAGCGGTCCATTTTATTGGTGCTCGCGAAAAAATGGTCCCTATCTTCTCCTATTTCCTTTCTTCTGCACCTTTGAGATCAGTTTCCTGCTGACGTAGTGCACACCGTCGTGCTTCTCTGGATTTTTTTCTTTGCTGTAAATAAAGGGAGGCAGAAATTCAAGGGTATTTCAGCACTTTTTTTTTTTTTTTCCAGTAAGTATGGTAGTCAGTTGGATACGAAAGCTTACCTCTGCTTAGAAGCAACTTGCTTTTTTGGTTTGACACCCGTCTTGGCATTCTGTTTTGGAATCAAATGATTAACACAGTACATTTTTATGTGGCGATGTTTATCCTAAAATGTCCATGTCTTGCCCTATGACCAGTGTACTGCTATGATAATGCACATCTAAGCACTATGTTACCACATGGCTTCTAACTACTATACTCCGTTCCACTATAACTTGGCGAACTGTGGAGGCCAGGGCTTCGCGACCCAAGAAGAGCATCGGAGCGAGGCACTTGACCCGACGTCTTGGGAGCATTTGTTTCGCCACGCCAAATGCGAGGCGCAAGGTTCGGAGGAACAGGCTATTCTTCGCTACACAAGAGTCGTCTGCTTCAAAACCAACCAACTTCGGATGAACATCCACCGCAGCAACCTATCCGTCTGCTAGAATAGTGAGCACATCGGGAACAGTTCATGAGACGACCATAAGCTCAATCTAGCCGCAAATCTGTGACGGGTGCTAATGCCAGGGCACAGCGCCATGTTTTGAGCAGAAACGACCGATTACGCGGCGATCGCCAACGGCCAAGGCGCTACAAGGCGAAAAAAAGAAATCGAGCGGATACGGATGTGGGGTAACTTTTTAGATGTGGAGCATCTCTTGCTCGGGTCTATGTCCTGCGGCGTCGTAGTCCGCACTCACACTACGCATGCGCAACTCTCCTCCTTCCCTCTCTCCAACAGCTGCGCGTTACTCTCCGCTCTCTCTCTCTCTACCAGCTGCGTGCACTTCGCGTGCGTTCGCTTCTACTCGCACCGCGCGCGCCTGCGCAACTCTCCTCCTCTAGTCTCCTCTCCTTCAAGTGTGAATATAAGCAGCGGTAGCGCGCTGCGCGCGTTCAGTTCAGCGCTGTGGACTCCGCTTCACTCCGTTCTTCTGATGAAGTGTGATGGAAGCAACAGTCCTGTCAGTTAGTGGGTTGGCGCAAGCAAGCGTCAGCACCACCCCACAAACTAACAGCAATGCTACGTCCACTGAAGACAAAAAAATTACACCATCTTCCCAAGGGGAACCATGGGGTGATGCGGAGCATCGCGGAGTTTCCAACAACGTTCACGCGATGTGTGGTAACCAACGCAAGTTAACAACGTAATAACACGCAAGTTAACAATGTTACTAACACCGTTAATAACATCGTTAATAACGATCTGCGATGCTCCGCATCACCCCATGATTCCCCTCGGGAAGATGGTGTAATTTTTTTGGTTTAAATATAATTGAAACTCACAAGTTTGTGATTATTTATTCTTTATTCTTCATATCTTCTCGTTATAGATGGAATCGTGCGAGTTAAATTGCCATTAAAAGAAAAAGAAACCTGGAACTACTTCTTGTCGCGGAGGGCTCTGTTGCTGTGGCTGTAACGAGGCCCTGGTGGACTCGACAAGGAGGGTTATCACGTGCCTTGCTCCGGCGCCCTCATTGGGTCGCGGGGGCCGCAGCCTCCACAGTTCGCCAAGTTATTGTGAAACGAAATGTAACTTGTAATTGGACCTGGCAGCTTTGGTCGTAGTCCGTCCGAGTTCCATATCGGAAATGTTTTCTTTACTGAGCACTCAATGAGTGGAGGACTATTTCAATTAACATGTGAAGGACTTTTTTACGTACCACCTCTTTCTGCTCTTTTGCAATGTCCTTTTGCTGTTTTCTTTCTTGAATAAGCTGTTTGTAGTTTACATATTTGTTCTTTGGTGGCTGCAAGAAAACAAAAAAGAAGAGATCTGATAATCTGTACTCACCAGAGAGCCGTGATCTCCGAGGTTGACCAACCTTAGCCCCGAGTTGCACTGCCAATGCAATCTTTGCTTCCACTTGTTTTGGCTTCTCGAGCCCTTTGATTCCAAACTTGATGACATCGAACTTTGCCTTCCTAAAATTCAGCTCGACTGGCTGGGGAGATTCGCTGTCCTCATCTTGGCTTCCAAACCGAGGCACCTTTCTCACCTGAAAACAAGAGGGATGATGAGGCATTCATAACATACCGAAAGCAACACAGTTGAAAAGAGGACACCACAGTCAATTTTTCATATTTCTGTTTTGGATGCTGAAAGTCCGCCATTGAAGCAATCAGTGTGGCAGAATGTGCTCGTGTGCCATCAAAGTAGAGTGGGCTCTAACTTTTTATGGGTCTCATTAAAAGAAACGATTAGCCTGGTTTTAATTCTGGCCTCTTTAGCCACTAAGCATGCTAATCTCCGAAGCACTATTTTGGCAACACCGGGTGTTTCAACAAAGACTTAATAATATTTAAATTGGATGGTTGAGAAAACAATTCCTACGGGAACAAACTGCCAGCCACGGCGGACATCAGGGATTGAAAAAAAACATATACAGGTAATTGGCTGAACAATGAACACTTGCATATTAACTTTTTAAAGGGGTACTCCGGCGATTTTTTCATGGTCGCTGATTTGCCTCAAAATTGGCTCAACACACCGATAGACATGGCTCTACGAGTTCCCGAAGTATTGTGTGAAAAGAAAAAACATTTGCGAAGTTATTGAATTTTCGAATTTCGTTTTCATCGTGTTTCTCAAACCGGGAGCCCCTACTGGCAACATTGAAGTGTGACGACAGAAATGGTACAAAGTGGGCAGTAAGCAGCAGTAAGCCATGTTCCCAACTGATTACAAGATGTTTGATGGTGGGAAAAGAATGTGTGGCAACTGATTCACTGAGAAGCACGCAAAAAACACTCGAAATACATGCACGACATGAAAGTCTACCATGTGTGACGTCGCACCACCGAAGAGCGCGCGATAATTTGAATGCTGGTTTCGGCATCATCTTCATTTACGGTTTTCTCAATTGCTATTTTGAATTTCGAGAAAATAAATAGCATACCGTGACGACTAAAGTCCGGGTAGTCAGAAAATGCAATTTGTTTAGGTAGCTCAAAAAACGGCCGGAGTATTAGTGAAAAAAACCAAAACAAAACACATGGTTCCAATTAGAAACTTGCTGATCATCATTGAAAACAACTTCATTTTAGGAAGATATAGGGTTCTTGCACGAGACTGTGATGCAACGCTGCTATCGAATCGTAAATATCGCCGGAATCCATGTTGGCGGCATTCGTCACTGTTATGCTATGTTTTGTGTGCTTTGGGGCCCTGTTCGCACTGTAGTTTGTCCACTCACTCGAGGTTTAAAATTGTCAGGTGCGCCGTAAATAATTGTTCCAGCCACAAAAGTCTGCAACAGCGGAGCTACGTCCAGCAGGATTGGTTTTTCTAGTATTCCGGAAATCATTAGAAACCAGGACAAGGTGACTCTTGAGCAATCGGTTCGCCGGCGTTATGAATGGCTCCGACAAATATGCCGGTACAACCTCGGACCAGGCGGGTAAAGACGGGAGCAGGATGCAGCAAATCCTGGGCACTAACATCTCCTGGTTTCTAGAGAAAGAAAGCAACAAAAGAGCAGAAAAAGAAAGCAGACGAAGGGTTAGGCGTGTGTGTTTTGCCGCAACAAGTTGAAGCTGCTTGAGCGCTTGTCAACTTTATTTAATTTTGTCAATGTCGATTCTGGTGTTTTTCTGCAAAGAGAGAAAATAGCAAGGTACAGACCTTACAGGTTATGTTTTGCTGCTTCTTTGTGCATATGAAGGTGTCGTCAGCGATATGGGCCTATTGGGACCGCCGATGTCCGCTTCTATGGCCCACCTTTCCAAAACGGCCAAATGCATTCGACCTTTAGCTCTAGATTATTGTGTTAACTCTATGATCTCGATAAAAAAAAAAACTTCGCACCTCGACTTTAAGTTTGTGGACTGCACTTTGTGTCAGCTGAGGAACCCCTTGCGACTGACTAGAACAAGAAAATATTCTGAAACATGGTTATACAAAGATGACTCTACGGCACTACTGCTGCCGCAATAAGATGCTGAATGCCTCCAACATGGCACCAATGCACTGATAGCAAGCGACAATGTTGGTTTCGATTTCGAGTCTAACCGGAAGTGACGTCCGGTGCAAGAACCCTATAACGTACGTCTTTCCATTTTACGAGGGAGGCAAGGCGGTAGCTGTGCGCCTTGACCACATGGGGGCCGGGCCGCTGATGCAAGACGTGCTCCAATAGGACACCGAAAACCTATACACGAAGTTGACTCGGTTACGTCACGGCGCGGTGATGGCACGTCAAGTGCACTTCCGGCCTGGGGCTGTGGGTGGAAGTCACCATACGGGACGTGCATTCCTGCATTGTTTTGAAAGAAACCAGACAAAAACCTGCCTTCTCGTCAAAACGCCGCGACTGGGGCTGTACCAAAATAGTCGAGAAAGGTTTGAAGGTCAGTTTTCATGTGCTCGGTTCGTCCGAGAACGTGGATATGTGCCGTGAAATGGGAAAACCAGACGCCGTCAGACCTTCGATTGCTTGGGCGGGAAACACTTTGGGTTGAATTCACGGATACTTGTTGTTAAGTAAGGAAAGATTTTTTTTCGTGTTAAGCAAGATTTGTTCGTTGAGAAGTTGAGATGCCTATGTTTGTGTCGGCATTTTTGGGGGAAAGTGCTGGATCATAGACTCGAAGCTCCCCATGCATGGGAGCATGAACGGGTAGTCGTCTTCTGCCCCCATGCATGGGAAGCTTCAAGCAGCCGTGGGCGTGGTGGAAACGAGTCGGACCCCGGTCGTTAACAAACGGATTGGGTGTCGGTTTGGGGCGCCAGAACTCCCGTGTCTTAGGCAGCGATACATCTGTCCGCAATATTAGCTTTTGAGCGGGTGTGCTTATGTCCGAGGTTTTTCGCCGTTTAGTGTGGAAACTTCGCTTTTAATCGACGTAATAACTTAACTGGGTGGCACAGGCCAGGCAGCAAGAAAAGCATGTAGTGACTCTACAAGGAATTTGGTTTTGACCGTTGTGGTGTCGGAGGGGGATCACGTTGACAGCTCGCTGATCATTGGGTAAGAGTGTACCACGTGACATGGGTCAAATTTTAAGTGATTGGTCGGCCTCTGAAGGGAAAGGAGGCCCCTACGAGTCTAGAAAAGAGGTGCCGAGAGGATTCTTAGGGGATTCGGCTCTGGAGACTGGGGACCAAAGTATGGGTTTTAATTTTGGGAGTTTTGTAAATTACTGTTGAGTTGTTGTCGTTTTGTTATAAAATAAATGTGGCCACACTGCCTATTGTAAACCAACCAACGTCGTAATGTGTCCAGCAGGATCGAACAACTTTTAGAATTTTTTTTTCTTATTCGATTTCCTGGGGGGCTTCCATCGGGTGAACACCATCATCGGTCATCACCATCCTGACCGGCCCCCTCCCTCGGAAAGTTGACTCTTGTGGTCATCAGATTTACTTGTTCTGTTTCAACATGAACGCAGGAAAACCGCTAAGTTGTACGGACCACCTGCGGACTACGTTCAATGCATCCTCAAGCTCAAATGGCCGCCTGGTCATTCAAACTGTCATCTGCTCTTTCAAACGTTTCTGCTTGTCGTCTGCTCTTCCAGACACCGGCCCGTAGACCAAACGTTGGCCCCGTAATTGCAATAGGAAGTAAGTGCAGGCCTCAAAAGACTTTTAAAGGGGCGGTGCAACGATTTTCAGACTTTGGCAATTAACTGCGGAAATTAATCTGTGTCACCTATAGAACGGATAACAGAAAGCCGTATTTTCTTAAGAGCTCTAGTTTTTTTATTAAAAATGAAACAAATTGAAGGTCAAAGTGCCTCTCAACTCTCCATGTCGCCTTTTGAGTAACATACTCTGGGGGATCACGTGGCTTTCCCTCTTTAGATATCCCAGCCGCTTCCTCCGCGATTGTCGACTTTTAAAGTATTAGCATCGTCGAAGGTCGCAGTGAGCGATCGACACAAAAGACAGTTCGCCACGGGGCTGACGTCGAGTGTACCAGCGGAGGGGGACGGGTTTTGTCGACTTCCGCGTATCCCCCAGAAACGTTGTAATTGTAGTTCCCGTAACCGCCACACGCGGCTGCAGTTCAGCAAATAATTTGTTTTTTTTTCTTTGCGATTATGCAGCAGAATAGCAGTGTTTTGAGGCAAGGTGATGCGTTTTGGTCATTTGTGCTTGGATAAACAATATAAAAAATGCAAACTGCCAATTCTTTCAACATTAAAATCGTTGCACTACCCCTTTAAGTTTGAAGGTTAATTGGGGTAAGCAGGCTCACTGTAAACAGTAGATACAAAGAGATGTTGATAATTGTTACCAGTGGCCATCACCGACTTGTTATGCCTGATTCACTTTGGTCCGATTCTGCTTGCGATTTTCAGTATCGACGTCGAACATCTCGAATACGGTTCACGCTTTTGTAGCCCGAGCGACGTCGCAACCGAAAATTGCAAGCAGAATCTCATCATGCGAATCAGACTTTAGCATCCTGCGCACTCCTCCCGCACTAGGAATTGTATAACGGTCAGCCATGCGACGTGCGCAGTTGTCCGGATGTGGGTGCGGGAGAAGACGCATATAAGCGAGGTTTTCAATAAAAGTTGTTAGCCGAGTTTGAGACGTGTGTCCTGCCCCAATATTCTTTCCGTCGTCTCTGGTCTTAACGATGTGCAACCTAAACCAGCTCGCCTGCTTACTAGCTTTATCATTCAGCAGTTGCATTTTCTCTGCTGAATTATAATCTACGTGCGGATCGTCTCTACCTAATCATACATAACCTCATTTGTTTAGAACGGCCCCGTCCCACGATGGGGCAACAATTAACACTGCATGCAAACATGTAAAATATGCCTCGTTACCGGACCACAGACCTTTCGTTTCGTTGGATCGTTGAAGACAATAACTGGAACTTTCTGTTCTGGACTCCTGGGTTTCTTTTCTTCGACGGGAGCTTCGTCATCTACGTCGTCCAATCCAAGCTCCAACTTCATGCGCTGCAGCTCCGTCAACTTGGACGGCTGTTGTTGTGGCTGAGCTTTTAGCGCCTTTTTAGCCTTTCTGCTGGCGCGTTTTAATCTTTTGAAATCAGTTGATGGTAGAGATGTGTTGGTTTTATTCTCGTCGTCTAGAAGGCTGTCGCCTGAAAAACAGAATGAGAAACGTCAGATATGTTTTCTGGCGCTTTCTGTGACAGCCTCAGGGGGTAATTCTAACTATTCCGCGAGACGTGTGCCTATATTTGTGGAGGGAAAAGTAAATAAACGAATATTTACCGTAGGCTTCTAGAGTTTTCAATATCTTGTCCGGCAAACCCATGCCTGGAAATCGTGTCACCAACCTCACCAAACAACCACGTGGGCACAAGCAAAAAAAATGTAAACAAATGTTTGCGTTACCAACTGTGAAGTTAAAAACGTCTGCTTTTAAGTGGTAGCGTCACATCAGACACGTACTCATGCGCGCACTATGCCGTAACTTTAACATAAAAAATAACCACGTTTCTAATTATTTTATGCAAAAATAACATATAAATGAAGATTGTGTTAGATCTGGCCATAGAGTTATTAATATTATAATGGTTTTGGCCGATCTGGCCGATTTGTAAAAAAAAAACAGACACCCTGAATATCACGTGACGTTTAACGCGCATGCGCACTAGCGTGCATAGTTCTTTGCCGGCAGGAAGCCATCTTGGACATTTCTTGCCTGATGTGCTGGCCGTGCTGGCGTCAGTTCGATCAGAGATCTCCGAGTGCTAGCGAACGTCGTGTCTACGCTTTCCTTCCCATCGCTATAAACTTGATCAAACTGTACGATGGGGGATTTGACAAAGACGTTCCTCTACGCGTGGTGTGGGAAGAATAAGGTAACTCCTCAGTACGAGTTCAAGAACACCGGACCGAGACATCGTCAAAGGTTCCTGTGTGAGGTATGCCCATAGAAACTCTGCTTTACTTCACACCATTTAACCACTTTCATTCCTCTGATTTGACTTCGATGATCGCACTGAACGCAGGTTCGTGTGGAAGGCTACGATTATGTCGGAGCCGGAAATTCGACGAACAAGAAAGACGCCCAAACGAATGCGGCGAGAGATTTCTTGCAGTATCTTGTTCGCAATGGCCTCATTTCGCAGGGCGAGGTGCCGGTTGAAATCCCGGTAATTATAACACTTCTTTATAAACAAATCATCGCCATTCACCATTGACTCGTATCGTTCCAATTGACTTTTTTTAACTATTTTCTTTCAGACGGGTGGCCCGCCTGCAGCGTCAGAAAACTCGAACGATCCGTCATATCAGTCGCGGAATTACAGCGAACCCAAGCAAATATTGCCTTATGAACAAGGGCCGCCCGTGTCCTACTTGGACAGACTTGCTGAAAAGCGTAGGCTGGAGGAGGTAAGCCACAAAGCACACCTGTCACATTCACTCGGCCTTGTTGACCTTGTTGTATGCTTACGAAGTCTGCATTGTGTGTTCTTCAGGCTGAAGACCTCGACATGAACTCCGGCATCCACGGAAACTGGACGATTGACAATGCAAAATCGAGGCTCCATCAATTTATGCAGATGAACAAGATTAATGCAGATTACACATACAGTGAAATTGGGCCCAGTCACAATAAGTATGCTGACTTGGCTTAGGGCTCCTTTGACGAGCAATTTTGTGTGATGTTGTATTTTCAATGGCTTTGGGAACCTCCAACAAAAATTAATACTATATTTATGATTAGGCCTCAGGCTCACTTACTGTCCAATACTGAAGTGCTGCAAGGATGTGCGACCATGAGCAAGAAATGTAGCTAGAAACCTTGACTTTCTTGTAGCGGCGCTGTTTCGTTGCTGCAAGTGGGAATGGATTATCATTGCTTGCGTGTCAGACGTGCATGGAGCAACAATGACATATTGTGTTTATCAGGGATAGTTAACGAACAGAACGTAAGGGCCTAAGTGAGCTGGCATATACTAAACATTTTGAAGCAACCAACTCTTTCTCTTGGTGTCACCTTCCGTATTCCTCAGTCTAGGGTTGCATCAAAATGTTCAGGGATAGTTCCTTGCTCAGAAAGAAAGCACCCATTGACAAGGTGTTTGTAGTAACTGCAGAGAAATTTCAAGTCACGATTTAACATGTTGCACATTTCAGAGTATGATATGAATTATGTGTGGACAATGCTTTTATTCCAGTTGTAGTTTAGTAGTAGTAGTTTCAGTTGCTTCTCTTCCATACAGCACCACACAGAATTCCCACTCAAAATGATAGGATTCAGTTAGAATTGGTGTGTGTTTTAGCCCAAGCCTAACCTTTTCTTGACATACCTGTGTGTATTTCGACCACTTTCAGGACATAAAAAAAAAAAAAAAAAAAGTTGGGCACTTGCATGAGCACACATGCAGTATAATAGAGTGTATCCATAGGCTGTGAACTTATTGAGATGCTGCATTATCATTGCTTGCTGCCAGCAGGAGTACCAAGTTTGGTAGCACAAAAAATCTGGGGACTTGCAGTAAACACAATTGCAAATAAACCAAAAGGTGCTCATGTAAACTTGCCCTATAACATATTCTGTATTCATCGGAGACAGCTTGTCTAATAATCATTTTAGGCATTTTGGGGATTTTAATAAATGTCTCTCAGGCGTCCATAGTGATTCTAGATATCTAGAGAAAGTACAGTGTGCAAGTGGAGAGTCTTTCAAGATCCCTCTAGTCTGTCCACTTGCACCGAAGTGTTTATGCTGCACTCTGAAACTGCACTCTCCCTGAACGTCAGTAGTGAGCAAGGATACTGTCTTTCTAATCACTGACGAGGTAACAGGCATTGCTCAGTCATTCAGCACATCCCATGCTTGCCAAGCATTCAGAAAATGTAGCCATATAGCCTAGTCGTCTTTCTAGACTGAATCACGAGTCATTATCTTAACAGAGAGTCCGCTTTGTGGCTCGGGGGAGAAAGGGGGGGGGGGGGGGTGATTCTGTAAAAGGATTTAACAGAACGCTTGATGTTTGATCTTTAACCGCGTGATGTGACGGTGTCAGATTACCTGGTCACATGTTGAAGTTTGGACAGGCTCTCTGTTAAGGATGTTTCCTAATTTTTGACAATATTTTTTAACTGACCTTGGTCTATACTGACTGAGCCAGAACACAAATTTTAGTCCTACGCTACACCAAGTGAAGCTAATGCGTGAAATGCTCTTAAAAGAACCACGAAAGTTGACTTTTGTGGTCCCTTTAGAAATCTGGCTAGGTATTTAATATTTGCTGCATTATTTTTAGAAGGAATACTCTCATTCATGCGAGTATAATATATTTCTGCTATCACATAAAACTCTCCATTTTATCTACACTGTCAAACAATGAAGGAACAGAATCCACTTGAGCAATGCCCGTGATCTGACGTCCGACAGTGACATGCGCTGGGAAGCCCAGACGAGTTTTGCATGACCGAGCACGCCGAAACTCTGGGGCTTCCCACTGCTCCAATGCCTACCGTGCAGAGATAAGAAACCGGTGGTTTGTGGTACACTCCGGCCCAGCAGTTTCAACTTGTCTGCCTGCCTGAGAAAACGATTCTGGAACTGCTGGGCCGGTCTGTGTCCACAGGGGATCTCCGGATGCTGCCCGAGGACTCTGCTCACCGTGAAAAGCCCGTGGCTCTGGGCAGGAAGAGTGCAGTTTCGGACGAACATGGGCCGAGGGAAATTGCTTTGGGTATGGGATTGTTCCTCGTTTTTTTTTCTTTTGTTGCTAGGCTTTGGATCTGAAGTGTAAGGGGAGATGCAGCCTGGAAAATTCTTTTTCAATAGAAGTTGATTTTGAGAAATGTATATAGGGCCGGCAACTTCTGGAGAATGTTTCTGCAAAGTTTCGTTCGTGTCCGCTGCGCATACTCGGCATCATCTATTTTGTTCTTTATTGACAAGGCTGACATAGCTTCCATAGTGCTGTAGCCTCACATTGTTGCTGGAGCATGCGGGATCCCCTTGCATCTCAGTTGCACACACTCCCGTGGGAAGGAGACGCCGAACAAAGCCACGCTCGTGCAAATGCGCTGTTGAAGCAATGTGGAAGCTATACTAGCTTCGGCAATGTAGCATGCAATAGTTGATGCCAGTATAGCTGACTTGTCAGTTTTTTTGTTTTCGTTGGTGTTTAGTGAAGGTGAAGCTCTGGGCACCTTGAATGCATTTTTCTTTATTTCATAGCACTTTATATTGTGAATATAGTTCAACTATGGGTTACAAAGTTGACGTTCTGGACACTGTCCTCCCCATGTGTTTTGTGGGCCCATAGCTTCATAGCAAAAAAGATAGTTGAGTTTGTACCAGTATTGTGGCTCACTGGATCAGCCACAGGGTGAGGAACCAGTATCTTAGCAGACGGACAGCTTTTTCGGCATTTTCGAGTGAAAGCCTATTTTTATGCGTTACTATTAACTCGTGGTAGTAAAGCATCTGGTAACACACTAACGCAAACAAATTAATTGACGTAAGATACCTCCTAGACGAGTGCATTGTCTTAATTAAAGAAGTGTTTACACGCAGCACCAGATGTCTTCGGATGTAGTGTGTTAGATCTAGCCTTAGCAGCTTTATCACTCTATGGTAGTGCAGCCAGGCATATATTGATCGCCTTTATTGGGAAATGTTAAACTTGTCTGAAGTCTTTGCCTATCAGTTTAGCTTGAAACCTGATTTGTCATTTATTTCACCATTGGTACTAATTGGTCTCTCTTAGATCATTGAATCGATCAGTTTAAAGTTGGATTCCTTTCTCTTCTCCTGTTTTGCCATTCATAATACTTCCATCTGTTGTCACACTCCTGTCTTCATCCTGTTATGTTGTGTAGAGCAGAACCTCTTGTGTGATCCTGCCAGCCACTTAATTTAAACTTTACTATATTGAAATGTCTTCTGGCTTTTTAAGTTTAAAGGAAAGAGCATGGTGTTATGCATGGAAGCAAATGAAGTATATCCTCGAGTAATTTGCAGATCTCTACCGTGTCATGTATTGCTTTGGCAATATTGTGACAGTCTTGTTTCTATCTGTCAGGAGTTTCATTGCAGAGATGGCCATCTTCGTACGGAAGCTCAACATGAGTGAGTGACCACTATACACTTTTTGTCCGACTTCTGATATATTAATTTTTCTAACACATTGTTTTACAGGTGTGTACAGTAGGTTGAGCAGTGAGCTCCCTTGAGCAAAGCATTTTAAAGCAGAGCACATTCTGGGGGGCCTTGGGGTTATTTGCATTGAGGTTTTGTGTTGGTATCATCAAAACATTTGAGAGCTAGTAGGTGACAGGCTATAGAAGCTCTACCCCCAGCACATGTTCGTTGCCTTCCGCCGAGCTTTGGCTGCGTGCGCGATGGAGTTGGTATTTAAGGCAGAAAGCTCGCATTACAGCTGGAGAACCTACTGCATTAACCTGTGATCTACTACCTTCTTAATGTGTCTTGCATTCATGAGGCTAGCAGCCCCATAAGTAGGAAAAATTAAACATGTGGTTAATTCTAGGGGGTCTGTTACCCTCTCTTGTGATATGAGGGAACACTGCAATTATCTGTTTTTTTTGTTTTTTTCTCTGTGCCACCCAGATAAAAGTTAACCAAGATTATCTGCTTTGAGCTGTTCATTAGAAGTCTATATTGGTTTTCAGCTCAGGCTTGCCAATCTGGAGACCGTTTGTAATTTTGAGCTTTCAAGTTAAGTAAATTATATTTCCAATTAAAATTACTGTTTGTAGAAACTGGATGGTTAAAAAAGGACAATGAGCACTACTATATCAGGTTATATGTCAGTTATAAATTTGGGTGGCTAGAACCCGAACTGGGTAGTATATCAAGTTTTGGAGCTATCGGAGAAAGCAAGACCACAAGCACATACTAATCACCTTTATTGTAGGATCTTGCTTCAGTCCTTGCTGCACACAAGCAGTGTGCCACTTGGGGGCGTTCTCTTTATGAACTTTGGGTGTTTTCCACAGAGGTCCACGCTCGGGAACAGGGGTCGAACAAGCAGATCGCTTCGAAGTCCTGCGCCCTTTCCCTGGTGCGCCAGCTCTTTCACTTGGGCGCCATCGACGCATACACCGGCGTCACCAAGAAGAAGACTGAGAGCAAGGTGGGAAAAAGTACCTCGGACGTGCCTCGTTAAACATACATTACGACGAAATGTTGCGATGGATGCGTCTCTCTTTGAAAATTTGGATTATCAATGTTTTGGGATTGCCATTACATGCTAAATTTTGTTTCCATTCAGCTGGAGCCGTATGAGGTGACCGTGAGACCGGAAATCGCAGAGGAGCTTCAAGCAACCATCGATGCACTCAACCTTGAAGTCGTTACTGTTCCCCAGGTTTGGTTCTCATTATCACCATCATATGTGGTATCGTTACAAGTGGATTGCACTGTATGGGTGCAGCTATATTAGGGGACTGCGAGTTATGACAGTCTATGCTTGCGTTGTTTCTCTTCGGTCACCGCTCCCCCGCTCCTTTCAGGGTGAAGTGCCGCAGGAGCCATTCTCGCTTAAGGTTCCCCGCCACCTGGAAGGGGAGCAGGTGGTGTCGCAGCCGGTACCCGGCGGGGTAGTGCCCTGGTCGCCCCCGCAACCCAACTGGAACCCCTGGACTTCGTGCAACATCGACGAGGGTCCCATGGCCACGGTGAGTGGAGTCGGCACGCACACCGTGGACGACTCAATTTGAGCGAGGAACTAAATTTTCCGCATTTCGCAACTCGCAAAAAACATAGAAAAATTTATCTTAATAGCACGTCTCCCTGTGGTACTTACGGATAAGTAGCACGTTTTTCAAAGTCTCGAAATATTCCCGAAATCCTCGCTCCGCGAAATTCGTGAAGTATTGAGCCCGTTCGAACGAATCCGTTTACGGTAAGGAGTTTTTAGAAATTGTCGTGCCAATCTGCAAAAAACTTAGGAATGTTGCTCGTGCTCAAGGAATGCTGCCTGGCAAAGCGTGGATAGGGAGGGCGACGAATCCTTGATGGTATGCCCGAAAAAGTCGACGTAAAAATACAGAAATGTTACACTACAGCAAATTGTTGGTTCTTTTTTTTTTTTATAGTTTTTATTTATAAAAAGAATGGATATTTTCAGAACGGTGCTGTAGGTTAGGTGAGGATTCAATAAAGAAGCCGAAGCTAACTTTCAGGAGTTAAGAGGAAGAGCGTTTTACATTAGATATGCTTTGAGGTGTTTTTACAGCGGAGCTGTTAAGGGCTAGTTTCCCCAGGATCATGTCCGGTACCAAACAAATGTCGACACCCGTGGTAGACACAACACCCTGGTTGCCGCCGTTGCTCATAGATGGCGATAGCTGTCCAGAGTGTTGTGTTTGCCGGTTGTCTGCTTGCCTCCGTCGCTCATAAATCGCGGCAACCTTTCCAGCTTCGGCAACCAGACAACTGGTTGCTGCCGTCGCTCATAGATGGCGGCAACATTTTTTTGGAGGAAGAAGAGCGGGAACGGAACGAGCGGCGATGTGCGCAGTCGCGCTAATGGTTCCGCAACCACCGCGAGGCCGCTATCGCCTAAAGTTCCATTGCGTCGAGCGCTTCAGATTCTCTTCCGAAAGAGCAGATCGCTTGCCTGGAAAGCCACCGCCGAGAACAGGAGCTACAGCTCCGCTGCTCTTCCTTCTTCACCAGAGTGGAAAGGCTAAAAGTTTTTTATTTAAAAGAAACGAGTAAAAGAAATGTCATCTGTTTGCATTTACCGTGCGTAGTATGTGCGATAACTTCTAGTCTCTTTACAATGCTTGGCCTGCAACCCGCGCTCGTCGCCTTCCGTCGTGCTTTGGCTGTGCGTGCAAACTCGAGGGTGGAGAGACACTGAAGCGTTATCGAAGATACTAGTAAGCCTGGGGGCAGGACAACAAAAGAACCTCCCTGCATTTTTAGTCCTGTCAGTACCTACTGTAGGGGAGTCGTTATATACTTAATTGGGCACAAATTTCTGTTCTAGGCTGAATCTGCCGGGATAGATCGAGGAAATAGGATCCTATTTTTTGGCCCGCATAAATAAAATGTGCATGCCAGAAGGCTGAAACTTCGTGAGAATGTGACGCTGGAGCCTGAGATAAAATGAGAAAGTTTGAACGTGTAATGTTACCTGGATCAAAGGATACGAAAGAATAACAGAATTTCTTAATGAGCCAATGTCCGCCTGATCCTGATGTTCGTCAAACCGTAATTTGAGATTGCGGTTACCTGTAGCTTTTATTTCGGTAAAAAAAGAACCGACCACTTAGAAAGACAATGGTGTTTGTTTTTCATGCTGACATGTTTTTTCACTGACTTAATTGCTACAGGCACCCACAATCTAAAATTTGGGTTCGGTGAAACTTAGGCTTGGGTAGACGTCGGCCCATAGAGACATTTTGTTTCTTTTTAGTATATTTTGATCCAGGTAGCATCATGCACTTAAACTTTTGCATTTTATCACTACCGATAACGTCACATTCTTGCAAAGTTGCAGCTATCCGCGATGTGAAGTGTTTTTTTATGCGGTCCGAAAAACCGGATTTCGTTTTCCCGATTAAACCCTATATAAAGTTAAACTTCTAATTTTTATAGTATCCGGATGGCATTGCGTCTAATGTGTGAGTATCACGCCATTATTGTATAAGCTTATTAAAAGTAATTTTAAGTTTGTAATGCATCACTTGTACATTACAACACATGGCAGAAGGCAGCCCTCTGTTTGGTGCATATACTCTAAACGACTTATTTTTCGCGTGGTCAAGATTTCGCGATTTAGGTCAAAGCTGAAGTTTTGGAATAATTTGCACGTTCTTATTTTTGCGACGCGGTGGGATCTCAATATAGATTCCAGTGTGTTTACATTTTACCGGAATTGTTCGCTGGACCCATTTTTCGCAAATTGTAGGCGATTCGCGATATTCGCGAAAATTAGGCCTTTGCGAAAATTAAGTCGTTTACAGTAAATCAAATTGCTTTTTTTTTTAAGTTTTGTTTTGCTTTTTTTTTTATGACCCACAACTTCGTTTTCTGTTTAGCTGACTCTTCCGCAAATCAGCGAGAACATCCTGAACTCGTACAATGAGCAGGTCGACCACGACGCTAAGCTGAAAAAGGTGGGTGGGGCTCCGTTTCCGTTCCCTCGGCTGCGACGCACGCTTTAGTTTTTCACAAGCCACGTTTTTCGCACCCCATACGCAGATGCTGGACGAGCGCTACCAGCTCCCGGTGTACAACTCCTACGACAGCATTCTGGACGCCATCCATCATTCTCCCATCGTCATCATCCGAGGGGCCACAGGTTGCGGAAAGACAACCCAGGTGAGAAACGAGGACCTGGTGCAACATTACTAAAACACTCGGTTGGGAAACTCGCCCTTGAAACCTGGACCGCCTGCATCCACCGAGGCCAAACTGGATGCGATTACAGCGCCACCCTTTAGAGGCGAGGCGAAACATGTAAATTGCTTTATATAGCCACTGCGAGATGGCGCCTCCGGCCCTTGCGCGACTCGACCTGAACCGACACGTGCAGATGTGCAGTTCGTGGAGTGGGTGCTGCAAGAGAAATGGCGGCGTCATGATCGCGTCTAGTTCTGTTCTCGACTACGGATCGGAGCCACTTTTTCAAAACGGGCTCCTAGGGCAGTTTTTCAACTTAGTTGTTCTAGTAAAGTTGACTTAGTGGAAACAGTCGGCATTAGCCCTTTCCCCACCGGCGACAAGTCCCCCTCGTTGTAGTAGTTTGTACCAACATTGCCAAGGACGACCTCGGCTCGTCGTACATTTAAAAGCTTCTCGTGGTGCACGAAAGATGGGCTAGAATCGTCATGCGCCCCTGATTGGAGTTTTTGACACCAGAGGTCGTCAGCTCAATTGCACGCCTGCATTTCGTCAGTTTATGGGTCCCTATCATTTCGTTGAAACTCCTTTTGTGGTATTACGTTTCGTGGACAACTTTTCAAGGACACACGTTTCATGGACACACGTTTCGTCGACACAATCGTTTCATCGGCACTCGTTAAGCGAATTGCACGCTGTAGGGACATTTCGTCACGCGTGTATCACTGGAGTGCGCGTTTACCCAGCCCCCGCCTGCGTTCACGCCACTTCGCAGGGACAGTCTGCGGCGGCTCATTACAAAATTGTTAACCCACCTGGCCGACCCATGCATACTGCTTTGCGGCGACAGTCTCGTGCAGCTTATCTCAGAAAAAAGGTAATCTGAGGTGTCGATGAAACTATTTGTCCATGAAACATTGTTCGATGAACTGATCGCCACCTAGTTTTGATACCTTTTTCTCGGTTCTTTTGGCCAGATTGATTTAAAAATGTTGTCACGCACGCAACAATTAGATAAAGGCAATTGCTCACGAAAACTTAAGTTTTCAAGTTTGTCGTCATCATTTGTTGGGTGACAGCAGTTTTGAAGTTTTTTTTCGAGTGTGACGTCCAAATTATCTCTAGCAAGGACGGGGATAATTGCGGTTCCTCGGATAGCATGTGGTACTTTGCCAGCCCGTGGCTGCCGGTGCTTGAAGCGTGTCTAAAACAAGGGCTTGACCTTGTTTCTTTCTATTCTGTTTCAGGTGCCCCAGTACATCCTCGACTCGTACATCAATCAGGGCATTGGTGCCGAATGTTGCATCGTCGTGACTCAGGTCAGTCGAGCTGCCGGTACTGATCTATTTCCCTGCCGTCCTTGTCTTGCTAGTGGCTGTACTGGGCATATCTTGCAAATTTTGCTCACATTGTATCTAAACCAAAACTAATGAGTTTTTTTTTGTTTTCTTTTTCTTTCAGCCACGGAGAATTAGTGCAGTTTCGGTAGCTGAGCGAATCGCAGAGGAACGCTCTGAAGAACTTGGTCAGAGTGCTGGGTACAGCGTGCGGTTTGAGTCCGTGCTCCCGCGTCCTTACGGCTCCATCCTGTTCTGCACCGTTGGTGAGCTGCCTGCTTTCTTTGCGTTTGTGCGTGAATTCTTAAGGCATTTATTTGCTCACATAAATGTGACCGGGCTTTGCACCCTACTGTGCTCAGACTTGTAACCTGGACTCGAAACAGGTGCAACTTTGGTGCCGAACAGGTGGAAAAAATGCACTTTCAAAATACTTTATTTGTATTAACACTGCAGTACTGCTAATTTCTTCCGTCAAATATGGCAGTATTCTAAGTGTTCAATCTAGTGGTGCAACCCAAGCTCACCGTCTTCCCCTTCGTTTCAAGGTGTTCTCCTGAGAAAGCTGGAGGCAGGCCTAAGAGGAGTCTCGCACGTCATTGTTGATGAAATTCACGAGAGAGATGTGAATGTAAGTCTGGTCAACATCTGCTTCGAGGAAAACGAGTTTCGCTGTGCCACTAGAAACTGCCTTTCAGAGCAAGAAACTGTGCCTGCGTGCCGGTATCGATGATCCCTCGTTTCCTTCGTCTTCCCACAGACCGACTTCATCATGGTGGTGATCCGAGACATGATCCGGGCCTTCCCTCAGCTGCGGGTGATCCTCATGTCTGCCACCATCGACGTTACCCTCTTCCAAGCCTACTTTGACAACTGTCCCGTCATCGAAGTGGAAGGAAGGGCACACCCAGTTCAGGGTGAGCTCTTATGCATTGACTGGAATGGAGCTAGAAAAAAGGAAATCCTCTTTCTAGATTTCCCCTCTGTTGTGGAAGTTCCTACTTCTATCCTTTTTTCAAATTCACCTTCACTCTACCCTGCGTAATCGCCTACTAACAATCCCCGTCATGCATTTCTTTTGGCTTAGATCGCTAAAACAAGGTTGGCATTTTTCTGTGTCGTACAAATACTGTTTTTTACTCATTCATTCCTCGCACTCCCATAGAATGGAACCGATTCATTACCCAAGCGCTTTCAGAAATACTCTTTAACTTTTTGTTTTCTGTGGAACCATGAGTGAGTGTTTATTTTGCCATTGTGCTCTCTGCATTTTATTTTACCACTCCCCTCCGTAATGTCGTATGACCTTGGGGGTAAATAAAAATATATTTTCTTTCGGAGATAATCTCTTGTGTCTGCAGCATTTGAGCGCCGAGTAGGGGAGGGCGGAGAAAGTGGAGATGCATGTTTAGTTGAACAAAAGGGTGCTTGATTTGCCGGCCTTCAACTTTTAGAAAGTTTTCATAGATAGTTTCTGACTTCCCGGAACGCTGTCCTCAACCTGCTACAAAATCCGGATCTCTACAGACAAGGCTAGTGGCACATGTGCACTGGCAACCACATCTTCATTTTAGGCAGCGTAGAGGAAAGGGAGGAGCAGTCTACTGAAACCACCCATTGTTCTTACGTATGGCCACAAAGATTTATAGTGCTTTCTAATTTGATGCTGTTCAATTTGGCTGCGTGCTCAATCATTAGGTTTCCCTCGCAAACTACCACCTTGCAGAGTACTTTCTGGAGGACTGCATTGAGCTCGTCAACTTCGTGACTCCACCAAACACGAAGAAACGCAGGAGGGACGAGGACGAGGGCATCGAGACTGACGAGCCAGAGGTGAGCGGCGAGATTTTATGCTAATTATTTTTGGTTTGGGAAGGTGTCGGTGGTAATTGTCCACACGTGTCCCAAATGGGCTCTTGTGCTGTTTGTAGGAGAACCTGAACAAGGTGATTGATCCCAGCTACAAGCAGTCCACTCGGCTGGCAATGTCTCAGCTCGACGAGAAGACCCTCTCCTTTGAGCTGATTGAGGTGAGCTCTGCCGTACTGGCTCATTTGCACTTCTCTGTCTTCACTTCTGGGGGGAACTGAACCTTGGCATGCACAATAACCTGTGGAGCAGTAGAAGCTAAAACTCGAGAAAATATTTCTGTACATGTTTCTTAAATGAATATCTGACATTTTGCCAAGATATTTTAGCATTGTTTTACGTTCTATTTCTATCGAAGTTCTCTATTGAGGGGTCTCGTTATAATTGAAAGCACCGGAATACAAAATTATTGGTAACTAAAACAAGCCCATATTTCACGATTGGCCCGCTATACCTCGCACAGTGTAATCTCTCTTTTATTGATTCCAGCGTAAGCTCTGCACATTTTGTAGCAATCTTTTGCAGGAAATCTAGGAAGCATTGATGTCATTTTGGAAGTCTCTATTTTTGGCAAATTGTATTTCGTTACAATGGTCAAAACCGCCTCTTGTGGGACATTCTATCCGAACATCGTCTTCTCATAATAATGGCTCGCACGTCTCACCGGGTTTGCGGGACGTCTTTGAGTTTGGAATCTTTCGGGCCCCTCGGAGTGTAACCATCGGGTCCTTGGCCCTTGAGACAGTGACCTGCATCCACCTCCACGTGGTCGCTTTCTCTTCACCGTTTGTGCATCTCCGCACACTTCCAGCGTTCCGAGCAAATTTTGCTCGTACCCTCTGTCTTTGAACCTTTTGAAGGAAACCGCGGCGGCACAGTGCCCGGAACGCATTTCCGACTGGTGTCTTGAGCATCCCATTCCTCCCCCGCATCGATAGCGAATCCAAAGTGGCAACAAACGACGTCCCAAATCCCGACGACACCGCAAGTGCGCGATGCTCTTGTGACGGCGTCGGGCGGAAATCGGGGGACCGCATTTCTGGACGCGGCAAACACGCCGGTCGGAGTTGCGTTGCGAGGCGCCGTAGCGGCGGCGAGTGTTTGTCCGCCTCCCGACGAGCAGTGCCCCTTGCCACGTGCAGGCCCTGCTGCTGCACATCAAGACACTGCCGGAGAAGGGGGCCGTGCTGATATTCCTGCCCGGCTGGAACCTGATCTTTGCCCTGATGCGGCACCTGCAGCAGCACCCCACCTTTGGCACCTCCCAGTACCTCATCCTGCCCCTGCACTCTCAGGTGCCCCGTGAGGAGCAACACCGGGTCTTCAGGCCGGTTGGGGATAACGTCACCAAGGTGAGCCGATTGACGCGGCTCCGCATTTGCCACGGAAGCCCCTTTTCCGCAAAGATTGCACGCCCGAGTGCCGACGGGAAGCGTTCGCGGGACCCCTTTGGAGGACATCTGCGGCCGGGTTTCGATGCGTCGATCGAACCGTCTCGCGCGAGATTGCGTTCTACGAGGAATGCGGCCGACGCTTTGTCCGGTCTTGGTTCCCGGCACGCCCTACCTTCTCCTCTCCTA